>CM053612.1:51846532-51872359 GCA_028646535.1 Procyon lotor
TGGGTTGTGGACATTGGGGAGGGTATGTGCTGTTAAGTGCTGTGAAATGTGTAAGCCCGAAGATTCACAGACATGTACCCTGGGGCAAATAATACATTATATGTTAATAAAAATTAATAAAAAAAAAGAAAAAGAAAACCAGAAAAGCTCCAAGATGATGATCTGTCAGTCAGATTTCTGTTGTATATTTGTGAATCTGTATGTATGTAAAAATAAATTTGAAAGACATTTCTTAGCAAAATTGAAAAAAAAAAATCTTAAAAAAAAAAAAATAACAAATAACACTGCACATCCCAAAAAGACACTCTGACAAATAGTCTCGGTTGAAAGCTTACCGCGAGTCAAGCTGTAAAGACCTTGTTGTTGTTGTTCTGTAAAATCGGAAAGAATGGGTGCTTCCGCTTCTACTCTTGGAAGTTTCTTGACAGTGCTCGTATTTGAAAATTCAGCTGGGGACTGGGAAGATGAACGAGAAGGTGATGCACAGTGCGTGCTCTAGTCTGAGGGAGGTCAACGGGACGTGAGGCCTGGAGATGCCTCAAAATTGCTTAGCACATTGTCATAACTATCCTGTTCCATAACTCTCAGTGAAGCTTTACAGAAGAGGAACGGGAGCCCAGAGAAGTAGCCTGACTTTGCACTCAGCTCGTAAGTGGTATATATGATTGAGATTCAAACTCTGGCCTCTTTATCTCAAATCCGGTGCTCTTACCCCTTCCACACAGGTCGAGCACAGAACTTGATGCCTGTTCCCCAAAGGCTACTGCATGGCCTGTGGGTAAGGGGAGCCGAAACACTATCAATAGTTCTACTTCCTTCCAACTACTTACTCCTGGCACTTCTGAGGTGTGGTGAAATGTAATCAAGAACCACCGCAGCTGGGGCGCCTGGGTGGCTCAGTGGGTTAAAGCTTCTGCCTTCAGCTCAGGTCATGATCTCAGGGTCCCGTGATCGAGCCCCACATCGGGGTCTCTGCTCGGCGGGGAGCCTGCTTCCCCCTCTCTCTCCGCCTGCCTCTCTGCCTACTTATGATCTCTCTCTCTGTCAAATAAATAAATAAAATATTAAAAAAAAAACAAAACACTGCAGCGGTCAAAATGAAAATTCGCTCTACACTTGCATGTTATTTTAGAGTGTTTACTAGGCTGAGAGTGGAAGCATGTTTTTAAGGCACTGTGGTAAGTAGCACAGCATAATACAGCACCACCTAGCTTAGGATACACATGGGGAGCCCATATTCTTATTTTCCCAGTTTTATTAAGATATAATCGAAAGGGGTGCCTGGGTGGCTCGGTCAGTTGAGTGTCTGCCTTCCACTCGAGTTGTGATCTCCAGGGTCCTCGGATGGAGCCCCACATCGGGCTCCCTGCTCAGTGGGAAGCCTGCTTCTCCCTCTCCCTGTGCCTCTCCTCCTCGCTTGTTCTCTCTCCTTCTCTCTTTCAAATAAATAAATAGAATCTTTAAAAAAAGATATCATGGACATATAACATTATGTAAGTTTAAGGTGTACAACACAATGATTTGTAATGTATATACTATGAAATGATTACCACAATAAGTTCAGTTAATATCTATCACCTCACATGATTACAAAGTTTTTTCTCCTTGTCATGAGACCTCTTAAGGTCCACTCTCTTAGAACATAAGCAATAGCACGAAGGACCATGGGGGAAGGAAGGGAAATCCAAAGGAGGAGAAATCAGAGAAGGAGACGAACCATGAGAGATTATGGACCCTGAGAAACAATCTGGGGGTTCAGAGGGGAAGGGGGAGGGGGTAACAGGGTGATGGGTATTGAGGAGGGCACGTGCTGTGATGAGCACTGGGTGTTATACTTAACCAAGGAATTGTTGAGCAATCAAGGACTAAGTATGTACTATACAGTGGCTAACTGAACATAATAAAATAAACAAATAAAAGATGTACTCTCTTAGCAACTTACCGATATACAAAGAATTGTTAGCTATGATCATCATGTAGTATCTTGCACCCCCAGAACTTATTTATCTTACAACTGAAGGTTTGTACCTTTTGACCCCCTTCACCCAATTCCCCCACCCCACCCGACCTGTGGCAACAATGAATCTGATCTGTTACTATGAGTTCGATCTTTTAAGATTCCACATATAAGTGAGATCATACATATTTGAGTATTTGTCTCTCAGTCTGACTTATTTCACTTAGAATAATGCCCTCAAAGTCCATCCATGTTGTTGCAAATGGGAGACAGGATTTCCTTATTTTTTTATGGCTGAGTAATAATGCATGATAAATATATGTGTGTGTGTGCGTGTGTGTGTGTGTGTGTGTGTATGACATGTATATATATATATACACATATATGTATATACACACACATACATACCACATTTTCTTTATCTGTTCATCGGTGGACATTTAGGATGTTTCCATATCTTAGCTATTGTACAAAATTCTGAAATGAACATAAGGGTATGTAATATTTCTGATCCCAAATTCTTAACAGCTCCTTAAGTCATTGGATATATAGGTGGAAAGGTGTAAGCCGTAGGGAGCAAGGCTCGTTGGGTGATATGAAGAGAAATGCTTTGCTTCCTCCATGTAATACCACTGTCTACGGCGGAATTTCTGCATGAGTTACTTTGAAGAAAAAATTATTTTCTTAATGCCTCAGTCTCTAGTAAACCCATCTCTGTCTTGGTATTATTCTGAGAAATTATTCCTTTCCGTGATTCCTTGTCTATTGCTGGGAGGCAATCAAGGGTCAAAGAAAACAACATAACTGTGAGAAGCCCTCGGTACGTGTTCCTGTTGCTCACTTTCTGCCTTCAGATTTCCCTCAAAATGATTAACTTCTCTTTTGGGAAGCTTCGAAATCTCAAGCTGATTGCTCTGAGCTCTTAGGACATGTGACCAAAAGCAAAAAGCGTTTTCTTCCTCTTCAGACCTCATCCTTTTGTATGTGTGTATGGGAACAGATCGAGTTTCCTCAGAAGTGCCCAAATCCTGTCTGGTGTGTGTTGGGAAGTAAGCAGGTTCTTAGTGAGATTTCACCTTCTGTCCATCCCAAGTTCCTCCAGATTTCTTGCTCCCTGGAAGCTCCTGGGGTCGTTCAGCTGGTTCAAGCCCTGTGTTGGGGGCAATTCCAGACAACATGCCTGGAATGGCACATGTGGCTTGGTAAGGTGAAGCTTTTCTTCTCTTTCCTTCCTGGAACTGACATGTTTCATCTCCCTCTAGGTCCCAGATGTGTTTGAGCCTCGTGGTCGGGCTGTCTGATCCTGCTTCCTTCCCCTCCGACTCCTTTCTAGTGGTTGCCCGCCTGAAGGGATCTCCATGTTGCCCTGCAGTTTCTTTGGTTGGAGGTGCAGAATTGATTTCTTTCCCCTAATGACGGCCAAGAGAAGCTCGTGAAGGGATTGAATCCTAAAGCTGCCGCATTATCAAGAACTGATTCAAAATGATTACAAGAGGGTGGGAAGAAGAAACACCACAAACCTCATTTACAGGAATACCCTTGGCAGAACTGAGGGATTTCTGCCAGGTCTGGGTAGTTTAACCTTAGGACTCTCTTCTTCACACATCTCTAGAGTATCAGAGGCCAAGATTGCCTTCTACTGGTTGTGTCACACTCCAGAAACTTGGGGGTTCACCCTCTTTTGACAGTTCAGTGCTCTTCCCTTTTAAGTACTAAAGGTTTCGGGGGTGCCTGGGTGGCTCAGTCGTTAAGCATCTGCCTTCGGCCCAGGTCAGATCCCAGGGGCCTGGGATCGAGCCCCGCATCGGGCTCTCTGCTCTGAGGGGAGGCCTGCTTCTCCCGCTACCATTCCCTCTGCTTGTGTTCCCTCTCTCGCTGTGTTTCTCTCTGTCAGATAAATAAAATCTTAAAAAAAAAAATGCTTTAAGTACTAAAGGTTTCAGTAGAGCTGTAGCTCGGAAAAAGAGATAAAAGCAGAATAATATATTTTGCAATAACATCATAATGGGTAGGGCTTGGGATACCTCTGGACAGTCTTTCTATGTATGTGTGTCTGAGGAGACATCCCCTAGCATGATTCCTGAGGTTTGCGGCAATGCCTTCTCCGCAGGGGTGGAGGGGTCAGTGGGGCTGGGTAAACACTCTCTTTTGACTTTTCCAATACTGTCATTCATATCATGTACCTTTGCTTGTTTTATAACAATAACAATAGCTAACGGCAAAAATTGGAGCATTTACATGCCAGGCATTGTAATAAGTACTTTAAATGTATTTATGCAGCTAACAAACAACTTTATGAAGGAAATATTATTACTGCCCCAGGTTTTAGATGAGGATACCGAGACACCGAATAATTGTAAGTAGTCCGAGGTCACCCATCGAGTAAGGAACAGAGCTGTGATGGTGTCTCTCTTCACCCAGGCACCTGTGTGGCTTCCCTTGATCCAAAGTACTTTCTGCCGGTGGGTTGGGCTAGTGTCACCTCCTCCTTGAGATCCTGGATCTTTCTTACTCGAGCCACTCCAGCGATTCTGAACACTGCATATATTCTGAGCCTCTACCTTCGTGGAAAATTATTTATTTTGACTGAGACAACTTAGAATACAACAAAAAAATTTTAAATGAAAATTCACACAAGTGACACCACTCCTAAACCAGCAAGACACCCTGCCCTTCCTTGGCACTCAGAAATGGCTTCTTTACATTTTTCTTTCAGAAACCATTTGCGATTAGTTCTCCCAACTGAGCAGCAAGAAGGACAAGGTCAAAGCCATACTCTGGCTCATCACATAAGCAATTTATGGGAGAAATTCATGAGGCTAGTAAGTGCTATGTTTGTGGACAAATATACTGATCTGGACACTCTGATTTACACAAGCTCCTCCAACCAAACACAGCCAATAAACCGATGAAGTCTGATTCTACAAAGAAGGAACTTTTATTTTTATGTGCTTTATTATATCCCTAAAAGTAAAAAAAAAAGAACTATATTTTTGTCAGATGCTTTTCTTAAATCAGTTCACAACTCTCTCCCACTTCTCTTGGGTCTGACAGGAGGCCATCCAATTTCCCAGTCAGAGCTGCTGGAGAAACACCGGGAGGGAGGTAGAAGGGAGGAAGGAGAAGCAGATTTAGGAGTGATTTGCTTATGTTACTGCGATAACTCCTCTGAGGAACAGGGATGGGTATGGGAGATGGCCAAGTCTCGACTCCTCTCCCACAAAATTCACACAAGTTAAAGGTGTCACTACATGTTCTTTCAAGAACAGGGTCAAGGTGTGGGGGTTTTTTTTGTTTTGTTTTTTGTTTTTTTTGAGAATGCTTTCTTGTTATGATGAACCAAAGATATAAGATTCCAGTGTAAAACTGGAAGAGTGACAGAATACAGATGAGCTTATTTCCCTCAAGGGAAATAGAAAGAGGGTCAAACAAAGCCAATGAATGGAGAAGCCCAAGATTGGTTGCGGATAAACATTGAGGATAATAACATCTCAGCACAGACAGCTTCTGATCCCTCCCAGCAGGTATCTGCCATCATTCTAGCCGTCTCGCATCTGAAGCATCTGCTAAACCAAATGGCTATTTCCTCTCTATTGCAGGTATAAGCCAACCCAACAGTATCTCTTTGGACATGATACAAAGTCAAGAGGAAAACTTACACATATCATTCCAAGGTAGAAAGTGCACATAACCAACCCAGCACATTCGTTACACGATGTCGGTGTATATGGAAGTAACTTTAATCAAATCAGAGGTACTACCTCGTGTAACCTGTTCTGTGGCTCTGTGGCTATGCCAGTGATAATTCTATTCCCCTGGCTTGTGACTGATTTAGGAAATGGCAAGTGATGCAATTTTAAACAACGAGACATGGAGTGGATTCTGCCTGGGGCTTCTAGAAATGTTTCCTCACTCTCAAAAAGTGACACAAGTGAAATGTGACTACCTCCCTATTCAAACCACCCCAATCCACTGGCAAATATGTGGAGCAACTGAAACTCTACTCTATTGCTGGTAGGAATGTAAACTGGCACGACCACTCTGGAGAAGACTTCGGCCATTTCTTATTAACACACACTTACCGTTTGACTCAGAAATCACATTCTTGGGCATTTACCCTAGACCAGGTTTTCTCAACCTCCACACTATTGACATCTCAGGCCTACTAAGTCTTGGTTATGGGGAGCTATTCTATGCATTATAGGATGTTTAGCAGCATCCCTCACGGACGCATCCCAGTAGATGCCAGGAGCACTCCCCCACCCCCCAAGTTGAGACAATCAAAATGTCTCCAGACATTGCCAAGTATCCCTTGGAGGGCAAAATTGCCCCTGGTCGAGAACCACATCCCTGGAGAAATGAAACATGTTTGTCTAAAAACCTGTATCCAAACGTTTTTGGAGATTATATTCATAATTGCCAAAAACTAGAAACAAATGACTTTTTTTGTCTTTTAAAGATTCCATTTATTCATTTGTTTATTTGAAAGAGAGAGATAGCGAATGAGAGAAAGAGAGAGAGAGAGAGAGAATGAGCAGGGGGGAGAGGGAGAGCTCAGCAGCAATGCTGAGCAGGGAGCCCGATACAGGGCTCCATCCCAGGACCCTGGAACAGGGCCTGAGCCGAAGGCAGACGTTTAACCAACTGAGCCACCCAGGCGCCCCTCAAATGCCTTTATAACGGGCAAATGACCAAGCAAACACTGCCAAAGACATTCAGTGGAATATTACTCGGCAATGAAAGGGGAAGGGCTATTAATATACCCAATAAATTCAATGGATCTCAAAGATATTATGCTGAGTGAAAGAAGTCATTCTCACAACATTACACACTGTATGATTCTATTTATATGGCATTCTTTTTTTTTTTTTTTAAAGATTTTATTTATTTATTTGACAGAGAGAGATCACAAGTAGGCAGAGAGGAAGGCAGAGAGAGAGTGGGAAGCAGGCTCCCTGCTGAGCAGAGAGCCCGATGCGGGGCTCGATCCCAGGACCCCGGGATCATGACCTGAGCCAAAGGCAGAGGCTTAACCCACTGAGCCACCCAGGCGCCCCTTTATATGGCATTCTTGAAAAGACAAAATTTTAAGTGCAGAAAGCAGATCAGTGGCTACCAGAAATTAGGAATGAAGGGAAGGTGTGACAAAGGGATAACATAAGGGAATTTGGGGGTGGGGGTGGTAGAACTCTTCTGTATACTGATTACGATGGTTTTCAAATGTATAAAAGCCTATAGAACTGTACATCGAAAGACCAATTTATTGTATGTTCATTTAAAAAGTAAAATTTTTTAAAATAAGAAGGTTAAAAAAAAACATGACACAAAGTTTCTGGATGTTATTAAATGAGGATGTGATTCCAGGAGCTGCTATACCCAAGCTGACCTAGATAATGTCAAAGACAATCAACATTGGAACTGCCCCTCTCAGGACTTCTTGTTGTGTGAGATAATATGTTTCCCTTATCCTGAAAGCCACTTCCGCTTTCATTTTCTATTACTTGCAGCTGAAAGTGTTTCCCCACAAATAGATGTTAAATGTTGTTATTTATTAACATGTTAACATTTCATTTGGTTTTAAAAAAGTAAACATCGAACCTCTAATAATAAGGTTATTAATATAATATATATAATAATATAATAAATATAGTATAATATAATATACTATTATATAATATATTAATATAATATATAATAATATAATAAATATAGTATAATAAAATTATATTATATATAAATATAATCTATAATAAATATAATAATATAATAAACCTCTAATAATCTAATAAGTTAGATTGAAATAATTAAATGCAGTATTAATGGAGAACAATCTAGAAGTTTTCCTTTTAATAAAAAAGATCATGAATGATAGAACCTTAGTAACTCCTCACATCAACCCAGCTTTTTACATCTCAACGGCATCTTTACATCCACCATTTCACGTGCTCCTACTGATACCCTGTGAATGAGGCAGGCATCGCTTATCCCATTTTAGAGGTGAACACATACTCTGTAAATGAGTGATAGGTAACATGTTTACAGTCAATACCTTAACACAAAAGAGGAATTAATGGTGTAACTTTATTGTAGGAGTATGCTGGAGTAAGTATTTTCTTTAGAGGAGGCCACTGTGAGTAGTTTGTTGTTGTTGTTGTTGTTGTTGTTGTTTTCTGAGTGAGACAGGAAACCATTACAGGCTTTTGAGCAGGGGAATGGCGTGACCTGATTGAGAATAGACTACAGGGGACAAGCAAGGAAGCAGCAGTGAGTACAGACCTGAAGGAAGTATCTCCTTCCTAGAGGATAAGGTGAAAGAGTTTAAGGAAAGGGAGAGGGGGGGAAAAGCTTCTTGAGAATTCTAGGCAAAAGGAGCTGAGAGTGCAAAGACCTTGAGGCAGCAGTGTGCTTGGTGTGCTCAAAAAAGAGTGGGGGGGAAAAAAAACCAGCGAGGGAGCCAGTGTGGCTAGAGTGGAAGGATCGAGAGGGAAAAATACAGGAAATAAGATAAGAAGGTGGGGGCCACGGGTTAAATTTGAGGCCTACTTGTGAAAGCACGGAGATCTGTTGGGGATTATTGCTGTAGGACAGGTGAAAAATGATGTTGGACTGACTGATTGGACCCGAGTGGGAACAGTCGCAGTGATGAGGCGTAAGCTTCTGAATGTGATTCAGGGGGCAGACCTTGCTCTGGAAGGGTACATGATGTAATATGTAACGGGAGGACGGAACAACTTTTTTGGACAGTACAACTTTTGAGTCACCAAATTAAATCTATACATGTCTGCCTTTGTATTTTTAAAAAGGTGGACTGTACCTCTTTTATTGCAGCAACGAATGTTCTAGTACCTGCTGATAACTTTGAGATCTCCTCTCCTTCCAAGAGGAGAAGGTGAAAGAGTCCTCAAAAAAAAAAAAAAGGCAAAGAAACATGAATTAGGTAGCAAAAGATCTTGAAAACCTTAGATGGAAATTAAATATAACAGGGACGCAGATTATGCTCCCATACCCTTCCAGACTCTGAAAGACAGAGGAAGATCTGTGAAGTAATAGCTGGTTACATAGATGATATTAAACAACAGGATTTGACCTCAATGTCAATAATCATTGGTGAAATATGACTCAAAATTACAATGAGATACCACCTAACATCCATTAGGATAGCTATTATTGAAAAAATACAGAAGACAACAATTGTTGAAGAGGACGTGTGTGGAGAAATTAGAAACCTTGTGCACTGTTGGAATGTAAAATGGTGTCGCCACTATGGAAAACAGTATGTCAGTTCCTCAAAAAATTAAACATCGAATTAGCATATGATCCAACAACTCCACTTCTTGTTATATACCCAAAAGAATTGAAAACAGGGACTTAAACATATATTTGTCCACCCAGGTCCAGAGCAGCATTATGCACAATTATGCACATTATGCACAAGGTAGAAGCATGGCACATGGGTGGCTCAGTAGGTTAAGCCTCTGCCTTTGGCTCAGGTCATGATCCCGGGGTCCTGGGATCAAGCCCCACGTCTGGCTCCCTGCTTAGCGGGGAGCCTGCCTCTCCCTCTCCCTCTGCCTGCTGCTCCCCCTGCTTGTGCTCTCTCTCTCAAATACATTTAAAAAATCAAAAATAATTAAAAATAAAAATAAAAGGTGGAAGCAAGCCAAGTGTCCACTGAAGGATGAATGGATACACAAAATGTGGTTGCGCACACAATAGGTTATTATTCAACCTTAAAAAGGAGGGAAATTCTGACACATACTGTAACATGTTTGAACCTTGAGGACAGTATGAAATGAACCAATCACAGAAAGACAAATACTGTATGATTCCACCTACATCAGGTATATAATGTAGTCAAATTCATAGAGACAGAAAGTAAAATGGTGGTTTCTAGGGGCTAGGAGTGGGAAGGAATGGGGATTTGTTGTTTAATGAGTACACAATTTCAGTTTTGCAAGATGTTAAGTTCTGGAGATGGTAGGTGGTAATGGTTGCACAGTATGAATGTACTTAATGCCATTGAATGATACACTTAAAATGGTTAAAATAGCAAGTTTTTTTTAAAGATTTTATTTATTTATCTGACACAGAGAGAGATCACAAGTAGGCAGAGAGGCAGACAGAGACAGAGGGGGAAGCAGGCTTCCTGCAGAGCAGAGAGCCCGATGTGGGGCTCGATCCCAGGACCCTGAGATCATGACCTGAGCTGAAGGCAGAGGCTTTAACCCACTGAGCCACCCAGGCGCCCCAAAATAGCAAGTTTTATGTTATTAATACTTTACCACAAGTTTTTTAAAAAGAAAAAAAGAACAGGATTTGATTTTCTGGATTATGACTAATAGCACAAGAGTGATAAGCCCTGGGAATGTCACAAAGAACATCTTTGAGAATAAATGTTTGTCTCTCTTTATTTTCTTTGAATAGATTTCTAGAGATGGAATCCTTGGAGCTAAGTGTTTGAACATTGGTAAACTCTCCTTTTGAGGTATATTGCCAAAGTTCACTGTGGTGAATGTGGAACAACTTAAACTATACCAGAAAACAAAAAACCAGAGAAAATATTTGTAACAAACATAACAAAAAGTTAATAGTCTTAATAGGAAAGTAAATTGATCTTGAAAATAAATTTATCAACAAATTGATAAGCAAAATATACTAAGACCAGAATAGGTATATTGGTAATGAAAATGGACAGACATCCTATAAACACACACACAAAAAAAATGACTTTTAAAATTATGAAGTAGTCCTACCCCGCTGGCATCGAAGAAATAAAAATGAAAGGGTGCCTGGATGGCTTAGCTGGTTAAGTGTGTGCCTTCGGCTCAGGTCATGA
The DNA here is from genome assembly GCA_028646535.1 of Procyon lotor. Classification (NCBI taxonomy): domain Eukaryota; kingdom Metazoa; phylum Chordata; class Mammalia; order Carnivora; family Procyonidae; genus Procyon; species Procyon lotor. The sequence goes on from CM053612.1 coordinate 51,857,326, forward strand.
TCTCAGGGTCCTGGGATTGAGCCCCACATCGGGCTCTCTGCTCAACCTGCTTCCCCCCCTCTCTCTCTCCCTCCCTCCCTTCCTCCTTTGTTCAGAGTTCTTATCAAGAATGGAAGCTGTATTTTGTCATATGCTTTTTTCTGCATTTATGAGAGGATCTTAACCTTTCTTTTATTAATGTGGTGTATCACATTGATATATTTGCAGATATTGAACCACTCCTGAAGCCCATGAATAGAACCCATTTGGTCGTGGTGAACAATTCTTTTAATGTACTGAGGATTTGATTTGCCAGTATCTTGTTGAGAATTTTTGCATCCATGTTCATCAGGCATATCGGCCTGTAATTCTCCTTTACAGTGGGATTTTTGTCTGGTTTGGGAATCAAGGTAATGCTGGCCTCAGAGAAGGAGTTTGGAAGTTTTCCTTCCATTTCTATTTTTTTTTTTTTTTGAATAGTTTGAGAAGAACCAGTATTAACTCTTCTGTAAATGTCTGGTAGAATTCCCCTGGGAGGCCATCTGGCCCTGGGCTTTTTTTTTTTTTTTTTTTTTCTGGGAGATTTTTGATGACTGATTCCATTTCTTTGATGGTTATGGGTCTGTTCAAATTTTCTATTCTTCTTGTTCCAGTTTTGGTAGTTTGTATGTTTCTAGGAATGTATCCATTTCTTCCAAATTTCCCAGTTTGTTGGCATATAATTTTTCATGATATTCTCTTATAATTGTTTGTATTTCTATGGTGTTTGGCTGTGATCTCTCCTCTTTCATTCGTGATTTTACTTATTTGGTTCCCTTCTCTTTCATAAGTTTGTGCAGGGGTTTTTCAGTTTTATTAAGTCTCAAAGAATCAGCTCTTAGGTCATTGATCTGTTCTACTGGCTTTTTTGTTGTTGTTGTTCTACTGGCTTTTGTGTGTGTTTCTATATCATTTATTTCTGCTCTACTCTTTATTGTTTCCCTTGTCCTGCTAGCTTTAAGCTTTATTTGCTCTTCCATGTCTAGTTCCTTTAAGTGTAAGGTTAGATTGTGCACTTGAGACTTTTCTTGTTTCTTGATCCTTGCCTGTGGTGCAATATACTTCCCTCTTAGGATAGCCTTTGCCACATCTCAAAGGTTTTTGGAATTTTGTGTTTTCATTATCATTTGCTTCCATGTATTTTTTATTTCTTCTTTAATTTCCTGGTTAACCCATTCATTCTTTATTAGGATGTTCTTTAATCTCTGTGTATTTGTGGTCTTTCCTAATTTTTTCTTATGGGTGACTTCAAGTTTCATATCATTATGGTCTGAATATATGCATAGTGTGATCTCAATATTTTTGTACTTAAGGGATGATTCGTGAGCCAGTCTGTGATCTATTCTTGAGACTGTTCCATGTGCACTGGGAAAAGAATCTGTATTCTGCTGCTTTAGGATGAAATGTTTTGAATATATCTGTTAAGCCTATCTGGTCCATGGGGGGCCTGAGTGGCTCAATTGGTTAAGTGTCCTTGATTTTAGCTCAGTCAAGATCTCAGAATTGTGAGATTGAGCCCTTCCCCTAGGGCTCAGCTCGGGGCATGGAACCTGCTTAAGGTTCTCTCTTTCCCCCTCCCTGTGCCCCTCCCTGCCTTTCTCTCTGTCTCCCTCTCTAAAACAAAACAAAACAAAACAAAACAAAACAAAACAAAACACCAAAAGAAAAGGAAACTGGATCCCATTTCCCCTAGAGCTGAAGCTTTGCAGCACTCTATGATCCACAGACTTGGTGTATGGGAGGGGTTCATACTGGTCGTCTGCGGTGCTTACTAATTTACTAATTCTCCGGCTGAGTTGCCCTAGTGGAAATGCACCTGCAGGGCACAGGGGGTCAGGGTTTGGTGTAAGCACCTCTGGCTTCCACTTGGTGGTGCTGTTTTACTCAAGTTGGTCGGTGCTATAGGGCGGCGGAGTAGGGGTGGGGCGGCGGAGTAGGGGTGGGGCGGCGGAGTAGGGGTGGGGCGGGCGGGGGGCGGTGGGAGGGGGGTGCTCCGGGAATGGTGTTGCTCGGCAGTCTGGGTCCCGGAGCCGGATGTTCGCACCTGCCAGTCTTCAGGAAGCCCTCACGGAAGAACAATCACAGGCCTTGCGTCCCCCAGGTGGGCCTTGCTTCCACCAGATCCCTGCCTTCACCCTGCCTGCGTCTGAGCTGTCCGTCTGCCAGGCAGCACGATACTCCTGTGTTTTATCTCTGGCATGCGGCTGGCTTTCAAAACCCCAAATTTGAGAGATCGGAATGGCACAGGCCCGCGCCAATCCTCTGAGGGAGGGTCTCGCTTCCCCGGTGCCAGGTGCCAGCATGTCCCCAAAAATGGCCCGCGTCGCAGCATTCCCGCTCGGAGTTCACGGCAAAGCACAGCAAAGAGCCAGCGCCAAGGTTCGCCAGTCAGCTGGCATCCCCGGTACTGTTAGTGCATGGAGCCCCACGATGGAGCCTGCCGGGTCTTTTGTCCCCAGAGAGGTCCTGCCGCCTCTCCTGTACGCACCCCAAGAAGGGACTAGTTTCTTCCCCGGACGACCCAGGGGATCCTCAGACCAGGCTGCCCACTCCTGGGGGCCGCCCTCCTTCCCCATCAGAGATCTCCTAAGCCTGCCAGTCGAGGCCCTGACGACAGCGCTGACTTCCAAAACTTGAGACGTTTTGGCTCCGTGGCTTCTAAAATCTTGCAGTATTCAACCCCTCCCCTTTTCCTAGTCATGGTTTTGGGGAAGTTTTTCTTGTGCAATCCCCTGCGCCTGTTTGCTCTCTCTCTCTCTCTCTCTCTCTCTCTCTCCCCCACCTCCATGATCAGGGCTCCCTCCCCTCTGCAGTGCCCACGGCTCTTTGGCTCTTTTCTCCCCAAATTAACTCTCTGCAGCTCCTACCTTCCCCTATGTGGTAGAGGTTGTTTTTTGGGGGGGGTGTGGTTTTTTAAAGCTCTTGTTGTGCAATTCGTTCTCTCAGACCTTGGATGGATTTCTTGGGTGTTCAGAAAGTTTTGCTGCTTATCTAGCTGTGTTCAGGGGGCAAGGTAAGCCTTGAGTCCCCCTACTCCTCAGCCGTCTTATCCTCATCCTAATTTTAATTTTTTTCCAGTAAACACATTCTTTAACAGCAAAGCGAACAATTACGAAGGTTGTCCTCAAATGATTACAGTTTGGACAACTCCTATGTGGGGCTCTGACAGATTTGTAGGCATTTCCAACTTACTCCAAAGCAGTTCGGTTTTCAAGGCGGTGCTTTTTATACTGTAAGGCACATACAAACAGGGATCCTGTTAACACGCAGCTTCTGGTTCATCTGGTCTGGGGCGGGGAAGCTGAGAGTTTGCATTTCCCACAAGCTGAACCAGTAGTTCAACCTAATAAGGAACAGAGTAATTGTTTTGTATTTAAATTCAATTAATTAACATATAATGCATTATTTGCTTCAGGGATACAGGTCTGTGGTTCATCAGTCTTGTATAATACCCAGTGTTCCTACTGGGTATTTACCCCAAGAAGCAGATGCAGTACAAAGAAGGGCCACAGGTACCCCGTGTTCACAGCAGCAATGGCCACAATCGCCAAACTGTGGAAAGAACCAAAATGCCCTTCAACAGATGAATGGATGAAGAAGATATGTTCCATATATACAATGAAATATTATGCCTCCATCAGAAAGGATGAATACCCAACTTTTCTATCAACATGGAAGAAATTATGTGGAGTGAAATAAATCAAGCGGAGAGAGTCAATTATCTTATGGTCTCACGTGTGGACCATAAGGAAAAACATGGAGGGCATTGTGAGAAGGAAGGGAAGGAGGAATGGGGGGAAACCAGAGGGGGAGATGAACCATGAGAGACTGTGGACTCTGAGCAACGAACTGCGGGTTTTGGAGGGGAGGGGGTGGGGGTTGGGCGAGCCTGGTGGTGGGTATTGAGGAGGGCACGTATTGCATGGAGCACTGGGTGTGGTGCATGAACAATAAATCTTGTAACACTGAAAAAATAAGATTAAAATTAATTTTAAAAATAAAAAATAATAATACCCAGTATTATTACAACATACACATTATGACGCACACAGAGTAATTTATTTTGAACAATGGCAGCTGGTTCATTGTGACTATGTGAAAGGACTTTGTCCGATAGCTATGGTCCTAAATTTAAGAACGCGCTTAGCTACCCCTCAGCGTGGGAGTGTTATTCTAGTTGAACTGGCATGAAGCTGAAGAGTAACAATTGTGGAGGGAAAGGAAAGGCTAACGTTGCCAAGTTTAAGGACTTGAAGGAATGACTGGTATGGGCAGCACCTGGGTCAAGCAGGCTGCTATTTTGATGCTCTTTCAATCACCGGAGATGAGGCCTTCCTATAGGCAAAAGAAACTCTCTTCAAAACAGGACATTAGCATCTCAGGCAGCTCCAGACCAAAGACTGATCTACAAACGCAAGTGGCTGTGGCGAGTGTCTTTCTATGCCTACGCTCAGGCCTCGGGCCCAGGAAACGGCATTTTCCATGGTGGTTTTGGTGTTTTGGAAATATTCTCTGCGTCACTAGCAAGTCTCACAGTTCTGCAAGATAAGTGTTCTTATCCTCAATTTGCCCTCGTCGGAACTGAGGTTCATTTAGATTAAGCAACTTGTCCATGGTCACTGTGGCAGGCAGAATATTGTTACATTACCTGGCAAGAAGAGACCCGGCAGATACAATTAAGGGTGTTGCAATCAAGAAATTATTCCGGATTATCAGAGTGGACCCAGTGCAATGACACAGGTCTTTATAAGAGGGAGGCAGACGGGTCAGAGATAATGGGAGAAAATAGGATGATGGAAGCAAGAGTTCGGGAGTGATAGGAGGAAGGGGCTCTGAGCCAACAAATGGAGGTAGCCTCCAGAAACTGAAAAAGGCAAGGAACCGGATTTCTCCTAGAGCCTACAGAGGTAATACAGACTTGCTGACACTTTGCTTTTAGTCTTGAGACCCATTTCAGACTCTGACCTCCAGAACTCCGGATAATAAATTTGTATTAAGACACAAAGTTTGCTGTAATTTGTTACAGCATCAAGAGGAAACTAATAGGGGAGCCTGGGTGGCTCAGTGGGTTAAAGCCTCTGCCTTGGGCTCAGGTCATGATCTCAGGGTCCTGGGATCAAGCCCAGCATCGGGTTCTTTGCTCAGCAGGGAGTCTGCTTCCCCCTCTCTCTCTCTGCCTGCCTCTCTGCCTACTTGTGATCTCTCTCTGTCAAATAAATAAATAAAATCTTAAAAAAAAAAGAGGAAACTAATAGTCACCCAGGTGGTAAGTGGCAGAACTGGGAATTTGCAAATAGGTCCCGTGGGCTACAAAATCAGTGCTCTTCCCGTCACTATGGGGGATGTGATGCTTTTTAAGAAATGGATAAAGTGGAAGGGTAGGGGCGCCTGGGTGGCTCAGTCAGTTAAGCGGTTGCCTTCCACTCAGGTCATGATCCCGGGGTTCTTGGCTCGAGCCCCAGGCCGGGCTCCCTGCTCAGCGAGGAGTTTGCCCCTGCCCCCATGTGCTCGCTCACTCTCTCTCAAATAAATAACTAAAATATTTTAAAAAGAAAAGTGGAAGGTAAAACGCTGCAAGAGGAAGAGTTGAGGAGAGTTGATCCTGGGGTCTACTTCCCCCAAACCTCTTCCACACAGCCAGATGTTTTTCATTTCAATAAAGTTATTTGGACTAAAAATCATCTTTCCAAATAATTGCAAATACTTCCGGCCAGATTTAAAGGTCACTAGCATTTTAGGATGGGTGAAATTAATCTCCGTTTTTGTCCCATTACTGGGTGATAAAACTGCAGTGAGGAAATGGAAGTTTTGCTTGGGTGAGGTCAAGCCAGTAATGCTTGCATTTAATTACTTGCTAAAGTAATGGCAGCATTTCGGTTTATCGACAGGCCTGGGGCCATGGAGCTCGATGCTGACAGTGAAAAGCTGGGGGCCACTCCAGGACCATGGGTACATTATGCAAAAGACTACACAGCCTATTTCAAACTTTTCCAAAGAGAAAACCGTATTAAAGTTCTAAGATTTCCTAAACTGCATGAGATCCTATTTGTAATAGCGTCTTCACTTAAATCTTCCCTGGAGTCTTGCCTTTCACCCCTCACTTCTAATTCATCTCCATAACTAGTGGTCACGTCTTCGAAGAGGAAGCTATTAAGCAAGAAGGGTTGGTGGGCTCTGGTCAGATTTGGGAAAGATACAACTCTCCCTCTCTTGGCTCTGCTTGAATTTTAGCAGGGACTTTGATGCCTGGACCTAGCAAGCATTCCCCAAAAGGAAAGTTTTGTTTTTGTTTTGTTTTTTTTCTTTTGTATTTTGTCTGGAAGGTCTTAAAACCTCGCCTGGGATGTTGCTATCCTGAACACCCTTCTTCGAGGTTAGTCAAGGCCCCAAAAGAAGAGGGGGCGCTGAGCAGCTGAGTGGATTTTACTCTTCCGTTTCAATTTCCAGTCCTATCTCATCAACCTGAATAGTCTTAAGATTGGGGGAGAGAAATGAAAATGCAGTTTTCCTTACAATAAGTTTAAAACCCTTAACCCACAAAAGTGCTTGGTATGGGAATATATTTTTGGTGGGATCCTCAAACACTGTATAGGGACCCCCAAATGCAAGAAAAACTCTTGTCTCCATTAAGCTCATTTAGGGTAGACAATCTCAAGAATGTATTAGAGAGCACAAAACCCCTTTTGAGGACAACTATATTCCTTTCTTTGTTTTTCACCCACACTAAAATGATACAGCAGGTGGGATGGAACTGAAGGAACCCAGAGTTTTCTTCCCTCCCACTCTTAATGTGTAATGTTGCCTCCAATCCTGCCCCATCATTGATGAACAGTCAAAAAATAATAATAACTAACCCAGGGTAGTTTGCAATTGCCGGAAGAAGAGTTGGATGGTTTAACAAAGGAGACGCTGACAAAAAACATTTCTCTACAATACTATAATTATAAATTTGAAGGCACATCCTTGGCAGAAATATGATCAAACACATGCTTATGGAAAAACAAACTACTGAATATCTTAACTGTAGTAGATGATTATTGCACAACATTGTCCACTGCTGTTTTGGGTACCAAACAATCAATGTTTAACAATGTTTAATTAAACACTTAACTGAAAACATACAGCTGAGACGCCTGGTTTTGGCTACAAAAGGTATCTACTATCAATGTCATGATAGAAGCTCTTTTAATTGAAGAACGAGATTTCATGTTTTTGTGCTTTACCTGGTTATTCACACCAGATAAACTTTCAGAAGGACTACAGAAACTTAGTGTCAAAAATAGCTAACAATTCGACATAAATCCATATTTTCTATATTTGGTAAAATAGTATTTTTAAATATAGAAAAGTAAGAAATAAGCAAGCAAAAAAATCCAAAGGGAATGATTCCAGGAATGTTTTTATTCTTATTAAAACAACCAATAACCAGATGCCTCACCCAAAGAAAATAACAAAATAGAGTAAAATAAATATTAAGAAAAATAATTTTAAAGCAAGATTCACAAGAAATGGGAAAAAATTTCTCAAAGAGCATACATTCTTGATTTTAAGCTGTGTACATAAAAGATATGCACACTTAAATTTTTGGAAACATTTTGTCTACGGTGCTATTTTAAGCATTCTGAAGAAGACATCTGAAAAAAGAAAAAATTTTAAAAAGTTAAAGTACAATATAAAATTTTTTGTTCACAAGGCATCAAATTTAACACTCTAAAATGCTGATACTAAACTAAGAAAAAGAACATCTCTATTTTCACAACTGACCACCATACTTCTTTAGACTATGACACTATAAATATTCTAGTTGTGTTTTGACCTTTGAAATTCAAAAGGCATCTTTGGATATTCAAGATAAAAGGTGCCCCATAGTTGAGTCAGAACCAGCACTGGATATCAAAACATCCTTGTTATCTTCAGACTGACGGCGTGGTTACTGAGTGAGTACAGAGGAGTGATAAAGGAACAACAAATAAGGATCTTCAGATATTCAAATATAAATCCATTTTCCTTCTATATGGTAAATATGTGTGTGTACATATGTATGAATAGACATATACATACACACATATACATTTGTAACATTTGTTCTCACTAGTTACTAGTTACTTAAAGCTAGTTACTAACTGAAACCAATGTTTTTGATCCTGATATCGTCTCTCTCTCTCTCTCTCTCTCTCCTGTGACTACTCTATGAAGCTAATGAGAGTTCAGGATTACAAAGGAGACTTGTGGTAGAGAATTCAAAGATGGTTACAGATATTTGAAACAGGATTCTTTCTAAACATGTTTTTTGTTCTAATAGCAAGGGTTGAAATTTGATCCTTGATTATTCCCAGACTATAGCTTGCTCTTCTCACTGTCCTAGGACACATGGGTCCCTTGGCAAGTGGGGGTCAAAAGGACAACTCACAAACACACATAGAAATCAAAGTAGTAACTGGTTATGTTCAAGTGTTTCAAAGAGAAAGAGTAAGGGAGAAAGAGAGAGAAGTGCTTCTTTTCTCAAAAGTCTATTATACATTTGTCCTATTAGCTGTTTCTTCTAGAAGAAACAAGTTGTGGTATGATGAACTACTAGAATTAAAATAAAAAACAAATATTAAAATTCAAAGTGGACGCATGGAAGATGGCACAGGTATTTAAAGAGCCTAGACATACAAACACATTCGTATTTCATTAAGATGGGTTTGCCTTTCTAGATTAATAGCACCTTCATCAATAGTTTCAGTTCTCTCTTTAAGATAGTGGAGACAAGAATGAGATTTTTTTCCAAATCTGAAAAGACAACATGGAATAATGTGGTAAACTTTTGTGTGTGTGTATGAAAGGATGAGAGAGAAAGGAAGTAGGAGAGGAAGAAACCCATCCCCCACTCCCACCTGATTGTAGACTCTGCCCTAAAAAAATTGTTAATATTCATTACAGACCTCAAGGGGAAAAAAGAACTAACGCTTACTGAGTGCAAATCCTATGTGCTAGGCACTGTGCTAACAGCTTTACATATGGTGATGGGAACAAAATGTCAGGAATTTATTTATGTATTTTCACTTCCATGTTCTGCATATGAAATCCATCTTGCAGTTAACAAGGAGTTTAAATAGTGATGCAAGTACCAGATCTCTGACCAGTGTATTAACTCCTAGGCACTCAGAGGGGGATTTCTAAATGTATATGGCACTGAGTAAAGCCCCTGAATTTGTGAACCACGCTAACTAGCAAGGGCAAATGTTTTAAACTAGAGAAAAGTAGAGATTTGGCTAAAAGGTATCACAATCTAGGGAAATTCTCATTTCTGTATTACAACTTATTGTATTTTTTGGTAAATGCAGCTTTGTGTAATAGCATTATTTTAAAGTCATTTTGAGAAGTCATCTAAAATACTAAAATGTAATTAAAATCTATTAAATTATATATACCAGCTAAAGTCCTTGTATTCTCTCCAAAAAAAGGACAAATTTAGTGAGTCCAGGTAATTTCATATGACTCATATATGTTAAAGATGGTAACGTTAATCTGTGAAAAAGTCAACTGTGGAAGAGGCTCAAAATCTTAAGTTCCTGGACTGAGGCTGATAGACTAAGAATAATTTATAGTGGAAGTCAGCAGGAGTGAATGGCAGGTTTGTACAGAGCTAGGGAGTCAATGAAAGAAGAATCTGATCAATTTTTTTTTTTTTTACAATGGAAAGATAGGAAACAAGGAACCCTCCAAGGAACCCGCTAGACCCTTAAGATCTTTTGGGCTACAAGATAAAGATATTGGAAAAGTTGTCTGTTATTTTTATCAATCAAAAATCACTAACACTTAGCTCACTCAAAAGAACAACAACAACAACAACAAAGAACCGTGCCGGGGCATCTAAGAAAGCAACTGCAAAGACAAAGATGCAGGGAGAATCACAGGGGGAAGCAAGCCTGTAATAAATAAGGCACGTCTATTTTTAAACAGTTTCTACTGTTTTCCTTCTAAAACCAAATGCTTTATACAGTGTTTTAAAAGCCCTTGTTCCCCAACCTGGCAAGGCTGAGAGCTCAAGAATGTCCTCAAGATCATGCTCTCAGATCTTCAAACTTTTAACTATCCTTTTTCTTGAGCCTTTTCTTTTTGGTCAAAGAAAAAAATCACCTATCACGTTAGCAGCAATTCCGCAATCTTCAACTGTGGGGCTTGTTGTAAACCTCACTGGCCTACCTTATCCGTTCCTAGTGAAAACAAAAAGTATTGGCAATTCACTTTAAATAAAGCTAGGTTGAGAGCCAATGCTCTGAAAAGAAGATGATTTTTGCCATTAGACAAATGCAATTCAGAGATTCCCTAACAGAAGGGCGTGAGACCAATAGAAAGTCCTTCCACAATATTTCGACAAGTTAAGGAGAGATCGTTGATGCTGTATCAGTGTGTAACAACATCAGCGAGTAGCACTCTGTGAGGCCTGTTACAATGCGGTGTCATCATCTTCCCTGCCGTCTCCCACCAGAAGTGAATGCTTGTCAGGTTCACTGGTACCAATGCTGTTGAGGGACCGTTTATCGGACAGCAGTGAATTTATGGAGGCTCTGCTGTAATTAACAATCCGATCCAGCAAACCCAGTTTAGGGGAGTTTCTCGAGGTGTCATCTATTCCAACATGAACGCTGATCTCTGAAGGCCTTTTCTGTCCCATCTGGCTTCGGGCATGCAGTTCGTAATTCTCATAAGTTGGTTTTCTGTAACTGAACACATGCAAAAATACACTAGTGTAAAATAAGCAAATGTGAACTACACACTTGTTACAGTCAAAACTGGAAATCTATTTGGCTGGTGTGAAACCTACAAAGGTGGTTCCTGCTAGGAAAGTCACCCCCCCAAAATTGTACGGAGCCACATGGTCAGAAATTCCACTTCTCAGAGCCAATGTCCTACATTTGACCCCACTCAGTGCTGTGGTGGCTAGGCAGAGACTACAGAAGATGATAATCACAGAGCTAAGATTTATTATTAAGAACAGCTGGGGCCCATCCTACACGAATGAGACCTACCAAGACTGACTGTGGATGATAAAGGGAATAAAAAATACAAACGTGAGCAAGCCCTCATACTTACAGTTTAAGGAAGAGAGAGGAAAGTACTACTGAAACAGATGAAGCAGCCATTGCGGCAGATCCCATCCAGGGCTGCAAAACCAAACCAATGGGCATAAAAACTCCTAGGAAACAAGTGTGGATTAGTTAGAGCAAAGAGCATTAAACAGATTATTAATGTATTTCTAATACATACATACACATCATTTCCTTGTTTGATATTTATTCAGCACTTTCTTTTTTTTTTTTTTAAAGATTTTATTTATTTGACAGAGAGAAACACAGCGAGAGAGGGAACACAAGCAGAGGGAATGGTAGCGGGAGAAGCAGGCTTCCCGCAGAGCAGGGAGCCCGATACGGGGCTCGATCCCAGGACTCTGGGATCTGACCTGGACCGAAGGCAGACGCTTAACGACTGAGCCATCCAGGCGCCCCTATTCAGCACTTTCTATGAGAAAAATTGGCAGTGACCTAAGTTCTCCACCAACAGGAGGAGAAAGTGTTGCTGTGAACATTCTTGTATGTGTCTCCCTGTGCACGTGTTTGAGAATTTCTCTACAGTCATACCTAGAGGTGAAACTGGATTATGATATGGGTACATCTTCAACTTTAGGTGGATATTCCTCAGTTGTTCTCCAGAGTGCCTCGTACCACATCATAATCCTACCAATAGTGCATGAATAGTGTATGAATTTGACAGACATTTGAACATTTGGCTTATATGATAGGGATAAGATAGACTTATTGTACTTCCAACTTTTTATGTGCTTATCTATATTTTTCTTTTTTTCTACAGTGATCACATATTACTTGCATAATTTTTCCACCCTTTCCCTACTTACATAATTTTTAATTTGTAATTTAAATCATTTGCTCTAGGAATTAATCTTTCTGGATTTTGATCATTCTTCTATTTTTTGTTCCCTCAGCATTTTGTGTTCTTGTTTATAAACAGCTTTGTAATTGTTCTTACATCATTTCATGTCCTTCTTTAGCTCTCAAATCAGAGAGAACAAGAAAAAAGTGATAACTATTTCTCTTATTACTAACTCCTGGGGCGCCTGGGTAGCTCAGTCGGTTAAGCATCAAACTCTCGCTTTCGGCTCAGGTCATGATCTCAGGGTCCTAAGCTCAAGTCCAGCATTGGGCTCTGTGCTGGGTGTGGAGCCTGCTTGGGATTCTCTCTCTCCCTCTGCCCCTCTGCACTCTCTTTCTGTAAAAAAAAAATTCAATTTATTACTAACTCCCACCAAGTCCCTAAGTAAAGGACATTATCGAATGTTTATTTAAAAATTCTAAATTGCTTTTTCTTGGTCATATTCCTTTACTCAATCCAGCAATCTCCCCCCCCTCCCCTCCCTTTTCTCCTCCCCCTCTCCCCTTTCCCACCCCTTCCCTCTCTCTCTCTCTCTCTCTCTCTCTCTGTCTCTTCCTGTCTCTCGCTCTTTCTCTCCTGGTACCCAAACTTAAAAAAAAACCAAAAACCTATTGGCTATTAGAATGTTAAATGAAGAGCCAAAAATTATCTGCATGCTATAATTATAACTATGTAACAAGACAAAAAAACTGATGTAAAGTAAAAAGACTGGAAGTAGATACACGAAAATGCTAACAGTACTTGTGTTTGGGTAGTGAGATTAAAAGTAAATTTGTTCCTGGGGCACCTGGGTGGCTTAGTCTTCTAAGCATCTGACTCTTGATTCCAGCTCAGGTCATGATCTCACTGAGACTGAGCCCGGCACTGGGCTCCCTGCTCAGCGGGAAGTCGGCTGTAGATTCTCTCTCCCTTTGCCCCTCCCCCTGCTCATGCTCACTCTTTCTCTCTCAAATAAATAAATAAATCTTTAAAAGTAAATTTGTTCTCTTCGGCAAAAGAGAAATAAGTAAATAAATATAAACATAAATATAAATGTGACAGCATATGGAGAAAGAGATGAAACAATGTTGGAAAGTATTACTCATTGGTGAATTTAAATGAAGATTATACAGGTTTTCGTTGTATCTTTTCCCCTGGTTATATATAGCTTTGAAATTTCTCAAAATATAAAGTTGGAGGGGAAAATAAATGAAAATAAACCTATCAGAATGCTTATACATTTTATGCCATAATGAACATTGCTCAAAATCACAATTATTGATTTTAATATTACCTTTCACCACACCAGCAGGCTACATATAAAAACTGAGCTCAAAGCTAATAATAAGACTAAAGCTTCCAATATGATAGGTCTCTAATGACTTCAGAAGAGAAGGTAACACTAGCTAATAGTCACGTACCAGCAGCTATGGGAATTCCAACTAGATTATAAATCAGAGCGAAAACAAAATTTATCCGAATCCTCTTGACTGTCTTCCTTGATAAGTCAATACTTGCCACTACATCCAGAAGATCATTCTGAGAACAGAAATATTTGTAATATTAGTGAGAGACTCTAACTTAATGAGTATTTTTGTATTTGACACTGTGATTTTGAAGATCATGTGTACCTTAGGGTGGGTAATATGAATTGACTATAAATTTCAAATATTGCTCCAAGTTTCAGTCAGCCTTAGAAGATGCTTTTCCAGGAACTTTTCTCAGGGGTCTAGAAAACACTTTTTGGATTATATGATGCTATGGAGATTACCTCACTTAAGATATTCTCAGCAAGGCTTTGTTGAAGATAATTTTATTATAAATATATCCCCCAATCTTATTCTTTCCTTTAGAAGCTTGTCATTCTCATCTGCTTTGCTTGACTGAGAAAATCTGGAAGTAATTAGTATTCCTTCTCATACTCCCATCCTGAATTCTCCTAGTCTCAAAGGCTGGGAGGACATGAATTAGAAGGAAAAGATTGTTCTACTCGATACACTTTACAACACCATCCCTGACCATGTGGAGCAGTATCACAGGCCTCAAGGTTCAGGTCACAGAACTTACCCTTATCAAAACCACATCAGCTGCTTCAATGGCTACATCTGTACCTGTGCCAATGGCAATCCCTACATTGGCCATCGCCAGAGCTGGAGAGTCGTTGATTCCATCTCCTACCATTGCAACCCGTTTCCCCTCCTCCTGAAGTTGCTTCACCTTAGCAACCTTATGAGAAGGGAGAACTTCAGCAAACACCTTTGTAATGCCAACCTACATGAAGAAAAATAAACTCAATTCATTTTAAGAAATGTTACTGGTCCCTTAAATATAACATAACAACGATGAGCATCATTTTCCACCCACCAGAGGCCCAAAATTTCAAAAATTGATAATATCCAGTGACAGGAAGGATATGGATAAATGAGCTCTCTTATATATTCTCAGTGGTTGTATAAACTGTTATTGTCCTTTTGGAGGGCATTTGGCAGGATCTATCAAAGTGGACACATCATTTGATTGCACAATTACACTTCTAGCCATATTCTGGACATATTTATACAAGTATAAAGAGATGTACATTTGACTTCCAGGGAAGGTGGCAAAGTAGGGGGATCCTGGGTTCACCTCGTCCCATAGACGCAACTGGATGCACCCACATCAGTATGAATGGCCCAGAGAATGATCTAAGGACTGGTGGAACAGACTCTCCAGAGGTATAGAGAAGAGGCCATGTTGAGGAAGATGTGGAGGGGGAGATAAGGTCTGGAGCCAGGTGGACTCATGGGACAGTCTGTGGGAGGGAAGAGTGTGGTGGGCCTGGGGAGGGGAGAGAAAGAGATCTCTACACTGGGTGCCCCAGGCACAGGGGCCTGCAGAGGGAAGGCAAATGCCCACAGAGGTTGGCTTTGAGAACCAGAGGGGCCTGGCTTTGCAAGTTCTTACAATCAGTGGGTCTTAACACCTGGAACTTCAAAAATCAGCTGGTTCAGCTCAGGGAGAGCCAGAGGGCAATAAGAAACTGAGCCCCGCCCCCCGCCACCCCATGTAGACAGCACAACAAACAGCTTCAAGAGCATAGAAGCAGCAGTTTGAAAAATGC
>CM053612.1:51872859-51920088 GCA_028646535.1 Procyon lotor
CTCAGGGTCCTGGGATCGAGCCCTGCATTGTGCTCCCTGCTCAGCAGGGAGTCTTGTTCTCCCTCTCCCTCTGCCTCTGTCCCTGACTCATGCCCCCCCCCTCAAATAAATAAAAAATTCTTATGAAAAAAGAAGAAAGAAACGGCATCCAAATTGGTGAGGAAGAAGTAAAACTGACTACTTGCAGATGACATCATACTATATATAGAAAGGCCTAAGGACTTCACCAAAAAACTACTAGAACTGATAAGGGATTTCAGTAAAGTCACAGGATACAAAATCAATATACAGAAATCCACTGCATTTCTAAACACTAACTATGAAGTAGCAAAAAGAGAAATTAAGAAAACAACAGCATTTACAATTATACCAGAAATAATGAAATACGTAGGAATAAGCTTAACCACAGAGGCGAAAGATCGGTACTCTGAAAACTATAAAATACCGATGAAAGCCATCAAAGATAACACAAACAAATGGGAAGATACTCCATGCTCATGGATTGGAAGAATAGGTGCTAAAATGTCCATATAACCCAAAGCAATATACAGATTTAATGCAGTCACTATCAACATACCAAAAGCATTTTTCACAGAACTGGAACAAATAATCTTAACATTTGTATGGAACCACAAAACACTCTGAGTAGCCAAAGCAATGTTGAAAAAGAAGAACAAAACTGGAGTTACGACAATCCCAGATTTCAAGATATACTATAAAGCTGTGGTAATCAAAACAGTATGGTACTGGCACAAAAAACAAAAAAAAAATCCGCACAGATCAATGGAACAGTATAGAGTCCAGAAAAAACCCAGGATTATATGGTCAATTAGTCTTTGAAAAAAAGAGGTGAGACTATGCCATAGAAAAAGTCTCTTCAACAAATGGTGTTAGAAAAACTGAACAGTTATGTGCAAAAGAATGAAACTGGGGGCGCCTAGGTGGCTCAGTGGGTTAAAGCCTCTGCCTTCTGCTCAGGTCATGATCTCAGGGTCCTGGGATCGAGCCCTACATCGGGCTCTCTGCTCAGCAGGGAGCCTGCTTCTGCCTGCCTCTGTCTACTTGTGATCTCTCTCTGTCAAATAAGTAAATAAATGAAATCTTAAAAAAAATAAAATAATTAAAAATAAAATATAATAAATAAAAAATAAAAAGCAAACTGTTGAGTGAGCAATCTTTAGAAAAATGATGTAATTTATGTTGAAAAATACCAGAACTCTACATTTGTGTATGAACACACATGCCTATGAAAAATTGGGGATAGGACTGGACAGGGAGCTTAGGGAAAAGGTAACTTTTACTTTATATCCTTCTGCATTTTTTATATAAGAATATACTCATATATCACTTGTGTTATTTAACACAAGAGAGGGAGGGAGGGAGGAGGCATTCTCAAGTAGAAATGACTAATATGAGAAAAGTTTTATAGGTAAGGCAACTGTGGGGTCAGGAGCAGAAAAATATGTCAAAGTGGTGCATTAGGGAATGGTTCCACCAGTGATGTTCAGGATGGACTAGGGAAGGAAGTGCTTGGAGCTCTTGCTGCAATTTAGGCAGGAGAGATTGGGCGTCTGAGTGCCCAACTTAGGCTGGCAGCACTGGTAAAGAATCTGAGCAACATTTCAAAGGAAGTATCAACAGAGATTGGTGTATGGTGTAACAGAAACATTTCATGAAGTAAATGGTTTTTTTAAAAAAGATTTTATTTATTTATTTGACGGAAAGAGAAAGATCACAAGTAGGTAGAGAGGCAGGCGGAGAGAGATGGGGAAGCAGGCTCCCCGCCGAGCAGAGAGCCCGACGTGGGGCTCAATGCCAGGCCCCCGAGATCATGTCCTGAGCCGAAGGCAGAGGTTTTAACCCACTGAGCCACCCAGGTGCCCCAGTAAATGGTTTTTTAGTTGTAACCGTAACACAAAGTCCAAACTCCTTCCAATACAGCATGCCAACTGTTCTTGAAAGAACCAGATATCAATACTCAGTGATAAGGAACATAATAGGTAATATGAATCTTTAGCACTTGAAAGCAAGAAACAAAATGTATATGAGGAATTAGAAGTTACCACAGACACCCCCAATCCCAACAACTAAGTAAACCAATTACCTGAGAAGCAATAGATCGAGCTGTTTTACTGTTGTCTCCAGTCATCAGAACTACTTCTAAGCCCATAGATTTCAAAATATGGACAGCCAATTCTGCTTCCGGCTTCACTGTATCAGCAATGGCTATCAGGCCGCACAGCTCATCTAATACAGGAGCACCAGAAAAGGAGAGAGTTTGGAATATGGTGAAAGCAGGAATAATATTCTAACTTAAAACTTGAGAAAGAAATTAATCTTGTTAAGCAAAGTTGTTCGGGCCTTAAGCTTAACTCAAAATGTCTCCAAGGCCACACATCTTGTAGTCCACAAAATCTGCAACAAACCTCCACATTTAGTTATGAAAATTTCAGAGTGAGGTAGTGGTTACTAATGAAAGCAGTAATCAGAAAATGAAAAGAGAGCTCTTTATTGCATAGTCAAAAGACTTTTTTTTTCCTTTGAGAAGTATTGGTAAATAGTCCCAAACACTTTAGTTCGTTTAAAGGCAAATGAAACTGAAAACTAATACTTTTTTTTTTCTTTTTAAGGTGAACAGGGTGGATTGAGATAAAACCGGCATTTTATACTGGGGGGAAAAAATCACCGCAAGTAGTTATTTTATTTTAAAAACAAAAGTAAATGGTATTTTCCGCTTCTTCCTGGGCCTAAAACTGTCATAGTTAAGATACTGCCTTCATGCTTAGCAAGGATTATAAATGTTGAGTAATCTCACAGAAATTTACTCAAGAAATAATTTAACAAAAGAAAGCACCTAAAACCTCATAGATGTTTATCATAGTGTTATTTATAATAATGAAATATTAGGAATAGTTTAAATTTCCAGTGAAGGAATTATTAAATTAGTTATACTATATAATAAATTAAGCAGAATTAAAATAAAATTAGAAAATATTATGAATAGAGCAAATAAATGAATAAAGCAAAATATAATAGTAGGTGTACAAGGGATTTTAAATTTTTTTCAACTTTATTGAGGTAAAATTTATACGCAAAATACACCCACTTAAAAATAGAATATATACTAATACTATAATTCTGTACATATGTTATATTGTATATTATATATACACATATACAAAAAAACAGAAATGGAATACATGCAATTAAAACTGACATTGAGTGAGGATGATGACATTATAGATATTATTTTGCTATTACTTTACTTTAATGTTTTGTTATTTTTAGGTTCTAAAAAAACCCTTGATTAGCTTCTCTTATTTTTGGGGGTGGTAATCACTAAAACCAAAACTTCTATTTATTTATTTTTTATCTTATTTTTTTATTATCATGTTCAGTTAGCCAGCATATAGTACATCATTAGTTTTCGATGTAGTGTTCAATGATTCATTAGTTGCTTATAACACTGGGTGATGGGTATTCAGGAGAGCACGTGTGATGATGAGCACTGGGTGTTATACACAACTACTGATTAACTCTTTAAAAAAAAAAAACACATAGGGAGCGCCTGGGTGGCTCAGTCGTTAAGCGTCTGCCTTCGATCTGTCATGATCCCAGAGTCCTGGGATCGAGCCCCGCATCTGGCTCCCTGCTCGGCAGGAAGCCTGCTTCTCCCGCTACCATTCCCTCTGCTTGTGTTCCCTCTCTCGCTGTGTTTCTCTCTGTCAAATAAATAAAAAAAATCTTTAAAAAAAAAAAACCACATAGGCTAAGGGGGAAAATAACAAAGCCAAGCAAATGCGAGAGAATTCTAAATTAATCAGTAACAATTATGTATTGTTAACATTTTCACTTTGCATTCAGGCTTCTTTCCAAAAGCCCTCAAGTTCAGAAGTCTCTCAAAAATACACATAAATGAGTAACTGAGATCACAGCACTGAGTCACAGTATACTTAGGGAAAACCTTACCATCAACCGCCACCAATACAGCAGTCCGACCTTTTCTTTCATGCTCAGTCATGTAATCATCTACAGCATTGTTAATAACAAGACCATTTCTAATCATCCACTCCCGGTTACCAATGAGGACTTTGTACTGCTGGGCATTAAGAGCACCTGAAATAAAGTACAGAAAGAACATTTAGTGAGATCGTTTAATATTTATAACAACCCCGTGAGGCATGCTCTTCCTATCTAACCTTACACAGTCACTATGTTGTATTTTTGGTAGACCACAGCCTACGACAGTGATTTCCAGATTTTCAAGGAACATATACTCTGCTCTTCTATGCCTCTGGGCCTTTGCACATGTTGATGTCTCCACCTGGAATGTCCTTACCCCCTCCTCTTCAATTATCAAACTCCATCATATTCTTCAAGCGTCAGTTCAAATATCACTTTCTTGGTGAAGCTTTCTCTTTGATCATCCACACAACTGAATTAAATTCAAAATATTTATCATGCATCAGCAGCTGAATATGGTGGGATCAAAACACAACCATACCGATGTCTCATTTTAAACATGTGACCACTAACCTAACGCAGGTCCTCAGTGTTATCTGGCAATTCTACACTTCCCTAGTCCACTCGTTTTCCATTCCTTCTAGAGGGCTATTTTATACCTTCTCTTCTCCCACCCTCATCTATGGCCATATGATGAATCTGCTTCTTACTTTAGAAGGAATTAAAAGCAATCAGAAGAGGATGTAACTGTCCCTCAAAACAATGTACTGTTTAAAATATAACCCATGAAAAATTGTAGTCTGGCAAGCAAGCTTAGATATAGTCTTAAGAAAAACATATACTGGCAACAGGCCTCTGGGGGAGAGGACGATATACATCCTTGAAGCTGAGCAGCTGGGGATGCCCGGCTTGCTCAGGGCGGAACACTGCCTGCTCCTTTTTTCTGTTATCTCTTCTCCAGAGACTACCTGTGGCTAATTAGATGATCCCTTTAAATGTGCTTGCTCAACTATAAACTTTATACTGTTTGACCAGATATGTTTTGCTTTTCTTCTTACTTATCTACAAGACTCTTGGTCCACGTGTAATCTGCTCCGGCTTCTTTGTTGGTTGTTACCTACTTTCCAATAAATATGAGACTGAGGAGTTGTTCGGGGCAACAGTCTTCTCTACTGTCGACCCCTCTTCCCTTTCTCTCGAAGCTGACTTGTTTGTGCCTCATTCTCCTCCTGTGCGCCGTCGGGAAGCAGCACAGAACTTCTGCAAGCTCTCACTGCCACATCTAACCAACTACCTGTGCCTATGTACAGACCAATCTAGCTTCTCTTCTGTTATTATAAACTGCTCCTGCTCCTATTTAAGGCCAACCTCTCCACTTATGCACTAGACCCCCTTCCTTTGCTTATTCTAGAACATCTCTCCTACAATTCTCTCCGCTTCTTCCTGCATAATCACGTTTCCTATCTCTGTTGCACATAGTCTTATCTTTAAAAACAAAACATAACAAAATGCCTCTCTTGAGCTCACTTACCTCTTTACTACTGCTCCAAATCTCTGCTTCTATACACAGCAAAACTTCTTGGAAGTTTGTCCCTCTTGATTATCTCCAAGTCAGATCTTCCCATTCTCTTGTGAACCCACTCCAATAAAGCTTTTGTTTCTACTACTCCAAAGAAATGTTCACGAAGTATACCAGTGACCTTTACTTTCATAAACCTAATGGCTAATTTTTGTTCCTCATCTTACTTGCCCCATCAGCAGCATTTAACACAGTTGATCACTCCTTCCTTCCTAAAATATTTTCTTTCCTTGGCTTCTAGGACACCAAATTCTCACGAGTTACCTCCTCACTCACCACTCCTTCTCAGTCTTCTCTGCTGATCTCCCTGATCTCTTAACCTATCATATTGTTGGGCTCAATCCTTAAAGCCTTTCCCCCGCCCTCCCAATCTACTCTCACTCCTTGGTGAGTCTCCTTATCCAGTCTCATAGCTTTAAATACAATCTATACCAGCTTTGTTCAACAGAATTTGGAAATGTTCTGTGTCTGCTGTTTATTATAGGAGCCACTAACAACATGTTGCTATTGAGCAGTGACAGGTGGCTAGTATGGCTGAAGGGCTGAATTTTAAATTAAATTTATTTTTTAAAGCTTAATTATGTATTTATTTTAAGTAATCTGTACACGCACCATGGGGCTCCAACTCATGACCAAGATCAAGAGTTGCATGCGGGGCGCCTGGGTGGCTCAGTCGTTAAGTGTCTGCCTTCGGCCCAGGTCAGATCCCAGGGTCCTGGGATCAAGCCCCGCATCGGGCTCTCTGCTCAGCAGGGAGCCTGCTTCTCCCGCCACCATTCCCTCTGCTTGTGTTCCCTCTCTGGCTGTGTTTCTCTCTGTCAAATAAATAAAATCTTAAAAAAAAAAAAAAGAGTTGCATGCTCTTCCGACTGAGCCAGCCAGGCAGCCCTGAATTTTAAATTAGATTTAAATAAGTTAAGTTTCAATAGTCACATGTACTAAATAGCTATCATATTGGAAGGCACAGACCTATAGGTGGATGACTCCCAAATCTATGTCTCCAACCTAGTCTGTTTCCTTGAACTCCAGACTTGTGCAGCCAACTGCCTACTTGTTATTTCCATTTACTTGGCAACTCCACTTTAATATCTAATAGGCACACAAATTGTACATGTAGAGAACTGATCTCCCAGGCAGTTCTCCTCAATATTGCTCTTCCAATGGTCTTGCCCATTCTATTTAAATGGAAACTTCATCCTTCTAAAATGTTTAGGCCACAAACGTTGGCATAATTCTTGATTCCTGTTTCTCTCATACCCCATACTCAATCTGTGAGAAAATTTATCAGCCAGCTCTCCCTTCAAAACACATTCAGATTTTTAACCACTTCTTATGAAATCTACTGTGACCACACTGGTCCAAACCACTCTTATCTTTCACCTGGATTACGGCAATAGCCTACTAACTCATCTCCCTGCTTCTGTCCCCCTCTCCCCATTCCTCCAACAGTGTATTTTTATCAAAGCAGCCAGGGTAATACTTATAAAACATTAAGTTGGATTCTGTCACTCCTATACACAAAACTCTACAATGGCTTCCCATCTCAAGGGTAAAAGCCAAAATTCTTTAATGTCCTTACATAATCTAGTCCTGTACTACTCTCTAACTTCATCTCATGCCCCCTTCCCACTCATTTACTCTGCTCTAGGCACACTGTTCTCATTGTTCCTCAAACTAGGCTTGTGTACTTAACATCCCTCCTACCTGGAATGCTCCTGTCAGATATTCACATAGCTTTCTCCCTCCCTCTTCTCAAGTTTTTGCTCTGGCACCAACTTCTCAATGAGGCCTACCCTGATTACCCAATATAAAATAGGACCCAATATTCACAGCATTTCCTATACCCCTCTACCCTTCTTTATTTTCCTCTACAGCACTATCTCCATCAGACATCTTATATTTTCTTATCTATTTGCTCACTGTTTTGTGTTCTCCCACCACGAATATAAGCTCCAAAAGATAGTGACTTTGTCTTTTCCGCTTAC
The DNA here is from genome assembly GCA_028646535.1 of Procyon lotor. Classification (NCBI taxonomy): domain Eukaryota; kingdom Metazoa; phylum Chordata; class Mammalia; order Carnivora; family Procyonidae; genus Procyon; species Procyon lotor. Next base: position 51,880,387 of record CM053612.1, read on the forward strand.
TGCTGATTCTTTAGTGTCTTGAACAGTGCTTAATAAAAGGTGTCAAATGAACAAAATTACTATGTGTCAGTATGCTTGATACTGGAAGTTGACAAATAATAAATTGTAGTTTGGTAGAATCAGATAGGTAAATAAAGTATTATCATGCAGTGTACCTAGCACAAAAAAACATAGACGAAGTACAGTTATGATTTAAAAAGAAGAGCAAATATCTCTGCCTATACATGTCAGTCAGGAAAGGCTTCACTGAAGAGATGTGAGCTGAGTTTTGAAAGATGAAAAATAAGTTCCTGAGGTAGAGGCCACTGTAGACAACAACATTACCCAGAGAAAACAGTAAAGGAAATGATCTAATAAGCATGAAATGACACAATGTAAAAAGGAACTGTAAATAGTTCTGTATGAATGTAACACAGTACATGGAGGTCAGTGGGAAAAGACTAAATGGGTGGTGTAGGCAGGCAGGAGACATATTATGGGGAACGGACCTGGAACAAAGTCCAGAGAGACTGGTCTTCGTCCCACAGGAGACAGTCAGCAAAGCCAGGATCCCTAACAGAATTGCACTGATAGGTTTTGGGATACATGCAAACCTCCAAAACAAAAATTTTCTGAGGGGTGGGCATAACTTTTATCACATTCCTCCAAAGGTTCATGATTCAAAAATAAATTATAAACCACTATAATAAAAGGTACTAGTCAGACAGTTATATCATATTTGCAGGTTAGCAAAATCACTCAAGCACAAATGAGTAGGGAGGTGCTAGAACATTTAGGTGGATATATCATGTTTGGGGGCAGATGGATAGACCAACCAGAAACTTAGAAAACAGGCCTTGGCTAGAGATGTGGATTTTGGAGTGGTAGTAGAAGTCTACGGATGACAGAACAGGCAATAGACACGAATGAGATTGTACAGAGAGTATATAAAAGAAGAAAAAGACAAAGGACAAAACCCCGGGGATACCCAACATTTGAGAGCAGGAGAAAAGAGGAATCAGAGGAGGATTGGAAGCAACAGCCAGGCAGGTGAGAGGATAATCTAGAGAACGAATGGTCATGAAATTAAGAGAAGAAAGAGCTTTAGGAAGAAATGGTCAACATTCTCAAATGCCTCAGGCATTTGAAGTCATGCAGGATGCAGACTGAGAAGAAACCACTTGAATGAGTACTGAATAAGGCCATCAAAAATGCACTTAGAAAAAATAGTTTCAGTAGTATGGACGGGGCAGAAGCCAGGCTGTGCAGTGAATAAGTGAATTCAGCAAACCGAGACTACTCTTTCTAGAAGCTTAAACATAAAGGGAAAAAAGAGAATCTAGAAGGGATTACAGTGATACTGATGGAAGAAATGTTTATATGTTTAGAAGAAGGAGCTAGTAGAGAGAGGTGGAAAATAAAGAAACGAGGAGATGTAACAGAGTAAGGTCCCTGAAGAATCAAGAGAGGGTGGGATCTAGAGCAAAGATGAGAGGATTCATTATGCAAGATGAGGGATACCTCTTCCCCTGAAAAAGGAATCATTCTGGGCAAAAAGCAGAAAGAACAAATGTCTGAGCATCTTAATTTTCTATGTGAAAAATAAACCTGATAATTTGCTTAGGGAGCTAGGGAGAAGGCCACAGTATCTTGTGAAAGATATAAAAGGCTTAGAGTAGCTGTGGTAAGAAATAAAAGAAAGATAGCTGAACTAATATGGAAGATCAGCTAAGACTAGAATTCATCACCCTATGGTAGAATCATAGGAGCACAGTTGGGAAATGTTCTCGAGTAACTCAAGTAAAGTGACCAGAAGGCCTATGGTAAAATTATTTGACAGAATGAAACCATGATGCCAATTTTTGTTTCTGATCTAACACTTCAGGATTATAAAGTTAGACATCTGTTAATATTTGTCCCATAATTGGTACCATGAAGAAAATTAGCTTACTTGAGAGCTGGGCATCAATAATCATGGAAGATGAAGTTGATGACTGTTCATTACTTGCACCAATTTGAACCAGGGATGCGTTTTTAATATTATTTTCCTCTATCTTCCAGTTATTCTTATGTAGTAAGCCTTCAATATTGATGACTTTACAGCTAATACCACAGCCTGGCACAACCTGGAAATCTACGCAGGTACCCAAGGTCTCAGTGTCCAGCTCCTAACAAACAGAAACAGAAGGATTTCTTCTGCTGTTCTAATAATCCAAGGTCATCAATAGCACGATCACAGAATACTGCTGGTTAATTCTAAGTGTTTAGACACATGCTACATGCCCGGTTAATTCTAAAAGTTTAGAACAAAACATCAGAATTGTTTATTTTAATCTCACTCTCTAAAATTTATACCAAGTTTAGAGAAAGAAAACGTGAAAGGTTTACCAATATTCTCTGCCCTTTCCAGTAGAGAATTACAAGTTAAATATTTAATTCTATTGTCAAGTCAGATTTTCTATTCAGTACAGGGCAAAGGGTAACAAAGAACAGGGCCTTTAGTTACCAGAGTGCCTCTCTAGTATGATTCTGTGTCCTTAGTAAGCCAAAGAATTTTGGTGGCCATCATTGTTTTCTGGCTCTTTATATCTTCATCCTCTCTGTCGTTTGGTTTGGGTGTAAAGAAGCCAGGCCAGTAATAGTAAATTGGTAAAAAGGAAAGAACACCAATGATAGGAATTGCCACATCATAACTGTAAAATTATGAGATAATTTACAAAGAACTTATACAAATCAATGAAAAAAAGGTAAACAATCCTATAAAAAAAACAGGCAAAGGATACAAGCAGAAAAGTTACAGAAAAAGAAATTCAAACAGCCAATGAACAGATGTTCAACCCGACTTATAATTATGGAAATGCAAAGCAAACCATCAATGAGTAAATATTTTTTATTTATTAAACTGGAAAAAATAAAGCAAGAATGTGGGGAAATGAGCACGAATAACTTTTGGTGAAAGTATAAACTGGCACAACTTTCATGTGGGTATTGGTAATATTTGCTATGTGGGCATTGGTGATATTCACCAAAATTTAACTGCATGTATCCTTTGATCTAGCAATTGCACTGATAGGCATTTAACATAAAGATAAATTTGCAAAAGCTGACAAGAACATTAACTGTACACTGTAAGAGACAAAAAGCCAATCATACAGAACACAATATAACCATTAAACATAATGCGGCAGATCTGTATGTCCTAATATGGAAAAATCATTCAATAAAAAAAAAACAACCAAGGTATCTAAGATTGGTCACTGTGTGATCTTTCCACATAAAGTCTAAAAGGTTATAAATGCATATATGTTCAGATACACACTTAAAATGGTTAACAAATGCACACTTTGGGGACTATAAAAATTACTGAATTGTACAATTTATAATGAGCTTTAGAGTATGCGAATTGTATCTCAATAAAGCTGTTACGGTAGTCCTCCCCCAACCCCGTCCACAGTTTCACTTTTCCTTGGTTTCAGTTACTCGTGGTCAACTGTGGTCTGGAAGCAGACGATCCTCTTTCTGACATAGCGTCAGAAGGTCAACTGTAGCCTAGTGCCAAGTCACAATGCCTACATCATTCATCTCATTTCACCTCATCACACAGGCATTTTACCATCTCACATCATCACAAGAAGGGTGAGTTCAGTACAGTAAGTAATTTTGAAAGAGAGAGAGAAAGACCACATTCACATAACTTTTATTACAGGATATTGTTATAATTATTCTATTTTAACATTAGTTATTGTTAATCTCTTACTGTGACTAATTTATAAATTAAAGGTTATCATAGATATATATATGTATAGGAGAAAACATGGTGTGTATATAGGATTCAGTACTGTGCAGTTTCAAGCATCCACTCGGGTCTTGGAACATACACCCTGCAGATAAGGGGAGACCACTGTATATTAAAACACTGTTAACAGGTTAACACTTGTTAAACTCTGAAGAGAGGAATTATGAAAGGGGGCAGGGAATGAGGCCTTCCTTTATCATTATGTAACTCTCGGAACTATTTGAATTTTCCCATCATAAATATGAACTACATTTTAATTTTTTTGCCAACAGGGATTATCTGTGTGATAAAATTATAGTTAACTTCTGTTTTCATCTTTATAACTCTTCTGTATGAAGAAACTAACACATATTATAAAATAAAATGAGAAAATACAAGTCTCTTTAGCTTCCTACCAACTATATATGTAAATCATAGTCAAACACCAGTTTGGATTTGGTCTGTCTAATTCTTGTAGAAGACAACTACATTAAAAAACAAAGGAAAAATTGTACCTGCTTGCAGTATTTGGTTATGGCTGCTCCTAGAGGATGTTCACTGTTACTTTCAGCAGTTCCCACGATGGCCAGGATCTTACTTCGTGATATTCTGTTACTTTCCACTAGAACCTTTACTTGATTCACTATTGGGGTTCCATGGGTAATGGTTCCAGTCTTATCAAAGACCACTACCTTCACCTGTAAGAAAATTAAAATACACTGCATCTATATGACTCGATAATCCTTAATACTACCTTTCCAGAAATAAGAAAAAAGTTTACTTCAACAGATGAATATTTTGTTCCTTAATAAATTGAACTGTCTTTGAGTGAGCAAAAGTAAGGGAGAATAAGGGAAAAAATGCTCTAAGTGACATCTAATAACCCTCCCTTGCAAATGTTCAACCATACTGTAAGTATATGTTAAACAACTGGAATTAATTGTTAATAGTAGACTGTTAATAAGTACTTAAGAGATGGCTCAGCACCTCAGGGAAAGAGAAAGGCTTTTAATACTAATGAATTCCAGAACTGTAGTAGAAATCTGGGCAGTAGGCGTACGATTATAAAAGAAAGGTAAGCAATTAGGTTGAAGTGAGCATCAGACAAGATCTGCTGGTTTGCTTTGACTTTATTGGGTCCAGATGAGAAGCATGGTCTGAGAAGAGACAGCTCAGTGAACCCATAAGGGAAATCGAGCCCAGACAGGAAAAAGGAAGAATCTGGAATTAGAGAACACAGTCACCCCACAGTGAATACAAACACTGAAAAATGAACAGCTTGAGGAACCAAGATGAGAAGATATAAAACAACTAAATACAAAGCGTAACTCTAAACAAGAGAAAAAATAGCTATAAAGAGTATTATGGAAATAATTGAGGAAACGAGAATACAGACTAAAGGTCAGATGACAGTATTACAACAATGTTAATGCCTTAATTTTGATCTCTGTACTATGATTATGTAAGAGAATGTCCTTGTTCTTAGGAAAGGAGCCTGACATTCGCAGTAAAGGGTATACAGGAGTTCTTTACACCATTCTTTTAATTCTTAAGTTTGAAATCATACTGAAGTAAATAAGAAATTACTATAAACACTAACAACTTGTATTCACTGATTAAATGCGGTTCTAAATCCATTCTAAGCTGCGTTCTGTGTTTACCACATACATGTATATATAGTTTATATCCTCATAATAAGAACATATTAGAAGGAACATGGTTTTAGGTGAAGCCAAGTAGCCTTGATTGAAACTGTTTTGGAAATCCTAATATGACAGAGATGAGGGATGATTATATTTTTGGAGTCATAGCTGCAAACTGTCAGCTAGTGGCAAAGGCAAAGGAACTGCAATATTACTATAAGCACCATCTCATGGTGAAGAACACAAACATGGGGTCGCATTTTTCCTAGGCAAATACCCCTTCTCTTCCCAACCCGAAATCATTTCTAATCTAAGCTGGAACAGGACTCCAAGTTTTCCACATGAGGGTCTGCTCTAAGAAAGTAGGCCTGGAGTAGTTTTAGAGATCTTAGGTAACTAAGACCAATCTAAAACAGAACCAAAATAACACCTTTCCTACCTCAACCCTCAGGATAATCCCAGAAGAAGCTCGGCTTATGGACCGTGTGGAAATGATTTTGGATTCTGTTTCTCAATACAGGTGCTATTGCCAGTTTGGATAGGACAATTCTTTGTTCCAGGGACTATCTTACCTTATGAGCCATCTCCAGTGGCTCGCCACCTTTGATTAGTATGCCATTTTGAGCTCCTACTCCTGTACCCACCATCACAGCAGTTGGAGTGGCTAGTCCCAGTGAACAGGGGCATGCAATGCACAGAACTGTGATAGAGGCTTGGAAAGCAAAGCGGATTATCGTTTCTGTTCGGGAGATACTTCTGTTATATCCCTTTAGAAGAAAGGCATGAATTTTGGTTATTGATCTAGAGCTGTATAAAACAAAAGGAATAAAGCTTAACTCTATTTAAATAAAACCACATTTTTCAAGTCACACACAATCCTATTTAGCTGCCAACATACACGTTTTGGTTACTACCAAGAAAACACCTTTTTCTTCTTGTATGAATATAAGCAACTGTGACATTACTGGTAAACGAGTCATAGTCCTAAAATCAGAAATTCTATTTTGCAGATTCTAGAGTTACACAAACTATGCAATTAATCTAAAAAACATGAAAGTCAGCTTTTTACCTCTGTTGAGAATAAGTGTTTTGACTGAGGATTTTCAAAAATAGCTGCACACATAGGACCTAATTCTCAGCAAATCTGACTCTGAAGAAAAGGAATTTTGAATCTCTGTATACCAAGGCCATAAATCTGCCTTTCACACTATACTTTAAAGACAAGGGAAAAATCACCCAGCATGCAAAGGAAGCTTAATCCTATTTCAGGAAAATTCTTTTGAACATAACAGTATGAACTGAGTCTATCAGGTAGTGCAAAGCTCTTAGTGACACTGAATATTTGCTTGTGTGAGTAAATACAATGGACAGTATTAGGGGAAATCTCCTAAGCACCCCCTGAACTTATGAGAAAAATCCCTAAGGTATACACATGCCAAATACTTCTCAGCAATCTCAGAATCTTCTGGTTCAATGTGTAATTAACCAAGGTGAATCATTTTTTAAAAATTTTATATTATACTAATGGCATATATCATGTAGTAGATACATAGTTTTTATGAGTCTACCTGTTTTGTTTTTTTTTAACTCAGAATATTTTATCTCAAAACAAAGATCCACAGCAACATTATAACAAAAAAATCCACTTCCAAGTGGATTTTGGGAAGAAATGAGAAGACATCCACACTGCATTACTGCCAACCCACTGTTTTTCAGGAACCAGAAGCACAGGTGCAATTAGAAGAAGTCACCTGTTCCAACAAAGGCCCCTCATTTCGTAGCTCTGTCAGTTTTTATCCCAAGTCTCAATGACTAGAGGGAATAGTGAGAGCTGGTAACTAAAATACTGTCATAGGCAAAGGTTTGGCTAAAGGGCCTGAAGTGTGTGAGCACAAAGCAGAGAAAGGGAGATCAAGCAACGTGTGAAAAGGGGAAAAGACAGTAACTGTCATGAGGCCCAATTTCCATTTATAAAAATATTAAGTAACTAGATGATTTGTGGAGGTGTCTGTGACCTTGGCAAGCATGAATCCCTCCATCTCATCTAACTCTTAGAAATGCTCCAGGGTTAGAAGTCTTCAATTTGTTTTGTGTCTCCTTAAAAGAAAGTCCCCCCACTCCCCCACAATTCCCCTCCTGTGCTCCTAAGAAGCCACATGTCCTGATTTCATACTCTTAACTATTTCCATTGTCTGGGTCTAGAGTGAGACGGAGTCCTCCACCTTCAATCTCAGGGTTTAAAGAAGTTCTCCCCCAAATCTCCAAAAAGGAAAAGTAGCCAGAGACTGAACACTAACGTTTGGAAAAAAAACCATAGACACAAATTCCACAAAACAAAGGTAGTGGTATTTATACACACCGAGATGTTTAACAGATTCTATCCAAAAGGGGGCTGTAGGAACATAGAGGAAATAAGCTACCAATAAACTACTTCCAACTAGAGCAAAGTGACAGTACATACATATTCATACTCTCTCAAGTGTGGGCATTATCTCAAATGTACGGCTCCTAAAGGAACTTGACCTAATGCAATGGAAACATGGTAACAAGGGTAACTTGACATGGTAACAGATGAACAAGCATATGATGCCAAAGCAACAACATACATCAACAAGATAATAATCATTCCGGAAAAATCCTCTCCCAGAGCTAAGGTTACAAATTCAAAGTTAGCTATGAACATTCTTCTCTGAATTCTTTAAAAGATAAGGCTTAAAACAAAATAAAAATCCACATCAGTAAGAGAGGATAAGAATCATACTATCATTCAATAGATGCAGAAAAACCATTTGACAAAGTACAACATCCATTCATGATAAAACCACTCAACAAAGTAGGTTGAGAGAGAATATACCTTAACATAATAAAGGCCATTTATGAAAAACCCTAGCTAACATCATCCTAAATAGATAAAAATGGAGAGCTCTTCCCTAAGGTCAGGAACAGGACAAGGATGTCCACTCGAACCATTTTAATTCAACATAGTACTAGAAGGCCTAGCCATAGCAATCAGACAACAAAAAGAAATAAAAGCCATCCAAATTGGTAAGGAAGAAGTAAAACTTCCACTATCTGCACATGACAGGATACTACATATAGAAAACCTGAAAGACTCCACCAAAAAACTGCTAGAATGATAAATAAATTCAGTAAAGTTGAGCAAGATACAAAATCAAACTACCGAAATCTGTTGCATTTCTATACACCAATAATGAAGCAGCAGAAAGAGAAATTAAGAAAATAATCCCACTTACAATTTCACTAAAATAATAGGATACCTAGGAATAAACCTAAGCAAAGAGGTGAAAGACCTGTACTTTGCAAACTAAAACACCGATGAAAGAAATTGAAGATGACGAAAAGAAATGGAAAAATAGTCCAGATTCATGATCAGAAAAACAAATATTATTGAAATGTCTATACTACCCGGGACACCTGTGTGGCTCAGTTGGTGGTTCAATGTGGCTCAGCTGGGTGGCTGACTCTTGATTTCAGCTCAGGTTGTGAGCTGAAAACTACAATGAGTTATCACCTCATACCTGTCAGAATGGCTAAAATCAACAACATAAGAAGTAATAGGTGTTGGTGAGTATGTGGAAAAAAACAACCCCTATTACATTGTTGGTGGGAACTGGTACAGCCACTCTGGAAAACAGTATGGAGGTTCCTCAAAAAATTAAAAACAGAACTACCCTATGATCCAGCAATCACACTACTGGGTATTTACCCAAAGAATACAAAAACACTAATTCAAATGGATACATGCACCCCTATGTTTATGGCAGCATTATTTATAATAGCCAAGATATGGGAGCAGCCCAACTGTCCATCAACTGATGAATGATTAAGAAGATGTGGTATTAAAAACAAAACCAAACAAAAAAAGAAGATGTGGTATATATTTCTAATGGAATATTATTCAGCCATCAAAAAGAATAAAATCTTGCCATTTACAACTGCATGGATGGAGCTAGACAGTATAAAGCTAAGCAAAATAGGTCAGAGAAAGACAAATAACATATGATTTTACTCAATATGTAGAATTTAAGAAACAAAACAAACGAACAAAGGGGAAAAAGCTAGAGAGAGAGAGAGAGAGAGAGAGAGAGAGAAGCCAAGAAACAGGCTCTTAACTATAGAGAATAAACTGATAGTTACCAGAGGGGAGGTAGATGGAGGGATGGGTTAAACAGGTGATGGAGATTAAGGAGTAGACTTGTCGTGATGAGCACTGGGTGATGCATGAAATTACTGAATCATTATATTGTATACCTGAAACTAATATAACATTGTATATTAACTAGCTAGAATTAAAATTAAAATGAAGGAAGGTTCCCTTAGTCTCTCCCAAACAGAAGAGAATGTCCAAGCAATAAAATGTTTAAGAAGCCATTGGAGATACAACTAACTCTAGCATTGGGTTCCTCTGAGTGCTCATGAAGTGTGTGGGAAGACAAAGGAATTAAGTAGCACCATTCAGAAACCGTCCTGGGTTACAACCTGATGAGGTCTCTCTCTGTCATTCAGAGAGAGTTTGCTTTTTCATGTTGGTACAGAGGCAGGAAGGATGCATGGCTTAGACTTTGGTGGCAGTCTCCTTAACGGGAAAGATGCTTTTTATCTCCACAGTGGGGCCTTTGTCAGCTCTACTGGCCTCTTTCACCTGCCCTTCAAAGGCTGGTGTAATTTCCTCAAAATTTCTGCTGTGGGTTCCAGGGAGTAAAGACCAAGAAGATAACAAGGAAGCCAATGAAGACAATACAAATGCAGGCAGACTCCTAAATAGAATGCAGCTGAGGGGAAAGAGTTGCCAAACCAACAACTTGGAGGTCCAGTTGGAACAACCCCCCTCTGCCATTGCAGCTGGATGGGGTCCCTGGCTGAAGAGTTTGCCACAATAAACCAGGGAACAGAGCTTGGGCCAATTTCAAAAAGGGCATGGAGGCCAAGACAGCTGCAAGACAGACAAAGCCCATTCAGTTATACTCGTCCTCTAATAACAATGAAATGGTCATGAGGATGGAACAAAAAGCCATCCCTCCAAGACCAATCAGATGTAGAGTCTTCCTCCCAGCCCTTTCCATCAAAAGCAGAGAAAATACCATGAAGACAGTATTTGCCACACCCACACCAACAACTCCCCAACAGCTCCATCTTTGGAGATTCCTATTCAGTAACAGAATACAGCATTGATTCAAGAGGGCTGCTGGAAGAGCCGGAGCATGGTGGAAACGACGATATGGATATGCTGTCAGTAACTGGGCACGCTGAAGAGCTCCAGCACAATGACTTGCTTTTCTTGGGCCATCCTAGTGCTCTCATTTTTCATTTCCCTGATGTTCTGTCTCAATCACATTCTAAGTGCCCCACGATAACTAGATCACTAGATCTCCTTGGCATCCTCCTCTTCCCTTCTGTTAATGACCAAGAATCTAGGACTTTCAGGGCAAAATGGAAGGGCTGTACTTCATAGAACAGCTAGAATGATGGTGAAGCCCAAGAGCAGGGGCCAAAGCTCTTCAGTTTCCAACATGACTTTCAGACCAAAAACACAAGCCACCAGAATCCCAACAATGCCCAGCTGGTTGGGAATGCCAAAGCCCCCCACACACACCCGACACCATAGGGCACATAGGAGATATTTCTCCAACGCACATGGGCACAAAACCTGTGCAGTATCTGCAGAAGAGGTCAACAATCTATTGGCCCAGGATCAGCATTTCAACAGACTCTGCTAATTTGGAGAAACCCATAAGGCAGCCACCAGCAACAGCCAAAAAGTTGACAATAAGTAGTGAATTGTACCTGCCAAAGCTGTTGACAAAAAGTCCAGTGGAAAAGGAGCCAATCATACCACTAATGGAGAAGATGGCTACAGACAAGGACCAGAGGAAAGTGAGTAACACCTGAGTGGGGGAGTCTTCTAACCTCTCTTCCAAAGAATACTTGAGAAAATCCTTTTATGATTGTCTCAGGAGCACTGATGCCTGGAAAGAGCCAGACTGGAAAGAGTCTATTTTATCAATGGAGATGGCAAAGATCAGAGGTGCTGTGACCTCCTGCTTCCCCATGGCCCTAATTTAATTATTTTCCAATCTTCAATAAATATCTAGGCGTGAGATCCAAGAGACACTTCTACTAGATCACAAAATCTTCAAAATGTCCTTGTTGGCAACAAGTTTTTCTTTAGGTCCCCAGTAAGGCTCTACATCTCACCCTCACTCTCCTGATTCTAGTTGTTCTTTAACTGAAGAGACAAACAACATGGAACAGTGTACAGCATGGCATTTTTTAAAATAAAGAAACACAACAAAGTAAGACTTTCTTAGTAGTAATGACTTTATGGTGCTAGGTTCTTACAAAGTTGTCAAATACTTAAACTAAGTGTTCACCTAAGAGGTATTTATTTATACAGAAAGAACTGGAAGGGACTTTCATAGATGTGAAAGCTTATGCTTTAATATATGTCATATGTGCATGTTTTCACCTCCCCTAATTCCAATCTTGCAATTTAGGTATTCTATCACTATATTACAGGTGACAGAACCAAAGATAACAGAAATGACTGAAAGGTTATATCTCTAATATGAGGCACAATCCAGGTCTGCTTTACCACTTTACAACACCATACTTCAGAGACTATCATAGAACTACAGAGGAACAGGCACTGATATTATCTTATATTTATAAAGCATTTAATAAATTACAAAGTATTTCCAATATATTATCTTATTTAACTTTCACAACTGCAAGTTATGCAGGATGGGTATTATTGGAACCTCACTTTATAAATGAGGAAACTGAAGCTCATAGAGAAATTAAGTTGGCCTAAGATCACCTGATGGTATATGGCAGAGCTGAGAGTCCTAGGTTTTTCTCAATATTATTTATAGTCCTCTGAGAAAGCACAGTCATGTTGGGAATGAGACTAGATATAAGATATATAAGTCCAGTATTCACTTTGGGACAATCATAATGAAAATAATAAAAAATAATGAAAATAATGGAAAAAAATCTTCCAGAGGGAAATTTTTATATTTATGAAATGCAAATGTTATTATTATCACCCTCCTATTCCAGGCCCATAAAGATATCAGTAATTATTAAAGTTATTTTCCAAATAATAGTTTATGCAAAAGATTAACAAACTGTTTTATGTATAGTAAAGAGTTGTTACAAGTCACTTACAGGAAAGTAGGTTTCCACAATTTCAAAATTCAGAAATCCAATTATAATCCAAACCAAGAGGGTAGTGATGGAAACAATAACAATAAAAGGAACAAAGTAGCCACTGAGTTTGTCTGCGAACTGCTGGATAGGAGCCTAGAATAATAACAATAATAACAACAACAACAACAATAATAATACATGTATCAAAGTCTCCTTTTTTGATAATGAATACAGAGTATATTTGGTATTACACAGAAATATTTTAATAATCTCCATATTAATACAACTGGAGTTAAAGGAAAATAAAAACACTAGGTCAAGATTTATTCTGAGCAGTCTTTTAAAAAGATGCTTTCTGTTTCTCCCAGGGAATTAAGTTACCTTGGACGTTTGTGCCTCTTCCACAAGTTTAACAATTTGAGAAAGTGTTGTGTCAGCTCCTACATGGGTTGCACGGATAAGCAGCGACCCATTCTGGTTAATGGAACCAGCGATTACTGTGCTGCCAGATTTCTTAGCCACAGGCATTGCCTCCCCTGTAGAAGGAGTAAAGTCAGATTTAGGGAGCATAAATACATACTATCTCGAAACATGCTATTATGTATTAATTGTCAAAAATATGTAGAAAGGAGATTCTTAGTTCATGAAACAGAATCTGGATAAATGCCCAGGTGAAAGTTGCTCTTTCTTTTTTCTTATGTCAGTTCTGGGCCAACCCCAGGGACACATACCGTAAACTAGAAAAATCTATTAAGTCAGCTCTTACATACAGACACTTTAAAAGTTGCATCCAAGTCTTGGATCACTGGTCCTCAATATGTTCCCAAGGAGCATTTAGAAATGTGGGAGTTCTTGTTTATAATAACTACTGCTGGAACATGGGGCACTGCTATTCTAATTTAGTGCGCCAGGGTCAGGGATACTAAATGTATTACAATGTGCAAGCAGTCCCCCCAGAAGAATTGTCTCATCTGAACTGGCAATAGCACCCTATTGAGAAACACAGAGTCCCAAATTATTTCCCCGTAGTCCATAAGCTGAGCCTCTTCTGGGACTATCTTGAGGATTCAGGCAAGAAAGGTATTCTTTTGGTTCTCTTCCAGATTGGCCTTAGTTATCTAAGATCTCTAAAACTACTCCAAGGCCTAATTTCTAAGAGTAGGCCCTGATGTGGAAAACCTGGAGTCATATTCCAGCTCAGACCAGACCAGTCTTTAGGGCAGGAAAACAAACAGCTATTTGCTCAGGAAAATATGCCAAAGTCTCTTGGGCTCTACATCAGAATGAGACAACTGCCTTTGGTTATACATTCTAGTCATTAACAACCCTCAGTGAGGAAAAAAAAAAAAAAAAAAAAAAAAACCTTTCAGTAGCATAACGAAAAACAAAGTAAATCTACAGAAATTGATTTAATATAGTTTGAAAAAGAATTCCTGTTCTCTTTACTCATCATTTACTCATTCCATACTTTCTACAAAAAGCTCTCCACTTTTTATTCCTATTTTTAATTAACACTTTGGACGCACTTTACTTTCATGTCATGATCCTCTGAAAGAACATACCTGTGATTAGGGACTCATCTACCATAGAATGGCCTTCAATAACACGACCATCCACCGGAAATTTGTCTCCGGGAACCACTTTAATGATGTCTCCACGTTGCACGAGTTCCACATCCACTTGTTCTTCACTGCATAGGAGTTAAAATAAAAAGCACTGGGAAAACAAAGCTTTTCACTCTGATCTTTCCATGCAAGCTTATTGGTTCATGTCAAGCCTGTCACTCCATAATTGCTACCAATGGCAATGAGAACTAACATTTAAGCTGGAAGCCACAATGTCAGTCCTGTCTACTGCTGGGGAACAGCTCCGTACCTGGCACAAAGGATATATTTGTTGAATAGTGAGTGAATGAATAAATGAAAGCTTTACAAAATAATGTGAGGGGTTTTATTTAACTAAAAAATTTATAGGACACCTGGGTAGCTCAGTCGGTTAAGTGTCTGTCTTCAGTTCAGGTTATGATCTGGGGTCCTGGGATCAAGTCCCACACTGGGCTCCTTGCTCAGCGGGGAACCTGCTTCTCCCTCTGCCTGCCGCTCCCTCTGCTTGTGTTCATTCTGCCTCTCTGACAAATAAATAAAATCTTAAAAAACTATTTATTGTGTAAATCTGCCTACATAATTTTATGACTATACAAATGAGAAACACAAAAGAATGAAATTTTTTTTTTTTTACAGAATTTTTATTTATTTGACAGAAACATAGCGAGAGAGTACAGCGAGAGAGGGAACACAAGCAGAGGGAATGGTAGCGAGAGAAGCAGGCTTCCCGCAGAGCAGGGAGCCCGATGCGGGGCTCTATCCCAGGACTCTGGGATCATGACCTGAGCTGAAGGCAGGCGCTTAACGACTGAGCCACCCAGGTGCCCCAAGAATGAAATTTTTTAAAAAAGAATAAAATCTTATCAAGTCTTTAGCTCTAACTTCCAGTTTATAGGTAACAAGAGTTATAGAACGAGTTAGACAATGCCACAAAGAAGCAAAGAGTTAAATTCAGACTGCGTGATATTCTACAGGACAACTGATGGATGGTTCTCTAACAAGTCACCAGTAAGGGGTGGGGAACGGGGGGCGGGGGAGGAGAACAGGAAGGAAGAGCTGTTCTAGATTAAAAGAAACATGTCAGTCAGATGCTTTGACACACAGACCTTGTTTGATTTCCGTTTCAAACAAAGAAACAAAACTTTTGGAGATGGGACGTGTGGATGGTTCAGTAGGTTAAGCATCTAACTCTTGGTTTTGCTCAAGTCATGACCTCAGGGTGAGATCAAGCCCTGGAACAGGTTCTGGGCTCTGTGCTCACCACAGGGTTGGCTTGAGATTCTTCCCCCCCCTCCCCATCTGCCCTTCCCCATTTGTTCCTCCTCTAACTTGTGCACATGCACTCACTCTCTCTCTCTCTCACACACTCTCTCCCCCTCTCTAAAATAAATAAATAACTTTAGGGACAACAGGAGAAATGAGAATACAGACTACATACATATTAGATGATATTAAGGTATTGTTAATTTTGTTAAATGTAATATGGTATTATAGTTACATAGGAATATGTCCTATTTTTAGAGATATTACAGAAACATTTAGCAATAAGCCAACATGACTGGAATTTGAAATACTACTACAACAATATAAAGATAGAATGCATAGATAAGTTGGGCAAAATGTGAATAATTGTTAAATCTGGGAGCTAGATGACGTGGGTCCATTATACTTTTCTCTCTACTTCTGGGTGTATTTGATATTTTTGGTAGGATATTAAAAAGATAAGGGGAAAGAATGAAAATAAATACCTTATGAGAATATTATCAGAGTCAAGAGTTACAATAGTTGCTTCTGTAGCTTGTAGTGAAATTAGCTTGGCAAGAGCCTCTGATGTTTTGCCCTATAAATTAAAACAAACACATTAAAAATGCTAAGGAAGAAAAAGCTCAGGTTTTAGCTAAAATAAAGATATAAAACTTAATATTTGTCGAAAAGATAGCTTTAGGAATATTAATTAGTTCAAATTAGAAAATGTTTCACTTCAAAAATATGAATTCTAAAAAAATATGAATTCTACAAAATATAAAATGTATTATTAGGTATAATTTATAAATAAGTAATATAAATTAACAGGAAAAACATCAGGAACTCAGGTACATGAGCAAAGGACATCATCAGGCAATTCATTTAAGAAGAAGTAAAATACCTGATGTGTAGAAAAATGTTTATTCCTGCTATTAATGGAAGAAATGCAAACAAAAGCAACTCTATGATACCATTTAATGCCTACTAACTTAGCAAGAATTTATACAGGAGTTAATTCTGGTGAAGTTGTAGTAAAACTACTTCACTAACATATTCTCACTGCCAAAAGAATGTTACAACTTGTTGCATGAGCCATGAAAAGATTTATGCCCTTTATTCACATACTTTATAATTTATCCTAAGATATTAATTCAACAGAAATTCCTGTTAAACACAAATACGTTTAATACAGGATTATCTAAAATTTAAAATTGGAAACAGTCTAATTGAGAACAAAACTAAAATGGTTTAGTGAGTTATAGCACAATGATTTGACAGAATATTATTTAGAAAATACCAAATAATTATATCTGGACTGCAAAAATGGGGAAGAAATTTTCTAGTGTTAAGGATAAACTAGTATGTATACTATGTTTGCCACTCTGTAAAATATAAAGGTATGTAGAACAGGATTAGAAAGTAATTTCCATTATAGCATGGGATTATAGGTGAATATTTTTTCCACCATCATTTTAAATCCTGTGGTCACATCAATTTTTCCATTAAAAATGTGATATAAAAAAGTACTTAGCAAATGTCTCTCTCTTGAAATAAACATGGATATAGTGTACTATCTACAGTATTAATTCCATAAATTTGGTAAACCTTCTACAAGAATATTTAACTTAAAACGTTACCAAAACGGAAGCACTTCTTTTGTTAACTATATAAATCAATGTATATTTCCAACAATTATTGGTCTAGATTTTAACAAATTGGTCCAAGATTTTAACAAATGTCACCCTTTCTTACTTTACCTTTGCTATATGTTCCAGCCACCGGCCCAGGGCAATAAACACAAATAGCATAGGAGGCGTATCAAAGAAAGTAATAGGGTTTACTTTGGCTCTTTCATACATTGCGACCAGAAGAATAACCAGAGAGTAGGCAAATGCAATGGTGGTCGCCAGCACAATCAGTACATCCATATTTGCAGTTTTATGCCTCAGTGCTTTGTAGGCCTGAATGTAGAAGTACCAGCCTCCAAAAAACTGTAATAGAGAAAGAATAATTATTGCTTTTTTACAAAAATGCAGAAATTCATATATATAGCTCAGTAACAAAGACACAGTCTCAATGTTAATTTCCTTTGGCTTTTATCTAAACCAGAAACGCTATGGAAAGATTTCAAGCTGAAATAAACAATGTTTGTATTTTAGCAGGTCTGTGTGTGCTGAGAGTCAAACTGCTGCGGAAGTCCTTGGCAGCTGTCCTCTATGATCCAAGGGACATTCCATAATGTAAAGAAAGTCAGAGATCCTTGTTTTTTTCTTTTAGATGCTAGCAAAAACAAGGACTAAAAAAACAATTACACGTTTTTGACAAGATTTTTCTTAAATATGTAAGACTCAGCTCCCTGTCTAAATTCAACCTAAGTGGAATATCACAAGCCACTGGAACTGCTGGCTGGCTGTTTCCATTGGTAAACATAACTGAAAAGCTTATTTTTCATTAGTATAGAGAAACATGCTAAGATGTTTTTAAAATCATAATTGCCTTTAAAAGGATCAGAAAAAGAAATAAACTTATTAGATGGAAGTATTCCATAGTAAAAGTTTATTTGAAAAGAAGAGTTGAAAACATACAGAAAGTAATGGACTTCAGTACCAGGGAGAAATAAGGAAAATAATAACATAATATTATAATTATCACCATCATTTTATTTTATATAATAAGTCACTAATTCAAATATATTTACAAATATACTTAATTTAATAATAGTAATATAATTAATTTAAATATATTTAATATAGAATGTTAAATACAAAATAAATAAAATATTTTATAACTTTAAACAAAGCTATATACAACAGCAGATATGAATGTTAAATTCATATCTAAAAACGAATTGAACTCTTTTTCTCTGCTTTGTTGTTAAACAAGATCCTTAGGAATTAAATGGAATTTATTATCTACTGTAATCACTCAGTTTAAGATTATTTTAATAAAGCATCTAGCAAAAAATGATCATCAAACTTCTGGCTAATATCTGTTTTGCAACTAAAAATAGCCTTGCCTGTCACAGTTTGCTATTTTTCATTATTAACATATATTCTTGCTAACATTTCACTTGCCTGTACAGGTACACACAATAGAAAGGATAGCAAATTCATAACGGACAGTCCTGGCAGGATCTGGCGCTCCAGGAACATAGAAGAATGAATGTTGATCATTTCTTCTTGACTTATGTTCTTATTATGGTGAAGAGTTGCAAGATGGTGATCCATAACCATCATATATATCATCAGCCCCATTACAGGAATACAGAAAAAGAGGCTCACAAGGAAGGACCGTCTCCACCTTATGTAGAAAAGAAAAATCATTTTAGTAAGTAGCTGGTGGTTAAAGATTCTATACACTATAGGGAAATACATATTGTGACCACTCTGCCCAATATAAGGATGACACTGTCAACAGGATGTTAAATTTATAACAAAGGGGGCACCTGGGTGGCTCAGTCAGTTAAACTCTTGATTTTGGTCAGGTCATGATCTCAGGGTCATGAGATCGAGCCCTATGCCAGGCTCAGTGCTGAGTGTGGAGCCTGCTTAAGAGTCTCTCTCTCTCAGGGTGCCTGGGTGGCTCAGTTGTTAGGCGTCTGCCTCCGGCCCAAGTCATAATCCCAGGGTCCTGGGATCCAGCCCCGCATCGGGCTCCCTGCTCGGCAGGAAGCCTGCTTCTCCTGCTACCATTCCCTCTGCTTGTGTTCCCTCTCTCGCTGTGTTTCTCTCTATCAAATAAATAA
Source organism: Procyon lotor (assembly GCA_028646535.1). NCBI lineage: Eukaryota > Metazoa > Chordata > Mammalia > Carnivora > Procyonidae > Procyon > Procyon lotor. The sequence goes on from CM053612.1 coordinate 51,899,548, forward strand.
AATCTTAAAAAAAAAAAAAAAAGATTCTCTTTCTCTCTCTTCCTCTGCCTCTTCCTCACTCTTTCTCTCTCTTAAACGAAATCTGTAACAAAGACTCAAATCTGTTTTTCATTGACACACCAAAAGCACTTACTGTCTTATTTCTCGTTTATGGTCTAGGTGGCTTGCTGATCGATCCTTCTTGACCAAAGAAGCTTCAAAACCTAAGCTCTAAGGAAATTCATGAAAAAACAATTATTTCACTGAATACAAAAATACTACATACAGAAATTCTAAGGCACGGTACTGTCATTAAGAACAATTCAACTCAATTACTGAGAGCAAGTCACTCTGGTGAACGCAAAGATGAAGATATGCCCCCTTCTCTTAATTACTTTTGTTTATAATCTTTCATCAAAGAAACGAATAGATCCTTAACTCTAGTTAATGTCTATCCCACTGTTCTCAAACTAATGATTTAACTCAAGCGCAGTTGTCCTCACTAAGATTCTTAACATACCAAAAAGTAAGCTAAAGCTTCTAATAAGTACTTTTAGAAAAAAGCAAAATCTGTTGCTTGGTCAGGCTGACGGTGTTTGAGGACCTAATAAAGACAGAATTCAATAATAAAATCTCAAATCTTACATTTAGACAAGCATCATCCACTAGTACGGACATATAACAATTGCTTTTTTTAAATTTTAGCTTTGACCTCTATCCATCCATCCCCTGAACAAGTATAGAAAACTGAATAATAGGCCACAAAAGTTAGCACCATACTAAATATATTATTCAAGTCTTTGCAGATGTTCTACTCTTCTATCAGAAAAAGAACATGAACACAAATTTTCCCCAATAAAGCGAAGTATTAAAGAAAACTACACATAAGTTAAGACTCAAATGCACATAGACAGTAATATAAACTATATTTTCAACTGCTAGGGAAAATGCTGCCATCTTGTATTTGTTGGCAGTGTAGCAAAGCACAGTGAAGAAAGCAAGCATGAGTTTTACAGTCAGAAAGAACAGGCTCAGAGCGCCTGGGTGGCTAAGTTGGTTAAGCATCTGCCTTCAGCTCAGATCATTATCCTAGAGTCCCAGGATCAAGCCCTGTGTCAGACTCCCAGGAAGTCTGCTTCTCTCTCTCCTTCCTCCTGCTTGCTCTCTCACTCTCTCTCAAATAAATGGAAGGAAGGAAGGAAGGAAGGAAGGAAGGAAGGAAGGAAGGAAGGAAGGAAGGAAGGAAGGGGCTCAAATCCCGGCTATGACACTTACTAGCTATGTGATTTTGGCTAAGTACCTTAATTTCTCTTAACCTGAGTTTTGTCAGCTCCAAAATGAAGATGACGGCACTGTTGTGAGAATTAAATTAAGAGTTCAAGCTTTGCAATCTTGGTAACTGGCTCACAGTAAATACTCAATAATGCTAGCTTCACAAAGATGTTAATGGTATTATTATCTATACTAATAGGACCTTATCTGAATATTAATATGCTCCAATCATTATAACACCAAGGCTATTCCACATTAAAACTTTTAAAGCATTTTCACATGTACTACCACTTGATTTACTGAAGAACATGAGATAAGTTTGTGACAAATAAAAGCGTTTGGTCTTTTAAATTTCACACTTAAAAGTACATTATTTGTTAGCAGAATCCGACTATAAATACAGAGAACAATCTGTTGATTGCCAGAGGAGAGGTAGATGGGAGATGAGTAAAATGGGTGAAGGGGAGCAGGAGATACAGAAGGCCAGTTACAGAATGCCTAAGTCATGGGGAAAAAAAAGTACAGCACAGTAAATATAGACAATGGTATTATAATAGTGTTGTATGGTCAAAGATGGTAGCTACGCTTGTGGTGAGCAGAGCATAACTACTGAGTTGCTGAATCACTATGTTGTATACCTGAAACTAATATAACATAGTTGTGTCAACCATACACAAATTTTAAAAAATTACACAGTTTGCTTTGATCTAGGTACAATAAAGCATCCAGCGTGATGCTTGCTTTCTTAATGATTAATTACTCTTACAACAAATTGTACTTTACTGCCATTTTCTAAATATTTTTAAAGGATTTGTGGTTCTACCTTCAATCTACTGCTTAATAGTGCCAATATGCCTTTGCCTAACTCTTCCTGACAAAGACCAGGGAAAAAAGGTTGTAAACACATGTATGTTAAATTTGAGACATGTTAATTGAGAGTAATCAAAGGGACCACATCTTTTTCATTGTCTCTTATCCAAACTAGAAGTGATTCAACAGAGTACTGACTGAATAGGTAAGAACACAGAAATGAAAAATCTTACCACTTACTTCAACCGTATGGATAATATCCCTGGGACCAATAATTTCTGGGTCATATTTAATATGTGCTTTGTTGGTTGCCAGGGCCACAGAGCAGTAGAAGATCCCTCTGTGTTTTGTGAGGATAGACTCTATTTTATGTACACAGGAGGCACATGTCATTCCTCTCACCTGTAAAAGACAAAGGTTTTGTTATTCAGAAACCTACTTTTCCCCCCATTAAACATGAATTGTAGCATGGGATGAACACAAAAGATATTATCTGCACTATTAATATCCTTAAGATATATTCAGTAGAATGCTATTTTTATATAAAATTACACTGAAAAAAGATATGGTCCCAGCTGCAACAGGTTAAATAGAAGAGGATCTCACAGTCTTCCTCTTCCTATCACTACTCTGTCACTACTCAGTGATAGAGGATCTATCATTTCTTGTATTCAATGTCTTATTTCCCTCTAGATTTTTTAGTCTTCAGTATTACTTTTACCAAAGTTTAACGGATGACAAAAGTGTTATACCTTTGTCTAAAAATGCATTTTCCCTTAGGTCTTGGGTGAGGTTACAGTTCAGCCTGGTATTAAATTTTAAAATGGAATAGCAGAACTTCTGGAATGACCCGTGTAGAGCTCAGCAAATCCCTTCCCCCAAAAGCAATGATAAAACTGAACAAAAGTTTAAAAAAAAAAAGTCCCTTTAAAGACTCTGGGAAGTGACTAAAGAGTATATAACAAATTACAAAGCCTTTATCGAAAAGTATCTACTGAAAGAATATCAGTAATGGTGTAGTAAAGGCCTTTGAAAATTATCTCCTCCATAAAAACAATGAGAAAACTGGCAAAACCAACCTTTTTTTTTGAAATTTGGAAATTAAATAAAAGCTTTTGGCAATCCAGGAAGCATTTTTTTCAAGAAAATGAGATGGTGGCGCCCTGGTGGCTCAGTGGGTTAAGTCGCTAAATCTTGATTTCGGCTGAGGTCATGATCTTGGGATCCTGGGATAGAGCCCCATGTCAGGCTCTGCACTCAGCAGGCAGCCTACTTGAGGATTCTCTCTCTGCCTCTCCCTTTGCTTCTCCCCCCACTCGCACTCTTTAAAATAAATAAATCTTTAAAAAAAAAAGAATTAAAGGAAAATATGAGAACACTATCTCACCAAATAAGTAATATCAATAAAGAGAGAGAGATTATTACAAAGGCCCAATGGACAGTCTGGAGTTGAAAAGTACAATAACTGAAATGAAAGCAGTACTTAGAGGGAAATGTATAGCTATAAAGATCAATATTAAAAAATAAGAAAGATCTCAAATAAATAATGTAACCTTCCCTGTTAAGGTACTAGAAGAGTAAACTAAATGTAAAGCAAGTAAGAGGAAAGAAATTAAAGATTAGAGTGGAAATTAATAAGAGAATAGAGAAAATCAAAACCAAAAATTGTTTTTCTGAAAAAACTGACAGAATTGACAAACTTTTGGCTAGACTGACCAAGGGAAAAAAGAAAGAAGACTCAAATGCTTACTATCAAGAATGAGGAGTGACTGCTAACAGGCAAGGTGTTTCTTTTTTTGGGCTAATGAAAATCTCTTAAGATTAGATATGATGATTTTTTTTCCTGCTTTGTCAAAGAGTATTTGACCACAGAGTTGCAGGTCCATATCTGGGGTCCCTACTCTGTTCCACTAGTCAATGTGTCTGTTTTTGTGCCAGTACCATGCTGTCTTGGTGATCACAGCTTTGTAGTAAAGCTTGAAATCAAGCAACGTAATGTCCCCAGCTTTGTTTTTCTTTTTCAACATTTCCTTAGCAATTCGGGGACTTCTCTGGTTCCATACAAACTTTTAAGATTGTTTGTTCTAGCACTTTGAAAAATGCCAGTGGAATTTTGATCAGGATGGCAGTGAAAGTATGGATTGTTCTGGGCAGCATAGACATTTTAACAATGTTTATTCTTCTGATCCATGAGCATGGAATGCTTTTCCACCTTTTTGTGTCTTCTTCAATTTCTTTCATGAGTGTTCTGTAGTTCCTTGACTACTGATCCTTTACTTCTTTGGTTAGATTTATTCCAAAGGTATCTTATGGTTCTTGGTACTATAGTAAATGGAATCAATTCTCTAATTTTCCTTTCCATATTTTGTTAGTGTATAAGAAAGCAACTGATTTCTGTGCATTGATTTTGTGTCCTGCCACATTACTGAATTGCTGTATAAGTTCTAGTAGTTTGGGGGTGGAGTCTTTTGGGTTTTCCATATAAAGTACCATGTCATCTGCAAAGAGAGAGAGTTTGACTACTTCTTTGCCAGTTTGAATACCTTTTATTTCTTTTTGTTGTCTGATGGCTGTTGCTAGGACTTTTAGTACTATGTTGAACTAGAGTGGTGAGAGTGGGCATTCTTGTCATGTTCCTGACCTCAAAAGGAAGGCTGTCAGCTTTTCCCCATTGAGTATGATACTCGCTATGGGCTTTTCATAGATAGGTTCATAGCAGCAATGGCCACAATCGCCAAACTGTGGAAAGAGCCAAGATGCCCTTCAACAGACGAATAAATAAAGAAGATACAGTCTATATACAATTGAATATTATACCTTCATCAGAAAGGATGAATACCCAACTTTTGTATCAACATGGACGGGACTGGAAGAGATTATGCTGAATGAAGTCAAACAGAGAGAATCAATTATCATATGGTTTCACTTACATGTGGAGCATAAGGAAAAATATGGAGGACGTTGAGAGAAGGAAAGGAAGGATGAATTGGGAGAAATCAGGAGGGGGAGACGAAACATGAGAGACTGTGGACTCTGAGAAACAAACCAAGGGTTTTGGAGGCGAGGGGGGGTGGGGGTTTGGGTGAGCCTGGTGGTGGGTATTGAGGAGGGCACGTATTGCATGGAGCACTGGGTGTGGTATATGAACAATGAATCTTGGAACACTGAAAAAATAAAATTAAATTTAAAAAATTAGATATGATGAGAGTTGTACAGCTCTGAGGATATACAAAAATACCACTGAATTGTACACCTAAAAGGGCAAATTTTATGGTATGTGAATTATATTCCAATAAATCTATTAAGTTTTATTTATTTTTCTAAAGATTTTATTTTATTTATTTGACAGAGAAAGCACAAGTACAAGAGGGGTGTGGCAGAGGGAGAGGAAGAAACAGACTCCCTGCTGAGCAAGGAGCCTGACGTGGGGCTCGATCCCAGGATCCTAGGAACATGATCTGAGCCAAAGCCAGACACTTAACCAACTGAGCCACCCAGGTACCCTCTAAGTTCCAGAAGTCTTTAAAACATAGGGTTACCTGTGGCACAGTCAACTGGGCATCCCACTCTTGGCTTCAGCTCAGGTCATGATCTCCAGATAGTGAGATCAAGGCCCATGTCGGGCTCTGCATTCAGCATGCTGTCTCCTTGAGACTCTCTTTCCCTTGCCCTCTGCTCTTCCCCCACCCCCTCTCTGTCTAAAATAAATAAATAAATCTTTTTTTTTAAAGTCTTTAAAAAATAAAAATCAGTGGGGATGCCTGCCTGGATCAGTCGGTGGAGTGCATGACTCTTGATCTTGGGGTTGTGGGTTTGAGGTCCATGTTGGGTGTAGAGATTAATTAAAAATAAAATTGTTGGGGCGCCTGGGTGGCTCAGTCGTTAAGCGTCTGCCTTCGGCTCAGGTCATGATCCTAGAGTCCTGGGATCGAGCCCCACATAGGGCTCCCTGCTCGGCGGGAAGCCTGCTTCTCCCGCTACCATTCCCTCTGCTTGTGTTCCCTCTCTCGCTGTGTTTCTCTCTGTCAAATAAATAAAATCTTTAAAAAAAAATAAAAATAAAATTGTTTTGGAGCACCTGGGTAGCTCAGTCATTAAGTGTCTACCTTTGGCTGGGGTCATGATCCCAGAATCCTGGGATTGAGCCCCACATCGGACTCCCTACTCAGCGGGAGGCCTGCTTCTCCCTCTCCCACTCCCCCGCTGGTGTTCCCTCTCATATTGTGTCTGTCTCTCTGTCAAATAAATAAATAAATAAAATCTTTTTTTTTTTTAATTAAATAAATAAATAAAATAAAATTATTCAAGGTCGGGGGTCAAGATGGCAGAGGCCTGGGGGAGCCCGTTTCAACCAGTCCCCTGAATTTGGATATCTACTGGATATCTACAAGCCAGTCTGAACATTCACAAAATCAGCCTGAGAAGTAAGATTATACATCTAGATCTCTACGGAAGCAGAGAGAATCTTCAGTCAAGAAGTACAAGGGACAGAGTTGGGAGTGCACAGACAGATACTGGAGGATAAACAGAAGGGGGAGGTAGCCACCAGAAGCTGGAAAATACCCCAGAGCAAAAGCGTCCTACTCCAGGGAAAGAGCGACAGCTTGCAGAGAGGTGGCGGTCTGCTCATGTGGACCTGTGCCCAGGAACCAGGGGCCAGCTGTCGCCACTGCCACCAGCTGTGCCTGCCCAGACCAGATAGCTCGCCAGTTTGGAGGGACAGGGGGCAGAGACAAGACAGTTTGGAGGGACAGGGGGCCTGAGTTGACCACTGAAAGGATCGCTGGGAGTGAGCACTGCCTGTGGGAGGCTTTGGTTTTCAGCAGCACTTACAGAGGGGGAGACTGTGTGTTCCAGAGGGCTCAGGGAGGAGGAGCCTGTGGCTTCTCTTCTCTGGGGCGGAAGTCTAGCTGCGGATATTTTCCTTTGCTCTGACCCTCCAAAAAGGCACAAAAAGCCCCTGGAGAATAAAAGCCCCCCCAAAAAACGGTTTCTATGGAGCCCAGCCCCTTGATAGAGGGCAGGGCAACTCCACCGAAGCAGGGTTGCTTGAAAAATAATGTGGCAGGCCTCTCCCCTAGAACATAAGCTGGAAGAACAAGAGGATGACAACCTGAGGGTCCCCATAAAACTATAAAACCCTAACACCAGGAGTAATAGTATACTGAACTCCTGGTATTGTTTCACAGCCTGTGTATTTCTTAGATACAACTTTTTTATTCTTTCTCATGTTTCTTTTCTGTTTTTTCTTTTTACCTACTTAGCATTTCAACTAGATGCTTAACACAAAATATTCCACAGTAACTTTCTAACTTCTGTTTCACATATATACTTTTTTCTTTTCAATATATATATCTATATATATATCTCTCTATATAGCTATAAGCTTCAATGTAGTCCTTTTTCCCTATTCAATGCTACCTTTACATATACTAGTTTTAATTTCCCTGTAACTCTGGGAAGTAGTGCTCTCTAACAAAGAGAACAAAATACAACCAGGAAGAACTGAAATACCCTACCTCACCCACATTAAGAGATTATAGCACCCCCATTCCCTCATCCCTCTTTTCTAACTTTTGTTTTTAACTTTATAAATCTTACTCTTGGGTTTCATTTTGGCTGGATTTTCTTGGTGGTGGCTTCCAATTGGTATGAACTTTTCCAGGGTACACCTTGCCTGGATTGTGGCTGATGTTTTCCACTCTGTACATTCCCTCAACTACCCCTCAACAGAATGACTAGGAGGAGGAACTCCAAACAAAGAAAAGAAGCAGGGACAATCTCCTTGAGACCTAATGGATATGGATATAAGCAAAAGGTCAGAAATAGACTTCAGGGTAACAGTTATGAAGACAACAGCTAGTCTGGAGAAAACCATTAATGGCAACATGGATTCTTTAAGGGCAGAAATGAGAGCTAATCAGGCCAAACTTAAAAATGCTACGAATGAGATGCAATCTAAGCTAAATACTCTAACAGCTAGGGTAAAAGAGGCAGAAGAACGAGTTAGTGATCTACAAGACAAAATAATAGAAAGGAAGGAACAGAAGGAGGCCTGGAACAAACACCTTAAAATCTAGGAAAATTAGGGAAATAAACGATGCCATAAAACATTCCAATGGCAGAATTATTGGGATCCCTGAGGGGGTGGAGAGAGAGAGTAGAAGATATATTTGAGCAAATCGTAGCTGAGAATTTCTGCAATCTGGGAAGGGACAGAAGTGTTCCTATCCAAAAGGCAGAGAGGAACCCTCCCAAGATCACCAAGAACAGACCGATGTCATGACATATAATAGTACAATTTGCAAATCTTAGATCCAAGGAAACAATCCTGAAAGCAGCAAGGGGGAAGAAATTTCTTAACTAAAGAGGGAGAAACATCAGAATAATGTCAGACTTGTCCACAGAGACCTGGCAAGCCAGAAAGGACCGGTAATACATATTCAGGGTACTGAAGGAGAAGAACATGTAACCAGGAATACTTTATCCAGCAAGGCTGTCATTTAGAACGGATGGAGATAGCTTCCAGGACTGGCAGAAACTTAAAGAATATGTGACCAATAAGCCAGACCTGCAAGAAATATATTAAGGGGGTTCTATAAAAGGAGAAAGACTCCAAGAGTGACATAGAACAGAAATTTACAGAGAGTCTATAGAAACAAGGACTTCACAGGCAACATGATGACAATAAAATCTTATCTGTCATCATGATGAAATAATGATGATGAATATGATCATCATCATATAATGATGAAAGTGAGATCATGAAATAATGATGAAAGTGAAATAATCACTTTCAACGTGAATGGCCTAATGCTCCCATGAAACAGCACAGGGTTGCAGACTGGATAAAAAGACAGGACCGATCCATGTGCTGTCTACAAGAGACTCATTCTGAACCTAAAGATACATCCAGACTGTACATGAAGGGATGGAGAACCATCTTTCATGCCAACAAACCTCAAAAAAAAAAAAAAAAAAAAAAAAAAAAAAAAAAAAAAAAAAAAAAAAAAAAAAAAAAAAAAAAAAAAGCTGGGGTAGCAATTCTAGTATCAGACAAATTAGATTTTAAGCTAAAGACTATAGTTAGAGATACAGAAGGACACTACATCATTCTTCAAGGGTCTATCTAACAAGAGGCTGTAACAACTGTAAATATCTATGCCCCTAACATGGGAGCAGCCAACCACATAAGCCAACTGTTAACCAAAATAAAGAGACGTACTGATAATAATATATAAATAGTAGGAGACCTCAACACTTCACTCTCAGCAACAGACAGATCATCTAAGCAGAAAATCAACAAAGAAACAAGAGCTTGGAATGACACACTGGACCAGATGGACCTCATAGACACATACAGAACATTCCACCCTAAAACAACAGAATACTCATTCTTCTTGAGCGCACATAGAACTTTCTCCAGAATTGACTACATACTGGGTCACAAATCAGGTCTCAACCAATACCCAAAGACTGAGATTATTTCCTGCATATTCTCAGACCATGATGCTTTGAAACTGGAACTCAATCACAAGAAAAAATTTGGAAGAAATTCAAACCCTTGGAAGCTAAAAGCCATCCTGCTTAAGAATCTTTGGGTCAACCAGGAAATTAAAGAGGAACCTAAACAATTCATGGAAACTGAAGAGAACAAAAACACATTAGTCCAAAACCTGTGGGATACTGCAAAGGTGGTCCTAAGGGGAAAACACATAGCTATCCAAGCCGCACTCAAAAAAACAAAACAGAAAAATCCCGAATTCACCAACTACCTTTATACCTTAAAGAACTGGAGAAAAAACAACAAATGAAGCCTAAGCCAAGCATAAGAAGAGAAATAATTAAGATTAGAGCAGCGATCAATGAAATAGATACCAGAAATACAGTAGAGCAGATCAGTGAAACTAGAAGCTGGTTCTTTGAAAGAATCAATAAAATCGATAAACCACTGGCCAGACTTATGCAAAAGAAAAGATAAAGAACCAAAGTTAACAAAATTATGAATGAAAGGGGAGAGATCACGACTAACACCAAGGAAATAGAAACAATTATCAGAAATTATTATCAACAACTCTATGCCAATAAATTAAGCAACCTGGAAGAAATGGATGCCTTCCTGAAAACCTATAAGCTACTAAGACTGAAAGAGGAAGAAACTGACAACCTGAACAGATCAATAACCAGTTAGGAGATTGAAGCAGTGATCAAAAACCTCCCAAAAAACAAGAGTCCAGGGCCTAATGGATTCCCTAGGGAATTCTACCAAACATTCAAAGAAGAAATAATATTTATTCTCCTGAAGCTGTTTCAAAAAATAGAAACAGAAGGAAAACTTCTAGACTCTTTCTATGAGGCCAGCATTATCTTGATTTTTCAAAACCAGGCAAAGAACCCATCAAAAGGAGAATTACAGACCAATATCCCTGATGAACATGGAGGCCAAAATTCTCAATAAGATCCTAGCTAATAGGATCCAATAGTACATTAAAAGGATTAGCCATCATGACCAGACGGGATTTATCCCTGGGATGCAAGTGTGGCTCAACATTTGCAAATCAATCAATGTGATAGAACACATTAATAAGAGGAGAGAGAAGAACCATATGGTCCTCTCAATTGATGCAGAAAAAGCATTTGACAAAATACAGCATCTTTTCCTGATTAAAACTCTTCAGAGTGTAGGGATAAAGGGAACATTCCTCAATTTCATAAAAAAAAAAAATCTATGAAAAGCCCACAGTGACTATCATTCTCAATGCAGAAAAGCTGAGAGCCTTTCTCTTAAGATGAGAAACACGACAAGCATGCCCACTCTCGCCACTATATTGTTCACCATACTACTAGAAGTCCTAGCAAAAGCAATCGGACAACAAAAAGAAATAAACGGTATTCAAACTGGCAAAGAAGTCAAACTCTCTCTCTTCACAGATGACATGAGACTTTAAACCCAAAAGACTCCACCCCTAAATCACTAGAACTCGTACAGCCATTCAGTAATGTGGCAGGATACAAAATCAATGCACAGAAATCAGTTCCTTTCCTATACACTAACAATATAACTGTAGAAAGAGAAATTAGGGAATTGATTCCATTTACAATAGCACCAAAACCACAAGATATCTTTGGAATAAATATAACCAAAGATGTGAAGGATCTATACTCTAGAAACTACAGAACACTTATGAAAGAAATTGAAGAAGACACAAAAAGGTGGAAAAACATTCCATGCTCATGGATTGGAAGAATAAACATTGTTAAAATGTCTATACTGCCCAGAGCAATCTATACTTTCAACACCATCCTGAAGAAAATACCAACGGTATTTTTCAAAGAGCTGGAAAAAACAATCCTAAAGTTTGTATGGAACCAGAAAAGACCCCGAATTGCTAAGGAAATGTTGAAAAAGAAAAACAAAGCTGGAGGCATCATGTTGCCTGATTTCAAGCTATATTACAAAGCTGTGATCACCAAGACAGCATGGTACTGGCACAAAAACAGACACATAGAACAATGGAACAGAATAGAGAGCCCAGATATGGACCTGCAACTCTGTGGTCAAATAATCTTTGACAAAACAGGAAAAAATATCCAGTGGAAGAAAGTCTCTTCAAGAAATGGTGCTGGGAAAATTGGACAGCTATATACAGAAGAATGAAACTTGACCATTTGCTTACACCATATACAAAGATATACTCTAAATGGATGAAAGACCTCAATGTGAGACAGGAACTCATCAAAGTCCTAGAGAAGAACATAAGCAGTAACCTCTTCGACATCGGCCACAGCAACTTCTTTCAATTACCCTGCTGAGAGCCTGTATCAACTGGCTCTTGACTAGCAATATATAAGAGATCACAAACACAGTGTTAACGAAATTATGTATTGTCTTTAACAATCTAATGGGTGGAAAATGGCATTTCGATGCAGTTTTAATTTGCTTTATTCTTATTACAAATGAGGGTGAACATCTTTTCATATGTTTAAAGTGGTAACATTCTGGATTTTTTGTGAATTGTCAGTTCATATCCTCTACTATCTCTCTTCTTGGTTATTGGTTATTTTTGATTTACAAAATCTCTTCATATATTAAGAAAATTAACCTTCATCTATGATAAGAAATAAGTTCAACTTACTTATCTTTTGACTTTGTTTATGGTGTTTTCCTTCCAAAAAGAAATTTTTATGTACATGAATTTATCAATCTTTTCTTTTATAGGTTTTGTATGATAGAAAGGCCACTGTCACTCCAGTACTATTTTTTAAGAGATAGGTTAGATGTTATTATTGGGAAAAGCTAGGTAGACACTTCATAGAAATTCTCTACTAGTTTTGTCACTTTGTGAGTCTAAAATTATTTACACAATGGATTAACAGACTTATGTATAGTAAAACACATACACTAAAATGTTAATGGAGAATCCAGGTAGTGGGTATAAGGGTTTCCACTGTATAATTCTTTTGACTTCCCTGATGTCTCAAGTTTTTATAATAAAATAGTGGCAAAAGAGTTCTAAATATTTCTCCTAGTAATTTCATGGTTTTTTTACATTTAAATTTTTAATTGAGCTGTAACTAATTTTGGTACAGTATTAAGTTTTTGGTTTTAATTGTTTAAGTTATATAAATAAAACTCAATTTGCTAGATTGGAGAAAATGACCATTTTAAACCAATATGCCTTACACTAGGTTTTATGGCTTCATCTATAAAATGTAAGCCTTCGATGCATCTGAAATTGATTTTCTATGCTACTAGGTAGGAATCATACTATATTTTGAAAGTTGATTTTCATTTATTTATTCAAACCTAAGTCTTCTTTTTGGTTCAACAGAGAGATGAGTATCTTTTACATTCCATGCTTAAAAGCCACCATTAAGTCATATCTTATCCTTCTATTTTCCAGTTTCCTTAATTTTCCTTTTATGTCTTATTTCCCCAACCCTTAAATGTCTTTGGAAATATATTCTGAATCCTCCCTAAGTTTTTCCTGGAAATTTCATCAATCACACAAAAATGATTACTTACAACAAGTTCCAAAACACCATCTCCTTCATCAGCATTTTCTATCATAGTGGCTCCAAATCCAAGCTCTCGGATGAACTCAGCTATCATTGGGGGTTGTATAACAGCAGGATTATACCTTACTTCTGCCTTGCCAGCCATCAGAGCCACAAGTACAGAATATATTCCTAGAAGCATTGATAAGAAAAGCAATTGAGATAATACCCTTAAAAAAAGAGTAATGTTATTAGTATTTTTTCATTTGTAAAAGGATTAAAGTGAACCTAGAGAAATTTATTAGTTAACTTTTATACAGTCTTGAACCCAAACCAAATAAAACTATTTGAAAGGAGGCCTTAATTTCTTAAACTTTTTATTATGGAAATTTTCGATTATATATACCCAAAAGAGAGAACAACATAATAAACTTGATACAACCATTGCCCAGTGTCAAAAATTATCAATAATACTGGGGATGGTGGTGCCTGGGTGGCTCAGTAGGTTAGGTGGCCAACTCTTGATTTGGCTCAGCTCATGATCTCAGGGGTCCTGGGATCAAGCCCCACATTGGGCTCTGTGCTCAGCAAGGAGTCTGCTTAAGGATTCTCTCTCTCTCCCTCTCCCGTTGCCCCCAAGTAAAATTTGATAACATTTCATATGTAAATATTTAAATATATATCACTAAAAGAGAGACTCTTCTGTTAAAAAAGTACACATAATACCATTATCACACCTAAAATGATTCAATTATCAAGTTTTACTGTCTGGCACACACTAATATTAAGTGCTCTTATTCATAGGGAGAAAAAGTACCATACAACTTGTTAACAAAACAAAGGAGTTCATTTTATCACAGTCATACTATTCTCTTGCACAAGCCCTTTATTAACAACTATCCTATATCTCTAGGCCAGCTATTGCTGACATTGCCAGGAAGAAAATTAATTCTGCATAGCATAAGTGTCAGCTCTTTCTGGTAATCTATGGCACTTGGTGGCTACCTGACAGGGAATGGGGATCAACAGTCCATAGGTCAACTCTGTGATTGGATAAAAAGAAAAGAAAATAATATTAACTTAATAATAGTTTTTAATAAGAAAACAAAGTACCTATACAATCTAAGTTTTCTATATAAAATGCTTACATTCTGGGCTTTGTAGATACCAAATAATTCAGAGGACCAGTTCATAGGAAAGCATCAGTAATAAGAGTAGGGTACAAAGAAAGTAGAAAAAATCTTTTTGCTTCATTTGGATGTAATCTATAGCCAAACAGAAATAGAAGGGAAAATTTGACTCTCAAAAATAGGTTTCATACTTACATAAATTATGGCTAACTTTTTAAACTTTTATTTCAAACTATAACTAAAACTCTATTCATTTTTAGAAATATAATGCAAACTAAACTAAGAGACAACCAGTGTTACATAGTTTTTTAAAAAGTGAATACAGTAACCCCAGCCAGGCCAATGGTATTTCTAATTGGGTAAAGAGGTGGGAAAGGGGACAGTAGTAAGCAACGGGAAGGCTCAATGAGCACAATGGATTTAAAAAAAAAAAAAAAAGCGATTCATGATTGGCATAGGCATTGCTTATCTCACAAAAAAGGCTATTTCTGAATTGCCGAAAAAAACTGTTGGTTCTAAAATTAAGCAGGAACTTTACAAACTTCTTTTGCTTTCATTTATTTATAACCTCCCTCCTTTCCCCTTTTAATCATTCGTATATCGGCTTCAGCTTCAACTGCATTCTAATTAGATATAATGGGACACTGAAATGACATGCAAAAATGACACAATGCAGATAAGGGAATAACTGAAGATGGCTCTATATAACACACACTTTGTTATAATTTTCTGGCCTGTATATATAAGGTGTGTGGGGGGTTTATACAAGGCCTTTACATATAAGGCCTATGGACCCCAGGCCTATTATTATAATTATATACTTTATAATATACTTTATATTTATTTTATAATTAATAAATTAATTATTTTTAATTATTAATATTAATAATTAATTATTTATTATTTTTATAATAAATTAACATTGATTTATTAATAAAATTAATAAATATAATTAATAAAAATATAGTTTATGATTATATTGTATAATATATACAATAACTAAATTATTATTATATACTTTGAGTTACTGCCCCACAATAGAGGGGATAAGCTGTTACTAATCTTACCTATTTGGTCCTTGTGACCAAGGGCATGTATTATTAAAGACATTGGGGCTACTACCAAACCTATAATTTCAGTCTCATTAAATGTAACTGCATAACTTTATGGTTAACAAATCTATTATACCATAGTGTGAAGTCTATTAATATGAATGCAAACTAATAAGGTAAAACATTTGAGTGTAACTGAATAGAAAAAGTATGCTGTAAATTTTCTAAGATTTTATAACCTAGAGTTAAAATTTATACACGATACTGAGTAACTTTTTAACATTTTTACTATAAGCAAAGATCAGTGATCAAACTGTTGGAAGGGAGTAGTATAATTCTAAACAAACTTGGTTTGGGTCTGGTTCTTGTTCCAGGTACAGTAATATTGAAACTTATGGACTGTGGTCATTAGTTTTAAGGACAGATTTATCAGAAAATTTGTATGTTTCTTAAAATCCATTGCAACCAAGGTCCATAGAGAATAGTAACCTTATATATTTCCTTCTTTTATTTTCCTACAAATTTCATTGATATTAAATTCATTGATCGTGAGATAATCCTGAGGTAAAACAGATAGGAACTTGGGAACAAAACACAAAAATTGGCTGTTAGAAAGTTAGAAAGGTTGTCCTGCACATCACTCATATGCAGGACTTCATAAGACCTTGGCAAGAACCACAAAAATGGTTATAAGACAACTAAGAGGTCAAAAAGGAGAGAGTCCTCAATCAATACACAAAATAACAGGCTCCAAGAGTGTCTCACCTTCTTCTCGTCTTAAATTCCGTTCAATGTTTGCTACACATGAAGCACAAGTCATACCAGTGATCTGTATGTAACACTTAGATGAAGTCTTTGCCTCCACGTCATGAACTGGTGTCATCGTTTTAGCACAAAATTCATTAGTTGAGGTCAAAAGCGGCATTTCCGATGAGGTCTGAGCTATTATTACAAATGGCTCATTTGTATCTGGTGGACAGGGAAAGAGACTTCTCATTTGAGGTATTCTTCAGCTGCATCCTGGTCATTCATCATAATCCACACCTCCCGGCACTGTCAATTCATTCCTTTAAAACCAACGTAGACCTGGAGCTCTCAACACTGCTTTTCACACTTTCCAGAAAGTGACTTCAAATTTTAATACTGCCACTTCCAGTTCTCTGGAAAATCTGAACTAACTGAATAAACGGAACTCTGGTCATACCAACTTCTTCTAGCTATTTTCTCTATTGCAAACCCCAGCTAGAGAGAGTAGTTTGTTGATGGACAGCTCTTATTTTTATAATGAATTTTTATCATCATGTTAATGACTTGCACACTGGCATTAAACCAATTCATGATATAGTAAAGAGCGAAAATGAATTTATAAAACAGTATTGTAGTATGATATCATTTGAAAGTTTTTTGTGTAGTGGCGCCTGGGTGGCTCAGCTGGCTGAGCATACGCCTTCAGCTCAGGTCATGATCTCAGGGTCCTGGGACTGAGTCCAGTGTGAGCTCACTGCTCAGTGGGGAGTCCGTGTCTTCCTCTCCCTCTGCCCCTCCCCCCCACTTGTGCTCTCTCTCTCTCTCTTTCTCACCCTTTCTCATACGCGTTCTCTCTCAAATAAAATCTAAATATATATATACAAATTTTTTTAACTTTTGTATACGCATATATGAGACCATGTACAAAGAAGTCAAAATATTAATGGTCGCTATTTCTGAGGAATGGGGTTAAGGCCGGAATAGAATGACAGACAGATGAACATTTTCTCTATAGACACTTCTGTATTCTTTGAATTTTAAAAACAATATATAGTATTTTGTTTACATTAAAATGTCTTTGTGGACAATTGAAGAAAAGGCAAGGAGTAAATCAACAGTAACCTTTGTTCTGTGCAAAGGAATATTTGGGGGGGTGCCTGGGTGGCTCAGTCGGCTAAGGATCTGACTCTTGATTTTGGCTCAGGTCATGATCTCAGGGTCGTGAGATTGAGCCCCATGTTGGCTCCACGCTGGATGTAGAACCTGCTTAAGATTCTCTTTCCAGGGTGCCTGGGTGGCTCAGTGGGTTAAGCGGTTGCCTTCAGCTCAACTCATGATCGCAGGGTCCTGGAATCAAACCGTGCATCAGACTCCCCGCTCAGTGGAGAGCCTGCTTCTCCCTCTCCCTCTGCCTGCCACTCTGCCTACTTGTGCTCTCTCTATCTCTGTCAAATAAATAAATAAAATCTTAAAAAAAAAAAGATTCTCTTTCCACCTCTCCCTCTGCCCCTCCCCACCACCGCATGCACATTGGCACATGCTCTAAAAAATATAAATAAAATAAAATGTTAAAAATAGAGCTACCTTATGACCCAGCAATTGCAGTACTAGGTATTTACCTCAAAGATACAGATGTGATGAAAAGAAGGGACACATGCACTCCAATGTTTATAGCCAAACTATGGAAAGAGTCCAGATGTCCATTGACAGATGAGTGGATAAAGAAGAGGGGGTTCATATATTCAACGGAATATTACTCAGCCATCAGAAAGGATGAATACCTACCATTTTCATCGACATGGATGGAACTGGAGGGGATTATGCTAAGTGAAGTAAGTCAAGCAGAGAAAGGCAATTACATATGGTTTCACTCATATGTGGAACATAAGCAATAGCACGGAGGACCATAGGGGAAGGGAGAGAAAACTGAAGGGGGAGAAATCACAGAGGGAGACAAACTATGAGAGACTCTGGACTCTGGGAAACAAACAGGGTTTTAGAGGGGAGGGAGTCGGGGGAGGGGGTAACAGGGTGATGGAGGGCACATGTTGTGATGAGCACTGGGTCTTATACATAACTAATGAATCATTGAACACTACATCAAAAATTAATGATGTACTACACAGTGGCTAACCAAATATAATATAAACAAATAAATAAATAAATAAAGTCATCTAGATTGTTCCAATTTTTGGCAATTATGAATAAAGCTGCTAGAAGCATTTGTATACAGGCAAAAAGATTAAAATAAAATAAAATGAAATAAAATAATAAAATAAACAATACAATACAATACAATAAAATGAATATTTAGAAAATCTCTCCAGAGGATGTTTATGCACTGTGGAACAATGAGAAATTCCTATCATCTAGAAGTTTCCCAGCAGTGTCAGAAAATCTGCCATTCTGTTTTAGTTTATCCACTGCAGTTTTAATCACCTCCAAGAAGGGAGAAGTTATCCTCTCTTGCACATCCATGCACTTGCAAAGCTGAAGATTTTATACTCTCTTGCAGAGATAAGGAGGAAAGGAGGTGATGTGGCAATTTTCAGGCACCTAACTTGTTCTTTCTTCCCCTTGGGCAAAAAAACTAGCTCAGGTCTATTCGGCTAACCCACAGCGGAATCCCTGCATCAGAGCTGGTTTTTGGGACGCTTAAAGAGGGCATTTTTGGAGAAACTGTAATACAAACCTGACCATTTAACTCATAAATAATCATCTAGACTTCCCAAATCAGTATAACTCTTAGATTTTAATGTACAGACAACAACCTGGGGGATTTTGTTAAAATGCAGATTATGGTTCAGGACATTTAGGATGGGGCCTGAGATTCTGCATTTCCACCACTCTTCCAGGTGATGGCACTACAGCCAGTTTGGGTTACAGCAAAAGACACTTTGATCACAATTGACTAGACACTCTCAACTGCAAAATAAGTCGGCCTCTGATCTTAAGAAAATCAATTTAGAAAACTATACTTTTTCATTCAGATTGCGAGAGCATTATTTAGAAAAGAGATGGTAAAATTTATCAAATACTACTGTGATCTTAAAGAATTCAAAAAGGAAGCTCATTTGCCCAAAGGAAATAGCTGTGGCTTTAAAAAAAAAAAATACATTATTTAAATCCATCCAGAAGCTTACTTCATTCTCTCACAATTACTATCAAGACTTATTTTTGAAATTAGACACTGAAAAAAAAAAAGGTTTATTCTGCTAATTACTTTAGGTCCAGTATTCAGTTATTTCAGGTGCCAGAGAAAACCCATAATACAATCTGCAATTTTCACACTCTGGAAGTATAGTACTAAAATTTTGTTAAGTAAGTCATAGAGGTAGTCCCTTTTAGCTACCTTGGCATGACCTCTCAACAAAGATCCATAAAATTATGCCCTTTACCCCAGTGAGTGGGACAACCAGAAAAGCAAAAGCTTCCATCTGCCACAGATGCAAGGCGGGTGTTAAAAGGCCACGCTGAATTAAATGACTACTTTTCTTCAGTTAGATTTTCTATAGGCTGTAGCAAAACTACCAATGCTTAACTGAATTCAAAGGGAAGGAAGGCTGACTTTCCTGCACTTGAGACAACAATCAGAAAAGATTTCAAGAATTTCAAGAAAGAGTTTCCAATCTCATCCTCAAAATTGGTAGGTTCAATGTCTGAAGTAATATGAAGAAGAAATACATAATCAGTAAATGGAATAAAAATAATTAAAAACATCATTTCTGCAACATACTCTCAAATGATTCAGAAAAAGTTGGTGTGTGTGCATCTGTGTGTGTGTGTGCCTATCAACAGAATAGTAAAACAAATGTGGTAAAAGATTAAAAAGGAGGGAATCTGAGAGAAATTGGTAAACAGGAATTCTTTGTATTACTCTTGCAGCTTCTCTATAAGTTTGAAATTAAAAATAAAAAAGCTACAAAAAAGGAAAAGAATTTGAGTATTTTTTTCTTTAATTGGTTACTGAAGACTTAACTTCATATATTATATATCTTTTTAAGAAATGATGAGATTGACGGTCACAATAAAAAGCACCTCCCATGCAAGGATGGTTCAGTATTTGTACAATCAACATGACACATCACATCAACCAAAAAAAAAAAAAAAAAAAAAGGAAAAAAAACATGATCATTTCAATAGGTGCAGAAAAAGAATGACAAATTATAACATCCAGGAGCGCCTGGGTGGCTCAGTCGTTAAGCGTCTGCCTTCGGCTCGGGTCATGATCCCAGGGGCCTGGGATCGAGCCCCGCATCAGGCTCTCTGCTCTGCAGGAAGCCTGCTTCTCCTGCTACCATTCCCTCTGCTTGTGTTCCCTCTCTCTCGCTGTGTTTCTCTCTGTCAAATAAATAAAATCTTTAAAAAAAATTATAACATCCACTCATTATAAAAAACCACAGAATGGGAAAGATATTCGCAAATGACACTACAGACAAAGGTCTGATATCTAAGATCTATAAAGAACTCCTCAAACTCAACACTCACAAAACCGATAATTACATCAAAAGATGGGCAGAAGACATGAACAGACACTTCTCCAAAGAAGACAT
>CM053612.1:51920588-51936652 GCA_028646535.1 Procyon lotor
AAAAAAAAAAAAAAGATTGATGCAGCTGATCAAATTCCAGAGTTGTATTAACTTCCACCATCATTGTATCAAATATTATATAAAAGCAAAATTATAGAAAACCTTCAATAAATAGAACCACCACCAATACAAAGTTGTTTTAATGATGCCAAAAACTTAAATAATACATTAAAATAATCAGTACATTACACAAATGAGGAAACAACTCAGTTAAAATGACACATCTGGGGATTGACTCATTAAGCCCTGGCAGTGAAAATAAACATGCTCAAGAGTCAGCAATTCATAGTATAATATTTAAGAAAAAGCATCCATATATTACCGTCATTATACTAGGAATTCCTAAACTTCTGGCAGGAAGGTGATATTGTTCCTTTGGACCCTTAGATACAAAGTGGAAAGAAACAGGAGAGAACAGGAGGAGAACCAAACTGAATGAAGCATGAGAAAGAGTGTGGACATTAGCTACACTCCAAACATACTGACAATCCTGAAGAGTAACAGGGAAAAACACAGGCGTGGGCAGCAAAAAGGCTTGGAAATGGTATTGAGATATATTAGGAAATTCCATGAGCTAGCGAGGGACCTCTACTTTAACAAGGTACAATAGGCAGAAAGGCCTAGATCAACTCTTAGAATCATCAGCAAAATACATTATCAAATTCAAATGATGAGAATGTCATGAAAATAAATAGCAAGGATTCTCCTGGGTGATAGGTACAGGGAGATTCCTTGTACTAGGCACTAGGCTCTCTACTTTTGTGTATGTTTGAAATTTCTTATTACAAGTTAAGTACTCACCAAAAAAAAGTTAAGTATTCAGGGTCCCTCGGTGGCTCAGTCGGTTGAGCATCTGACTCTTGATTTTGGCTCCAGTCATGAGCTCAGGGTAATGAGATCAAGCCCCACATCAGGCCTCCCAATCAGTGGGAAGTCTGCCTCTCTCTCTCTCTCTCTCTCTCTCTCTCCCTCTCTCCCTCTGCTCCTCCCCCCACTTGAGGCCACTTGGTCTCTCTAAAATAAATCAATAAATAAATAAAAGTTAATTGCTCAGTCGATGGATACTTGGGTTGTTTCCATGATTTGGCTATTCTAGATAATGCTGCTATGAACACTGGGCTGCATGTATCCCTCTGAACTGGTATTTTCGTACTCTTTGAGTAAATACCTAGTAGTGCAATCAACTAATGAATGGATAAAGAAGACGTGGTATATACATATGTGTATGTATATGTATATACCCATACACAATGGAATATCACTAAGCCATCAAAAAGAATGAAATCTTGCCATTTGCAATGACACGGATGGAGCTAAAAAATATTAAGTGACTAAGTGAAATAAGTCAGTCAGAGGAATACAAATACCATATGATTTCACTCATATGTGGAATTTAAGAAACAAAACAAATGAGCAAAGGGTCAAAAAAAAAAAAAAAAAGAGAGAGATAAAGGCAAACCAAGAAACAAACTCTTAACTATAGAGAACAAACAGATAGTTACCAGAAGGGAAATGGGTAGGGAATGAGTTAAATGTTAAATAGTTGATGGGGATTAAGGAGTGCACTTGTTATGATGACCACTGAATGCTGTATGGAAGTGTGAATCACTATATCATACACCTGGAGTTAATATTACACTGTATGTTGACTAATTGGAATTTATATAAAAACTTTTAAAAATGTAGGTACTCTTTGACCAAGTACACTTTATCCTATGACTACATGGCTGGTACAACACTTGAAAATGAACCAATATAATTCACTATATTAACAGCCTAAAGAAGAAAAATAATATGATCATCCCTATATGCAAAAAGAAGCACTTGAAAAACTTCAACATCCATTCATAATTAAAAACAAAAACACTCAGAAAGCTAGGAATTGGAAAGAAACTTCCTTAACCTGATATACACCATCTGCAAAAACCCTACAACTAACACAATACTTAATGATGAATAACTAAATGTTTTCCACCCTCATGATCAGGAAAAAGGCAAAGATATCCGTTCTTACTACTTCTATTCAAAATTGTAACAGAAGTTCTAGCCAGTTCAATAAAGCAAGACAAAGAAATAAAAGTCATAAATACTAGAGAGAAAGAAAATTACCTTTATGCCCAGATGACATAATTGCTTATGCAGAAAATCCCAAGGAATCCACAAAAAAAGCCAACAGATTTAATAAGATAATTTAACAAAGTGCAAGATAAAAGGTCAACATACAAAAATGAACTGCATTTCTATAAACTTATAATGAACAAATGAAACTAAAATTTAAGAAACAGGACCATTTAAATATCATTTGAAAACATTAATTACTTAAATATAAATCTGAAAAATATATTCAAGATCTGCATGCTGAAAACTACAGATCCCTGATAAAAGAAACCAAGGAATACCTAAATAAATGAAAATATATATTATATGCAGACTAGAAAACTCAATATTGTTAAGATGTTAATCCTGAGGCAACTTGGTGGCTCAGCTGGTTAAGCACCTGCCCTCAGCTCAGGTCATGATCCTGGGATCCAGAGATTAAGCCTTGCAACAGACCCCCTGCTCAGCGAGGAGTTTGTTTCTCCCTCTCCCACTGCCCCTCTCCCCTGTTCATGCGCCGTTCTCTCTCTCAAATAAATACATAAAATCTTTTTAAAAAGTTTTTTAGTTCCGGGGCGCCTGGGTGGCTCAGTCGTTAAGCGTCTGCCTTCGGCTCAGGTCATGATCCCAGAGTCCTGGGATCGAGCCCCGCATCGGGCTCCTTGCTCGGCAGGAAGCCTGCTTCTCCCACTACCACTCCCTCTGCTTGTGTTCCCCTCTCTCACTGGGTTTCTCTCTGTCAAATAAATAAAATCTTTCAAAAAAAACAAGTTTTAGTTCCATATAAATTTTAGGATTGTTTGTTCCAGCACTTTGAAATCACTAAGGAAATGCTGAAAAAGAAAAACAAAGCTGGGGGCATCACATTGTCTGATTTCAAGCTTTACTACAAACTTGTGATCACCAAGACAGCATGGTACTAACACAAAAACAGACCCATAGACTAGTGGAACAGAAAAGAAAAGAGCCCAGATATGGAACCTCAACTCTATGGCAAGGTAGGAAAAAATATCCAGTGGAAAAAAGACAGTCTCTTCAATAAATGGTGCTGGGAAAACTGGAGAGCTATATGGAGAAGAATGAAACCTGACCATTCTCTTACAACATACACAAAGATAAACTCTAAATGGACAAAAGACCACAAAGTGAGGCAGGAATCTATCAAAATCCTGGAGGAGGACATAGGCAGTAACCTCTTCGACATCAGCCACAGCAACTTCTTTCAGGACATGTCTCCAAAAGAAAAGGAAACAAAAGCAAAAATTAACTTTTGGGACTTCATCAAAAGAAAAAGCTTCTGCACAGCAAAGGAAACAGTCAACAAAACAAAGAGGTAACCCACAGAAGGGGACAGGATATCTGCAAATGACACTACAAAGGGCTGACATCCAAGATCTATGAAGAATTCTTCAAACTCAATACCCAAAAAACAGATAATCACATCAAAAAATGGGCAGAAGACATGAACAGACACTTCTCCAAAGAAGACATACAAATGGCTAACAGACACATGAAAAAATGTTCATCATCATTAGCCATTGGGGAAATTCAAATCAAAACTACACTGAGATACCACCTTACACCAGATAGAATGGCAAAGATTAATAAGGCAGGAAACAACAAATGTTGGCAAGGATGTGGGAAAAGGGGTACCCTCTTACACTGTTGGTGGGAATGCAAGTTGGTGCAGCCACTTTGGAAAACAGTGTGGAGATTCCTCAAGAAATTAAAAATAGAGCTACCCTATGACCCTGCAATTGCACTACTGGGTATTTACCCCAAAGATGCAGATGTAGTACAAAGAAGAGCTATAGGTACCCCAATGTTCATAGCAGCAATGGCCACAATTGCCAAACTGTGGAAAGTGCCAAGATACCCTTCAACAGACAAATGGATAAAGAAGATGTGGTCTATATATACAATGGAATATTACACAGCCATGAGAAAGGATGAATACCCAACTTTTGTATCGACATGGACGGGACTGGAAGAGATTATGCTGAGTGAAATAAGTCAAACAGAGAGAGTCAATTATCATATGGTTTCACTTACTCATGGAACATAAGGAATAACATGGAGGACATTAAGAAAAGGAAAAGAAAAGTGAAGTGGGGGAAATCAGGGGGAGACGAACCATGAGAGACTGTGGACTCTGAGAAACAAATAGGGTTTTAGAGGGGAGGGTGTGGGGCATTGGGTGAGCCTGGTGGTGGGTATTGAGGAAGGCACGTATTGCATGGAGCACTGGTGTGGTACATAAACAATGAATCTTGGAACACTGAAAAAATAAAATTAAATTAAAAAATTTTAAGATTTGAGAAAATTTTTTTAAAAAATCTTAATCCTGGGCGCCTGGGTGGCTCAGTTGGTTAAGCGACTGCCTTTGGCTCAGGTCATGATCCCAGAGCCCCGGGATCAAGTCCCACATCAGGCTCCCAGCTCCACAAGGAGTCTGTTTCTTCCTCTGACCTTCTCCCCTCTCATGCTCACTCTCTCTCTCTCTCTCTCTCTCTCTCTCATAAATAAACAAAATCTTTAAAAAATAAAAACAGGGTGCCTGGGTGGCTCAGTGGGTTAAAGCCTCTGCCTTCGGCTCAGGTCATGAACTCAGGGTCCTGGGATCAAGCCCTGCATCAAGCCCCACATCAAGCCTCGCATCAAGGCCCACATGGGGCTCTCTGCTCAGCAGGGAGCCTGCTTCCTCCCTCTGCCTGCCTCTCTGCCTAATTGTGATCTCTCTCTGTCAAATAAATAAATAAATTTAAAAAAAAAATTAAAAAAAAAATACAAAATCTTAATCCTATCCAAAGAGATCTACAGAATCAACACAATCCAAATCAAAATCCCAGCAGATATTTTGATAGAAATTTATATGGAAATGGAACGGAACTAGAATAGTCAAAACAATTTTCAAAAAAAAAAAGTTGAGGAAGCACACTATTTGATTTTAAGATTTATTATAATGCTACAATAACCAAAACCTGTTATTTATTGGCAAACGCATAGAAACACAGACCAATGGAAAAGAGCATACAAAAATATACCCATAAATATGTAGTCAACTGATATTCAACAAAGGTACAAAGGCAATTCAATGCATAAAGAATAGACTTGTCGGGACGCCTGGGTGGCTCAGTTGGTTGAGCAGCTGCCTTCGGCTCAGGTCGTGATCCCGGGGTCCTGGGATCGAGTCCCGCGTCAGGTTCCTTGCTCAGTGGGGAGCCTGCTTTACCCCCTGCCTCTGCCTGCCTCTCTGCCTGCTTGTGTTCTCTCTCTCTCTCTCTCTGACAAATAAATAAATAAAATATTTAAAAAAAAAAAAGAATAGACTTGTCAACAAATGGTGCTTCTTGGAAAAACTAGATATTCATACAAAAAAATTAGACTTAATCCACATCTTAAATGTGTACATATTAATTCAAAATGAGGGGCACCTGGGTGGCTCACTTGCTTAAGCATCTGACTCTTGATCTCAGCTCAGGTCATGATCTCAGTGTTGGGAGAGCAAGCCCCATGTCAGGCTCCACGGTGGGCAAGGAGAGCCTGCTTAAGAGTCTCTCTCCCTCTCCCTCTAAACCCCCTTCCCTTTCTCTTTCTCTTTTTCTCTTTCTCTCTCTCTCTCTCTCAAACAAAAATGAATCATAGACCTAAATGTAAAACATAAAATGATAAAATTTTAGATGACATAGAAGAAAAATCTTTGTGACCTTGGGTAAGAGTAAGACTTCTTAAACATGACACCAGAAACATGACCTATGAAGAAAAAGAGTAGATAAACTGGAATTCATCAAAAGTAAAAACATCTGGGAAAGACACTTTTAAGAGAATTAAAAGACAGGGGGAGCTAAGATGGTGGTGTAGTAGGAGAACTCTATGCTCATCTCATTCCTCAAACACAACTAGATATCTATCAAATCATTCTGAATACTGAAGAAATCAACCTGAGGACTGGAAGAACAAATTCCGCAAGTAGAGAGAGAGAAGAGACCACATGGAGGAAGGTAAGGAGTGTGAAGATGTGGTTTGGGGGAGAAATGGATTGTGGGTGCTGCAGGGTGAGAGACCCCTCATCATGTGGAAAGGCAAAAGAGAGAAGAACACATAGGGGAATGCACAAGGAGAACACTTCCCCAAAGCCAGTGGCTTGGAAAATGCGAGGGGCTGATATTTTCATGAGTTTCTGCAACCAGCAAGGCTTAAAAGACTGGAGTTTTAAAGGTCATTGGTTTGGCTGGGGTAGAGCTCTGAGGGTGCTGCCCTACTCTTGGAGAGAAGGCAAGCAAACAACCCAGGGGCAGACACCACGATCTGAGGAACACCTGGGGCACACATGGCGAAGATTATTCACTCATCTTGGAGCATGGCTGTGAGAGGGAGCCTTCACAGAGACACCTCTCTAGAGACAAAAGAGCTGATGGGTGCCTCTTCCCTCCTCTCCCCTCAGCATAAACACAGAGCCACCCGACCAGGGCTGCTTGGTCCCAACACTGTCTGCCTAGCCTGCTTGATCCAAGTCCCATGCCCCTGTGCTCCTCTCAATCATACTTCCTTCATTCCCAGCAAGGTGGAACCCTCCCCCAGAAGAACACTGCAGGCCCCTGCCCACACCATGTCCCTAAAGCCTGAAGTTTTAAAACTCAGCAAGAAGGGCTGGCATAGAGCCCAGAGGCCACTGCGCTGCTCCTGGAGAGAAAGCAGGCAAAAACACCAGAAGAAGACAGCGTGAAAACATTGACTGTAAAATGCCTGGGCAACACAAGAGGGAGATTATTCGCTCTTCTGGGAGTGATTCCCTAGAGCAATAAGCAAAGAGATCCCTTTCCAGGGGGAAAAAGGGCCTGTCTGGCACAATTTCCCTCAAAAACAGCATAAACACACAGCCACTGACAGTAAACAATGCAGCACCCACACTGGTTGTCTAACCTGCTTGTACCAGGTCTCATATTGCTGTGCTCTGCCAGTACTGCCCTTCCAAGTCAAGTCTGCCTCAGTCCCTGCACAGCAAGCTCCTTCCCTAGAAGACAAATAGAAGCCCCTGCCAACTGACCAGACTCTTGACCAGAAAGTTCTGTAAGGCTTCTCTGCCAGTGTAAGCAGTTATCAAGTCTCATGTCACAAGCAGACCAGAGCACACCAAATTAAAACTCTCCACATTCTGGCCAAGGACCAAATGCTGCCCACTGTAGGCAAGGAGAACCTCTGCAGACAACTGGCCTGAAAGAGCAGCCACAACACAGTAGCAGAGTGCACACAGCACACACTGGAGACACTCCCTGAAGTGCCAGGCTCTGACAATAAATGACTTCTTCTTCATAAAGCCATTATCTCCGGAGCATGAAACATAAAAAGGTTTTATGTTTTAACACACAGAAGAAGACAGAGACCTGGAAAAAGATGCCAAGATAGAGGAATTCATTCTAAATGAAACAACAAGATAAGGTCATGGCCAGAAATCTGAGCAAAACAGATATAAGTAATACGCCTGGTGAAGAATTTAAAGCAACAATCAAAAGGATATTCACTGGGCTTGAGAAAAATAAATAGAAGAACTCAGAAAGGCCCTCATGGTCAGATAAAAGAGTTAAAAAAGAATCATTCGGAAATGAAAAATGTAGGATGTCTGGGTTGCACAGTCAGTTGAGCATCTGACTCTTGGTTTCAGCTCAGGTCATGAACTTGAGACCCACATCAGGCTCTGCATTCAGTGTGGAGTCTGCTTGAGATTCTCTCTCCCTTTCCCTCCCTCCCTATCCTTCTCCCCAAAATAAATAAAAAGATCTTCTTTAAAAAGAAATGAAAAATGCAGTAACTGGTATTTGAAACAAACTACATAAAATTAACAGGAGAAGTAAAGAAGCAGAGGAATGAGTAAGTGATGTAGAAGATAAAACAATGGAATATAGGGGCACCTGGGTGGCTCAGTCGTTAAGCGTCTGCCTTTGGCTCAGGTCATGATCCCAGGGTCCTGGGATCGAGCCCCACATCGGGCTCTCTGCTCTGCAGGAAGCCTGCTTCTCCTGCTACCATTCCCTCTGCTTGTGTTCCCTCTCTCGCTGTGTTTCTTGCTGTCAAATAAATAAAATCTTTAAAAAAAAAAAAACAAAACACAGTGGAATATAATGAAGTTCAACAAAAGAGAGAAAGAACTATGGATATGAAAACAGACTTGGGGAACTCAGTAACTGCATCAAACATAACAACATTCACATTATAGGAGTACCAGAAAAAGAGAGAGAAAACAGGACAGAAAATTTATTTGAGGAAATAAGAGCTGAAAACTTCCTTAAAACAAAAGAGAAAGGACCCAAATAAATAAAACCACAAATGAGAGACAAGAGATCACAACTAACACCAGAGAAATACTAACTGTAAGAGAATATCATGAAAAATTATATGCCAAGAAACTGGGCAATCTGAAAGAAATGGATAAATTCCTAGAAGCACATAAACTACCAAAATTAAAACAGGAAGAAACATAATTTGAACCAAGCAATGCCAGCAAAGAAATTGAACCAGTAATCAAAATCTACCGACAAAGCAAAGACTCAACTAAAAAAGAGAACTACATGTAAGCCAGTATCTCTGATGAATATGGATGCAAAAATTCTTGACAAACTACTAGCAAATCTAATCCAACAGTACATTTAAACAAAGTACAACATCCATTCATGATAAAAAAAAAACAACCTGTCAACAAGGTAGGGTTATATGGAACATACCTCAACATAATAAAGTTGATTTATGAAAAGCCCATAGTAAATAAAATTCTTAATGGGGAAAAAACTGAGAGCTTTTCCTCTATGGTCAGGAACAAGACAGGGATAAACGGTATCCAAATTGGAAAGGATGAAGTAAGATGACATGATGCACTATATAGAAAACCTGAAAGACTACACCAAAAAAAAAAAAAAAAAAAGCCAGAATTGATACATGAATTCAGTGAAACTACAAGATACAAAATCAACATACAAAATCTGTTCCATTTCTATTCACCAATAATAAAGCAGGAGAAAGAGAAATCAAGAAATCAATCACATCTACAATTGTACCAAAAACCATAAGATACCTAGGAATAAGCCTAACCAATGAGGTAAAAGGTCTGTACCCTGAAAACTATGAAACACTTATGAAAAATATTGAAGGGGACACAAAGAAATGGAAAAATATTTCATGGCCATGGATTGGAAGGAACAGTACTATTAAAATGTCTATACTACTCAAAGCAATGTACACATTTAATATAATCCCTATTAAAATACCACTAGCATTTTTCACAAAGCTAGAATAAAGAATCCTAAAACGTGTATGGTACCACAAAAGACCCCTAATAGCCAAAACAATTTTGAAAAACAAAAGCTAAGCCAGACTTCAAGTTATATTATAATCATTCTAAACACCTGTGAATTCAACAGGTGATCTAAGAAAAGCAAGACTGTAACTCTACAAATAGAAAAACAACCACTTTCTGCAAGGTAGGAGAATGACAAGACAGAAAAACTCACCTCAAAAAAGAGAACAAGAGGCAGTACTGCAAGGGACCTAATCAGTATGGATGTTAAGTAAGATGTCAGAACTAGAGCACAGAATAATGATTATAAAGATACTAGCTGGGCTTGACAAAAGCAAAGAAGACAGTAGATAATCCCTTTCTGGAGAAGTAAAAGAACTAAAATCTAATCAAGTTGAAATCAAAAAGGCTATTAATGAGATGCAAACAAAGATGGAGGCTCCAACTGCTAAGATAAATAAGGCAGAAAGGAGAATTAGTGATATAGAAGACAAAATGATAAAAGTATAAAGAATCTGAGAAAAAGAGATAAACTACTGACTCACAAGGGGAGAATTTGAGAGACAAATGATACTATAAAGCGAAACAATATTAGAATACTTGGGATCTGAGAGAAAGAGGAAAGAGAGAAAGGGGGGCAGAAGGTATATTGGAGCAAATTATAGCAAAGAATTTCCCTAATATGGGGAAGGAAATAGGCATCCAAGTCCAGGAGGCACAGAGAACCCTCCTCAAAATCAATAAAAATAGGACAACACCCCGACACATATTAGTGAAACTTGCAAATCTCAGAGACAAAGAGAAAATCCTGAAACCAGCTTGGGGATAAGAGGTCCACAACCTACTAGGGCAGAAATATTAGACTGCCAGCAGAAGTATGCACAGAGGCCTCACAGGCCAGAAAGGACTGGCATGATATATTCAGGGTGCTAAATGAGAAAAACATGCAGTCAAAAATACTTATCCAGTTAGAATGTCATTTAAAAATAGAAGGAGAGGGGGCGCCTGGGTGGTTCAGTGGGTTAAGCCTCTGCCTTTGGCTCAGGTCGTGATCTCAGGGTCCTGAGATCAAGCCCCGCATCGGGCTCTCTGCTCAGCGGGAAGCCTGTTTCCCCCTCTCTCTCTGCCTGCCTCTCTGCCTACTTGTGATCTCTCTCTCTCTCTGTCAAATAAATAAATAAAATCTTAAAAAAAAATAGAAGGAGAGATAAAAAGCTTCCAAAACAAACATAAACTAAAAGAATTTGTAATCACTAAACCAGCTCTGCGAGAAATACTAAAAGGGATCCTTTAAGCAAAAAGAGAGCCCAAAAGGAACACAGATCAGAAAGGAATAGAGACAGTATACATAAACAGTGACTTTACAGGTAATACAACAAATTCATATCTTTCAGTAATTATTCTGAATGTAAATGGATGAAATACCCCATTCAAAAGACACAGGGTAGGGGTGCCTGGGTGGCTCAGTGGGTTAAAGCCTCTGCCTTTGGCTCAGGTCATGATCCCAGCATCCTGGGATCAACTCCCACATCAGGGTCCTTGCTCAGTGGGGAGCCTGTTTCTCCCTCCTCTTGCTGCTCCCCCTGCTTGTGCTCACGTGCTCTCTGACAAATAAATAAAATCTTTTTAAAAAATTAAAAAGTAAAATTTATAAGGACAAAAAGTAAATCAGTTGTTATGAGGGGCTAAAAGTAAGAAGGAAGGATGACTTCAAAGTAGGGTTACCAGATTTAGCAAATAAAAATATAAGACACCCAGAGGCACCTGACTGGCTCAGTCATTAGAGTATGAAGCTCTTGATCTTGCGGTCATGAGTTCAAGCCCCACATTGAGCACAGAGTTTACTTTAAAAAAAAAAATAAATAAGGGGCACCTGGGTGGCTCAGTCGTTAAGCATCTGCCTTGGCTCAGGTCATGATCCCAGGGTCCTGGGATCAAGCCCTGCTTTGGGCTCCCTGCTCAACGGGAAGCCTGCTTCTCCCTCTCCCACTCCCCCAGCTTGTGTTCCCTCTCTTGCTGTGTCTCTCTCTCTGTCAAATAAAGATTTTTCTTTAAAAAATTTTTAGAAATTAAAAAATAAAACATAAATTAAAACTTTTTAAATTAAAAAACACAAGACATCAATTTAAATTTCAGCTCAAATAATTTTTAGGGTAAGTATATCTCATGCAATATAATAGTTCTCAAACTGTGATCCCAGGGCCAGCATCATTAGAGTTAACTGGGCATTTGTAAGAAATGCTCAAACTCTCAGGATCCACCACCCCTACTAAAACAGAAACTCTGAGGGAAGGACCCAGAAATTCATGTTTTAGCAAGTCCTCCACATGATTCTCATGTTGTGGTTTGAGACTCACTGCTTACTATACCTGTCACTGGCAAAAAAAAAAAAAAAAAAAAAATATATATATATATATATATATAAGAGGCTAATATGAAGAGAAAGGGGCACACGAGTCTATTCAATAAATCAATTTACCGTCATCAAATACTAACTGAGGGGCCCCTGGGTGGCTCAGTGGGTTAAAGCCTCTGCCTTCAGCTCAGGTCATGATCTCAGGGTCCTGGGATCGAGCCCCGCATCGGGCTCTCTGCTCAGCAGGGAGCCTGCTTCCCCCATCTTTCTGCCTGCCTCTCTGCCTACTTGTGATCTCTCTCTCTGTCAAATAAATAAATAAAAATCTTAAAAAAAAATACTAACTGAAAAGCCAAAGTGTATACAGTAGTTTCTCTGAGAAGAGACTACAGCAGTGAATCTCAACTGAGGGCATTTCCACCCACAGAGGTCATTTGGCACTGCCTGGAGACACTTTTGGTTGTCACAAGAACAAGAAAAGTCTATTGGCATCCACTGGGTAGAGGCTAGGGGTGCTGCTAAACATCCTACAAAGCACAGGGCAGCCCTCACACAATAAAGAATTACCCAGCCCAAAAGGTCAATGGTGAGAAGAATGAGAAAGCTGGATTATAGGGAAAAAATTAATCCAAACTCTTTTTTTACTCCAAAGGCTTTAAGATCAAAAACATTCTTGGGGCGCCTGGGTGGCTCAGTCGTTAAGCGTCTGCCTTCAGCCCAGGTCATGATCCCAGAGACCTGGGATCGAGCCCCGCATCGGGCTCCTTGCTCAGCAGGAAGCTTGCTTCTCCCGCTACCATTCCCCCTGCTTGTGTTCCCTCTCTCGCTGTGTTTCTCGCTGTCAAATAAATAAAATCTTTAAAAAAAAAAAATTCTTAACAGCATGGAAATAAAAAGTAATGACCAAACATAATTCAAGGTTTTTCATACTGAAAATATTAGAATTATTCTGAGAAGAATTTAGCCACACAAAGCTAAGCCATCAATTCGGTGGTAAGAGGCACCTTTATGATGATTAATTTTTTCAGAACTTAACGTGAGAGAATAACTCAGACACAACAAGTTTAAGAACCACATACAAATTAAAATGTATCTGTAGACACTATATGACCAGAAAACATACTAGCCCAGGAATCATGGAACTTGAATTCTAATTTTTCTTTGGTAATAGGTAGCAGTGTCACAAATCACTTCATTAATCTAAGCTTCCATTTGCTAATCTGTAAAATGAGGAGGTTAGAGTACTGAAGTCATATGTAAGACCCTTCGTAGCTTTAACATATGTCTATGTCAAAAACTGAACACAGGAAACATTCAAAAAACTTTTATAAGATGGGAGGGGGGATGGCATCACTATATTCCCTGTAGGGTAGTCTTGTATTAACTTTGGGTTCTTGTGGTTCAAAGGTGTGAAACAAAGCCATTTAGCTTATTTATTTATAACAGTTACATTAAAAATTCAGGTTCATTACAGACAAATTAGAATATATATAAACCACTCTTTTTCATCAAGTAACATTCTGAGATGAATTATAGCAGGAATGTGTTAAGATGATCTGATAAAAGTCAATTTTGTTTTTGCAATTGATAATTGAAATGCAGGGGCACCTGGGTGGCACAGTCGGTTAAGCATCCAACTCTTGGTTTTGGCTAGGTCATGATCTCAGGATCATGAAATTGAGCCCTGCATGGGGCTCTGTGTTCAGTATGGGTCTGCCTACGTTTCTCTCTCCCTCTCCCCACCCTACCCCAACTCTATCCCTGCTCTCTCTTTAAAGTAAATTAAATCTTTTTTTAAAAATTGAAGTAAGGGGCGCCTGGGTGGCTCAGTTGTTGAGCATCTGCCTTCGGCTCAGGTCATGATCCCAGGGTCCTGGGATCAAGCCCCGCATCGGGCTCCCTGCTGGGCAGGAAGCCTGCTTCTCCCACTACCATTCCCTCTGCTCGCGCTCCCTCTCTCGCTGTGTTTCTCTCTGTCAAATAAATAAAATCTTAAAAAAAAAAATTGAAGTGAAAGGGGTGCTTGACTGGCTCAGTTGGTAGAGCAGTAAAGCATGTGACTCTTGTCTCAGGGTTGTGAGTTCAAGTCCCATGTTAGGTGTACAGATTACTTTAATTAATTAATTAATTAATTAATTTTTTAACTAGAAATGTTTAAAAAATTGAAGTGAAAAAGTTTAGAAAATTACTGTTATACCTTGGATGCATGTACTTAAGGAAGATTACATTATTATTTCACATAATTGTCATGCTATATAAGAGAAAGCCCACAACCCTTTCTCTGAAAACATGTATTTTAGTTTAGTATGAAATTAAGAGTAATATATACTTATTTATACCTATAAAATATAAATGCATAAATATACAACCATAATGTCAAGATTCCATCTTCAGATGTTTTTAAGTTGAATAATATAATTTCTTATTTTTTATAAAAAGAAACATTAAAGGGGCAAAGAAAATATATTAATCTTATCAGTCTTTATTGTCAAATGTGTCAGTATATCTGCTTCTATCTCAGTGTTAGAAGTAATTTTCTAGAATTCCAGTCAACAACATTTGACTTTACTGATTTCCAAAGACTAACTTACTTTAATATGATGTACACCATTCAGTTTTCCAATCCGCTCCTCAATGGTCCAAACACAGGAATTACATGTCATTCCCTCAACAGAGATGGTGACCGAATCCACACCCATACTTCGATCCATCTTGATTTCTTCTTTACATTCCTATTAGAAACAATGAACTCACTAATTTCAGCCATGGAAATAATCCTTCCTCAACTTTCCCCCCACCTTCTCAACTGAAATTATTCTACAAATAAAATATGGTCAGCATCCTTTTCTCTGATCTCATTTCACTCTCATCTCAGGGCCACTGCTTTAGCTATTCCCTTGGAATAGAGTTTCTTCTAGATATCTGTTTAGCTTCATCTCTTTCAAGCCTTTACTCAAATCTAATCCCCTTAATGAGTTTTACACTGACCACCCTGCTTAAAATTGTAATACACATCCCTTCCACACACATACACTCTGATTCCCCTTACATCTGCTCTATTTTGTCTTTTTTTCATAGAACTTATCTTCTAATATTTTCCATAACTTACTTACTATGTTCATTGCTTATTATCTGCTTTCTTGTGGTGGTTTTAAAATGTGCTCACAAATTCTTTGTTACTCCTTCTTTCAAGAAGGGGAATTTGGGGCACCTGGGTGGCTCAGTCTGTTAAGCATCTGCCTTCAGCTCAGGTCATGATCTCAGGGTCCTGGGATCCAGCCCTACATTGAGCTCTCTGCTCAGCAGGGAGCCTGCTTCTCCCTCTCCCTCTGCTCATGCTCTCTCTCTCTGTCTCTCTCTCTCTCTTTCTCAAATAAATAAAATCTTCAAAAAAATAAAAATGAGGTAGAATTTAACTCCTTTCCCTTGAGTGTGGCCTGTACTCAGTGACTTGCTTCCAAACAGAATGTGGTGGAAGAGACAAGGTATGACTCCCAAGACTGGATCATAAAAGGCAGGCACTATGGGAGGGGGAAAAAGTCACTGTGGATTCCTCCTTCTCCTTTCTCTTGAATGGCCCAATCTGGGGGAAACCATCTGCCACATCATAAGGACACTCAAGCAGCCATAGGGAGAGGTTCATGTGGCAAGAAATTGAGGCCTCCTGTCAACAGCCTGGTGAGTGAAACATCTTAGAAGCTGATACTTGAGACTTAATTAAGCCTTTAGATGCCTGAGGCTCCAGTCAACATACTGACTACAACCTCATGAGATACCCTGAGCCAGAACTACCCAGCAAAACCACTCCCAAATTTATAACTCACAAAAATTGTAGGACAATAAATGTTTGTTGTTTCAAGCCACTGAATTTTTAGATAATTTGTTACACTGCAATAATTAACTAATACATGCACCACTGGAATGAAAATTGTATGAAGGCAAGAATCTTTTTTTCCCCACCAATAACTAGTTTGAACCACATGAAATTGCCATTGTTGTATATCAAAATAGTCAAATACTGCCATTTTCATATATATCAACCTAATATATCCCATGGAAACAGTGTTTTCCTCTGGTGAGAGGAACTAAGTCATTAAGGGATAAGGGTGGAAAAAACAATGTTCAGGGGCACCTGGGTGGCTCAGTCGTTAAGCGTCTGCCTTCGGCTCAGGTCATGATCCCAGGGTCCTGGGATCGAGCCCCGCATCGGGCTCCCTGCTCAGCAGGAAGCCTGCTTCTCCCGCTACCATTCCCTCTGCTTGTGTTCCCTCTCTCACTGTGTTTCTCGCTGTCAAATAAATAAAATCTTTAAAAAAAAAAAAA
>CM053612.1:51937152-51964889 GCA_028646535.1 Procyon lotor
CAGATGAATGGATAAAGAAGATATGGTCCATATATACAATGGAATATTATGCCTCCATCAGAAAGGACGAATATCCAACTTTTGTATCAACATGGATGGGACTGGAAGAGATTATGCAGAGTGAAATAAGTCAAGCAGAGAGAGCCAATTACCTTATGGTTTCACTTACGTGCTGAGCATAAAGAAAAACATGGAGGGCATTGTGAGAAGGAAGGGAAAGGTGAATGGGGGGAAATCCGAGCGGGTGATGAACCATGAGAGACTGTGGACTCTGAGCAACAAACTGAGGGTTTAGGAGGGGTAGGGGTTGGTGTTGGGCGAGCCTGGTGGTGGGTATTGAGGAGGGCACGTATTGCATGGAGCCCTGGGTATGGTGCATGAACAATAAATCTTGTAACACTGAAAAAATAAAATAAACATATTTGGGGAAAAAAAAATCACTAAAAGGATAAAGGTGCTAGTTACCCTACCAGACATTAAAATGTCTTTCAAAGTTTTAATTATTAAAAAATCTTGTACTTGGGCACTTGGCTGGCTCAATCAGTAGATATATAACTCTTGATCTTGGGGTCGTGAATTCAAGCCCCACATTGGGTTTAGATATTGCTTTTAAAAACACAGAAAATGCTACAAAGATATAAAAATGAATATTAATTAACAAGAGCAACTACAATCCCTGGAGCAGGAAAGCCCTTTTTAAGCATAAAGCAAAAGCAGAAACCATAATTTAAAGGTTTTTAAATTTAATTATATGAAATTTTAAAATAGTGTGTGGTAAAAAAAAAAAATCCACAATGTAAACAAACTATAAAAATATATATGCATGGATCTTCTGGTGGGTGATTCTAAAATTAGCAGTAATGACTGCACAAATCTGTGAATACACTAAAAACCACTAAATTACATACGTCAGTAGGGTAAATTTCATCACATGTAAATATATATCTCATATATATATAATACATATCAGATAATTGACAAAACAAGAAAGCTATTATACCAATAAATGGGAAATATACATTTAAAAATTATAAATTAAGGGTGCCTGGGTGGCTCAGTCAGTTAAGCATCTGCCTTCTGCTCAGGTCGGCATCCCAGTCTCCTAGGATCAAGTCCCACATCCGGCTACCTGCTCAGCGAGGAATTTGCTTCTCCCTCTCCCTCTGCCCTTCCCCCTGCTCCTTCTCTCTCTCTCTTGCTCACTGTCTCTCTTTCTCTCTCTCTCAAATAAATAAATAAAAGCTTAAAAAAATAAAAATTATATGGTTTCATTTATGTGTGGAGCATAAGGAAAAACATGGAGGACATCGGGAGAAGGAAAGGAAAGGTGAATTGGGGGAAATCAGAGGGGGAGATGAAGCATGAGAGAACTGTGGACTCCGAGAAACAAACTGAGGGTTTTGGAGGGGGAAGAGGGTGGGCGTTTGGTGAGGAACCGTCTCTCAGTGGTGGGTATTGAGGAGGGCACATATTGCATGGAGCACTGGGTGTGGTGCATGAACAATGAATCTTCGAACACTGAAAAAATAAAATTAAAAAAACTAAAAACTAAAAATAAATAAAAATTATAAATTGAGGAGAAGAGCTAAACTGGCAGAATGGTAGGAGGACCCTAAGCTTGCTTCATCCTTGGAATACAGCTAGATAAATGTTAAATCATTCTCAATACCCAAGAAATCAATGAGGACTGACAGCACAAAATGCACAACTAGATGGAGAGAAGAGGCCACACTGTGGAAGGTAGGAGGCATGGAGATATGACTTCAGGGAGAAAACAAGTGCCAGTGCAGCAGAGGGGAAGGAACCCTGGTCGGTGAGAGAAGGGGGAGGGAGAAAGAGAGAGAGGAGCGCACTGGGGATCACACAAGGAAAACACTTCCCCAAAGCCATTCACTGGGAAAATTAGAGGGGCTGATTTTCAAGAGTTTTTGTAATTCAGAGGGCTCAAAGACTACAGTATTAGAGTCCATGGCGAGCAGGTGTGCAGCCCTGAGCGTGCTGCAGTATTCCCATGGAGAAGGAGGGCAAAAGCCCAGGAGCAGACAAGGTGATTAGAGAACCCCTGGCACTCACCTCGAGAGACCGTTCCTCATTCTTGGAGCACATCTGGGAGAAGTAGCATTCTCTGTCTGGGGACAAAGAAGTCTGTGAGCACCATCCCCCTCCCCTTAGCAACAGTGCAGAGGCACCTGATGAGGGTGCCTAACCTACATGCTGGCTCATTGCTGTGCTTTACCTAAACTCCGAATACCTGTGCTTTGGTACAACTGCCCTTCTGGGACAAACTTGCATTAGCCCCAATGTAGTGACACCCTCCCTAGGGAACAAGCGCAAGTTTGGGCCAGGCCAGGTCTCTAAAGTTTGGGGTTTTAAAACTCAGCTGGCCTGCGTGTGGTAGAACACAGGTGTACTCTACTGCCCGGTGGACAGACGGCCCAGACACAGACAGTGTGAAGTCAGGGATCTGAGGGATGCCTGAGACACACAAGGGGAAATTATTCACTCTGCTGGGAGGGCTTCCTGGAGAGCGGAGGGGAACTCTCATCTCCTGGACAAGGAGGGGGCTGGGCGACATTTCTCTACCCTTAACATATACTAACTTTGGTAAGCAGCACAGCACCAACAGTGGTGGACAAAATCATTTACAATAAGCTCCACAACCCTGCACTCTGGAAGTGCTGCTTTTCCAAGAGAGCGTTCCTGAGAAGCAGAGCAACAGGCCCCTCCCTGCAAAGACCATCACAAACCTCCCAACATACACATCTACTGACCTTAGAGAGCTGCAAAGCTTCAGCTCTAGTGGAAATAGCATCACGTGTCTTTTAACGAGCAACAGAGCACATCTAGATAAAACCAGCCAAAAGCTAGCTAAGGTCCAAACACTCCCCACTGCAGGCTAGGAGAAACTGTAGAGGACTGATCTGAGGGAAAGAGCAGCCAAAACACAACAGCAGAATGCACACAGCATGTACCAGAAACACTTCCTGAAGCACCAGGCTCTGGACGGTATGTGACCTCATTCTTAACATAGCTATTACACTCAGGAGCAAGACACATAAAAGGATTTCCTAACATACTGGAATAAAACAGATACCTAGACAAAATGCCAAGATGGAGGAATTCATCCCAAAAGAATGAACAAAAAAAGGTCATGGCCAAGGATCTAATCAAAACAGATATAAGTAATATGCCTGCTCCGGAACTCAAAGCCAAAATCATATGGATACTGTGCTTGAGAAAACCATAAAAGACACCAGGGGGTCCTTTACTGAAGAGATAAAAGACCTAAAAAGTAGTCAGGATGGAAAAAAAAATGCAATAACCAATATGCAAAACCAATTGGATATAATGACCTCAAAGACAGAAAAAGCAAGGAATTAATAAGTGATACGGAAGATTAAAGTATTGGGGCGCTTGGGTGGCTCAGTGGGTTAAAGCCTCTGCCTTCAGCTCAGGTCATGAGCTCAGGGTCCT
This sequence comes from Procyon lotor, assembly GCA_028646535.1. NCBI lineage: Eukaryota > Metazoa > Chordata > Mammalia > Carnivora > Procyonidae > Procyon > Procyon lotor. The sequence continues at coordinate 51,940,627 of CM053612.1, forward strand.
GGGATGGAGCCCCGCATTAGGCTCTCTGCTCAGTGGGGAGCCTGCTTCCCCCTCTCTCTCTGCTTGCCTCCCTGCCTACTTGTGATCTCTCTCTCTGTCAAATAAATAAATAAAATCTTTAAAAAAAAAAAAGATTAAAGTACGGAAAATAACAAAGCTGAAGAGGGAAAGAAAAATATTGGATCAAGAATGTAGACTTAGGGAACTCAGCAACTCCACAATGCATAATAACATTCATATCACAGCAGTCCCAAAAGAAGAGAGGGAAAAAGAGTGAGAAAATTTATTTGAGAAAATTATAGCCAAAAACTTCCTGAATCTGGGGATGGAAACAAGACATCCAAATCGAGGAGGCACAGAGGAGAACTCACAAAAAAATCAATAAAAGCAGGCCAACACCAAGACACACTATAGTTAAATTTCTAAAATAAACAGATTAAAAAAAATCCTAGAAGTAACAAGACAAAAGAAGTCCCTACTTACAAGGGAAGACCAAATAAGGTTAGCAACAGATCTCTCTACAAATTGTATTTAAAAAAAAAAAAAAGATCGGGGCACCTGGGAGGCTCCGTGGGTTAAAGCCTCTGCTTTCAGCTCAGGTCATGATCTCAGGGTCCTGGGATCGAGCCCTGCATCGGGCTCTCTGCTTAGCAGGGAGCCTGTTCCCCCCCTTTCTCTGCCTGCCTCTCTGCCTACTTGTGATCTCTCTCTCTTTCTGTCAAATAAATAAATAAAACCTTTAAAAATAATAAAAATAAATTCAAAAAAGATCACTTCACAGAAATGCGGCAAGCCAGAAGGGAATGGCATGATATGTTAAACACACTAAATGGCAAAAATATGCAGCCAAGAATACTCTATCAAGCAAGACCGTCATTCAAAACAGAAGGAGATATAGTTTCCCAAACAAAAACTAAAGGAATTTATGACCATTAAAGCAGCCCTTCAAGATATTATTAAAGGGTACTCTTTGAGTGGGAAAGAAAGACCAAAAGTGATAAAGATGAGAAATGAACAGAAAAAAATCTCCAGAAATATCAACTTTACAGGTAATACAATGGCAATAAATTCTTATGTATCAATAATCGCTCTGAATGTAAATGGTAGCTGTTCCTGCCAATAGATACAGGGCATCAGAATGAATAAAAATAGAAGACCCATTTATATGCTGCCTACAAGAGACTTATTTTAGACCTAAAGACAACTGAAGATTGAAAGAGAGGGGATGAATGGAGACCCTTTTATCATGCTAATGGATATCAAAAGAGAAAACCCAAAAAAAAAAAAGAGAGAGAGAAAACCCAAGCAGCCATACTTCTATCACACAAACTAGAATTTAAACCAAAGATACTAAAAAGAGATGAAAAGGGGCACTATATCATAATACAGGGGACTATCCAACAAGAAGATCTAACAGTTATAAATATTTATGCCCCCAACTTGAGAGCACCCAAATACATAAAATAATAACAAACATAAAGGAGCTCACTGATAATAATACAAATGGTTTTCATATATATGAAAAGGTACACAGTTTCATAATAAAACAAATGTAATAAAAAATTCCCAAAAGGAGAGTGCCTGGGTGGCTCAGTGGGTTAAAAGCCTCTGCCTTCAGCTCAGGTCATGATCTCAGGATCGTAGGATCGAACCCCACATCAGGCTCTCTCCCCAGCAGGGAACCTGCTTCCCCCCCTCTCTCTGACTGCCTCTCTGCCTCCTTGTGATCTCTCTCCTGTCAATAAATAAATAAATAAAATCTTTATTTTAAAAAATTAAAAAGAGAGCTATCATGCAATCCAGCAATTGCACTCCTAGGGTTCCTCAAAATGTTAAAATAGAACTACCCTATGACTCAGCAAGTGTACTACTAGGTATTTACCCAAAGAATAAAAAAATACTAATTCAAAGGGACACGTGCATCCAGATGTTTAGAGCAGCTTTATCAACAATAGCCAAATTTTAGAAAGAGCCCAAATGTCCATCACCTGATGAACAGATATAGAAGGGGGGTAGATGTGTACGTACACACACACACACACACACACACACACACACACACAGGAATATTATTCAGCCATCAAAAAGAATGAAATCTTGCCATTTGCAATGACATGGATGGAGCTACGGTGTATCGTGTTACACAAAATAAGTCAGTCAGAGAAAGACAAATACCGTATGATTTAAGAACATAAACTTAACATTAACATAGGAAAGGGGAAAAACAGAGAGGGAGGCAAACGGTAAGAGACTCTTAACTATAGAAAATAAACTGAAGGGGCGCCTGGGTGGCTCAGTCATTAAGCGTCTGCCTTCGGCCCAGGTCATGATCCCAGAGTCCTGGGATCGAGCCCCGCATCGGGCTCCTTGCTCGGCAGGAAGCCTGCTTCTCCCATTGCCATTCCCTCTGCTTGTGTTCCCTCTCTCGCTGTATTTCTGTCAAAAAAATAAAATCTTTAAAAAAAAAAAAAGAAAAGAAACTGAAGAAACTGAAGGTTGGTGGAGGGGAGAGGTGGGTGAAGGAAGGGCTAAATGAGTAATGGGTATCAAGAAGGGCACTTGTGATGAGCACTGGGTGTTATATATAAGTGATGAATCACTAAGTTCTATTCCTGAAACCAATATTACACTATATGTTAACTAACCAGAATTTAAACAAAAACTTTAAAAAGGGGGGAGGGAACTAAACGAAATCACTATGTCAAAGGGATATTGATACTCTAATGTTCATGAAAGCATTATTTACACACACACACACACACACACACACACACACACACACATATAGCAGAATATTATTCAGCCATAAAAAAGGAAGGAATTCTTGCCATCTCTAACAATACAGAGGTACCTTGGAGGCATCCTTGACTGACATGCAGAGAAAGACAAATGCTCTATGGGTAATCTTGACCAAAAAAGCTGAGAGTCATGGTTACCAATGGCAAGAGATGGGAAACTGGATAGAAGTGATCAAATTTACAAACTTCCAATTGTAGATAAATAAATGTCGGTTACATACATGATAACTATAGTTAACACTGAGGCATAGTATATTTGAAAGTTACTAAGAGAGTAAATTCTAAAAGTTCTTATCACAAGGAAAAAACTATTTTTCTTTTTTTTTTAATCTATGCATGGTGACAGATGTTAACTAAACTTATTGGGGTAATCGTTTCACAACATATGTAAGTCAAGTCATTATTCTGTACACCTTAATTTTACACAGTGCTGTATGTCAATTATCTCAATAAAACTGAAAGAAAAAAAGTCTAACTCCAGCCCATCTCAGTATATTTGTAAATTTATTTTTAATCACACCTCTGGTAGGAAAAGTTAGAAAAGTCTATATCTGTATTTTTGAAAAAATATAATTTGTAACCCTTAGAAATACAGAAATATAGAATATTATGTCTTAATAAAGTTAGGAAATAAAATCTCTCATTTGAAGGCAGCGTTGTAATATAATCACTGGAGAGAAAACAATCTCCTCAGTTTTTGAAGTTTCACTGATGATAACATATCTTAGTCACTCACAACTTATCATTTCACTACTGACCCACTGAGATAGCTTGGCAAATTAGACTTCTGCGACCATTTAGCTCTGTGATTTTATTGTGTAATTCTGGACAATTTAGCGCATATGCCTACAGGGACTCTGACCTATAAAACACAGAATAAGGAGTTCTCGTGACAGTTTCATGTTAAATAGTAGTAAGCTAAATCAGTCATCTAAAATATAGATTTAAAAAGATTTATAAAGTAAAAAATAAGTAGCCAACCATGAGGAATGACATAATTGCCCACAAAGCTAAATCATTCTCACTGGCAGACTTGAGCAATGGCCTATTCAGGCAGGTAACAGGTAAGAACAGCCTAGGAAAGAGATACTTGACTTATCAGCCCAACATATGCTAAAGTCTACCAGTTGGGACTTCTTTATATGCACCTGAAAAGATAATCAATTTGTACATTATGCTATTTGTATTCCAAGCATATGTATGAAAAGAGGGAAAAAAGATTACCCACTTTCTTTTAATGTGTGCATTTTTTTTCTTGCTGAAGGCTTGTGTATGCTTACAAACCTTTTTATTTAACATATAGTTAAGTGAACAGATGCTTAAACTACTTAAAAATACAAATTTGAGAACTACAAATTAGATGTAAACTAAAATGATATCATGATTTTTGCTTATCATATTAGCAAAAATTTAAAAGACCAATGTATCTAATCAATACGGTCAAGGGTGCAGAAAAATATTCTACCATACTGTCAGTGAAGTGTAAATCATTACAGCCGTTTTTGGAGGGCAATTTTGCAATACCTACCAAGATATATGTATATAACCCTTGACCCAGCAATTTTACTTAAAAGAATCTAACCTACAAAAATATACAGATGTAGAAAGCTATAGGGTAAGCATACTTAAAATAGTAAAAACTTGGAGACTCTCTAAATGCGAGTCAATACAGAAATAGATAAATTGTAATCCATTCATACTGTAAAAGACTACACAGCAGTTAAAGATGATCTAAATCCGTATATACTGACATGAAAGTATATACACGAATAGAAAAAGGTATAGAAAGATACAAACTATTAAAAACAATTACCCTTTGAGGGGTGACTTTTTACTTTATATACTTCTATATTATAATTTCATGAAAATAAGCATGTATTACTTCAGTATTCAGAAAAAAAAATAATAAAAAACTGAAATTGGCCAAGCATATATTCCTTGCTCGAAATGGATGCATAAATTTTTTCCTAGAGCTTTAGACATTTGCAGACAGCTTTTTTGCAAACACAAAAGAGGAAGCAGGTCACATACAGTTCCTGTTTTTAAAAGCAAGCAAAGGTTAAGGATAACCTTTATCCTTAAATAAAGGAAGAGAGATTGCAAAAAATAAAGGAAGTGAAGAAAAGAGGAGTAAGAGAAGGCCGATAGAAAACCTACAGAAAAAGGAATTATCTTAGTGCTGGGAATGAAAAACAATGAGCAGAATATGATTCTGTAATCTTAAACTGCACAGAGAACCAAAAAGAAAAACAGATATAGTTTTCTAAGGGGAGTTTAAAATAAACAGTAGCAATAAAAAAAATCTCACTACGATTAGTTTTAAAAGCCTAGGAAAATCCAGCTGTAATCAGGAAATTATGCAAAGCCTCAAGAGAAAAATGAACAAACCAGTTTCCAAAGTGTCTGGTTGAGAATCTTTGGAATAACCAGGAAGACACACAGCATTATCCTAATAATCTGACTTTAGGGATGAATTTGGGACAAAAGACTTTATAAAATTTCCATAAACAAAACTAATTAAATCTTCTCTAACATAGAAAGTCTATCAAATTAGCAATAAGACACACATAAATTACATTAAAACCCTATGAACAAGCAATTACAGAGTCTTACACGTTAAACGAAGATTTTGACATTAGGAGATAATATGGCGGTTTGGAGTTGAGAGAATCTCTTTTTCAGACTCAACAACAACAAATAAGACCAATAAATCTGCCTTGGGCAAAATAACTTTAGAGGTCATACTGCCTTGATAAACAAGACACTACAGTCATTTCAAACTGCCTAAAAATGGCAAAACTGATAAATCACTTTTCTGACCATTCTTTCTACTGAAAAGGCTAAAAAGACCTGAATTCCTACCTTGTCACATCACCTCCGCCCTGAGGTTTATAAATTGACATTGTTCTCAGAGAAATAAATTCTCTTAATACAGTATACTTAATTAATAAGCAGGAGAATAAAGTAATTTATGCTCATAACCTTTAAGGTATCTAATATAAAGATATTTTATATTTAGTTTATATAGCATGTGATGTTAGTTCTCATACCTACTCAACAGAACTTTTAAGGCAACCAGAAAAAAAGTGAAAACAATTTATTCCTGAACTATATTCTAAGGATATAAATGAAAGCTTTGTTATTATTTTAGGAATCACAGAGAGAGATACAGAAACAGACATGTGGTGAGCACTCAATCTGGAGTCAGAAAACTTGGGGTCACAAATAAATCGGAGGGGGAGATGAACCATGAGAGACTGTGGACTCTGAGCAACAAACTGAGGGGTTTGGAGGGGAGGGGAGAGGGAGTTGGGCGAGCCTGGTGGTGGGTATTGAGGAGGGCACGTATGAATCTTGGAACACTGAAAAAATAAAATAAAAGTATTTGGGGGAAAAAAATCATCTATGTGAATTTTAGGTAAGTCACTTAATTGTTCCCAGAGCATCAGTTTTCACTCCCATGGTTCCCAAACTTCAGTGTACTTAAGAATTACTTAGGGGGGATTTTTAAAACTCCAGGTCCCCAAGCCCTATACCCAAAGATATTAACTCATTAGCAGAGATGTCCAGGAATCTGCATTTTTAACAAACACCTTTGAAGATTCTAATGCAGGAAAAACAGAGACTATACTTTGACACAGTCCTAAATATTAGAGGAATATGGATAGCTAATTTAGCTACACCATAGGGTTCTTATATGAATCTAATGAAAAAAGCAAGTAAAATAAGCAGATACAAGTCTATATTAATTTATATGTTTTATAGAAATTTTTTGTATTAGATAATATGCTTGCTTTCCTTTCACTCTAATTACAGAGTTTATTAAGGTTAAGTTAATACAGCGAGGTATTAGAGAATTGAATGAGGTTGGCAGTTAAATATATCAAAATCAACTGTTCATTCACGGACAATAATCACCTAGAAAATATAATGGTAAAAGTTCCCATTCACATAACCTCAACATCTCCCTAAAACAAAATTTTAATACTTAGTAATAAACTTAATAAGAAATGTGTATGAACATATTGTGAAAACCAGTCAAGTCTACCCAAATTAATCTATACATTTAAGAGAATCAATGGGATTTTGAGACGGTAAAACCTGACACAATGATCCTAAGGCTCATATGAAAGAAGAAACATCTAAGACCACACAAATTGTGAAAGAATGGTAAGGGGAAAGTGTGTATGTATTTATACACTAAAATATTACTTACTATATATCACTATATAAAAAAACAGAGACAGCATTTCTTTTTTTAATTAGGATTTTATTTTTAAGTAATCTCTACACCCAATGTGGGGCTCAAACTCACAACCCAAGATCAAAAGTCACATGCTCCATGGACTGAGCCAGCCAGGCACCCCAAGACAGCATTTCAAGTAGGTGAAGAAACAGTGGCTCACTTAACAATAGTATTGGGACAACTGGTTAATTCTTTTAGAAAAAAGTAAAGTTAGTTACCCATGTTATATATCTAAACTAAATTCTAGATGCATTGCAAATTTCAATGTAAAACACAAAAAGTACTGAGAGAAATTATTAGCAAAAATATAATGTGAGGGCAGAGAAGCCCTTTTTCTAAGCATGATACCAAAGGCAAGATGCAAAAAAAAATAAAACTCCTGCTTAGGGAAAAAACCACAAATAAAAGATAAACAACAAAATGTAAAAATGGACTAGCAATATATATGACAGGCAAGTGATTAATACCTTTAATACACAAGTATCTTACATATCTATAACAAAAGATAAACACCCAAAAGAAAAAATGCACAATGGAAATAAACAGGCAACTCACAAACGAAAAAATACAAATGGTCACAAAGTCTTACTAGTCATGGAAGATAAAAATAAACATAATCATTTTCACATAACAGACTGACAAAGTTTAAAAAGAATTTTTTTTAAAAGATTTTATTTATTTATTTGACAGGGAGAGAGAGATCACAAGTAGGCAGAGAGGCAGGCAGAGAGAGGGGGGAAGCAGGCTCCCTGCTGAGCAGAGAGCCCGATGCGGGGCTCGATCCCAGGACCCTGAGATTATAACCTGAGCCAAAGGCAGCGGCTTTAACCCACTGAGCCACCCAGACGCCCCTTAAAAAGTATTTTAATAACATCTGGTATTAAGTATTAAACAGACACTCTCTTACACTGCTAGGGGAGCATGAAATGATAGCTTTCTGGGTGAAAATTTGGCAGTATGTTATTAAAAGTCTTATAAAGTGTAAATCATGTTTATATACTGTTAGTGGGAGTATATATTTGTACAACTTTTCTGGAGGCCATTTTGGCACTATTTACCAAAATGTATAATGTACATGCCCTATGACCTAACAACTCCACTTCTAGGAATTTTATCTAAAAGATATACTCATAAAGATATACATACAAGGATATCCATTGAAGCACTGTTTATTATTATAGCACAGAACTGAAAACAACCTAAATATTAATCAGAAAGAAACTAATTTAAATAAAATACAGCATAGCCACACAATGGAATATCATACAGCCATTTTATAAAATAAGGTAGGTCAATATTTCTTGACATAAGATGTACAAGATATGTTAAACAAAAAATAGAAATTGGAAAATAGTGTATATATATATAGTAATATATATTATGTATGTATATATATTGTGATCATACGTAGTATGATCCCATGTGTGTAAAGAGAAAAAAAGTAGGTATTACATAGGCTTGAAAATGCACTGAAAATTTTTGAAGAATACACAAGGATCTGCTAACAATTCCTCAGGGAAGGGGACTGGGAAGTCAGAAAATTTTACTTTTCACTTTCTATGCTTCTTTGTATTATAAAATTTTATCACTATGTATAAATATATATATATATATTACCTTTGATAATAAAAAAATAAGCTTAGAAAAAGTACCACCCTCTGATCTGAAAGTACTGCTTTGAGGAATATATCCCAAAGAAATAAATAGAAAGATACTTAAAGATATAAAGATATAAATATAAGAAATAAATAAAATCTTTAAAAAAAATAAAAAAAAATAAAAAATAAAAAAAGATATAAATATAAGAATACTCATCACAAAAAAAAAAAAAAATAATACAAGTCAAATGACTAAAAAAATGAGGACTGGTAAAAATTGATGGCCCATGTATTCAATGGAATACCATATAGCTATTAAAGTTAAATTTTCTTATATATAAAAATAGGCAATAATATACTGAATAATAAATTTTTTGTTTTTAAAAAGAAACAGACACAAGCGTGCATGTTTGCACAGGAAGAAGTTTAGAAGACCAAGTAAACAGTTATCTTGGAGAGCAGTACTTCTGGTAGTAAATTTTTTGCTGTACTTTACAAAGTTCACCGCAATGAACATACTGTTTATTGAAACAGAGTGACTGACAATCCATGTGGAGTTACACCCATAAATACTAGGAAACAGACAATTCAGCCTGCTGTCCATGAATATTCCTTAAATAAATTCAAATCCCAATTTGGTTAACCCAATCCTGTAAGAATCCAGGGATATGTCTAGCACTAGCGGGCTGTTTCACAAGTTGTATATCTGATGTTTATGAGAAAATTTAAATTTCCTTTTTTTCCCCCAAATACATTTATTTTTTCAGTGTTAAAAGATTAATTGCTCATGCACCTACTTTTTAAAATGTATTAAAACTAGGGCACCTGGCTGGCTCAGTCGGAAGAGCACGCAACTCTTGTTCTTGGGGTTGTAGGTTCAAGCCCCATGTTGGATGTAGAGATTAAACTTCTTTAAAATCTTTTTTAAAAAGGCACTAAAAATGAATGAGACTTTTAAAAATTTCAATGACATGGATGGAGGTAGAGAGTATCAAGCTAAGCAAAATAAGTCAGAGAAAGACAAATACCATAGGATTTCACTTATATGTGGAATTTAAGAAACAAAACAGATGAACATGGGGGGGGAGCGGGGAAGAGAGGCAAACTAGAAAACAGACTCTTAACTACAGAGAAACTGAGGGTTACTGGAGGGGAGGTGAGCAGGGGCATGGGTTAAATGGGTGATGGGTATTAAGGAGGGAGGGCACTTATTGTGATGAGCACTGGTTGTTGTATATAAATGATGAATCACTAAATCCTGCACCTGAAACTAATATTACACTATATGTTAACTGGAATTTAAATAAAATCATGAAAAAAAAAGCATTCTTTGAAAAAAAACTCTTGTTCCTGATAACTTTTATATGTTCCCTTATACTTTTATACTTACAAAAGGAAAATAAATAGAATCTTTAAAAAAAAAAAAAAAAAGGAAAGCATTTACCTTGTTTTAGCACCTTCCATCCTGAGCTGCCTATACTACAAGATAAAAGCTTTTTCGTAACAGTCTGAGGAGCTCAAATAGGTAGTTTGCTCACAAAATTTATCATTAACTTACCCAAATGGTCTACTGAACGATCAAGCAATGCCTGTTACTTTGGTGAGAGTGGGCAAGAGAGGTTGGGGGTGGGGAGGACATGAGAACCACTTCCAAAATTCCTTCATGCTACCCTTTTATAACCAACACTTTCCTATATCCCTAAATCCTGGCACCCACTGCCCTGTTTTCTTCCTTACACTTTCGCTTCTTCAGATTGTCATATAAATGGAATCACATTATATAGCCTTTTGAATCTGGCTTCTTTCACTAAATTAAATGCATTTTAAGATTTATCTATATTATTGAATGAATCAACAGGCAGGTCTTCTTTTTGTCATGGAGTAGTACTTCACGGTATGGGTATAGGACAATCGGTTTATCTATCAGTTGAAATAACTGGATAGCTTCCATTTTTTTGGTGATTAATACTGAATAATGCTGCTCTAAATACTCACATACAGGTTTTTGTGTGAACAGAGGTTTGATTTCTCTTGGATAGATACCTAGAATTGCTTACCCATATGGTAAATATATATTTAATTTCATAAAAAACTAGCAGACTGTCTTCAAAAGTGGCTGTACTATTTTTCATCCCCACTAGCAACGTCTTAAAATTCCAATTGTTGGGGCGCCTGGGTGGCTCAGTGGGTTAAAGCCTCTGCCTTCAGCTCAGGTCATGGTCTCAGGGTCCTGGGATCGAGCCCCACATCGGGCTCTCTGCTCAGCGGGGAGCCTGCTTCCCTCCTCTCTCTCTGCCTGCCTCTCTGCCTACTCTCTCTCTCTGTCAAACAAATAAAAACTTTAAAAAAAAATTCCAATTGTTTTGCCTTGCTAACACTTGGTATTGCAGTTTTGTTTTGTTTTGACATTCTAATAGGTGTATAGTGGTATCTCACTGTGATTTTTTAAAATATTTTTTAAAGCACTGTTAGGGTCACAGCAAAATTGAATGGAAAGTATAAGATTTCCCACATACTCTTTCCCTCCCATGCATAACAACCTTGCCCACTATCAACATTTGTTACAATCATCACCGTGGTTTTAATTTGTATTTCTTTAATGGTTTTCATTTGCATCTGCCTAATTTGCACTTCCTTTATTTACTATTTGTATATCTTCTAGGTGAAGTGTCTATTCAGAGCTTTTGCCCATTTTACTACTGGGTTATTTTCTCATTTTGAATTCTGAAATTTGAGGGTTTTTAAATTTTACTCTGGATACAATTTTTTATCAGAAATGTTATTTGTAAATACTTTCTATCTGTGACTTGTCCTTTCATTTTCTTTCATAAGACAAAAGTTTTAAAGGTTTTAAAAGTTTTAAAAGTTTTTAATAAATGAAGTCCAAACAACCATTTTTTTTTTCATGTATGAGTTGTGCTTTTGGGATAATACAGATTTCTAATCACATTTCTTTGTTCATGTCTTTCTTTGTATGAGTAGCATTTCTCCTAATTGGCAGCCCCAGTCACAAAGGCTGAGAACAAATAAACAAAAACTGCCACCAATATTGTTTAATGGGTACAGCGTTTCAGTCTGGGAAGACAAGAAAAGTTCAAGAGATAGAAGGTGATGATGGTTGCCTAATGACATGAATATACTTAATGCCACTAAACTGTACATTAGAAATGGTTAAAATGGTAAAATTTTGTTACCATAATAATATAATTTTACCATAATAAAAAGAAAAAACTGCCACCGAGCAACAGCATTATGTTCCAAAGCTTACATACACTTGTTAGAACACTTGAAGCAGTACTGAAACCAAGGCAATGGAGCCAAACTTTCACTTTGGATCCATGGAATACAAATGAGGATCCATTTACAAAATGAGAGGTAGCCAGGCAAAATGGACGAAGCCCAGAACTTTGTAGAAAGGTTGTCTCTCTCAGTCCTCACACTCATCTTATAAGGCAGATAGTATACTATGCTACTTTCACAGTAAAAAGAACTGAGCCTTGGAGGGCAAAGTTGCCTCTTCAAGGTCATACTTGAGTCAGTAAATCAAGGAGTGAAGATGAGAGGAAGCTACCAGACAATCTGACCCCAGAGTTCTCACTCCAGACCATTCCCCTGTACTACCTCCAAATCTCTGAAGAAAAACTCTTTCTTCAGCTTTTATTACTAAAAATTTTAAAGTTTCGGCACCATCATGGCAGGTTTGCCGAAGAAGACCACCAGCCTTGTGGGATTGGCTGTATGTGAGAGTCCACACAAGAAGCTAATCTTTGCACACAAAGATTCTTGATGTTCTTGAGCAAATTTCTAAAAATGTAGCATATAGAAAATATACAGAACAGATTACAAATTAGAACCTGAGTATGGTTAAAGTGGAACCAGATGTTAAGAAATTAGAAGACCAACTTCAGGGTGGCCAACTAGAAGAGGTGATTCTTCAGGCTGAAAATGAACTAAGTCTGGCAAGAAAAATGTTACAGCGGAAACCGTGGGAGCCTTTAGTGGAAGAGCTTCCTGCCAACCAATGGAAATGGCTAATATAAACATCATTAAATGACTAGTGTGTTGATAGGAAATGGATGTAATTAAATGTTCTCTTATATTAAAAATGTTTCTGTATTATTGACATCTTATAAACAAGAAAACTAATACAGAACATATTTAGGACAAACCTTAAAACTGATGACTATGATAATAGGGACCTGTGAATCCATTTTTGATATGTAAAACATTCATTTAAAATACCTCAAAGATTTTTTGTTGTTGTTTTGTTTTTAGTTTGTTTTGTTTTTTTTTTTTACAGAGAGGTTGTGGAAAGATTTGAAAGTTAGTTGGAAAAATTCCTATAGATTTTCAATGCAGAAGCCATAACCAAAATGTGAATGGTTTATAGTGGTGTCTTCAACACATCATTTAATGATTTTTATCCTGAAAAAAAACACAGGAAAGATACTTAATTATTATTATTGTTTAGACAAGTTTATAGGTCACTAAAGTGAAGTAGTAAGAGTAAAAGCCATCAAATTATAGTTGTACAGTCAAGGCAACTGATTTGATATTTGAAAGAAAAATTTCTTTCTTGAAAAAAAATTTCTTATAGTGGTAGCTAGAAAAACTTTTCCGTTTGTCTTATTTAAAGAAGTTAGCTTTCTGCTCCTTAGCCTTTAGTTTTCTTGACCAACCAAAGCATATTAGGATAGAGATAGAATATATGCAAAAGGAGAGACATCAAAAGCTCCTAAAGTTTATCTGACCTACAGATAGGCTTATATTCAGAACATTTTAGTCATACATGGGTTGTAACTTCAAAGTGAAATCACTAGGTAGTTTTCACTAAGTTTCCAATATAAGTGCACTTGAGTGTCAAATCCCAGATAAATGCTAATTCAAGGAAATAAACAGTTGGCATAAATTACTTTTCACATGTCCTCACCCTTTCACCCTAGTCCCTATCATTTCTTAATACTTAAATTTGGTAGTTTTTAGCTTCAAAGATAGTACTTGTGTGTGTGTTTATACACATATGTTTTTGTGTCTTCTGTTATCCCTTATGGCAAAGTAGAATCATTCAGAATTTTCAGAATGAGAAAATTGTATTTTTTTCTGATTTATTTCTCCCCTTACAGAGCTGTACACTGAATAGTAAATATTAAATGAAAAAAATTTTAAAATAACAATTTTAAAATTTTAAGAAACTACAAATAATTTAACAAACATTCTTTGGGGATTGTTAAATGTAATTTCACTAGAATAGTTTCCCACAATACATTGAACAAAGATAAGCTATGTTATCTTTTACTTTGCAGTGGAGTGGATAATAGCTCTAATCTAAAGTCAAATGGCCTCATGTCAAATCCTGATTCTGGCTTTGTGCTGAAATAACTTGTGCTTTTTAGTTCATATGAATGAAATTCCCAATCTGGGGTGATAAAATCATAGCACTAGAAACTTATCCACTCAAATATGTTGCTTTTCTCATCTTGAAGCTCCAAAATATAAGGTCACTGATACTGTGAAGACTTAGGAATGCTTAGAATACTTTGAATCTCTATAAAAGTTATAGAGATAAAAAAAAATCTCTATAAAAAGTGCCATTATTGGGGCGCCTGAATGGCTCAGGGGGTTAAAGCCTCTGCCTTCGGCTCAGGTCATGATCTCAGGGTCCTGGGATCGAGCCCCGCATCCGGCTTTCTGCTCGGCAGGGAGCCTGCTTCCCCCTCTCTCTCTGCCTGCCTCTCTGCCTACTTGTGACTTCTCTGTATCAAATAAATAAATAAAATCTTTAAAAAAAAAGTGCCATTATTGTTTATAAAAAAGAGTTACCTTGGACAGATCACTTTATCTATAAAATGTAAGAATCTAAGACCCCTGCAGGGTCAAAGCCTCTGTTCAGACCCCATCTTCCACCCTAAGTGTTAAGGCCTACTGATCACCATGGGCCATGATCTAAATTCTAGAACTACCTTTGGCAGCTAGGGAAGTCCTTGGGCACCACCTCCTTCCTCAACTGACATTGATCAAGAGGTTATCACGAGCAGTATTTTGCATGTATTAATTCATTTAGCCCTTATAACAATCTTGTGGTAAATACTACAATTACCCCCATCTTACAGACGGGAAAACTGAGGTAGAAACAGGTTACGTAACTTGTCACAGTCACACTACTCCCCAGGGCAGGATGGGGAAGCAAGCAAGAGGATCACCTTAGTGTAGCAGGAAACAGGAAAGACCTGAGGGGTCCAACCCTATTCTGTCAGTTTTTTAAAACATTTCCTTTATTTTCAGCCATGGGTCTCCTCCTCGCCTTTCAGGAAAAAAACACTCTCATTCAAATTCTGAGCCTTATGGGTAATATGAGATAAAATACCTCACTTCCATTGATACCCCTCTCTACGGGCAGAGCAAGTTCTCCCTTTTTTTCTGTTTCCTATCTTCCAATGATGTGTTCAAACCATTCCTCTGCTGATGTCCCTCTCCTGCTCTTTTTGTCCTTGTGGGTTTAAGCCTTTTAAAATTTCTTTACTATCATATTAGTAGAGTTTGAGAAGGACAAGAGCTAAATATGTGTGGTTGGCTGGCCATGTTTAACCCCATGTACTAATCCTAAGATTTTTTTTTTTTCAAATAAAGATTTAAAAATTGGAAGATAATGCTGATAGTAGGTGGAAATATGGAGTAAAGGGAAAGAGAATAAAAGGGAAAAGGAATTAAGAGTTACTGAGTTACTATTATATGCCAGGGATTTTAAAACATTTTAATCCTAACAACCATGTTAAACTGTCCTCCTTTTGGAGAAGATGAAATTCAAGTTCAGAGAGATAATGAGAGCTCCTTTGCCTAATGCCAAGAAGTTAATGAATGGTAGAGTCTGATTCTTTTTTTTTTTTTTTTTAAGATTTTATTTATTTATTTGACACAGAAAGAGAGACAGCAAGAGAAGCAATACAAGCAGAGGATGTAGGAGAGGGAGAAGCAGGCCTCCCACTGGGCAGGGAGCCTGATGCGGGGCTTGATCCCAGGACCCTGGGATCATGACCTGAGTTGAAGGCAGACACTTAACGACTGAGGTAAAGCCTGATTCTAAGTCACACCTCTTAGAGTCCCCAAAAGTATGTTCTTTCTCCTACTTGCTTTGTCTGGAAAGAACAGTTCAGTCAGAATATGAGAGCCTGAACTAAGATAACAGTCATTAAAGCTGGAATAGGGGGTTTCAAGATACTCTTTGCACATACTAGAGTAGCAGTATAGCACCGATCTCAAGTATAAGCAGCACTGATGATGAGCTTTGCACAGGTATTTGCAAATACTAATATTCACACATGGCACTTTGGCAACAAACACAATTCAACTTGAATGTCCATCTTCACTCATCCTGAGAAGACACACAAACAGTATCCCTTCTTCCCCTTAATCTGAAACGAACATTAAACTTTCCAATTATTTCCACTTCTCCTACTTCCTTACCATTTCCTAGCTGTTTTTTCTTTCTACCTCTTCTGGGAAGGTATTCTTGATCCTGGCCCCCAGAGTTCTATAGAACCCCCCCACCCTCTCCCCCCATCCCTTACCTGGTACAAACACACACATTCCAGCAATGTTTCCTCCCCAAGTTATAACTGCAACTGGTTATCCTGCCCTGACCAAAGTGGTGACTAGGTGCCTTAAGAAAAGAAATACCCATTGAGCACCTAGCATAATTTCTCTGAAATATATGATAGGCCCTCAGTAAGTATTTATTGAATTTAAAAATGGATTATTATTTACATATATATATATATATATATATATATATACACACACTATGTATGTATATATTATTTATTCAATTTAAAAATGGGTTCCTTGAGTGCAACTTATAGAGCATGGAAACAATGGGTTTTCTGTGTTTGGCGGCAGCAGTCCTAGCATGGGGCTTCCTCTGGGTTTAGGATTCCACAGAATGAATGAAAAGTCAGGAGATGGCTGGCATTCTGGGAGATGGAAGAAGGATCCACCTGGTGATCCAGTGCCTCAATGAGGAAGCCATGTTCTTTGCTCCCACTGTGCTACACCTGGCCTGCTTAAGGCACCAGCTGTTCTTGCTCTGCTTCTATCTAAGGATCTCTGTTGTAGGGAGCTAAGTGAATATACCAAAGAAAAGTCCCTTCTCTGGGCGCTTCACAGAGAATCAGTGGCCCTAGCAGGTGGACTGTAGCGGCCAGCTTCCTAGGTAGATTGGGGAACGTCACCAGCTTGTGTACTTCACTGCCCAGCAGGACTGAGGAGCATAAGAGAACTACTCACATTTCGTTCCATTAATACCTACATTTCTGTTGGGAACTGTGACTGCGCTCATTATTCTGTGGAACCTTTTTATATACTAAAGGACCAAGAGTAATGATCTTACTATGGGACACCAAACAGAATCTAGGCTGTATCATGCCTGCCCAACCCTTAAAATTTTACTACTAAAGGTAGCAATGGACCTTACTGCTGTTTTTAAAATCCATTTTGTGGGGTGCCTGGGTGGCTCAGTTGGTTAAGCATCTGACTTCAGCTCAGGCCGTGATCTTAGGGTCCTGGGATGAAGCCCCACATCCAGCTCCCTGAGCAGCAGGAGTCTGCTTCTCCCTCTCCACCCCCCTCCCTGCTCTGGAATCCTCCTGTGCACACTCTCTCTCTCTCTCTCTCTCTCAAATAAACAAAATCTAAAAAAATAAATAAAAATAAAATCCATTTTGTGCTAGAAAGATGCATATGTCAAATTGAAGAGATAGACTCAGATCATTAGACTAGAAAGTAATTTTATAGGTAATTTTAGAGTTCAACTCCACCAACTTTCAGTGAAGAGGCCTTTCAAAGAGTAAATCCTTTACCATAGAGAAAAAATAGACTGAGAAAACAAAAACTGACCCTGATACTGGATTATGGTAATAATTGCATAACTGTATAAATATAACTGAACTATACATAGACAATGGGTGACTTTTATGGTATATAAAATTATACCTCAATAAAGCTATTTTTAACCAAAAAAATAGGTTCCTTGAACAGTTGTTTCTCAGTTGATTTTGAAGATGAATAGTATTTTCTCATAGAGAGAACAGTATACATGATGGGTAGGTTCACAGATTGGTCTTCAGAAGTTTCTTGGCAATAAAGAAGCCAGATTATATAATCATAGTATTTTAGCTCTAATTCTTTCAGAGAAATGCACAGTGAGTTCCAAATAGGAAATCAAGATGCCAACGGACACTTATCTATTCACATTTCCAGCTCTGGAAAAGACTTCTCTGCCCCATGGAGGCAGTGACAGGGGTTAAGTGATGTCTCTCCTCAACAATAATAACAAGTGAACTCATGCCAAGTCTTTCATAGATGGGAATACAAACTAAAACTCTACAGGGATTCTAAAAGACAATTTGGCAATATTTATCAAAAGCCTGAAAATATGCATGCCCTTTTAACCCAGAAATTCCACTTCTAAGAATAGATCCAGAAAAGGGAAAAGTACAGACAACAGTATTAAAATGTATGGCTAAGATGCTCATCACAACATCATTTATATGCCTGAAAAACTGGAACCAACCTATATGTCAATACGGAATTGGTCAGATAAATTATCATACATCTATTAAAAACACATAGTTGTATACTTAATGATACCAAAAGACATCCATGATGAGTTAAGTAAAAAAAAAAAAAATAGAGGCTACAAAGGGTAACTGTAGACTACTTTACAAAAGTAGTCCTACTTTGGTAAAAAATATTTTATACATTATTATGCAGACTATATATTTAAGAGAAAAATACTTTTGGAAAAATTTGGGTTTTTTTAAGATTTTTACTTATTTATTTGAGAGAGAGAGGGAGGGAAGGGAGGGAGAGAACATGAGCAGCGGGGAGCAGCAGAGGGAGGAGAAGCAGACTCCCTGCTCAGCACGGAGCCTGATGCAGGGCTCAATCTCTAGGATCCTAGGATCATAACCTGAGCTGAAGGGAGATGCTTAACTGAATGAGCCACCCAAGCGCTCCATTTTGGAAGAATTTATATCATAATCTTAACAATGGCTAATACCTGGATGATGGAATTAGGGTAATTTTTACTTTCTTCATTCATTTAGTCAGCAAATATTTATTAAATTCCTACTATGTTTTAAGCACTATTCCAGATGCTAGTGATACAGCAATGAAGAACACAGACACAGTCCACACTCTCATGGGGCTTACATTCTCATGAGAGAGATGGACAGCAAGCCAACAAAGAATTAAATAAAATCAAGTAGTGATAAATGTTATAAAGAAAAAACAAAACCCAGGAAGGAGAGAGATCTAAATATTGCCTAGATTTTATTTTTATATTGACCATTTACTAATTTTCTTTTTTTTTTCAAGATTTTATTTGTTTGTTTGTTTGTTTGACAGAGAGAGAGAGAGATCACAGGTAGGCAGAGAGGCAGACAGAGGGAGGGGGGAAGCAGGCTCCCTGCTGAGCAGAGAGCCTGATGCGGGGCTCCATCCCAGGACCCTGAGACCATGACCTGAGCTGAAGGCAGAGGCTTTAACCCACAGAGCCACCCAGGCTCCCCAACCATTTACTAATTTTCTAATAAGACAAAAAAGTATTTTTATTTTAGAAAATATTTCAAGGATATCTTTGGAAGATCCATGCACTGATAAGGGACTGGACTGAGACACATTTAAGACCTCTAAATGACTAAAATTTAAAGGGTAGACTTCAGTTATCTGGAAAATCCACTTCTGTGAAAACCCTCATTCTTCACTGATGCTTAGTAAAAGGTACTATAGATCACGAGAGACCCTGAACTGCACTGGAGGCTCAATTTCATGGGATCTCCACAGGCTCACTTAAAACCTCCCTACTCAATATAGATGAGCCTATTAAACCCCAGAAAGTTGTTTGGTTTCAATTCCAAAACTGTAGATCTATAACTCTAGAGACATTTGTTGAGATCACTTTTTTCACTGGAAAAAAAAGCCCTATTACTTTCTACAAATGTTTATAGTGAGCCAATGCTTTCCTTGGTTCTCTGAGACCATGAAGTTTTTGTTTTGTTTTGTTCTGTTTAAAAGATTTTATTTATTTGTTAGAGAGAGAGCAAGAGCACATGAGCAGTGGGTGGGGCAGAGGGAGAGGGAGAAGCAGACTCCCCACTGAGCAGGGAGCCTGACTCGGGTCTTGATCCCAGGATCCCAAGATCATGATCTGAACTGAAGGCAAACACATAATTCACTGAGCCACCCGGTGCTCCTAGACCATGAAGTTTTTTAAGGCAAGAGTCTGAAATAAAGGCAAAAAGGGATCTAGAGTTGAAACCACAGAGACATGAGCAGAATATCCTGGAAGTCCAAAGGAATAAATGTCTAAGTGCAGCCTCCATTGATAAGTGAAAATATGTATGTTGTGTTTGAAATTACAAACACATCTAGATATTATAAATCCCCCTATCGGGAGGGGGAAAAAAAGTATGGGCATTGATGACGGCTAAGTTACTGACCTATCTCTTCCCTGGGCTAGTCTCCCTCTTAACTCACTAACTGCATTCATAAAACTGGGCAGCAGAGTTAGAGGTATAGTTAATGACACCAGAAGAGAAGTACACACACAGAGATGAGATCTGTAACTTTGGCTTCATTAATACTATTAAATCAGCCAAACAAAAAGATATCCAGTAGATTTATACCACTAACCCCATGCACACTAACATTTGACTCATATTGGAGGAAGTTTTAATACTCACTATATGGTATATCTTGGTGACTCATTTTGCTGATTATGCAAAAGTATCTTCCCTATCAGGTAAGAATATAATCAATCTTCCCAAGACTTAAAAAAAAGCAGTTAAAATACTGGTAGAAAAACTATTTTGTCTTGATTCTTAGAGATGAAATATTTGTACACTATGACTAAAACCTAAAAATAATATATGTATTTATTTTTCAGACTACTTCTAATATCTGTATTTTTCATAAATTTTCTTTTTATCAAACCAAAGTCCAAAGACAATTTTCAGCATGAAGTAAGCAGACACTCTGTAAATACAGTCCAGATCTATATCCCCACCCACACCCAATCCCTCAATTCCTTTAATGTCCTGTTTTATACACTTTGGTTAATGAAGGTGAAAATCTGATAACATCCTCTCCTGTTCAAAGTTCAATCACCATCAGAACACATAAGGATTGGGACACCTGGGTGGCTCAATAAGTTAAGTGTCTGTCTTTAGCTCGGGTCATGATCCCAGGGGTCCTGGTGTCGGGCTTCCTGCTTAGCAGGGAGGGGACCTGCTTCTCCCTCTCCCTCTGCCTGCCACTCCCCCTGCTTGGGCTCTCTGTCAAATAAATAAATAAATAAAATCTTTTTAAAAAAATTACAAGAAAAGGGGCGCCTGGGTGGCTCAGTGGGTTAAAGCCTCTGCCTTCGGCTCAGGTCATGATCTCGGGGTCCTGGGATCGAGCCCCGCATCGGACTCTCTGCTCAGCAGGGAGCCCGTTTCCCCCTCTCTCTGCCTGTGATCTCTCTCTCTCCCTCTGTCAAATAAATAAATAAATAAAATCTTTAAAAAAAAAAATTACAAGAAAAGAATAGATAAGGATGAAAAATTATGTTCTAGCAATGTATGGGGAGTTCAGTTCTTAAAAAGGGAATAGCAAGTCCAAATTGTCAACACCAACTGTTTAGCCAGGTATTTTTTATACAGATGATTGAGAATGAATTCAGAGAAGGCCTACATCATTCCATATCCTTTAGAGTTTTTAACAGGGAAGTTTCAAGTGCTTTATTTTTTGTTTTTTAAGTAGGCTCCAACCCAACAAGTGGCTTGAACTCAGGAGCCTGAGCCAACCAGGTACCCCTCAAGTGCTTTGTTAGTACAAGCAAGCAGAAGCCCTAATACTGGTGGCTAATCAAATCCACTGAATTGCTGGGGGAAAGGATTAATTTGAATTCAATGCACATTTATTGAACAAATATCAAGAAAAATAGCCAACAACATTTAGTATTTTTGGAATTTAAAATACAAATTCATTATGATTTGCAGGAAGGTTCCCCCCCCAGAATACACTCCCCCATTTTGGGGTTCTGTTCTCTCTTAGAAAACACTAGGATGAATTTTGTCATCTTACAAAGCTAAGACTCAAAAATAGGCTGAAATCCTTTGAAAGTTGGTTTTGTTATCGTAAAAAACATGCCTTACCTACAAGGGAGGTTCCCCCTTCCCAATTTCAGACATGCAATTTTCACAAAGTGGATGCTTCCCTTCAGTTAGTTTGCTTTAAAGTGGATTCAACTTTTAAATTCTGAAAAAGCGGTAGGAAGCCAAGCTATAACTAAATTCGGGGCCCCTGGGTGGCTCAGTCGTTAAGCGTCTGCCTTCGGCTCAGGTCATGATCTCAGGGTCCTGGGATCGAGCCCCGCATCGGGCTCTCTGCTCGGCAGGGAGCCTGCTTCTCCCGCTACCATTCCCTCTGCTTGTGTTCCCTCTCTCACTGTATTTCTCTCCGTCAAATAAATAAAAAATCTTTAAAAAAGAAAAAAAGCTATAACTAAATTCTAAATTTCAGTTTAGCATATTCTGTTGGGTCTCTGAAATAAATTATCAAAGTGCCTCTTCTCTTGCCTCACCTGCCTTTTTTTCTACTTTTAATGAAGGGTTCATATGCACACACACACACACACACACACACACACACCAGAAATAACTCAGACAATGCTAACATCTTTCAGCTAAAAACACCTCCTTTTGAAAAAGGCATGGCTATGAATGTAGGAAATTAAAGTTGGACATAGACCAGAGAAAGGTAAACAGATCAAATTAGGAACAGTTTAAGCATCTATGTTCAAAGATGATACTGCCATACTTTGGCATAAAACAAATTATATCTGGCCAGATACTTGCAAATCAGTCTCCTCAACTTGCATACACAATAATGAGTTTGATGGAAATGGATGGATTAACCTGAAAAGCTTCATATCATAATTGTAACCCAAGTTCATCACAAGTGGATAGTGCACAAACAATATAAAAAGACAAAATATAAAAAGACAATATGAATAGAGAGGAAAAATTGTGTGTGGGAGCAGGAAAGCAGGCTTGCCCAGTCAGAACTGAGGGTGCAGGTGGGAATAGAATATCACAAAAGAAACAACAATAACATATCCTTACATTCACACAGCACATTTCTATTTACAGAGGAGTGCTTCAGGGGCGCCTGGGTGGCTCAGTGGGTTAAAGCCTCTGCCTTCAGCTCAGGTCATGATCTCAGGGTCCTGGAATCGAGCCCCACATCAGGCTCTCTGCTCAGCGGGGAGCCTGCTTCCCCCTCTCTCTCTCTGCCTGCCTCTCTGCCTACTTGTAATCTCTGTCAAATAAATAAATAAAATAAAGTAAAAAGAATACTTTATAAATTTTTTTTTTTAAAGATTTTATTTATTTATTTGACACAGAGAAAGAGATCACAAGTAGGCAGAGAGGCAGGGGGAGAGAGTGGGGAAGCAGGCTCCCTGCTGAGCAGAGAGCCCAATGCGGGGCTCGATCCCAGGACCCTGAGATCATAACCTGAGCTGAACACAGAGGCTTTAACCCACTGAGCCACCCAAGCGCCCCATAAATTACTTCATTAGCGATAGCAAGTATATTCATTAAGCAGTTCATTAATTTGATATACATTAAAGAGAATATTATTAACACCAGAATATTATTAACACCAAATCCATAGACTTGGATTTGAATCCAAATTCCACCCCTTAGTAGCTGTGTAACTTTCAGCAATTGCTTGATCTCTCTGATGTGCAGTTTTCTCATTTAAAAAATACAGATGACTTTTACTCATTGGACTGTTGAGAGGAATATTATGAGGGAACACATGTAAAGTGCTTGGCAGGGGCACTTGGGTGGCTCAGTGCGTTAAAGCCTCTGCCTTCAGCCCAGGTCATGATCTCAGGGTCCTGGGATCGAGCCCCACATCGGGCTCTCTGCTCAGCAGGGAGCCTGCTTCCCTACCCCCTGACCCCTGCCTATCTCTCTGCCTACTTGTGATCTCTCTCTCTCTGTCAAATAAATAAATAAAATCTTTAATAAATAAATAAAGTGCTTGGCACATAATTCCATCTCTTCTTCACCTTACTAATATGGTCAAGTTTCTAATATTTTCTAGGTTCTGTGCTAGGCCCAACTGGGAATACAAAGGTGAATGAATATGACATAGGCTCTGCCTTCAAGGAGTTCAGCAATGCATGTTATACTGGTGATCTAAAGGACAAAGGAAGGGAGTTCAGTGAAGACTTCACAGAAGAGATGTTTTGTGTCTTTCTTTCCTTTAAGATATAAAGAATAAACATCAACTAGAGAAAAATAGAAAACATAGATAAGCAAATAAAATAATAAGCAACAAATCAGCGACACCTGGATGGCTCAGTCAGTTAAGCGTCTGCCTTCTGCTCAGGTCATGATCCTGGAGCCCCAGCATTGAGCCCCATGTCATGTCAGGCTACCTGCTCAGTGGGGAGACTGCTTCTCCCTCTGCCCCTCATCCTGCTCAAGCTCTCTCTCTTACTCTCTCTCTCTGTGTCAAATAAATAAATAAAATATTTTTAAAAAGATCAATAAATCAGGGGCGCCTGGG
>CM053612.1:51965389-52044893 GCA_028646535.1 Procyon lotor
GGCTCAGTCGTTAAGCGTCTGCCTTCGGCCCAGGTCAGATCCCAGAGTCCTGGGATCGAGCCCCGCATCGGGCTCTCTGCTCTGCAGGAAGTCTGCTTCTCCCGCTACCATTCCCTCTGCTTGTGTTCCCTCTCTCGCTGTGTTTCTCTCTGTCAAATAAATAAAATCTTTAAAAAAAAAAAAAAAAAAGATCAATAAATCAGTCCACTACCAAGAGGTAACTAAATGAACATTTTGAGGTAGGGGAGTGTGTGTGTGTGTGTGTAAGTTTAGGAGATTATTTTATGTGCATATATGTATAAATACACACATTTGTAATAAAAATTATGTACTACGTTTTATTAAATGCTTTTCATTCAACACTTTTAATGAAAATTTTTGTCAGTAAATAATAATATATAATAATACCTAGTATTTTTTACTATTTTAATCTTCACAACTTAACGGAACAGGTACTAATTTTATCTCCATTTTACAGACGATGAAACTGAGACAGAGGGGCCCCTGGGTGGCTCAGTGGGTTAAAGCCTCTGCCTTCAGCTCAGGTCATGATCTCAGGGTCCTGGGATCTAGCCCCGCATCGGGCTCTCTGTTCAGCAGGGAGCCTGATTCCCCCTCTCTCTCTGCCTGCCTCTCTGCCCACTTGTGATCTCTCTCTCTGTCAAATAAATAAATAAAATCTTAAAAAAAAAAAAAAAAATTGGGACGCCTGGGTGGCTCAGTTGGTTAAGCGGCTGCCTTCGGCTCAGGTCATGATCCCAGGGTCCTGGGATCGAGTCCCACATCGGGCTCCTTGCTTGGCAGGGAGGCTGCTTCTCCCTCTGCCTCTGCCTGCCACTCTGCCTGCTTTTGCTCTCTCTCTCTCTCTGACAAATACATAAATAAAATCTTTAAAAAAAAAAAAATTGAGGCGCACCTGGGTGGCTGAGTGGTTTAATGCCTCTGCCTTCGGCTCAGGTCATGATCTCAGGGTCCTGGGATCGAGCCCCGCATCAGGCTCTCTGCTCAGCAGGGGAGCCTGCTTCCTCCCACCCCCCTGTCTCTGCCTGCCTCTCTGCCTACCTGTGATCTCTCTTTCCCTGTCAAATAAATAAATATTTTTTTAAAAAATTGAGACAGAGAGAGGGTAAGGAACTTTCCCAAGGTCACACAGCTTATAAGTGACATAATTGAAATCTGAACCCAGTAAGTCTGATCCAGAGTCTGTGGTTTTATTTTTGAGAGAGAGCAAGAGAGAGCGGGTGGTGGGGGAGGGGATGTACGAT
Organism: Procyon lotor; assembly: GCA_028646535.1. Taxonomy (NCBI): domain Eukaryota; kingdom Metazoa; phylum Chordata; class Mammalia; order Carnivora; family Procyonidae; genus Procyon; species Procyon lotor. The sequence goes on from CM053612.1 coordinate 51,966,655, forward strand.
TAGCAGAGGGAGAGGGACAAGCCAACTCCCCACTGAGTGAGGAGCCCAAAGCAGGGCTGTATCTCATAATCCGTGAGAACACAACCTGAGGGGCACCTGGGTGGCTCAGTGGGTTAAAGCCTCTGCCTTCGGCCCGGGTCATGATCTTGTGGTCCTGGGATCAAGCCCCGCATCGGGCTCCTTGCTTGGCAGGAAGCCTGCTTCTCCCGCTACCATTCCCTCTGTTTGTATTCCCCCTCTCGCTGTGTTTCTCTCTGTCAAATAAATAAAATCTTTAAAAAAAAAAATAGACAAAGACTTGGTGACTGACTGTGGGGTATGGAAAAAAATAACTCTTGGGTTTCTAGGTGGAGAAGAGTGGCATTATTAGTTTCCTTTTACAGATAAAGAAGCAAAGGCCCAGAAACGCAAAATAATTTGTCCAAAGTACAGTTTGTTAATAGCAGAATTTGGAACTTAAATTCTAGACTCCTGTCTCAAAGTCAGTACTCTCTCCACTACAAGACAACACATCAAAATCAACAGGACAGTAAACAACAAATGTTGGAGAGGGTATGGAGAAAGGGGCACCCTTTTATCCTACATTTGTATAGCACTCTATAATTTATAAAGTGCTTTCACATATATTCTTTCACTTGATACTCTTAACAACCTATGAGTTAGGGCAGGTAGTATCATCATTTTACTGACGAGTACATTTAAATAGAATAAGAAAACTGATGGATCTCCTTAAAATCCTCAAAGATCTACATGTCATCTGTTGGATTACAGAAAAGCCTTAAGGTAGGAAGTAAAATTCAAGTGATGAACTTGGGACTACCATGGCTGCTGAATGTTGTAGGTATTGAGAAAGGGGCTAGAAATAGAAGTTCTTTGGGTAGGTTTCAGGATGGCCATACTGTATAACTCCACATCATAACATTTATAGACTTATATATATTTAAAATATTTATAGACTAACAATGTGACTGCTGCCCCCTGGAGTTGTGTAAGACAATAGCCCTAGCTGAAATAAAGTAGAAGTCTCCAACCTGCAGATCAGGATCTACTGGTAGGTCTATAAACCTTGCTTCATGGAGCTCCAAGGTGGTTTCCAATAATGTTTTCTCCACTTTGCTATATCCCCTTTCTACTACATACCCCTGCTATCCCAGCTAACATTCCCAGAGTAAAAGCGAGAACAGTACAGCCAGTAACTACTTCTCAGGAACTATAATGACTATATCTGGCCTGACCTCAAGACTCAGATTAAAAGAAGATCCTCCAGGGGCACCTGCTTGCTCAGTCAGTAAAGCACATGACTCTTGATCTCAAGGCTTCAAGTTCAAGCCCCATGTTGGGCGTGGAGCCTACTTAAAAAAAGAAAGAAAAAGAAGGTCCTCCATAAAATAAGGTTGGAGATCACCCTAATAAAGGATTGGGATGAGGGGCGCCTGGGTGGCTCAGTCGTTAAGCGTCTGCCTTCAGCTCAGGTCATGATCCCAGGGTCCTAGGATCGAGCCCCGCATCCGGCTCCCTGCTCGGCGGGAAGACTGCTTCTCCCGCCACCATTCCCTCTGCTTGTGTTCCCTCTCTCGCTGTGTTTCTCTCTGTCAAATAAATAAAAATCTTTAAAAAAAATAAAATAAAATAAAATAAAATAAAGGATTGGGATGAGACAAAAATGGCCTTGTGTGATCATTTCTACTTATTTGGTGGAAAAAACTTCTAGAAAGTGCCAGAATAATATGGTTAAACCTTCTTAGAATATGATCATACTTACATTAAATTCAAAGGTAACAAGAGACAAAAGGCAGGTCATAACAGGCATTCATTTGGCAATCCACTCATGTCTTGAGAGAATACTAACACAGATTATAAACAAAACTTACTATATAAGCTTTTGACCAAGTTGTGATTAGGTAAAATACAAAACTAGGACACAGTGGTCTAGTCAGATGCTTCAAATATAGACGATAATCTGAAACTGACCAGATGCTTCAAATGTAGAACAAAACCTAATGACCACTGGTAGTCTTCAAGTGGCCGAGTCAAATAACTGCAGTTAAGTTTCTTTTCCTCATATTTGGACAAAGAAAACACACTATTCATAAAGAAACATAACTGAAAACAAAGACTAGGCATACGTATTCTGTTTTGCTTGAAGATATTTCTGATGGCATTCTACCAACCATCACAAAATGTATTTCTTTCTCTTTCCCTGCCTAACCTCCTTCTACTTCTGACTTCTTGGACTTCCCACTGGCACCTCATGTACACATTGCTCTCTAGTGCTACTTTGTGCTACTAGCGTTACTGATCCCAGCTGCTGTGTATAAATATCATTTTATTGCTTACATAGTTGTGTCACTAAGAAAACATAATACAAAATTCTAAACTCGGGGGGCACCTGAGTGACTCAGCTGGTTAAGCATCACACTCTTGATTTCGGCTCAGGTCATGATCTGACCTGATTATGGGACTGAGCCCTACATTGGGCATGCTGGGCATGGAGCCTGCTTAAGATTCTTTCTATCTCTCCCTCTGCCCCTCACGTGTGCACTCTCTCAAAAAAAAAAAAAAAATCTAAATTCAGGGAACAAATTAGAATGAAAATGGGATCAAATTGAGGCCTATGACTCCAAAGCCCATGCATGCTAACTCTCTCCAAAACATCATATACAAGGAATTTACCACAGATTACATAGCTGTTCAAAGCATTCAAAAGATGGCTGTATTAGAAAAACCCAGTCTCCCTTCTCACCTTTCTCCTTAACTCTAATACTACTATCACATTCACAACACTTCTGGCACCAGATATGTGGCAGTTTTCCCCTACCAAGCAATTCTCTGTGACACCAGCTAGGTGTCCTACAATTGAACTCAATTCTGACACTATCTACCTGGAGATCCCACAGGTCAAAGGCTTAATCCCACAAAACTATTTCCACCCCACCTTCCCCAGACTTAAATAGCTATTCAAAGCATTCAAAAGATGGCCCTCATCTATCCCTTTCAATACTCTTCCCCAATATAAAATCTCTACTAAAATCAGGCAAGTACCCTCACCGCCATATAGTCCATGATTGCCATTTCTTTCTATGATTTTGTTTAGACTGGCGCCCTCACCTGAAATGCTCCCTTCCACATATTTAAATCCTATCACCTCACTCATCTATAAACTCCAGAAAAGCAGGACCATGTCTGTTGTAAACACAGCCATATCCCCAGTATCTTGCAAATGGTAGCTACTCAAATAACTGCTGAGTTAGTAACTGAACCCACCTCCTCCATGAAAAACATGTCAAATACTCATATTCACTTTCTTTTTGAATTCTGAATACCCTTGGAATCAGCATCATAGTTTAGTACCTAATTTCTCTGTAATTGTTTGGTATTAGGTTTCCTTCTCTGGTTAGACATTGGAGCATATGCCTTATGCTTCTTTGCATATCTTACAGAACCCACATAAACACTAAATATACAACAAGCACATAAATAAATAAACATGTATTCATTGGTATGCTGATGTAATTTATAAAAACTCAACTTACATACAACTTTGTAAGAATGCATCTATTTTGCAGAGTAGGTCAGACCTACATAAAGCCTTTCCCTCTGCCTGTATTTTATATTTCAGAAGTCATTCAAAAGTATGTTTCCCCATTTGGCAATTAGAGAAATAATCCAGAGAAGCTCAATGGCCCACAGTCTGTAGCTGACTAATTATACAAGCCGACTGTCATGAGTTTTCTCAATGGTGAAGCAGAAAGAGTAAATACATCAGAGTGATCTGAATTGCTAACTGTCAGAATGAGTTTTGAGATGTGATGTTAGCATACTATAGGTGTAATGTAGGCTACCGTACCCTCCCAATCCGAGTTTTCCATTTTCTGCGGTGTAATTTGGAAACTAACTATATTGCTTGCAGGTACTGATTGTATATTAGTATATTCCTCCTATAGTCCACCCAATTTGTAGTACCACAAAACTATAATTTATAATTTTATTATATCAGTTGCTAGCATTACTTTTACCGTAAATAATTTTTAAAAGAATAATGGTAACTAAATTTTATTGTGTGTTTACCACCTGCCAGGCACTGCTCTTAGGGCTCACATGTATTAACTCATTGACAATCCTCTGAGAAAGGTACTGTTAAATCATTTTGTATTTACCTAATATCTGAAATATACGTATTGAATAAACATTTTTCTTTTTTACTCTCTTTTACAAAAAAAGATAGAAACACACACAGACCATTTCTTTTCTCTTCCTGGGAGACCTAGAAAATGCAAACAAAATAAGACTAAAACCATTTTAAACATTAGGTCTTTTAGCATATCTTTAAATAACGTAATTATCTTAAAACAAAACTATGAGCCCTTACTTAGAATTTAGTTTGAATGTACCAAGGAAATTTTGAGCTACCACTACTTTAATTTTTTATCATCAAATCTATTTGCTCATTCACACTTTCAAAAAAGATAAATGAGCCTTGGGCGCCTGGGTGGCTCAGTCATTAAGCGTCTGCCTTCGGCTCAGGTCATGATCCCAGGGTCCTGGGATCGAGCCCCACATTGGGCTCTTTGCTCAGCAGGGAGCCTGCTTCTCCTGCTACCATTCCCTCTGCTTGTGTTCCCTCTCTAGCTGTGTTTCTCTCTGTCAAATAAATAAAATCTTAAAAAAAAAAAAAAAAAGATAAATGAGCCTTTAGGACAAGCAAGGAACTTCATTCCAATAGAATTAATTTTGCTCAAATGTCTATGTACTTTAAAAAAATACAGTTCCTTTAAGTAAGGTAAGAACACAGGTTCTAAAACCAGACTCACTGGCTTTAAATCTCAGCTTAGCCACTTGCTAGGTCTAGAAATAAAATTTGGCCCTATGAAAGAATATGTCATACTCCTACCAAAGTGCAAACTACAAAGTCCCAGATTTATTTTCTCACAGCAGAGGAAGGATTGGTTCTAGTCTTCTTCATTAATGTGCACACATATACACAAAAAGATTCAAGATCCCATGACTTAACACTTCCCCTAAAGTTAAGAAATAGGCACTTGTGGGTTATTTTTGTAATAAGCACAGTGGACACATTCTTATGCAATCCTAATCATATCCTAAATTCAAGGTCAAATAATATACTGCGCTAAATAAATTATTCCTTTTTCCATCATCATACAGTGAATTTAAGGCTACTAAAATTCATCCTATTATCACCTAGCTAGAAACAGAAAAGCCAGATAAAACACTTTGCTTTAAATGTACAATACCTAAAGACATAGGACACCAAATTGATTGCTAATACATAAAAACCCACTTACAGGTGTGATTAGAAATTAAAGCAAGGGCGCCTGGGTGGCTTAGTCAGTTAAGCATCTGCCTTCTGCTCAGGTCATGATCCCAGGGTTCTGGGATTAAGTTCAGAGTCGGGCTCCCTGCTCAGTAGTGAGCCTACTTCTCCCTCTGACCATCCTCCCACTTGTTCCCTCAATCTCTCTCTCTAATAAATAAATAAAATCTTAAAAAATAGAAATTAATATCAAGATATTGTGACTATATGTTTGAACTAAAAACTGATATTCAGAGTTAACAGTGAAATGGCATAGTAAAAGAAGAGAAAGAATTTACTGGCTGTAAGATGAAACTGGTTGTATACAAATACTTTAATATTAATAGTGTTTTAATAATATATTAATAATCAATACAATATCCTTTATATTAATAGCATTATTGTTTTTTTTTTCTATTTTTCCATTTTTCTGTTAGGTTGCTAATCTTTTTTTTTTTTTTTTTTTTTTTAAGTGGGCTCTATGCTGGGCATGGAGCCCAACACAAGGCTTGAACTCATGACCCTAGGATCATGACCTGAGCCGAGATCTGGAGTCCAGCTCTTAACTGAGTAAGCCACCAGGCACCCCTTAAGAGCATTATTATTGATTGATTTAATAATTCAACTTGAATTCTTAGAGCAGGAGCACCTGGGTGGCTCAGCCATTAAACGTCTGCCTTGGGCTCAGGTCATGATCACAGGGTCCTGGGATCGAGTCCCATATGGGGCTCCCTGCTTGGCGGAGAGCCTGCTTCTCCCTCTCCCCCTCCCCCTGCTTGTGTTCCCTCTCTCGCTGTCAAATACATAAATAAAATCTTTTTAAAAAAAGAATTCTTAGAGCAAATAATCTTATTATCACCAAAAAAACAGATACCTCCTTTTTTGCTTACCATTGTTAAGTGCAAGGATCAACAAAGGAGATAACACTTGGAACTTCTTCATAACCAAGCTCTTTGTAACCTTTTGTTAGCCCAAGGATCAACTCTTAAGTATCCTCATGACCTCAGAAGTCAACTACAAATTTATCCTAAACGGTCCTGAGAATTTTCTTTAAAGGGCTCTCCACTTTGGAGTTCTCTGTTCTTATATGTCTGATGGCAGTTTTTCAGGTCTTAACAGAAGCCCTCTTAGTGTTCTCTCCTGAATGGCAGGTAGCACACTTTCAGGTGAACACTCAAGAGAGTAGAAACCATCTTCTTCATAATTCCAAGAATATACAATGCCCTGCAAACTCACAGGTCGGAGTAGAGGAGGGAAGTAATTCCAGTATTATTCCGTCCCAATCTTTGGCTGGGACATCAAATGCACAAGCAGGGTCAGCAACAATTACAACAGCATAAAACAAAACACTTTTTTAAAACAAAACAAAAACAATTTCCCTAAGATGTGAAATAACCCATTAATTTCAATTAGTAAATTATGAAAATGTACTCCTGAGTATAGGTCTGGAAAATTGGACTTCTGCACTAGAGAATTATACAGTAAAAATAGGTTTTAAAAAACACAGCTGTATAATTCTAAGTGTGGACAGAAAACACAAACCTGGCTTAAAATGGGGATATTTTAATCCTCATCTCCTTCAAGGAAAGAAATCTGTGAAAGGGGTGCCTGGGTGGCTCAGTGGGTTGAGGCCTCTGCCTTCAGCTCAGGTCATGATCTCGGGGTCCTGGGATCGAGCCCCGCATCGGGCTCTCTGCTCAGCAGGGAGCTTGCTTCCCCCTCTCTCTCTGCCTGCCTCTCTGCCTACTTGTGATCTCTCTCTGTCTAATAAATAAAATCTTTAAAAAAAAAAAAAAAAGAAATCTGTGAAAACTAGTGTAATCTACCAATATCCCATACATTTAATCCCACAAAGATATGAAAATCATTTCAATTTTCTAACAGTGCTGGAGAAACTAGGAACATATTTATAAGTAAAAATTATGATTGCTGGATGCTAAATTAAACCAAAATAGGTCCGTGGCCTGTCTCTGCCACTCCCCTCCCCCCTCCATCCATATTTTGATTTATGTCCTAAGATGATGGTTTAAAAACAAAACTCTGTAAAACCTTTAACAAAGATGAGTAGAGGGAATTTTAAGATGAAACTCCCAAATATTATTCCTACTTGTTCCAGTGCCTGTATCACCTCAGACCAATCTCTCCTCACAATTTAATTTCCCAACTGGCAAATGAACATTATTTTCACTCATTGGGATGTGTAAAAAGTCTTGATTAAAGTTGTTCAAGTATTTTTAAATATGTAGATAAAAGAAACTATAATGAGACATTTACAAAAGGAATGTGTTGCCTTAAAGCGCTCACAGAAGTAAAGATTGTAATGTGTTAGTTGGGGTTATTTTTGCTCATCACTCCCTCTCATTTTCAAATAAATTCTACATGGATTTTTCAAAAAAAAACAACCTTCTGCATTAGAGATCAGAGATGTTAACCTATCCTTTAGAGGGATTCGTGTTTAATCTAGCCCTACCTAGAGGCCAAGAATCAAGATCTTTCTAAGACTAAGAATGGAAAAGAATAGTTTCTATCAAGTTAAGAAGATAGTAGAGACACTACTCCATGGAACACTGGGTGTAGTGCAAAACAATAAATCTTGTAACACTGAAAAAAATAAATAAATAAAATTTTAAAAAAAAAGAAGATAGTAGAGAAATCAATTTGGAGGAGAAAAGGAAATGCATAAATTCCTTGAGGAAATTCTGGAACAGCTTCTGGCTTCAGACTATGTTATTCATCCCTAGCAATTTAAAAATTGATTCCAAATTACATTTAAGTCCTAACAGTCAATCAGAATTAAAATATAGCAAGATTTAAAAGGAAAAAAGGGAGGGAGAGACAAATCAAGAAACAGACTCTTAATTATAGAGAACTGATGGTTACCAGAGGAGGAGGAGGTGAGGGGATGGGGGTAAATAGACAACAGGGATTAAGGAATGCACTAGTCTTGATGATGTATGGAAGTGTTATATATATACCTGAAACTAATATATTACTGTATGTTAACTAACTGGAATTAAAATAAAAGTTTAAATTAAAAAATATATAGCAAGCTTTATTTTTTCTTTTAAATTTGAGTTTACATCAGAATTAAATCTCATATTAACACTTTTTGTCATTTCATGTATTTTTTCTATATATAAGCTTTTTTTGTTGGCTGGAGGGTAGCTGGATATGGTTCTAAGTTTACCAATTTTATATTCTGTATTTTTTTTCCTTTTATAGTACTATCTTAGAGGCTATGTTAGAAATAGGGATGTTAATGTACAGTGTGTTGTTGAACGTCCTGTATCTTTCTAGGCCCCCAAGCCTTTGCTCATATTTTTTCTTCTACTTGGGCTGCCCTCCCTACCTCCATTTCTGCAAAGTTAATCCTATCCATTTTCAAGGCCCACCTCAAATGCTCCCTGCCCTGAACTCTCATAATGCTTTCTCTAATATACAATGTTAGTGAGATTGAAAGGGTGTATCTGTCTTTCCTAATGCATTGTGAGACCCTCCAGTCAAAAAACACCCTCTTGTATCATGAATGTAGACACAATAAAGTTTTAAAAATAAAATCTCAGTTCAAAATATCCTTCAAAAAGGATAAGAGAGGCGCCTGGGTGGCTCACATGGTTAAGCAACTGACTCTTGATTTTGGCTCAGGTCAGGGTCTCAGGGTCGCAAATGGAGCCCCACCTCCAGCTGGGCTGTGCACTCAAGCACAGAATCTGCTTGGCCCTCTCCCTCTACTCCTCTCTCTGCTAGCATGCTTGCTCAATCTCCCTCTCTCTCAAATAAATAAATCTTTTTAAAAATTAATAAATAAAAAAGGATGAGATAAGCAGTCTATTCAATTAGTGGGGCTGCTAGAACCCACTGTCTTCATAACTGAAGTCAACTAACTTGATTGCAAACTCATTTGAGGCCAAAGACTCTGCCCTGTTTCTTGTGTATACCCCCTAGCACCCCCACACCTCAACATCACCCAATTCAATGTCCTGCACACTTTAAGACTCAATACAAAACCATATTACTGTAAGAACACACTAAAACAAAAGTCAGATGCCAAAAATACGAACTTGTGAAACAATAAAAGAGTTGTTGGTGCTTAGGATAACCTCAACGTCTACAACAGAGTCAAAGATAAAGATGCCACAGGGATGGAGAATATTACTTTACTGGGAAGGGGGCAGAATGAACAAAATGAAATGGAAACAAGCGTGTTCTCTCAGTTTAGCTTATGCTCCAAGAGAAAGCAAGAAGCAATATATATATATATATATATATAAACATCATTTCATTAATGGTCATCAGTTCATATGACTTCCAATACCTGGTACGGACCTTCTTGTACCTTCAACTAATTAGGTAACATAGGCCACTGGATGATCAGGACACTTTGCCAGGAGGGTACAAGAAAAGTGACACGGGTCAGGACTCAATCTCCCCTCCATTATCCCCTGCTAGGAAAGTAAAACGTAAGTGTGGTAAATACCAGAGTTGTGAAGAAGTGAGAGTTTGGAGACTGCCCCTGATTAAAATGACCCAGCTACACTCGGTAGCAGATACTGACAGTATCGAACACCTCTCCGGTAGAAGGGGACGACAGGAAGCCTACATAGGACGTACCTGGTTTTTCTTTCCTATGGTTAAGCCTCGCGAGCTACGCAGCCCGTGGCAACGGCAAATCCACGCGCAGGTTCCAATCTCACACACAAGAAGAAATAGTAGGGGTGGCGTGGGGAGGGGGGCGGCGGCGTCGGGGACGGCGGCGGCGGTGGCGTCAGCGGCTGCGGCGGCACTCCCACGGCTTCTCTTCCTCCACCCACCGCCGCCCGGGCCTGCGGCCTTTACCCGTCCTTTCCTCACTCCCCCCACTTCCGGGTGACGCCCAGGCCGGAAGCAGGGCCGAGATGCAAAGAGAGGGACGCGTCACGTGAGGAGGGACGCGAGCCCGGGAGTTGAGCTTCTCCCGCCCCCTGCTGCGCCTGGGTTGACACGCACCCTCGGGTGGAAGTCTTTTTGGCGCAGCAGAGAAGCCGCCTTCCGCCCATCACCAAAAACAAAACAAAACAAACCCCCACGCAAACCTGTGTCGTCTGTGGTTTCCTAACCTCGAGCCATTAAGTACCATAGACCTCTTTGTAAATCATCTTCTGCATAGTTCAGCCTTTCCCAGCATGAAATTAAGGGGGTGCTGTTACCGTGTAGCCTAACTCCAGAAATGCCAGGACTATGTATGAACTTGCACTGTCCCATTAAAAAATTCTCTCAAAAAATTTTGACTTTTTATTCATAATCTTTATGTGTACGTTGGAGTTGGAGCAGGCATCTCCCCTCACACTATCTTCATATTGCCAATCTAAAGCTTTGAACCACCTGTCCATTCATCCATTCACTTGTCTATCATCGTAAAAACCTAGAGGATTCCAAGGATGCAAAGAATATTAGAGTATCTACCGCCATGAGTTTAGAAAGAAATGAGGCGCATAAAATATGTATGATGCAATAAATGATACAGAAAGGATTTAAGAAAAATGTATTTTTAATCCTGTTTTCCCACTTTCACATTTTAAAAAATAGCAAAATCTCATTTTTACAACAATGAATATTAACAGTAAGAGGAACAGGCTCCATCTCACTAAATTCAAAGTGAGATGTGGTCTTTTCGTATTTCTTCTCATTGAATATCTCTCATGAGATGTATGGGGAAATTAATTAGATTATATTTTCAGCTGGAACTGTTTGAACACAATTCCCGCAAGTATCAACTCTTTTTTACAGATTTCATTTGTTTGAGAGAGAGAGGGAGTGCGCTGGGAGAGGCCACGGGAGAGAGAGAAGCCAACATCCTGCTGAGCAGGGCTGGATAACAGGACCCTGTGGTTCTGAACTGAGCCTAAGGCAGATGCCCCAGGCGCCCCTCAATTCTAATGTTTCCAAACTCAAAATAGTACACAAAGGATAAATATTAAATTAGTATTTGTAAAAGGCTTAGGAAAGTGGCACACACTAACCACATTTAAGTGTTAAGTAAGCCAATTATATTCCACCTGTTGTCAAATTCCTATTAAGCCTTGACAGGCAACATTTAAAATTGCCCACATATCTAAATTTTAGGCCTACAATTAAGTATTTCAGAAAGAATTATTCTTTCCCTTTGTACCCATCCACATACGTATCTTCAAGACTACTAAATTTCCCAGCCATTAAGTTGTAATTGTCAATCAATGTGCACAACCTTAAGTCACAAATTCAACCCCAAATTTAAAATCTTAAAAATCATATCACATGGGGACACCTGGGTAGCTCAGTCGGTTAAATGTCTGCCTTCAGCTCAGGGCATGATCTCAGGGTCCTGGGATCCAGCCCCACATTGGGCTTCCCTATTTAGCAGGGAGCCTGCTTCTCCCTGTCCCTTTGCTCCTGTCCCTACTTGTGCATGTACGTGCTAATAAATAGATAAAATCCTTAAAAACATCACACGAAATCAAGATGGCTTTTAAGTGGGCTTCCAATTATTAGCAAGTTGGTTTGTAACTACAATACTGGCAGCGAAGCTTTCAAAGAAACTCACTAGAAGTCGGAAACCATAAAGCTTTATCAGTTTCAACTTTACCAACTAATTTTTATGTAAAGATTATGGGCTACAAGACTATTACATACATCCTTAGTCATTGAAACTTTCCCTCACTCTAAAACACCTCACATCCCTAAATGCATCATCCCTAAACTCCCTTATCAATGCACAAACATACCAACAGTTTTATACACTCTATTTTGAGCTTTCAAATAGAAAAGAATGTCTTCAAATAATCAGGTTTTCTGGTGTTGAGCAGATAGTAGGTGCCCTCAAAATGACTATAAAGTGGTATTAATATCTCCAATGAAGTTAATAATCACGAGAGCAAGAACTCATTATTTGTGCCTCTGTAATTACTATAGTAGCTAGTTCTAAATAAGTTTAATGAATTTATTTAAGATTTATTTGAGAGAGTGGGCACACAAGTTGAGCTTGAGGAGGAGGTGAGGGGACAGAATCCCCAAGCCGACTTCCCACTGAGCACAGAGCCTGACCTGGGGCTTTATCTCACAACCCTGAGTCAGATGCCCAACGGAGTGAGCCACCCAGGCGCCTAGTTTAATGAATTTAAAAGAACAGAAAACACACACATAGTAACATGACTTAGTTAAATTAAGATTTATGACATTCATCCTAATTTTAAAAAAATTTGTCATAACCCTCCAACAAGTAACATTTAAAGGATTGGCAATGCTTCTGAAAAGTCACTTACCTAAATTCTTCAAATGTACAGATTTTTGACAGGAAGACTAATTAATTTGACAACCTTCCCACTCTAGATATGAAAACTCTCAGTGATGTGTTTTGGAATAAATTGAGTGAATTTGTGAAAGGATAAAACCTTGACTCTCTGTACACTAGGAAAGCTGCAAGGTCCGAACACTGTGATGACACTAATTTAGACTTACGCTACTGCTTCATTTCTGGCTGTGGCTGAGGTACTTTTAGAATTACCGATCAGGACAAGATTAACTACAAATTAAGCTTAAAAAGCTTGTTCAAAATGCCAATTACCACCACCAGGTTTTATCACACAAAGCAACATGTATGCTAGCAAATGGATAAATAGACATTTTTTTTTTTTTTTTAAATTTTTTTTTTTTTTTTTTTAAGATTTTATTTATTTGACAGAGAGAAACACAGCGAGAGAGGGAACACAAGCAGAGGGAATGATAGTGGGAGAAGCAGTCTTCCTGCCAAGCAAGGAACCCGATGTGGGGCTCGATCCCAGGACTCTGGGATCATGACCTGAGCCGAAGGCAGCCGCTTAACGACTGAGCCACCCAGGTGCCCCTAAATAGACATTTTTAAAGGTCATACATGCTTTTTTGCCTGTAAGAATAGCTGACAATTACCTAACAGAAGTGGTACAAATCATATTGAAAATTACCTGTAGTCGTTAGTAATGCCAACTCAGGAATAAAAAGGTAAACAATCCAACGGAATATTGAAACTTCCTTAAAGACAAGTGTTTATTTTGCTTAATCACATCTCAGGGTTACATGAATTTGAACCTTTCCGTCCTAGTCTATTTTTTTTTTTCCTTCAGTCCTATTTTAACATGCTTTCTAAAAAGGATATAAAGTGTTCAAATTTTATCAAATACCAGCACTGTCATGTAGTTACTAATCTTGCAATGCATTTATTTTGCAAGGACATTCAACTTACTTTTCCTACTCAATGAAATTACTGGCTTTGATGCATTCAATGAAAAAACAGGACATATTGCCATGGGAGCATTCTTCTAGTATTTCATGTAGTAAGTAAAAATTTTGCAAATGTTTGGTTATGCGTAAATCCTTATCTACATCAGGTAAATTTGAAGAGTCCTAAAAGCCATTTACCTGATAACCTATTGCATATGTAAGTGAATTTAGCAATCTCTAATTTAACTAACATAGATTACGCCACTGAAATTTCATTTTCTACGAATTTGAGCTACTATCACCAAACATGAGGCTTTTTACACCTTCAGCCAAGGAAGTACTGAAGTACATGATGTAGATTTTTCTTCAGTTAGCATCTTAAATATAAAACCCAAAGTCATACTGAATTCATGATAATACATGCATCAAAAAGTTGGTATAATTACAGAAAGTCAACAGCAGAAGTTACCATAGTAGCTAAATAAAAATAAACTATGTGTGACAGATCCTTTAATAGCATTAGCATCCTAAATAAATATAATGAAAGACCCAAAGCTCTAAGATAAATGTGCCAATGGAGCCAAGGAGCTAGCTAATCTTCAGACATCCTAAGAGTTCAATTGATAGGACCAGTATTCCCTTGGGTCTGGTGACACCCCAAGTTCTCTTGGCAGGAGTAAAAAGGCCTTAATACCAATTCCACATATAAACATAAATTAGAGATGAAGGTAGTCTGGACACTCAAAGATAAATAACTGTGATCAGTTATTCATGAACTGTAATTTCAGCCTACCATAAAGTTGACTTCCAAGTGACAGCCAGATTTTACTTTCATACTACCTCAGAAAGAAAAATTATTTAAGAAGTTGTAAAGCGGGGCACCTGGGTGGCTCAGTGGGTTAAAGCCTCTGCCTTCAGCTCAGGTCATGATCTCAGGGTCCTGGGATCGAGCCCCGCATCGGGCTCTCTGCTCAGCAGGGAGCCTGCTTCCCCCTCTCTCTCTGCCTGCCTCCCTGCCTAATTGTGATCTCTCTCTCTCTCTCTCTGTCAAATAAATAAATAAATCTTTAAAAAAAAAAGTTGTAAAGCATCTGATTTCAATAGGAACACTTAAGGTTAATTAAATAAGTGAAAAGTGATCAAGCTTGATTTTATTACAAAAGAAATAAACAAACTGACAACGAAGGTTTCAAATGTACTTTATTTCTTCAGTCATGCCATATTTTAATGGGTGCAGAGTGCTTTTACTTGGCATCAGTTATGAGTTGGTTTTGAAACAATTCAGTATTACACCAACTGGGATGATTACTGATCTCTCCATTCCTTTGGGGTGACTCTGCCAACAGGGGACAGGTTCCATTCTATTCCAATTTGTGTTGCTGTCTGTAAGAATTAAAATGCTATTAGTTATAAATGTTTAAACTAGAGTCCACTCTCCCTTGGAGACTATTTCTTAAAAGTGACAAAGGTATTCTACTCTATAGGTTAAAAATACAGAAATTCAGTTGGGATATAGTGCTACCTCGATGTAGGCCAAAGCTAATTGCTGTCCTAATTCTCTAGACCAGTACTGTTTAATAGAACTTCCTGAGATGCAAGATATGTCTAGATCTTCATTGTCTAACATAAGAGCCACATATGGCTATTGAGCAATTGAAATGTGGTCAGTATGACTGAACACTGAATTTTTAATTTCATTAATTCAAATTTTTACTTCACATTTCTCTACTACCTCCTTAAACACTGCTTCACTACACCACAACTACCTAAATACAGCCAAAGAGCACTTTTATAATATCCTTTCATCAAGGAACACAGCCTCCAAAAGTGCCTCTGACCACACATTTGTTCAACATCTAATTACTCTTCTAATTAAATATACACACCTATTTTAACAATATATTTAAGGAAGGTTAAAACAAGAATGAAAAGCTCCACTAATATGTTTGTTTACTAAGGCAAGGTTAATAGGTATCTTTTAAGAACAACTTATATATTTATCCTACTTTTAACCAATAAGTACATCAACTAATAAGACTGTTAAATGTTAAGATGTAAAAAATTAAAATAATGAAAGCAAGTCACTGTGCATCTGATCCATCAGAAATGTTGAACTCAATTCTGGGGGCAGAATTTTAGAAAAGAAACTGATTAAGTGAAAGAAGGTGACCCAAGATGGTGAAAACCCTGGAAATCATATAACAAAAAGTGATTAACAGAACTAAGGATGTTTAATCTGAAAAAGAAGATCCAGGAAAGTAATATCTAATTTTTCTAGTATCTTTGGTTTCTAGTATCTAATGAATGATACATGGAAATAGGATCAGAATTTCTTGTTGCAAGAAAATGATGGGTAATGCATCTGACTGGCTTGAATGGTGGAGCATGTAACTCCCAATTTCAGGTTGTGAGTTCAAACTCCATGTTGGGTGTACAGATTACTTTAAAAAAAAAAAAAAGAATAGAAAATGATGGGTAGAATATGAATGCTTAATACTATGGAAGAAATTCCTGCGCTGGGTAGGTAATCACATCAGAAAATCTCTGAAGTCCCTCCTAACTAGAAATGTATACTATACTGTGAAAGCATTTTGAATACATAAAATAAATAGGAATGAAAAATAATATAGAAAATTATCAATTAACAGTACTTACATATGTCCACACAGCAATACAGAAAGTGGCTCCACTAGCTAATATCGCATTACCATATTTGTCATGGAAATCAGGCGTCCTTTTCTGGTGGCTCTGCCTTGCCATTGTTTGTGGAATGCTCTGAACTTAAAAAAAAAAAAAAGAAACATAGAAGCATATCAATTATAAGGAAAAAAGAACAAGTAATTGATACTGCTAATCAGGGAAGCAACAGATGCTAACTTTATAGTGCTTTTGAGGTTCAATACAATGTTAGAACATATGGTAGCTAAAAGAAAAGTAGTATACTTTAAATGCATCAAAAATATAATTTGACACCTGTATAGATATGTGAGAAAACAAATATATCAAAATGCTAATTGTATCTATGCAGTGCAGTGTGTTTATCATACAATTCTTCTAAACTTTCTTTCTTCTAAACTTTCAAACTATGTCTGAAAGTTTTTGTAATAAAAATCTCAGGGGAGGGGCGCCTGGGTGGCTCAGTGGGTTAAAGCCTCTGCCTTCGGCTCAGGTCATGATCTCAGGGTCCTGGGATCGAGCCCCGCTTCGGGTTCCCTGCTCAACGGGGAGCCTGCTTTCCCCTCTCTCTGCCTGCCTCTCTGCCTACTTGTGATCTCTCTCCTCTCTGTCAAATAAATAAATAAAATCTTAGGGGCGCCTGGGTGGCTCAGTCGTTAAGCGTCTGCCTTCGGCCCAGGTCATGATCCCAGGGTCCTGGGATCGAGCCCCGCATCGGGCTCCCTGCTCGGCGGGAAGCCTGCTTCTCCCGCTACCATTCCCTCTGCTTGTGTTCCCTCTCTCACTGTGTTTCTCTCTGTCAAATAAATAAAAAATCTTAAAATAAATAAATAAATAAATAAATAAATAAATAAAATCTTAAAAAAAAAATCTTAGGGGATAAAACAGAAAAGGTGATGTCAGTAACATTCACGACAAATCTCTGTAACTTGGCTCCTATTAATTAATTTGAGTATTTAGGACTTAAATTTTCACTAATTTACTCTGCAGTGCTCAGCAACTTACAATATAAAAGGGTAAACTCAAAAGAATTTCAAATTAAAGCATACTAAATGTTTTATCGCCATAAAATTACAAAAAAAAAAAAAAAACACCTCCAAAAACTAGAGTAGTGCTGATTTTTTTTTTTTAATTACTAATGAGGGTGCCTGGGTGGCTTAGTCGGTTAAGTGTCTGCCATCAGCTCCAATTAGGGTGATCCAGTCCCAAGGTGGGCTCCCTGCTCAGCGGGAAGTCTACTTCTCCCTCTGCTCCTCCCCCTCTAGTGATCTTTCTCTCATGCTCTTTCTCTCAAATAAATAAGTAAAATCTTGAAAAAAGAAATAATTACTAATGAATACAACACTATGCTAAAAGAAATAGGGTACATGAAAATGTGTAAGACACAGACTATCTTTAAGTAACCTCCAGTCTAGAGGAGGATATGAGACATGTATACACAAATCACTGTAATACAAAAAAGCAGAATATTAGCTAAGTACTCAGCAGGTAGGATTTAGTTTTGTAGATGTAGAAAAGGGAAATCTAAAAAAAAAAAAAAAAAAACAGAAAAAAAGCCCAGTGTACTAGAAAACCAATTGTTTGGTTGAAGGACAAGGTGTATAGACAAATAATAGGGATAAAACTAGAAAGGATAACAGAGGGCCACTTTTTTGGTAGAGGCAAAGGTTTTTGAGCAGAATGACATTAAAACTTTGCTTTACTGTAATTATTTTAGTAGAATGAGTTTTCAAAGCCAAGACTGCAAAATGTCTATTTCAAGATCTTTTTCCTTCCTAAGTAACAGATTCTTACTTATTTTTTTTTAAGATTTTATTTATTTGAGAGAGAGAGAAAGCAGGGGAGAATGGAGAAGCTGACTCCCCACTGAGCAAGGAACCTGATTCCCAGGACGCTGAGATTATGACCTCAGCCAAAGCCAAAGGTACATGTTTAACCCACTGAGCCAGCTAGGCTACTGATCATTATTGTTTTAGAGACTCAAATGGTAGTTGTGTAATGGAAAGTATCTATTCTTTTAAGATTTATTTATTTGAGAGAGAAAGAGGATGCAGGAGGAGGTGCAGAGGGAGAGAAACACTCTCAGTTGAGTCTGGAGGAGCCCGACTTCAGCAGATCCCAGGACCCTTGCAATCACAACCCTAGCTTGAAACCACAGATTGGAAGCTTAACAGACTGAGCCACCCAGGTGTTCCCCCTGTAATGGAAAGCGTAGTTAAAAAAAAAAAAAAAAAAAAGCAAAAAAAAAAAAAAAGGAAGGAAACAAGAAACAGCAAAGCTGGCCATTCACTAGCATTTAAGAATATAATGGTTTCCGGGGCGCCTGGATGGCTCAGTCGTTAAGTGTCTGCCTTTGGCTCAGGTCATGATCCCAGGGTCCTGGGATCAAGCCCCACATCGGGCTCCTTGCTTGGCAGGAAGCCTGCTTCTCCCTCTACCATTCCCTCCGCTTGTGTTCCCTCTCTAGCTGTGTTTCTCGCTGTCAAATAAATAAAATCTTTAAAAAAAAAAAAAACAAAACATAATGGTTTCTATGTGATACAATGGGTTATTTCAGGATAGTTATTTGACCATTAATGATTTCTCCTCTTAATTGCCTTATAAGTTTTCTTTATCTTTAGACACACTTGGGATGAGCAAATTTACAAACATTTCACAACATATTCTGCTCTAGAGCAGTTAAAAAGCGAGCATGTAAAAAAAAAAAAAAGAGAGCATGTGAATTCCACACCGGAAAAAAAAATTCCCTTTCCTAAGGTACAAGGCCCTACCTGCTCAAAGGGCAAATAAATTAAAATTATTAAACAATTCTGCAACATCTCATGACCTCAAAATTCAGGTCACCCAACTGGATTTCTTTAGACTTCTCTTCTGTAGCAAGAAATGGTTTAGTTACTACCTATTGGTAATCTCATATAATCCTTAACAATTGTTTGAGGTAGTATTTATTTACTAACCCCCTGTTTTACAAAGCAGGAAAATGAGGTTCAGAGAAAAATTATTTGCCCAAAGGGAGATAACAGATGTGGCTTTTGGAATACTAAAAAAACATTTGGGGGGCGCCTGGGTGGCTCAGTGGGTTAAAGCCTCTGCCTTCGGATCAGGTCATGATCTCAGGGTCCTGGGATCGAGCCCCGCATGGGGTTCTCTGCTCAGCAGGGAGCCTGTTTCCTCCCCTCTCTCTCTCTCTGCCTGCTTGTCATCCCTCTCTGTCAAATAAATAAATAAAATCTTAAAAAAAAACCAACAAAAAAAAAAACAGTTGGGCAACTATTTTTTTGGTGACTGTCAAAGCTGCTTGAATGTTTAGAACACAATCTAGTTATACCATTAATGTCTCTGTAAACTGAAAATAAAAAGATGGCTAAAGAAACTAAATGGTAATTGCTTAAGGTCACTTTCAAAGTAAAACAACTGCTCACATTACTCAAGGTCACCTTCACTGCAAATCAAGTACGGAAATGAATTTTCTCTCTCCAATCTAGTGTATTCTCAATACATAAGGCAGGTCTCAAAACTCCTTGTACCTGCCAAACTCTTAGATAAGAAAAAAATTACAACTGTTTTCGAATAAGCTAATATTCATTTAATAACCAACAAACAACATAAAAGCTGCAGGGCCACCACTTGGGTTGTCTCCTTGCAATGAAACCAGAGAAAGAGCTAGATTTCCAGTTTCCTCCCATTACAGTTACAAGAATTGGAGAGGAAGTTCATTGGGGGTAAAGGTACTCTCAAAGCTAAAATTTACGAAATTACTGAAGGAATGAGTAGTATCCACCAAGAACCTCCTTCCCTGAAATCGTAGGTAAGTGAATTTAAAATGTAAAAACAAAAAAAACCCAGGGCTATGCTATGACTGGTAACAGAATGCGAGCTGGGTGGGGCGCCTGCGTGGTTCAGTAGGTTAAAGCCTCTGCCTTCAGCACAGGTCACGATCTCAGGGTCCTGCGATCGAGCCCCGCATGCTTCCCCCTCCCTCTCTGCCTGCCTCTCTGCCTGCCTCTCGGCCTGTGATCTTTCTGTCAGATAAATAAATAAAATCTTAAAAAAAAAAAAAGAAAGAAAGAAAAGAAAAGAAAAGAGAGCTGGGAACCAAAACAGCAACACTGGGTGATTAAGTTAATGCTAAGTACAGCTTCCCAACTACTTGGGGCGAGGCGGGAGACTGCGCACTTAGCCGGGATGCAGGTGAAAGGAAAGGGCACGAGAGACCACTAGGACAAATGGGTAAAAGGCGGTCGGAAATTATTTCCTCACAATTTCGCCTACCTCGGAGACGACTTAGAGCGGTCCTGGCCAAGGGAAACATCCTGAAGCTGAAGACAAAACCGTGCAACTACAGCTGCAGCTTTGCTACAACTCCGTACCAAGTATCCTTGCAAAGAGCCCCGAAAAACAAAATGGCTTTTGGGGGCGGGCTCTTTAACGAGATTTAATGAAATCTCGCGAGACCTGTAAAAAAAAACCTATAGAAATTGTAATCTTCTTTACAGACAGGAAAGATAAAGGCTTTTTGGGAAATGTAGTTTCACGCTTTGTAAGCGCCGTGTGCCAGTATTTAGCGAAGAACAAGAAAAACCCTTCCTTCCCCACCGCACCCACGCCTTGCAGCCAGGTTTAGGGCTCTACAGGAGAGAGCCAATAGACTGATCTTAGACAGAATCATCAAAGGCAGTAGTTCAAGTTGGTGTTTCAGAGGTTTGAGCTTGTGTCTCGCTCCACACTAGCAGTTCTTTTGAGTCCCCCGAACTTCTTTCGCTTCTCTAATTTTTTATCTATTACTGTATACTAATTTGCTTATTTTGAAATTATTTCAAATTTAGAGAACAATTGCGAGAATAGTAAAATAAAATCGTAATATGTGGGTAAATACGTGATAAAGCAAATGCAAAGAATCGATTGTAGAATCTTGGTGGTGTTCAGAGTACAATTACTTCACTTTTTCTGTATGTTTGGATATTTTCATAATAAAATATTGGTGGTGGGCGGAGAATGCCCAAGCACCTATTTCCAAGGTTCACCATTTGGATGATATTTTGCCACATGTGTTCTCCCTTTCTCTCTCTATTATATATGGGGGAGCAGTTCTGAACCATTTGAGAGTAATTTGCATACATCATGTACTTTTACCTTTTAATATTTGAGGGCTCATTTCCTGAGAGTAGGATATTCTCTTACATAACCATAGTACAGTTATCGAATTAAGAAATTTTAATATTGATAAAATACAGCGATTCCAATTTCATCAGCTGTTCCATTGTCTCTATCCAGAATTCAATCTAGATCCCCATATTGAATTTAGTTGTCATGTATCTTTAGTCTTCTTCAAAACTGAGTAGTTCCACAGCATTTCTTAGCTTTCATGGCATTTTTTTTTCTCACCACAGGTAACCTTTATTCTCTCAGTTTTATATATGAAGGAAGTAAAGTGCAGAAATATAGTTTTTTAAGATTTTATTTATTTATTTGACAGAGAGAGATCACAAGTAGGCAGAGAGGCAGGCAGAGAGGGGGAAGCAGGCTACCCACCAAGCAGAGAGCCTGAACTCCGTCTGGACCCTGAGCCAGATGTGGGACTTGATTACAGGACTCTGAGATCATGCCCTAAGCCAAAGGCAGAGGCTTTAACCCACTGAGCCACCCAGGAGCCCCGTAGGTGCAGAATCCTTAAATGACTAGTAGAAGATTAAGATTAGTTCCTTTTAAGTGGAAGAACTGGTAATGGACCTCTTGACTCCACAGCTCTGTGCTCTGTAATATTTTTGAAGAGTGTAGGCCTGTTATTTTATAAAAGTTCCCACAAATTGTGTGTGATTGATATTTTCTCATAATTCAATTCAGTTTATGCACTTCTGGCAGGAACGCAATATAACAAATGTGTCTTCTTAGGGCATCTTATGAGGAAGCATGCAATGTCCCATTATTGTCTCTCTCTTTTTTTTTTTAAGATTTTATTTATTTATTTGACAGAAAGAGATCACCAGTAGGCAGAGAGGCAGGCAGAGAGGGGGGGGGGGGGGGAAGCAGGCTCCCTGCTGAGCAGAGAGCAGGTTGCAGGGCTCCATCCCAGGACTCTGAGATCATGACCTGAGCCAAAGGCAGAGGCCCAACCCACTAAGCCACCCAGGCGCCCCTATTGTCTCATTATTACCAAATTTAATTCTTTGGTCCAAAGAGTGGCTTCCAAGTTCCTAAAGTTACTGTTTTTTCCCTTTGTAATAAAGTAATGTGAAAAATACATAGAGACTATGTGAATATCCTGTTCTTCATAAAAATTTCACCCACTAGTTTTTGTATCCATTGATGATTTTTGCCTAAATCAGTTATTAGTTTGAAAGCTTCATATAGTGATTTTCTAATTCTCTCATCATTCTATATTTAATAGTGGGTGTTCTACTGTAGGGAGGAATTTTATCCCCTCTCCAATTTACTTGTTCATTATCAATATGGATTTGTGGATTCAGTAGTTATAATCCATTACTTTCATGATTTATTTTAGTAATCAATAGTCCCAGATGTGATCAGTAGGATTCCATTCAAGCTGTCTTATGTGAATTTTTTGACATGACTTCATTTTTTTTAAGCACGTGTTTATTTTCTGACACAAGATGTCCGAGATTCATCTTGTACTTTTCCCTGCCCCAGCGCTGGAACCAGCCATTCCTCTAAGAAGCCCTAATTTCTTTTAGAGATGGCATTTAGCAACATATATTCAGTACCAGGTGTGCTCATTAATATTGGAGTGTCATTGCTTCTAGTCCTTTCAGCAAATAGAGCTAGGAATATATGTTATGAAAGATAAATTTATACTAATACCTCCGATTCCAGTCCAAACCCCAAAAGTTTTTTTTACTTTCCCTCACTTCATATTTGTTTCTCTCTTCTTCCATGGTGAGAATCCTTGCTTTCAATAACATCAGTGTTTATGCATATTGTATTATACAAAATAAATTTTCAGAATTGCTATACTCATATTACTATGAAAAACAAACCTACATAGTAGATTTTAAGATTTGCTTGTAGTTTTTTTTTTTTTAGACTAATGGGATATAATCAAAGTGGTGTGTTCATAAATTGTTCAGATAAGTTTTTTTTCTTTAATGTGGTTGTTTTTCATTTGAAATAGTGTCAAGCTCCCTTTTTCTGTTTGTATTCAATTTCAGTTTTATCATGTTCTTACTGATGTGATTTAAATTTTTCTCTGATTTTATTTTTTAAATTTTTATCTATTTATTTTTAAAGTAAGCTCTACACCCAATGTGGGGCTCAAATTCACAACCCTGAGATCAAAAGATGCATGCACTACCAACTAAGCCGGCCAACTACCCTAATTATTTTAAAAATTGTGGTAAAATATATGTAACATAGTATTTACCATTAATAATTATTAAGTGTACAGTTTAGTAGAATTAAATACCTCCAAATTTTTGTACAATCATCACCACTATTCATCTTTAGAATTTTTTTCGTCTTGAAAAACCGTATGACCAGGTTTTATATTTGGATTATTTTAGAAATGTTTACATTATTACAAAAGTCAAAACTATACAAACTTGTATACTTAGAGAAGTGTCATTCCCTCCCATAACTGTTCCACTCCATTTCCTCCATCTCATGTAGATAACCAATTTCATTAGTTTCCGGTTTAACTTTTTCTGTGTTTCCTTTTGCAAAAATGGGCAAATATGTGTATATTTTCTTATTTCCTCTTCTATTTTACACAAATGTAGCATAATATGTATATTCTTTTGTACTTTGGTTATTTTCACTTAACAATAGATCTTGAAAACCCATATCATTTACACAACACTTCCTTATTCCTTTTCTTATAGCTGTGAAATACTCCATGGTGTTTACATATGTTGGAGGAGGTAATAAAGAGGACTCGGCTGCCAGTTGACCTGAGAGCTGGACCCAGGTAATCATACACCCCTCACCCAAACCCCATTCTGGGAATGTACACTCTGCCTACTTTTCCCAAGTGGGAGCTATTCCAACCGCATAGCCTTGAGAAAGTAAGTTATTGTTGAGACCACCTGGACAGCACGCATGACTGAACCCAGTTAAGGCCTCTATATAAACTTTTGAGATCCTGGTGGGCAGGTGCGAATTTCTATTCATTTTGCGGCTCCCCGAGACAAGATTCATGAGTTCCCTTGCCTATTAAAAACACAGCCAAAGTGTCCATAGATAGATAAATGGGTAAAGTGTATTATACACAGTGGAATATTACTTAGCCATAACAAGAATGAAATCTTGCTATTTGTGACAACATGGATGGGCCTAGAGGGTATATACTAAGTAAAATAAGTCAGATAGAGAAAGAAAAATACCGTATGATTTCACTTATATGTGGAATCTTAAAAAAGCCAAAATAAATTAACAAACAAAAAACAGAAACAGACTCATAAATACAGGCTAGTGGTTGCCAGAGGGAGGGAGGATGGGTGAAATAGGTAGAAAGGATTAAGAGGTACAACCTTCCAGTTGTAAAATAAATAAGTCATGGAGATAAGCAGGACAGTATAGAGAATTTGGTCAGTAATGTTTTTATAATGTGGTATGGTGACAGATGGTGACCACACTCATGGTGGTGAGCAGTGCATAATGTATAGAATTGTAAAATCACTATGTCGTACACTTGAAACTAATGTAACATTGTATGTCAACTATACTTCAAGAAGAAAAATAAAAATTTTAGGGGCTCCTGGGTGGTTTAGTCAGTTAAGCATCTGATTTTGGCTCAGGTCATGATCTCGGGGTCCTGGGATTGAGTCTCAGGTCAGAATCCATATTCAGTTGGGAGTCTGCTTCTTTCTCTCCCTCTGCCCCTACCCCGCTCATGCTCGTGCACGCAGTCTCTGTCTCTGTCTCTCTCTCTCTCTCTCTCTCTCTCAAATAAATAAATAAATAAAATCTTTAAAAATAAATAAATGAATTTAAAGACCTATCAACCTAGAGTGGTCTGCTTCAGTCTCTCCTTGGTCTCTCCTTGCCATGTATGTGCCGGGGCCAGTTTGTAAACCAATAATATACCATAGTATATTCCATAATATATTGGTATATTCCAAATACCTTGTATTTGGGTATTTCTGAGAATATTTCAATTATAAATAGTTTTAAAATGAGTGATTTTGTGAACATATATTCTTACTTTTTGGATTAGATTCCTAGAAGTGGGATTGCTGGATCAGAGGATAACTGCATATGTTAGTTTTGCTAGATATTGTCAGCTTACCCTCCATAGATATGTCAGTTTTTCATTTCCACAAGCATTGTATAAGGGTGCATGTTTCCCCACAGCCTTGATGATCACATGTATTGAATTTTCGCCAACATGATAGGTGAGATTTCCCTGTTCTTTAAAAATTTACCTTAATTTTTATTCATTCAATTTACATGCAATAAAATTCATTCTTTTTTGGTGTACTAGTCTGTGAGTTTTGACAAGTGCCTAGTGTAACCACCCCAACAATAAAAGACATAACAGTTCCATCACCACAGAAATTTCCTTGTGTGGCTCCTTTGTAACCAACCTCTCTTCCCATGTCCAGCCCTAGATAGCCACTGATCTATTCTCCGTCCCTTTGAGCTTGTCTTTTCCAGAATGTCATATAAATAGAATCAAACAGCATGTCTCCATATACTTTTATTTTGTATTATTATTATGAGTGTCTGTAAACGTCTTAAAATGCTTTTCATATCTCCAGATCATATATCTTCACTTCAGAACCAGCTATTTTCCCTTCCATACACATATCCTTGTCTCTCTAATATAATGAAATTCTTTTTCTCTCTGCGTGTGTGTGCATGTGTTTCCCAGCAAAACCTATAAGAGTAGTCATGTCATGTTTCACACCGTGGAAATACATCCAAATTATAGACAACTGATTTTATTTTGTTGGTATTTTTCCTCTTGATTATTCTTCTCTAATTAAAGCATCCCAGTTTTACAATCCACTATGATAAACAAAACTAGACCAAATAAATGGAAACTTCTTCACGTAGGATTTTTATTTTTTACATAGGGGATTTGATGTTTAATGAAAATGGACTATGACACAAAAACTAAAAAGAAATGCTTCCTTACAACCTTAGCTTCGTGTTCATCTCCCAAACAAAATAAGTCAGCGTTTGCTGTCTATACCCTGAAATTTAAGTCCTTGTCTTAAAGTAATAAATTAGTAAGTTAACTTTAAAAATGTCATGAAAAAAACTTTAAAAAATCACTTTTGATGTCCGCTCTGTGCACCGCATATGCCACAGTTCATGGGACACAATGTATTCAACAAGCTCTTGCTCATTTACTTTTAAAAAATCTTTAGTGATATTAAGTGTATTTCTGCTTTCCTTCTTTTACATTTTCCATGTTGACTTGAAAAAATTTAGAGGCAGAATGAGGGAATAAGATAGATAACAATACGTGGCTAAGTCCGAATTTTCTAGAATATTACACAAACAAGGCGTTTTTCAAGGACCTCTAAATGAACGGGGAAAAGATTTCTTTGTAACAACCTGAAGCCATTTTGGACTAAGAGAAAAAAAAAAAACACGCAACCCTTCACAACTGCGCATGCGCCTGGGCGGACACATTAAACGCCTCATCTTTACGTAAATGAAAGAGGCAGTTAATCACCCTTAGCGGACCAATGAAAAACCACCAGATTATCCTTTTTCTATTGGCTAACGGAGACCAATTAGAAGTGAACCGCCTTTTAGCGTGCGCCGAGCGGTAGAGCGTCATGACGTAATGTGAAGGGTCGCCCAGCCGGGCTGAGCTGGACCAATGAAGCGGGACGGGGGGCGGGTTTGCCTGTTCTCACGCCCAGCACTGAGACCCTGCAGAAGGAAAAGTTTCGCTTCTCCGAGGGAGGGGGCGAGAGCGACAGCGAGAGAGCGAGAGAGAGAGAGAAGCGAACATGGCAGCGCGTTGGTGGCTGTGGTGTGTCTCCGCGAACATGGCGGTGGCGCTGCTGCTCAGTTACGGGGTTCCCTCAGCCTCTGCCCAAAGAAAGAAGGAGGTGAGGACGCTGTTTGCAGCAACAGGGGCTTTCCCCAAAGAATGGGGCTTGAGACGGTCTGTACTCCTTCCCATCCTCTTTATTGGTTCTGTGTCTTTTGGTGGCTCCAGTTTCACCATTTTTAAGAGTTATGGGGTTCGCGAGAAAAGAAACTGTAACTCCTTGTCTTCTAGGGATGTAGAGCCTCAGAGGGGTGGGGTAGATGACAACCTGGCTTCTATAGGCCTGTGCGTGTACAAAGCGGAGAGTTTTGACACTACTTTGGTTATGGGCCGCATCAGGTGGTAGGGGAAGTTTGACTCTAAGTCCGGGGGTAGAATTTCTTGAATCTTTCTGCTGTCAGTAAATGTAACTCCCTTATAGATGTCTAAGAGCTATACGTTTGTATCATTTTCGCTTCAGGAATGTGAGAATTAAACTGAAAAGCTATGCTAGGTTTATGACATTGTCCAAATAGTTGTTTCAAAGCATTTCTTTAAATGCAGTAAATTTTACTGGGATGGAAGCCCTTAAACCATTTTCAGTCATTAGCATTCAAACATGCTAAATACTGTTGTAGAAACTTGGTATGCATGTGAACAAAATTAAGATTCTTTCTTTTTGGAATTTACTGACTGTGGCAAGTAGAGGAGATAGAGTATTCTTTCCTTACCATTAAGCAATCCAAGGAAAGAAATTTTAACAGTGTGTTTTGAAACATTTATGACTTAGAGCCATATGCTCTTAGAGCTTTTAGGATTATCACAATTATTTATATTATTTATGCTCCCTGACTTTATGGATAAAGAAAACCGAGTCCTAAGCTTACACAGTTACTTGTTACAGAATAAGGACTAAAACCCAAGGTCAGTCAGTATTATGCTAGTTCCTGTACATTTTGTGCTGCTTCTAGTACACAACACCTATACACGCACTTTTAAAATATCATTTAGATATTTCAGATGCTTATCAACTTGAGCTGAATTTAAAGGAACTTATCTTTTCTGTTTCTGAATGTTTGAACTATTTGGTAAGAAAAAAAAATAAGCCAGCAAATTAAAATGAGTTACTTATTAGGTTGGCAGAAAGTAAAATAAAAACATACAGTTTTCAAAGGTATAGCAAACAGGCTTTTTTTCAGAGGATTCCAAGATGTTTTTACATGGATAACAAGATATAGAGCAATACTTTAAATTTTAGATGCCTGTTATGCAAAAACACAAAACCACCCATATATAAATATATATATATATATGCATAGAGCAATTTTTATAAGGATACACAATAGTCTTAAGTGTGGCTTTCTCTGGGTAGTTGGGATTGTTCATTAGGGGAACACTTTCACTTTTTACCGTATGTATTGGTACTGCCTGAATTTCTACAATAACCACTCTTTATAAATAAGAAAAGTGAATATTTTGAAAAAACTACTGTTTTGTCCAGTTGAATTGTATTTATTCATTTACTCTTTCACTGAAGTAGAAGCAGAAAGGCCTAGCAGGAGATAGATTATTTTTAAAAGGAATCAGTAATAAATTATATGCTTTAAAATGGTTAACATGGTGGATTTTATGTTATGTAAGTTTTATCTCAAAACAGTTTTAAAAGGAATCAGATTCCGACTCCTTTCCCATGATGCCCAGACCCTATTGCTCTTAAAAATCTATTTTAGATTTTTATCTACTGCTATTTTAGATTAAATCTACTGCTTAACTGGTCATCCTTGAACCCGTCCTTCATGGTATTTCCAGAGATGTTAACATGAAAATCTGAAAACCTTTCCACCTATTTTGCAAAGTATAAAAGGGCTTCTGTAGCTTGACCCTTGTCTGCTTCTTCCAGGCTTATCACCGTCCAAGCTCTTTCTATACAAGTCACACTGAATTACCTGCCTTCCTTGATCTTTCTATATTCTCTTGCAAGTGTCTGTATTTTGCTGGACTTCTGCTGGAGTATTTTCATTCTCTCTCACACCCCTTCTCGTTCACCTGAGGATTCCTCCTCCTTTTTTTTTTTTTTTTTTAAAGATTTTATTTATTTATTCATTCATTCATTCATTTATTTATTTAATTTTTTATTTGAGAGAGAGTGTGCATGCATGCTTGTGCAAGCACAGGCAGGGGGAGAGGCAGAGGAAAAGAGAAGGGAGAAACAGACTCTCCACTGAGCAGGGAGCCAGACAAGGGGCTCCCTTGGAGATCGTTAACTCAGATGAAGGGGCAGATGCTTAACTGACTGAGCCACCGTGGCGCCCCTGACAAATCCTACTCTTCAATTCTTAGCTCAAACATTACATTCTTCCTCAACCAAACTTTTCCTCTTCCCCCCAGGTGAACTGAGATGAATTCAGCACATCATATTATCACTGTTCATATATCAGTCTTCCCCATTAGACTGTGAGCATCTTGAATATACTTTTTTAAAAATACAGATACCTTTAAATTAATTTTTGTTTTTCTGGCACCTAGCAGTGTCAAAAAGGGCCTGATAAACGTGAAATTAATTAAATAAATGTGTGTATATAGGGTCAGGAATCTGTTCTTTCACTTGCGGTTTATTTAGGTTTTACAGTCTAAAATTGGATTTTCTCATCAGTAAATAAGGAAAATTGATATAGAATGGTAAACATGGCTTAGTTTTTACCCTTTCCACCTGTAACTGAGGATGTTTTAGGCTGTTTAAAAAAGATTGCTGTGGGGCACCTAGATTGCTCATCCAGTTAAGCGTCCAACTCTTGGTTTAGGCTCAGGTCATGATGTCAGGGTCCTGGAATCAAGCACCACTTCGGGCTCCCTGCTCAGCGGGGAGTCTGCTTCAGAATCCTCCCTCTGTCTCTGCCTCTCCCTCCCTTCCCCCACCCTGCTTGCACACACATTCTCTCTCTTTCTCTGTCTATCTAAAATAAAAATAATTCTTTAAGGGGCACCAGGGTGGCTCAGTTGGTTGAGCGTCTGCCTTTGGCTCAGGTCATGATTCAGAACAAACACCATGTCAGGCTCCTTGCTCAGTGGGAGGGTCTGCTCCTCCCCTCCACTCTGCTCCTTATCCCCGCTCCTGCTTTCTCTCTCTCTCCCGCTCTTTCCCTCAAGTAAGTAAAATCTTAAAAAACAAAAAATAAATTAAAAAAATATATACTACTCAGAGACAATTTTAACATAAAGGTGTTCTGTTGTAGAATACTGACTGCATTTAGTCAATTTTTGAAAACATTTTTTTAAAAATCCCAGCTCTATCTGCCATAGTAGATGTGGCTTTAAATAGTAGGTTGATGCCTGGGCTTATAATCTTAAGTATTCCTTTTAAAAAGACACTTTTTGGGATGTCTGAGTGGCTTAGTCAGTTAATTGTCTGCCTTCAGCTCAGGTCAAGATCTCAGGGTCCTGAGATCAAGTCCCACATCAGCTCCCTGCTCAGCTTCTCCCTCTATTTCTCCCCCGCAACCTTCAGCTTGTGCTCTTTCTTACAAACAAATAAAAAAAAAAAATTAAAAGAAACTTTTCCTAAATTAATACAATTAAAAAGCACTCAAGTTCCTCCTGGTGGTTTATCATTAAATGTAATGCTATCCTACTTATCTGATTATTTATACCTATAATAGTGTTTTCACAGGAGCATTGACTTATTCTCTAATATTTATTGAATGCCTTCTACATGCCAGGCACAATGGTTTATATACATTATGTATAATCCTCACAATAACCCTGCAGAGTAAAGATTACTCTAAATCTCCTTTAGAAAGATGAGGGAAGAGAGATTAACTAGAGAGATTATTGGGGGCCTGCCCAAAGAAGGCAGCTCTAGAGACTGAGCTGGGATTCCACCCCTGGTCGGACTCCAAACCCAATGCTCTCTACTAGGTCACAAACACTTCTTTGCAATGACTTGTTTTATTTTTATGATGAATTATATCCCTCTGTGGTAGAAGGGGAGTTGTTTGTCCTTGCATCTGGTGTCATTTTAGGAAGGCAGCATGATAACAATGAAAACGCATAGCCTTTGATAAAATGATACATATGTCTTGATCTACTTCTGGGAATCTGTAATAGAGAAATAAAATGAAATATAGAAAACAGTGAATGCACATAGCATATTGAAACCTAAAAAAATGATTATAATAATGCTAGGATGATAGACTACCACCCCTTTCTCAGTTTTCAAAAAAAAATTTTGGAAAATTTTAAAGAGCATATATATTAATGCAACCCTAATAATCCTTAGCCAGTTGCTCAGTCTCATTTTCCTTATCAGTAGAATGCGAAAATGCCTGTTTGCATATTGTGAAAATTAAATGAGGGCCGTAAAGGATATATAATGCCATCCCTTGCATGTAGAAGACATTAGATGAATATTAGAAAATAAGATTGTGGGGGCGCCTGGGTGGCTCAGTGGGTTAAGCCTCTGCCTTAGGCTCGAGTCATGATCTCAGGGTCCTGGGATCGAGCCCCGCATGGAGTTCTCTGCTCACCAGGGAGCCTGCTTCCCCCTCTCCCTCTGCCTGCCTTTCCGCCTACTTGTGATCTCTTTCTCTCTGTCAAATAAATAAATAAAATCTTTAAAAAAAAAAAAAGAAAGAAAGAAAATAAGATTGTGTTCCTCTGCGGTAGTAAAAAATTTTTTGGCTTATCTTTTTGTGATGTATGTATGGATATTCAGAAAAGAGAATTACTGCATATTTTGACAAGGCAGGCTATTGGAAAAACTTCTACATTTTCTGACATTGCTTTGAAAACTGACAAATGAAATTGTCACATGTTTAAAATTTCTGTGATTCTTCAGAAAATGCCTTATTACTAAGAATCAAAGGCCCAGTAGCAGTTGCAAAACAAATTGAGGTACCCTCTAAAACTAAAACATCAAGGAGAGGGGACAGAGTGTATTTTAGCCCTGTCCAGAAAGTAGGTGCACTGAGAATAGAACAGATGACATTTAAGGATTAAAAATTCCCTCTTCTCTGCTCACTCTCTGTCTCCTTCAGGTATGTTTCCACATCTGCTCAGTGTCACTCTTAATTTAAAGATGGAGTTGGAAATGTATTGCTTAACCAGGAATCTTATTTTGTGAATGTCTGAAAACTAGTAGATGATTAAGAAAGCTAAAAATAGGGGCACCTGGGTGGCTCAGTGGGTTAAAGCCTCTGCCTTCGGCCAGGTCATGATCTCAGGGTCCTGGGATCGAGCCCCGCACCGGGCTCTCTGCTCGGCAGGGAGCCTGCTTCCCTCTCTCTCTCTCTCTGCCTGCCTCTCTGCCTACTTGTGATCTCTTTCTGTCAAATAAATAAATAAAAATAAAATATTTTAAAAAAAAAAAGAAAGCTAAAAATACCAAGAATTTTTATAAATAAACCCTGATGGTGTGGAGCACAGATACAGTCAAATAAGTTTGGGGGTGGGGGAAGGGAGGTGCATTTTAGAGTAATTCAGACTGGTGATATTTACCTTTATTACTTCTGAAATTCAGAGAAAATCTTAATGGCAGGATCAGATTTTAGCTTTAAATGATGATGGATATGCTATTTTTCATGAGATATATTCAGGGACAGTAGGAGAATTGTAGTTGTTAAGACAATCTAGTTTACTAGAGCTAATTTAGATAAATATTATGCAGGCAGGTAGAATGAAATCAAACTATTGTGTCACTGCCTTTTTTTGGCCCTCTTTATTCTTTATAGGCCTAAAATGTTCATCATCATACTTGATTGTTGCTAATAGAATTAGAGATATTAATTGACTTCCTGTTGGGATTATTTTGTGGTCATACTAAGTAAAATATTTCGAGAGACCAGAGAGTTCAAGCTTACTTAACTTTACTGGTAAGTATTTAATTGTGAATAATACTGCTCTTTTGTTTTGTTTTATTTGAGTCAAAAATAAATAATATAGTCCAGGAAGGGAGGAAATTGATTATAAAAGTCTTTCCTTATACATTTAATGTTTTTCCATAGCAAGCCTATATTTTTTTGAATAAATATATCTAATGCAAATTAAACACTGGATGGATATATTTTCTTAAATATTTAGTAAAGCTGTTAGTAGAAAAAGTATTTGCATTAGGAGTTATTTCCCGATCAATTGCCTTTTTTTTAGTTGCTGAATAATTCATTTGATAAACCTCTTTTCTGTACTATAGTCCTTTGTGGTTCTTAACTTTAAAGTATTAAATAATAGAAGGACGCAAAGGGTATGGGCAACATTTTAATTCTTTACTTTTGAAGGTTATGTCTTTGGAAGATAAAGGGGTATCTGCGGAGTACATGGTGTGACTTAGTGAAGATGCTGTAGAAAAACAAAATTTTTATTTCTGAGCTATAGCTTTTCAGTACTCAAACAATGGGCTCTTGACAAAGAATGAAAGACACCCTAAGGAGGATGGTTCTTCGGTACTAGAGGTTTACTCAAATCAAGAAAGCTTTCAACTCAAATGTGAAGAAAAGAGAA
Organism: Procyon lotor; assembly: GCA_028646535.1. Classification (NCBI taxonomy): domain Eukaryota; kingdom Metazoa; phylum Chordata; class Mammalia; order Carnivora; family Procyonidae; genus Procyon; species Procyon lotor. Next base: position 52,000,290 of record CM053612.1, read on the forward strand.
ATTCCTTTATAAGTCCATATATTAGAGAAGACAGAAGACTAGTGAAAGAAGTGAGTAGGTAGGACCTGTTCTCTAAAAACTATAAAACAGGGACTCCTGGGTGGTGGCTAAGTGGGTTAAGTCTCTGCCTTTGGCTCAGGTCATGATCTCAGGGTCCTGGGATCGAGTTCCACATGGGGCTTTCTGCTCAGCAGGGAGCCTGCTGCCCTTCTCTCTCTGCCTGCCTTTCTGCCTACTTGTCTCTCTCTCTCTGTCAAATAAAATCTTTTTAAAAAATAAAAATAAAAACTATAAAACACAGATGAATGAAATTGGAGATGACACAAATCAATAGAAAGATATTCCATGCTCATGAATTGAAAGAACAAATATTGTTAAAATGTCCATGCTACCCAAAGCACTCTATAGATCTAATGTAATCCCTATCAAAATAACAGCATTTAACACAGAACTAGAATAAACAATCCTAAAATTTGTATGGAGCCACAAAAGACCCTGAATGGAAAAAGCAATCTTGAAAAAGAAAAATAAAGCTAGAGGTATCACAATTCTAGACTTCGAGTTGTACTGCAGAGCTATAATAATCAAAACAGTATGGTACTGGCACAGAAATAGACACATTGATCAATGGAACGGTGTAGGAACCCCAGAAACAAACCCACAATTGTATGGTCAGTTAATTTTTAACAAAGGATTCAAGAATGTGCAATGGAAAAAAAACAGTCTCTTCAACAAATAGTGTTGGAAAAACTGGACCCATGTTCTTACATTGTATACAAAAATAAACTCAAAATAGATTAAGGAAAAAAAAATAGATTAAGGGCCTAAATGTAAGACCAGAAACTATTAAATCCTAGAAGAGCCCAGGCAGTAAAGTCTCTGACATTGGCTTTTTTCCCTTAGATATGTGTAGAAAATGTGTCTGACATTGGCAGCATTTTTCTAGATACATCTCCGGAGGCAAGGGAAAAAAAAGGAAAGATAAACTATTTGGGATTCGTTAAGATAAAAATCTTCTGCACAGTGAAGGAAACAATCAGTGAACTAAAGGCAGCCTACAGAGTGGGAGAAGATAGTTGCAAATGACATGTCCAGTAAAGGGTTAGTATCCAGAATATATAAAGAATTTCTGTAATTCAACACTGGAAAAACAAATAATCCAATTAAAAATGGGCAGAAGACATGAATATACATCTCTCCATGGAAAGATGCTCAGTATCACTGATCATCAGGGAAATGCACAGCAAAGCTACAAGGAGAGTCACTTCACACCTGTCAGAATGGCTAAAATGAAAAACAAACAAGTGTTGGTGAGGATGCGGGAGAAAAAGGAACCCTCGTGCACTATTGATGAAAATGCAGACTGGGACGGCCACTGTGGCAGTGTGGTGGTTCCTCAAAAAACTAAAAATTAAATTACCATATGATCCAGTAATCACACTACTGAGTGTTTATACAAAGAATACAAAAACACTAATTCAAAAGGATATATGCACCCCTATGTTTGTCACAGCATTATTTAGCCAAATTATGGAAGCATCCCAGGTGTCCATTGATAAATGAATGGATAAAGAAGATGTATGTGTACATATATACTATAGAATATTATTCAACCATAAAAAAGAATGAAATCTTGCCATTTACAACAGTGTAGATAGAAATAGAAAGTATAATGCTGTGTGAAGTAAGTCAGAGAAAGGCAAATACCATATGACTTCATTCATATGTGGAATTTAATAAACAAAACAAGGGAAAAAAGACAAACCAAAAAAGCAGACTCTTAACTATAGAGAACAAACAGGTGGTTACCAAAGAGGAGGTAGATGGGAGGATGGGTGAAATAGGTGAAGGAGATTAAGAGTACAGTTATTCTGATGAGCACTGAGTAATGTATAGCATTGTTGAATCACTATATTGTACACCTGAAACTAATATAACACTGTATATTAACTACTGGAATTTTTAAAAAGTGTCTCAATTATTAAGATGTTATAATTGAGTTATCTAAAATATATCACATTCTTCAATCATTCCAGGAAGATCAGATAGTTTTTTTATTATTAGAAATGATGTATTTTGGGGCACCTAGGTGGTTCAGTGGGTTAAAGCCTCTGCCTTCGGCTCAGGTCATGATCTCAGGGTCCTGGGATGGAGCCCCACATCGGGCTCTCTGCTCAGCAGGGAGCCTGCTTCCCCCTCTCGCTTTGCCTGCCTCTCTGCCTACTTGTGTTCATTCTCACTCTGTCAAATAAATAAAATCTTAAAAAAAAAAAAGTATTTTTTCCTTTTGTTCATAATTTGAATAGCTTAATGTTTATTTAATTTCCCTGTGTTATGCATAGATATTCATATAACATGTAGTTCCTGCTCATAAGAATAAGAATGTGTAGCAGTAGTTCTGAAACTTCAGTATATATAATCACTTGGGTTACCTGTTAAAATTTCATGTTCTCAGGGGCGCCTGGGTGGCTCAGTGGGTTAAAGCCTCTGCCTTCGGCTCAGGTCATGATCTCAGGGTCCTGGGATCGAGCCCCACATCAGGCTCTCTGCTCAGCAGGGAGCCTGCTTCCCCCTCTCTCTGCCTGCCTCTCTGCCTACTTGTGATCTGTCAAATAAATAAATAAAATCTTTAAAAAAAAAATTTCATGTTCTCAGAGCCTACAGTAGACCTACTGATTCAAATTTACTAGAGAATGAAATCTGAAAGTCTTAATATATTTTTTTAAGATTTTATTTATTTGACAGAGAGAGAGAGCGCAAGCACAAATAGGCAGAGAGGCAGGTGGGTGTGGGGGGAAGCAGACTCCCCGCTGAGCAGAGAGCCCGATGCGGGGCTCCATCCCAGGACCCTGAGATCATGACCTGAGCAGAAGGCAGAGGCTTTAACCCTCTGAACCACCCAGGCACCCCTGGAAGTCTTAGCATTTAACAAGCTCCTTTATACCAGCCATACTTGGAGAAACATTGGTCTAGAAAGTTTATTACCTATTATGGTAAGGGCTTCCTCTGGCAAGTTTTGGTTTACTTTATCGCCACATTTTTATATTTTATGTTGTGTTTTGATCGGTAGTCAATTAAAAAGTTGACTACATAATAAGATGATAAAAACTTAAATCATACTGTGAAAATTCTTCTCAGTTTGCAACAGTGGTTCTCAACGAGGGAGGAGGGGAATTTTGCTCCCTGGGGTTGGTTATCTGGCAATGTCTGGAAACATTTTTGGTTGTTGCAGCTGAAGGTAGGGATACTACTGGCATCTGGTGGGTGAAGATCAGGGATGCTGTTCAGCATCCTACAATGTGCAGGACAACTCTGGACAACAAACAATTAATCTGGCTCAAGATATCAATATTGCCACTGTTGTAAAACCCTTGTTTAGAGTGATCTGTTTCCTCAGTATCATTGTTCCACAAGTCTTATTAATTATTTGTTGTACTAATCTTTTGAGAGTGTATATATTTCTCTATGGGCTTTGAGTCTGTGTTTGCTTTTCTATTTGTGACATACTCATTTTATGGGTCTTACCAGAATTATTTTGAATCTGCTACAAAACTAATTTTTGGCGTTCTTTCTCTGTTGTTCATAGGTATACTCAGAAAATTTTTTTTTTCATTATTGGCTGAATTCAGCCATGCTTTAAAGGCAAATCATTCATTTTTAGAATCCATGTTACTGTTCCCTTCTTGGAAAAACAAGTTCCATTTTTTTTTAAGATTTTATTTACTTATTTATTAGAGCAAGCACGTGCATGTGAACAGGGACAGAGGAAGAGGGAGAGAATCTCAAGCAGACTCCCTGCTGCGCACGGAGCCCAACATGGGGCTTGGTCCCATCACCCTGAGATCATGACCTGAGCTGAAATCAAGAGTCATTTGCCTAACTGACAGAGCCACCCAGGCATCCCGAGTTTTGATGGTTTTTAAAAGTATAACAACTAATCTTTTGTCAGATACGTGGTTTGAAATAATTTCTCCTACTCTGTAGCTTGTCTTTTTCTCCTCTTAACATGGTCTTTCCTAGAGAAAAAAAATTAATTTTGATGAAGTTATCCTTTTTTTTCCTTTTATATGAATCATGCTTTTTGGCTTCAGGTCTAAGAACTCTTCTTTCCATACCCCATGATCCTAAATGTTCTTTCCTAATTTTTTTCCAAAACATTTTTTTTTAAAGATTTTATTTATTTATTTGACACACAGAGAGAGATCACGAGTAGGCAGAGAGGCAGGCAGAGAGAGAGGGGGAAAGCAGGCTCCCTCCTGAACAGAGAGCCTGACATGGGGCTCGATCCCAGGACGCTGGGATCATGACCTGAGCCGAAGGCAGAGGCTTAACCCTCTGAGCCACTCAGGTGCCCCCAAAACATTTTTTTTAAGTAAGCTGTATGCCCAGTGTGGGGCTTGAACTCACAACCCTGATATCAAGAGTCACATGCTCCACTGACTGAGCCAGCCACGTGCCCCTTTTTTCTGTTTTTCTAAAATTTTCATAGTTTTCATTTTTTGTTTAAGTATTAATTAACTTGATTGATAATTAATTAATTTTAAGAATTAACTTGAATTAGTTTTTATACGAAGTATGAAGTTTAGTTTGAGATTTCTGTTTTTGACTTTGGATGTCCATGTGCTCCAGCACTATTTGTTGAAAAGGCTAGCCTTGCTTTACTGAGTTTTTGCACCTTTGTGAAAAATCAGATGTCTATACCTAATATAGTCTGTTTCTGTGCCACTGATGTATGAGTCTATTCTTTCATCAGTACCACTCTGCCTTGCCTATTATAGCTATATAGTAAACCTTAAAATCAGGTAGAGTGATCCTCCCATTTTATTCTTTGTTTTCACTACTCCAGTTTCTTTATATGTGTGTTTTGTTTTTATTTTGTTTTGGCTTTGAGAAGCAAAATCTTATACAAAACTAACTGGTTTAACTCAACATTATTTGGAATCTTTGGTAAATAAAATATTTTATGATTTTATATTTTATTAGTATAAATAAGTAATTCACATCAACAGTGTAGTATCTGATTAAATCTCATCATGAAATAATAGAATTTTGAGAATCATTATCAGGCCCTATTATCAGATTTTATTTTTAAGTTTCTCACATTTTCTGTGTACCTCTGCTTGTTAGTCTTGGTTTTAGGTAAATTGTTTAGTTAAAAGGAACTTCAAATGCCATGCTGAGAGCATTAACACCAAGTTCCTCCATTTTTTCTTTTTTAGATGGTGTTATCAGAAAAGGTTAGTCAACTGATGGAATGGACCAATAAAAGACCTGTAATAAGAATGAATGGAGACAAGTTCCGTCGCCTTGTTAAAGCCCCACCAAGAAACTACTCCGTTATTGTCATGTTCACTGCTCTCCAACTTCACAGACAGTGTGTCGTGTGCAAGTATGAACTTTCAACTACACTTTAAAATTAAACAATATAAGATTTTAACCATTTCTCAATCCCAGAAGAACCAAATTAGTTCAGTGGGTACATAAACAATTATTGTGTATACTTTACTTAGAATACTGCCCTTTTTTACAGTCATTTCTTCGTTGCCCACATTAGTGGGCACAAAGTGGGAACAAAGAGCAAGGATAAAGTATTGTGATAGTCATGATAGGAATAACTTAAAAATTAAATAATCGTATAAATTGGTATCAACTTATATAAATGTACGCCAGTTGGATTGATGTATTTTATTATTTGTAAATGCTTTCAGTTTCATACTCTTATTTTGTACAACAACCCCAGAAAGTAAGTAAAACAAATATTCTCTCATTTATGGAGAGATAGGTTCCAGAATCTTTTAACTGGTCTACCCAAAGCTAGAGATAGTTATTAATGCAATAATGGTAGCTACATCCAAATTCAGAATTACAAGAGAACGTTTTTAGAAAATAAAGATATATGATTTAGAGATGTTTTCTTTTTTCTAGATTATTTTGAATGATTGAAAACCTTGGAAATGGAGACTAATCTCACTTAAACTTTCATCAAACAATGGTTTATTGATTTTATTTTACTATTTCTGAAAGATCTTAGGAACCAAGATTGATACTTCTTTTAACAAAAAGACTGTATTTCTTTATCTTTTTAAAGATTTTATTTATTTATTTGTCAGAGAGTGCGAGAGTGAGCACAAGCAGGGGAAGCAGCAGGTAGAGGGAGAAGTAGGCTCCCCACTGAACAAGGAGCCTGATATGGGACTCAATCCCAGGACTCTAGGATCATGACCTGAGCCAAAGGCAGATGCTTAACCAACTGATCTACCTAGACATCCCAGGACTATATTTCTTTAAACAAAATTAAAAATAATGGGTACTAAAAAATAGAATAGCTTTTGCTTTTTGGTGTTTTTTTTAACTTCTATTTTTAGATCAATAGGTGTGATCTGGGAATTCATGTTAAATAAAATGACAAAGCTACCCTGTGAAGAACTTATTTAATAAAATCTTGAAGGCTTTCCGAATTCTCACAGCCCGTGGATCCATATGAAGGTTTAGACCATTTTTTTTTTTAGAATATGCATTATGCTACCCAAGACTTGCTAACTTTTCTTAAAGGAGTTTACCCCCAGAGGTAGGAAATAGTCAAGGTATTTGATCCCAGAGTACTTATTTTTGGGTACATATGTTGGGTAGTAGGTATTAATTATGCATAAACTTAAAATCTAGAATCACTCTTTTTTTTTTTTAAAGATTTTTTTAAATTTATTTGTCAGAGAGAGAGCACAAGGAGGCAGAGCCAGAGGGAGAAGCAGCCTCCCCGCTGAGCAAGGAGCCCGATATGGGACTCGATCCCAGGACCCTGGGATCATGACCTGAGCTGAAGGCAGCTGCTTAACCAACTGAGCCACCCAGGCGTCCCTAGAATCACTCTTAATTTAGTCATTTCACTCAGCAATCAGGAGTATACAGAAATGTTAGGAAACAAACATAAACTCCTTCATAATTCTGTAGTAAATGCAAATTAATAACATTCTTATTAACCTAAGTGTTTATTAGTATCTTACTTTCTATAAGACCAAATTTAAAATTAGCTCATGTTTTCCTAAACTCATTCAAAGAATAAAAATTAACAGCAATGTGTATAATACTATATATTTGGTGCTATCAGGATGAGAAGTATAAGATGTTCTACCCTTACCATATGGCTAGGAAAATGAGTTCCACATGTGAAAATTTAGCTGGCAATACACAACAATTTATAATTAAGTACCAAATGGATTATGTGCATAATAAATACTATAGAATTTCAGGAAGGACATATAACAGGAAGGTTGGGTTGGTCTAATGGAGAAGAAAGAATTTGTATTAGGTCTAGAGAGATAGATCAGATTTAGATAGAAGTAGGATATTTTGGTTAGAAGTAAAGTGCAAGGTAATTATTTACCATAAAGATAATGGTAAATAAAGTGCCAGAATTAAGAGATCATGTTTTATATTGATTAGTAGTAAGGCAACATAAAAGTTAGATACCTTATTGGAACTGGATGATAAAGAACCTTGAATAACCAGTGAAAAAGCTTGGAGACTGTTCCAAAGGTAGTAGAAAAGCAACAGTGGCTTCGGGGAAGAGTAGAAGTTTCAGGAAGGTAGTAATTTAGGAAGATTAGTGTATATTGCAGTGTAAGAAGGATTGGAAGAGGAGAAACTAAAGTCAATATTTTAATATTGTAATGCCAGATATTAAGGATCTGACTTTAGCTGATAGCGATGAAAATAAATAAGAAGGGATGGAGTTAAAAGATAATCACAAATGAGAAATACCACGTCTTGGAAACTGAAAGCATATGGGCAATCATGGAAAAGTCAAACATGACTTGAGGTTTCAGTTAATTTCAATTCCCTAGATCCTTGTTACCTTTCACCCTAATAATTCATCTGACTGTATTTTTATTTACTAAATAATAACATGTTATACGTTAGATTTATAAATGGATTACTATTATAGTCTACTTTCTCTGGAAATACTTTAACCTTGTCTTTGAACCCTTAAAAGTAATTTAGGGTATTAAAAATTGTTGTACAGACAATTAGCTGGATTTTTCCAATGACTAAAGAGCTCTGAGATAAGAAACAAGCACAAAGTATGAAGCTGAGTCAAGTAACTACTTTCTGTTGAAATTCCCCACACTTAGGATAAAGCTTCTCTTATGGCAAAACAATGGCAGTATTTTCCAAGGTTTGTCCTGACCCTGTCAGCAGAACCTGACTGGTGTTTCTCTTTCTCTTTTTCTCTCTCTCTCTCTCTCTCTCTCTCTCAAAATATTTCCCCATTGGAAAAACTGCTATTGCTCCTTTGGCTCTGTTCATTTTAAAATGTTGTATATGAGGGCGCCTGGGTGGCTCAGTTTTTGGGTATCTGCCTTTGGCTCAGGTCAGGATCCCAGGGTACTGGGATTGAGCCCCGCATCAGGCTTCCTGCTCGGCGGGAGGCCTTCCTCCTCTCCCACTCCTGCTTGTGTTCCCTCTCTCACTGTGTCTCTGTCAAATAAATAAATAAAATCTTTAAAAAATGTTTTATATGTTATCTTCACAAATCTGATTGTATCCAGGCAAGCTGATGAAGAATTCCAGATCCTGGCAAACTCCTGGCGATACTCCAGTGCATTTACCAACAGGATATTTTTTGCTATGGTGGATTTTGATGAAGGATCTGATGTATTTCAGATGGTAAGATCTTTGGCTTATGTTATTAAGTATGGATAAGTTAACTATAGATAAAGTGGAATATATCTTTTTTCAATAGACACAAGAAGTTTTATTTATATATTCCTTGTTATCCAGGTATACTGGGTATATAATGTTATATTGCTTTCAGGTGTACAACATAGTGATTTGACAGTTCCATTCATTATGTAGTGCTCAACATACGGGTAATCACCATCCATTACCACACAATGTTATTACATTATTATTGACTATGTACCCTATGCTATACATTTCTGTGACTTCCTTATTTTATAACCAAAAGTTTGTTCCTCTTAATCCCCTTCACCTGTTTTGCCCATCTCCCTTTCCCTCTGGGAGTTGACCATGTTTGTTCACTGTATTTCTGAGTCTGTTTGTTTATGGGTATGTTTTTTAGATTCCACATGTAAGTGAAATCACATGGTATTTGTCCTTCTCTGTCTTATTTCACTTAGCATAATACCCTCTAGGTCCACCCATGTTGACATAAATGGCAAAATTTCATTCTTTTTTATGGCTGAGTAATAGTTTGTGTGTGTGTACATATTTTGGCTATTATATATATCTCTGCAGTAAGTAGGAATGCGTATATCTTTTTTAGTTTGCGTTTTCATTTTCTTTGGGTAAATACTCAGTAGTGTGATTCCTGGATCATGTGATCCATTTTTTTTTCTTAAAAGATTTTATTTACTTATTTGACAGAGAGAGAGAGAGATCACAAGCAGGCAGAGAGGCAGGCAGAGACGGGGGGCGGGGGGTAAGCAGGCTCCCCGCTGAGCATAGAGCCTGATGCGGGGCTCAATCCCAGGACCCCGAGATCGTGACCTGAGCTGAAGGCAGAGGCTCAACCCACTGAGTGACCCAGGCGCCCCTCATGTGATCCATTTTTAATGTTTTGAGGATTCATACTATTTTCCATACTGGTCCAATTTACATTTCCACCAGTACTGCACAAGGGTTCTCTTTTCTCCACATCTTCGCCAACACTTGTTATTTCTTGTCTTTTTAATTTGAGCCATCCTGATAGGGGTGAAGTGATATTTCATTGTGGTTTTGATTTGCATTTCTCTGATGATAGTGATGTTGAGCATCTTTTCATGTGTCTATTGACCATCTATATATCTTTGGAAAAATGTCTATTCAGGTTCTCTGCCCGTTTTTAAATTGGATTATTTGGTTCTTTCAGTGTTGAGTTATGTAAGTTCTTTATATATTTTAGATAGTAACCCCTTATTGGATATGTCATTTGCAAGTATCTTCTCCTATTCGGTAGGTTGCCTTTTCATTTTGTTGGTTTCTTTCACTATGTAAAAGCTTTTTATTTTGGTATAGTCCCAGTAGTTTATTTTTTACTTAATTTCCTTTGCCTGAGGAGACATATGCATAAATATGTTTCTGTAGCCATTGTCCAAGAAATTACTGTGTATATTTTCCTTTAGATTTATGGTTTCATGTCTCATATTTAGGTCTTTAATCCATTTTAAGTTTATTTTCGTATATGGTGTAAGAAAGTGGTCTAGTTTCATTCTTTTCATGTAGCTGTCCACTTTTAGCAGCACAGTTTGTTGAAGAGACTGTCTTTTCCCGTTTGTATATTCTAGCCTCCTTTGTCTTAGACTCATTGATCATATAAATGTGGGTTTATTTCTGGACTCTCTATTTTCTTCCATTGATCTATGTGTCTGTATTTGTGCCAGTACCATAATGTTTTGATTACTTAGCCTTGTAGTATATCTTGAAATCTGGAATTGTGATATATCTAGCTTTGTTCTTCTTTCTCAAGATTGGTTTGGCTGTTTTGGGGGTCTTTTGTGGTTCCATACAAATTTTAGGATTATTTGTTCTAGTTCTGTGGTAAATGCTGTTGGTATTTTGATGGGATTGCATTGAATCTGTAGATTGCTTTGGGTAGTATGGACATTTAGCAATACTCTTCCAATCAGTGAGCATGGTATATTTTTCCATTTGTTTGTGTTGTCTTCGATTTCTTTCACCAATGTATTATAGTTTTTAGAGTAAAGGTCTTTAACCTCTTTGGTTATTTTATTCCTAGTTATTTTATTCTTTTGGGTGTAACTGTAAATGGGATTGTTTTCATAATTTTTCTTTTTGCTACTTAGCTATTAGTGTATAGATGTGCAACAGATTTCTGTGTATTAATTTTGTATTCTACAATATCACTGAGTTCATTTACTAGTACTAACATATTTTTGGTAGAATCTTTAAATTTTTCTATATATAGTATCATGTTCTCTGCAAATAGTGACAGTTTGACTTGTTCCTTACCAATTTGGATATCTTTTTTTTTAAAAGATTTTATTTATTTATTTTTGCAAGAGAGAGAGAGCGTGCACCCATGAATGAGGGAGGAGGGGCAGAAGGAGGAGGGGCAGAGGGAAAAGCATACTCCCCACTGAGCAGGGAGCCTGATGTGAGACTTGATCCCTAGACCTTGATATCATGACCCAATCCGAAGGCAGACCCTTAATTGACCAAGCCACCCAGGTACCCTGGATACCTTTTATTTCTTTTTTATGCCTTATTGCTGTGGCTGGGACTTCAGTACTATGTTGAATAAAAGTGACAAGAGTGGATATCTTTAACTTGTTGCTGATTTTAGAGGAAAAGCTTTTAGTATTTCACCATTGAATATGTTTGCTGTGGGTTTTTCATATATGGCCTTTATTATGTGGAGGTATGCATCTTTTGAGATTATCACATAGTTTTTAATACATCCTCTTGTTAATATGATGTATTACATCATTGATTTGTGATTATGGAATCATCCTTGCATCCCTAGAATAAATTCCAGTTGATTATGGTGAATGATCCTTTTAATGTATTGTTGAATTCAGTTTGCTAATATTTTGTTGAAGATTTTTGTGTCTGTGTTTATCGGAGATTTTGACCCATAGTTTTCTTTATGTCTTTAATCTGGTTTTGGTTCAGGGTAATGCTGGCCTTATAGAGTAAGTAAATTTGGAAGTTTTCCTTCCTCTTCTATTTTTGGGAATATTTTAAGAATAGGTATTAATGCTTCTTTAAATGTTTGGTATAAAATTCACCTGTTAAACCATCTGGTCCTGGATTTCTGTTTGTTTGGAGGGAATTTTTAAAATATTTATTTATTTTAGAGAGAGCGCATGCTTCCATAAGCATGGGGGTGGGGGGTTGGGCAGAGGGAGAGGGAGAAGCAGGCTGAGCAGGGATCCCGACATGGGGCTCGATCCCAGTACCCTGGGATCATGACCTGAGTGGAAGGCAGCCATTTTAACCAGCTGAGCCACTCAAGTGCCCCTGTTGGGAGGATTTTTTTGATGACTATTTAATTTCATTACTAGTAATGAGTCTGTTCAAATTTTCTTTTCTTTTTTTTTTTTTTTTCTTCCTGATGCACTTTGGAAGATTATACATTTCTACAAATTTATCAGTTTCTTCTTTGGTTGTCCAAATTGTTGACCTATAATTTTCAATAATATTCTTTTATTTTTTTTATTTTTTATTTTTTATTTTTTATTTTTTTTTAAAGATTTTTCATTTATTTGACAGAAACACAGCGAGAGAGGGAACACAAGCAGAGGGGATGGTAGCAGGAGAAGCAGGCTTCCTGCCGAGCAAGGAGCCCGATGCGGGGCTCGATCCCAGAACTCTGGGATCATGACCTGAGCCGAAGGCAGACGCTTAACGACTGAGCCACCCAGGCGCCCCAATAATATTCTTTTATAATCCTTTGTATTTCTGTGGTGTTGGTTTTAATTTCTCCTCTTTCATTTCTGATTTTCTATATTTACATCCTCTCTTTTTGTGTTGATGAATCTGATAAAGGTTTATCAATTTTTTTCATCTTTTCAGAGAACCAGCTTTTGGTTTCATTGATTTGTTGCTATTGTCTTTTTTTAAATCTTTATTTCTGCTCAAATTTTAATTATTTACTTTCTTTTAGTAACTTTGGGCTTTCGTTGCTTTTCTTTTTCTAGTTCCTTTAACTGAAGGTTAGATTGGGATTTTTTTGTTGTTGTTTCTTTAGGTAGGTCTGTATTGCTATAAATTTCCCACTTAGAACTGCTTTTGCTGTGTTCCAAAGATTTTTGGACTGTTATTTTTCAATTTTCATTTGTCTCCATGTATTCTTCAATTCCCTTTTCGACTTCTTTGTTCATCCATTTGTTGTTTGGTGGCATATTTTTTTACGTTCCATGTCTTTGTGTTTTTTCTATTTTTTTCTTGTAATTTCTAGTTTCATACCATTGTGACTGAAAAGATGCTTGAATATATACAATGGAATATTATTCAGCCATCAGAGAGGGTGGATGAATAACCTACCATTTATATCAACATAGATGGAACGGGAGGGTATTATGCTAAGTGAAATAAGTCAATCGGAGAAAGACAGTTATTATATAATTTCACTCATATGTAGACTATAAGGAATAATGCAGAGGACAATAGGGGAAGGGAGGGAGAACTGGGAAGAAATCAGAGAGGGAGACAAACCATGAGAGACTCTTCATCAGGAAACAAACTGAAGGTTGCCAAAAGGAAGATAGGTGGGGGGATGGGGCAACTGGGTGATGGGCATTAAGGAGGGCCTGTGATATGATGAGTACTGGGTGTTATATGCAACTAATGAATCATTGAACATTATATCGAAATTAATGATGTACTGTATGTTGGCTAATTGAATTTAAATTAAAAGATGCTTGGTATGATTCCAGTCTTAAATTTTGACACTTATGTCTAGCCTAATTTATTATCTGTTTAGGAGAATATTCCATTTGCACTTGAAAAGAATGTGTATTCTGCTGGATTATTTTAGATAGAATGTTCTATATATGTGTGTTAAGTCTGTTTGTCTAATGTATCATTCAAAGCTACTGTTTTTTTTAATTGATTTTCTGAGTGATATATCTATTGATGTGAGTGGGATATTAAAGTCCCCTACTATTATTGCATTACTGTCAGTTTCTCCCTTTATATCTGTTAATGTTTCTTTCATTTATTTAGGTGCTCCTATGTTGGGTGCATATATATAATTGTTATATTCTCTTGTTAGGTTGATCTCTTTAATATTATGTAATGTTCTTTATCTCTTTTTACAGTCTTCTGTTGTAAGTCTATTTTCTCTGATTTAAGTATACCTGGATTTTTTTCCTGCTTCCATTTTCATAGAGTATCTTTTCCACTCCTTCACTTTCAGTCTGTTTGTGTCTTTAGGTCTGAAATGTATCTTGTAGGAAGTATATAGATTGTTCTTGTTTTCTAAAATCTATTCAGTTACCATGTTTTTTGATTAAAACATTTGGTCCAGTTAAAGTAATTATTTAAAGGTATATACTTACTGCCATTTGTTAATATTTTCTGGTTGTTTTTATACTTCTTCTTTTCTTCTTCTTTTCCCTTGTAGTTTGATGGATTTGTCTAGTGTTATGCTTGGATTATGATGTCCTATTTTACATTTTTTAAGTTTTTGTGTAACCCTTGAGTAATTTTTGTAGATGTAATTGATTTTACTTTTGTGTTTTAACTTCCATGCTGGCTTTATAAGTGAGTAATCTACCTTCACTATATTTTTGCTTTCATCATTGAAATATCCTCATTTCGTACTTTTCTTACTTCTAGTTATGGCCTTTTCTCACTTGGAAAATTCCCTTATCATTTATCATAAGTTTGGCTTAGTCATGATGAACCTCTCTTTTTTTTTTAAGATTTTATTTATTTATTTGACAGAGAGAGAGAGATCACAAGTAGGAAGAGAGGCAGGCAGAGAGAGGGGGGGAAGCAGGTTCCCTGCAGAGCAGAGAGCCCGATGCAGGGCTTGATCCCAGGATCCTGAGATCATGACCTGAGCCGAAGGCAGCTGCTTAACCGACTGAGCCACCCAGGTGCTCCGGGCATCTGGACTCTTTCCATAGTTTGGCTATTGTGGACATTGCTGCTATAAACATTGGGGTGAGGATGTTGATATGTTGATATAACATTTGGATCACTAGATTTGTATCTTTGGGGTAAATACCCAGTAGTGCAATTGCTGGGTCTTAGGGTAGCAATATTTTCAACTTTTTGAGGAACCTCCATATTATTTTCCAGAGTGTCTGCACCAGCTTACATCCCCACCAACAGTGTAGGAGGGTTCCCCTTTCTCTACATCCTTGCCAACATCTCTTGTTTCCTGACTTGTTAATTTTAGCCATTCTGAGTGGTGTGAGGTGGTATCTCATTGTGGTTTTGATTTGTGTTTCCCTGATGCTGAGTGACGTTTTCATATGTCCATTGGCCATTTGGATGTCTTCATTATAGAAATGTCTGTTCGTGTCTTTTGCCCATTTTTTGATGGATTATTTGTTCCTTGGGTGTTGAGTTTGATAAATTCTTAATTGATTTTGGATAGTAGCCCTTTATCTGATATGTCATTTGCAAATATCTTCTACCATTCTGTCGGTTGTCTTTTGGTTTTGTTGACTGTTTGCTTTGCTGGGCAAAAGCTTTTTATCTTGTTGAAGTCCTAACAGTTCATTTTTGCTCTTCTTTCCCTTGCCTTTGCCGATGTATCTAGGAAAAAGTTGCTGCAGCTGAGGTCGAAAAGGTTGCTGCCTATATTTTCCTCTAGTATTTTGATGGATTCCTGTTTCACATTTCGGTCTTTCATCCATTTTTAGTCTATTTTTGTGTATGGTGTAAGGAAATGGTCCAGTTTCATTCTTCTGCGTGTGGCTGTCCAATTTTCCCAACACCATTTGTTGAAGAAACTGTCTTTTTTCCACTGGGTATTCTTTCCTGCTTTGTCAAAGATCAGTTGACCATAGAGTTGAGAGTCCATTTCTGGGTTCTCTATTCTGTTTTATTGATCTATGTGTCTGTTTTTGTGCCAGTACCATACTATCTTGATTATTTTTTTTTTAAAGATTTTGTTTATTTGATATATGGACCCTATCTTCTTTATCCATTCATCTGTTGAAGGGCATCTTGGCTCTTTCCACAGTTTGGCGATTGTGGCCATTGCTGCTATGAACATTGGGGTACATGTGGCCCTTCTTTTCACTATATCAGTATCTTTGGATAAAGAAGATATGGTCCATATATACAATGGAATATTACGCCTCCATCAGAAAGGATCAATACCCAGCTTTTGTATTGATATGGATGGGACTGGAAGAGATTATGCTGAATGAAATAAGCCAAGCAGAGAGTCAATTATCATATGGTTTCACTTACATGTGGAGCATAAGGAAAAACATGGAGGACATTGGGAGAAGGAAAGGAAGGGTGAATTGGGTGAAATTGGAGGGGGAGATGAACCACGAGAGACTGTGGACTCTGAGAAACAAACTGAGGGTTTTGGAGGGGAGGGGGTTGGGGGGTTGAGTGAGCCTGTTGGTGGGTATTGAGGAGGGCACATATTGTGTAGAGCACTGGGTGTGGTGCATGAACAGTGAATCTTGGAACACTGAAAAAATAAAATTAAAAAAATAATAAAAAGTACCATGGGAGAGAAAAAAAAATTTGGTTATTTGAGAGAGAGAGTGAGCAAGTGTAAGCAGCATGAGCAAAGGGAGAAGTAGACTCCCCACTGAGCAAGGAGCCTGATGCAGAACTTGATCCTAGGACTCTGAGATCGTGACCTGAGCCAAAGGCAGATGCTTAACCGACTGAGCCACCCAGGTGCCCAATACTGTCGTGTTGATTACAGTTTTGTCATATAGTTTAAACTCTGGAATTGTGATGCTACCAGCTTCGGTTTTCTTTCTCAACATTATTTTGGCTGTTTAGGGTCTTTTCTGGTTCCATACAAATTTTAGGATCATTTCTTCCAGCTCTGTGAAAAATGTTGATTGTATTTTGATGGGGATTGCATTGAATGTATAGATTGCTTTGGGTAGCATAGACATTTTAACAATATTCTTCCAATCCATGAGCATGGAATGTTTTTCCTTTTTTTGTGTGTCTTTCTCAGTTTGTTTCATGAGTGTTCTATAGTTTAGAGAGTATAGATCCTTTAGCTCCTCGGTTAGGTTTATTCCTAGAAATCTTACAATTTTTGGTACAATTTTAAATGGGATTGATTCCTTGATTTCTCTTCCTTCTGCCTCATTGTTAGTGTGTAGAAATGAAGCTGACTTCTGTGCATTGATGTTATATCCAGCCACTTTGCTGAATTCCTGTATGAGTTCTAGCAATTTTTGCATCGAGTCTTTTGGGTTTTTAACATAGAGTATCATGTCATATGTGAAAAATCTAAGTTTGACTTCTTTGCCGATTTGGATGCCTTTTATTCTTTTTGTTGTCTGTTGAGGCTAGGAATTCTAGTACTATGTTGAACAACAGTGGTGACAGTAGACATCCCTGTCGTGTTCCTGACCTCTGGGGAAAAGCTCTCAGTTTTTCTCCTCTTGAGGATAATATTTGCTGTGGGTTTTTTGTATATGGCTTCTATATTATTAAGGTATGTTTCCTCTATTCCTACAATGCAGAGGGTTTTCATCATGGGAGGATGCTTTTTTGCATCTATTGAGAGGATCATATGCTTCTTGTCCTTTCTTTTATTACTGTTTTGTATCACATCAATTGGTTTGTGGATGTCGAACCAATTTATAGACTAGGAATAAATCCCACTTGGTCGTGATGAATCATCCTTCTAATGTACTGTTGGATCTCATTAGCTAGCATCTTGTTGAGAATTTTTGCATCCATGTTCATCAGGGATATTGGTCTGTAATTCTCCTTTCTGATGGGGTCTTTGGTTTTGAGATTAAAGTAATACTGCACTCATTGAATGAGTTTGGAAGTTTTCCTTCCCTTTATACTTCTTTAAGCAGCTTCAGAAGAATAGGTATTAATTTTTCTTTAAATGTTTGGTGGATTTCCGCTGGGAGGCCATCTGGCCCTGGACTTTTGTTTGTTGGGAGGTTTTTAATTACTGCTTCAATTTCTTTGCTACTTATGGGTCTGTTCAGGGTTTCTATTTCTTCCAGTTTCAGTTTTGGTAAATTATATGTTTCTAGGAATGCATCAGTTTCTTCCAGATTGCCTAATTTGCTGGCATATAATTGCTCATAATATTCTCTTATAATTGTTTGTATTTCTTTAGTGTTGGTTGTGTTCTCTCCTTTTTCATTTATGATTTTATTTATTTGGGTCCTTTCTCTTTTCTTTTTGATAAGTCTGGTTTTTCGATCTTATTAATTCTTTCAAAGAACCAGCTCCTAGTTCCTTGATCTTTTCTACTTTTCTTTTGATTTTGGTTTCATTGATTTCTGCTTCTAATCTTTATTATTTCTTTTCTCCTGCTGGATGTAGGCTTTATTTGCTGTTCTCTTTCCAACTCCTTTAGGTGTAA
Organism: Procyon lotor; assembly: GCA_028646535.1. Lineage (NCBI taxonomy): Eukaryota > Metazoa > Chordata > Mammalia > Carnivora > Procyonidae > Procyon > Procyon lotor. The sequence goes on from CM053612.1 coordinate 52,018,306, forward strand.
GGTTAGGGTGTGTAGTTGAGACTTCCCTTGTTTCTTGAGAAAGGCCCGTATTGCTATATACTTCCCTCCTAGGACCGTCCTTGCTGCATCCCAAAGCTTCTAAACTGTTGTGTTTTCATTTTTGTTTGTTTCCTTATATTTTTTAAATTCTTCTTTGATTTCCTGGTTGACCTACTCATTCTTTAGTAGGATGCTCTTTAACCTCCATGTACTTGTTTTCCTTCCACATTTTCTATTGTGATTGAGTTCAAGTTTTAAAGCATTGTGGTCTGAAAATATGCACAGAATAATCTCAGTCTTTTTGTACTGGTTGAGATCTGATTTGTGGACAATGTTCCCTGTGCACTTGAAAAGACTCTGTATTCTGTTGCTTTAGGATGGAATGGTCTGAATATATCTGTGAAGTCCCATCTGGTTCGGTGTGTCATTCAAAGCCCTTGTTTCCTTGTTGATCTTCTGCATAGATGATCTGCCTATTGCTGTAAGTTGGGTGTAAAAGTTCCCTACTATTATTGTATTATTATCAATGTGTTTCTTTAGTTTTGTTATTAATTGGTTTATATAATTGGCTGCTGGCAAGTTAGGAGGATAAATATTTACAATTGTTTTTTTTTTTTTGATAGATTCTTTTATTATGATATAGTTTCCTTCTTCATCTCTTATTCCTGTCTTTGGTTTAAAATATAGTTTTTCTGATATAAGTATGGCTACTTCAGCTTTCTTTTGATGTCCATCAGCATGATAAATGGTCCTCTACCCCCTCACTTATAATCTGGAGGTGTCTTTGGGTCTAAAATGAGTCTCCTGTAGACAACATATTGATGGGTCTTGTTTTTTTTAATCTGGTGTGATAACCTTGTGTCTTTTGATTGGAGCACTTAGTCCATTTACATTCAGAGTAATTATTTTTTTTAAGATTTTATTTATTTATTTGACAGAGAGACACAGCTAGAGAGGGAACACAAGTAGGGGGAGTAGGAGAGGGAGAAGCAGGCTTCCTGTGAGGAGGAAGCCTGTTGCAGGGCTTGATCCCACGAGCCTGGAATCATGACCTGAGCCAAAGGCAGATGCTTAATGACTGAGCCACCTAGGTGCCCATATTCGGAGTAATTATTGAAAAATATGAATTTAGTGCCATTGTATTACCTGTAAAGTCATTGTTTTTGTAGATTGTCCCTAATACTTTTTGGTCTTTGTTACTTTTGGATTCTCTCTTTGCTCAAAGGCTCCCCTTTAATACCTTTTGTAGAGTTGATGTAGTGTTCACAGATTAGTTTTTGTTTGTCCTGGAAACTCTTTATCTCTCCTTCAATTCTGAATGACAGCCTGGCTGGATAAAGTATACTTGGCTGCATGTTTTTCTCATTTGGCACATTGAATATATCATGCCTGTCCTTTCTGGCCTGCCAGGTCTCTTTGGACAGATCTGCTCTCTGACTTGTGTGTCTGCCTATGTAGGTTAGGGACCTCTTGTCCAGAGCTGCTTTCAGGATTTTCTCATCTCTGAAATTTGCAGGCTTCACAATTGTATGTTGAGGTATTGATTTATTTTTATTTTTTTAAGATTTTATTTATTTATTTAACAAAGAGAGACACAGCAAGAGAGGGAACACAAGCAGGGGTAGTGGGAGAGGGAGAAGCAGGCTTCCTGCTGAGCAGGGAGCCTGATGTGGGGCTCGATCCCAGAACCCTGGGATCATGACCTGAGCTGAAGGCAGCCACTTAATGACTGAGCCACCCAGGTGCCCCTGATCTATTTTTGTTGTTTTTTGCTGGGGATTCTCTGTGCCTCCTGGACTTGAATGCCTGTACCTTCCCCAGATTAGGGAAGTTGTCAGCTATAATTTGTTCAAATAAACTTTCTGCCCCCTTCTCTCCCTCCCTCCCTCCCTTCCTCCCTCCTCTTCTGGGACCCCTGTTATTCTATTATTTCACATTTTGGTATCACTGGTTTCTTGAATTCTCCTTTCATGAAGCAGTAGTTGTTTTTTCTCAAGTTCCTTATTGTCCATCATTTTGTCTTCTATATCACTGACTCTCTCTTCTGCCTGTTTATCCCAGTAGTTAGAGCCTCCATTTTTTACTGCATCTCAGGAGTGGCATTTTTAATTTTGGCCTGACTAGATTTTAGTTCTTTTATTTCTCCAATAAAGGATTCTCCTATGCTTTTCTCAAGCCTAACTAGTATCTTTATAATTGTTGTTCTGAATTCTAGTTCTGACATTTTACTTATATCTATATTGATTAAATCCCTAATGGCAAGTACTGCCTCTTGTTCTTTCTTTTGGAGTGAGTTTCTCTGTCCTGTCATAATGTCCAGAAAATATTAGATAAAAGAGAGAGAAGACAAAAAAGCAAAAACAACACCAGAAAAATACAAATCAGAAGTAAACAGAAACAAAACAAAATAAGGAAAAAATGGAACAAGAAGTAAAACTGAACAAAACAATAAATAGGATCCTGGGTGTATTTTGGTTTGTTTAGTAAAAAAAAAAAACTAGATCCCAAATTAGGAAAGAAAGAAAAACATATATATATACACATATATATATGTTCTCAAGCCTAACTAGTATCTTTGTAATTGTTGGATATATATACATATGCGTGTATATATGTACATACACACACACACACACACACACACACACACACGTATATTTTTATATGTATATATAATAATATATATACGTATGCATATATATATCCAACAACAATTATAAAGATACTAGGTAGGCTTGAGAAAAGCATAGGAGAATCCCTTATTGGAGAAATAACTAAAATCTAGTCAGGCCAAAATTAAAAATGCCACTCCTGATATATAGATAGATAGGTAGGTAGATATAGATATAGATATAAATAAATAAAATACAATGAAAGGAAACCAAAAATAAAACATATATGTAATCATAATGTAAATATAAACAGAAGATTTAAAAAGACTTTAAAAAGAATCGATTAAATAAGAAAAGAGTTGAAAACAATAACAAAACTGAAAGACTAAAGAATAATAATAATGAAAAAATGCTGTGTACTGTTTTCTCCAGAGCTGAAGTTTTGCAGTTCTTGTTCCTGCTGGTCTTCTAGAGGAGGGGCCTGTTGCACTGATTCTCATGTGTCCTTGCTGGGGTGGAATTGCCCCTCTTTTGCCAGGGGCCAGGCTCAGTGTAAGCAGCTCCCAGATTGCACTGTGTGGCACTGTTTTGCTCCCCAAAGGCTTTCATCACCAAGCGGTGGTGTGAAAATTGCAGCATCCCAATCTCTGGCCCTGGAGCTGAACGTTCATACCTACCATTCTTCATTGAGCCCTCACAGAAAAGCAGTCAGTCATTTTTGTTTCCCTGGTTTCTATCTGAACTCTCTTCACCCAGCCTATGACCGAGTGTTTTTATCTCAGGCACATGACCCGATTTTGAGTCTCCAAACTTTACAGACTCATGTGGTGTGGACCCGCGCTATTCCTCCCAGGGAAAGGAGGGGCATCTTGCCATGCTACCTTTTGCCTGACCCTTGTCCGGAGAGCACTAGACTGTACAGTGGTTCCTCAGTGGTTCACAGTTCATGGCAACATCAAGCAGAAAGCCGCCTCCTAGGAATGCCTGGATGGCTCAGTCCATTAAGCATCTGCCTTCGGCTCAGGTCATGATCCCAGGTTCCTGAGATTGAGTCCCTCTTTGTACTTCTTGCTCAGCAGGGAGCCTGCAGCTCCCTCTGCCTGCAGCTCCCTCTCCTTGTGCTCTCTCTGTCTCTTTCAAATAAATAAAATCTTTACAAAAGAAAAGAAGGCCGGCTCCTAGGCTTGCTGTTTGCAGCCAGCTTCCCTGCTCTGGTGCCTGGGAACTCTGCCACACTCGGGCACACCCTTTCTTCTTGTGACCCAGGGGATCCTGAGACCACCCTTTCCCACCTGGAATTCTGCCTCGCTTTACCACTTGAACACCTTTAAGGCAGGGACATTCCCCACTGGACCCAACTTCTGAAAGTTCTGATTTTGCCCTCTGCTGCTTATGATACTTTCTGGTAGCTGAATTAAGGAAGCTACGTTCTCCCTGAGATTTATCTTCCAATATATTGTCCTGGGTTCACATTTCTGCACCTCCTACCTTGCAAAAAGTGGTCGCTTTTCTATTTGTAGAATTACAGCAGTTCTTTTCTCAGATCTCTGATTGATTTCTCTGGTGTTCAGAATGATTTTATAACTATTTAGTTGAATTCCAGGGACCAGATGAATTCCAGGGACCCGACTCCTCTGTCATCCTAACTGCTGGCCACAAGAAGTTTTAAATAGGACTTATATGAGATCTAGAGTAGTTAGTGAAATAAAAGCTGAACTTGAGCGAGCTATGAAATATGATGATCAATGCTAACCTGTTAGAATATAGAAAATGGATAGTAATCAAGCAGGTTTTATAGTTTTTATTGTGTTAAACCATGTATAATACAAATGTTACCGTTTTAACCAATTTTAACTCTACAATTTGTCAGATAACTTTTTAAAGCACAGTGTAAATCCCACCATTATGCCACATTGTAGTTCATCGTAGAACTAGATACATGTCTGCCCTCTTGTTTCCTGACTTAGTGGAAAATCTCCTTCCTGTTCAAAGCTTAACCCTTTCCCTGTGTTCTGCATCCCATACCCATTGGCTCTGTCAATCATGACTTTGTGCACCTGTTTTGTTTTTTTTTTCCAGCCTTTTAAAAAGATTTTATTTGACAGAGAGAGACTGCACAAGTGGAGGGAGTGGCAGGCAGAGGGAGAGGGAGAAGGAGGCTCCCCTCTGAGCAGGGAACCTGATGTGAGGCTCTATCCCAGGCCCCTGAGGTCATGACTGGAGCCAAAGATACTTAACTGACTGAGCCATCAAGGTGTTTCTTGCACCTGTATTCACTCATGTTCTCGTATATTGTTTTGGCTTAGACAAATATATAATGATATATATCCATCAGTATGTTATTATAAAGAATCTTTTCACTATCCTAATAATTCTCCATACTCTGCCAATTCATCCCTCCCCCTAACCCTTGGTAACCACTGAGGTTTTGACCATTTCCGTGTTTTACCTTTTCCAGAATGTCATATAGTTAGAATCATACAGTATATAGGCTTTTCAGGTTGACTTCTTTCACTTACTAATAGTACTTAAAGTTTCTCCATGTCTTTTCATGACTTGATAGCTAGCTCATTTCTTTGTAGTGCTGAATAATATTCTATTGTCTGGATGTACCGGAGTTTCTTTATACATTTCATGTATTAAAAGACATCTTGATTGCCTCCAGATTTTAGCAATTATGAATACAACTCCTCATAAACATCCATATGTTGGTTTTTATGCAGACATAAGTTTCCAACTCCTTTGGGTAAATATCAAGGAGTGTGATTGCTGGATCATATGGTAAGAGTATGTTTAGTTTTATAGGAAACTGCCAATCTTCCAACCTGGCTGTATCATTTTTCATTTCTAAGGGCAATACATTAGGGTCTCTGTTACTCCACATATTCATCAGTATTTGGTGTTGTCAGTATTCTGCATTTTGGCCATTCTAATAGTCGTGTAGTGTGGTATCTTACTATTGTTTTAATTTGCATTTCCCTGATGACACATCATGAAGAGCATCTTCTCTCTTTTTTAAAAAAATAGGTAAAGAATACTTTTATTTTTCAAATTTTAATTTAATTTCTAGTTAACATACAGTGAGATGTTAGTTTCAGGAGTAGAATTCAGTGATTCATCACTTACATACAACACTTAGTGCTCCTCATAACAAGTGCCCTCCTTAATACCCATCCCCCATCTAACCCATCCCCCACCTTCATCCCTCCATCAACCCTGTTTATTTTCTACCATTAAGAGTCTCTTATGGTTGGTTTCACTCTTTTCCCCCTTCCTATATGTTCACGTGTTTTGTTTCTTAAATTCCACATAGGAGTTAAATCATATGGCATTTGTCTTCTCTGACTGGCTTACTTTGCTTAGCATGATGCCCTCCTAGTTCCATCCACATTATTGCAAATGGCAAGATTTCATGCTTTTTAATGGCTGAGTAATATTCCATTGTATGTATACCACATCTTCTCTATCCATTCATCAATCGACAGATGTTTGGGTTCTTTCCATATTTTTGCTATTATTGATAATGCTGCTCTAAACATCGGGGTGCATGTACCCCTTCAAATCTGTATTTTTGTATCCTTTGGCTAAATACCTAGTTGTGCAATTGCTGGGTCATAGGTTGTTTCTATTTTTAAGTTTTTGAGGAACCCCCCCATGCTGATTTCCAGAGTGGCCACACCAGTTTGCATTCCTACAAACAGTGTAAGAGGATTCTCCTTTCTTCACATCCTTGCCAACACCTGTTTTTTTCTTGTAATGTTAATTTTAGCTATTCTGACTGGTGTGAGATGATATCTCATTTTGGTTTTGATTTGTATTTCCCTGACGATGAGTGATGTTGAACATCTTTCCATGTGTCGGTTAGCCATCTGCATGTCTTCTTTGGGAAAATGTCTATTCATTTCTTAACCGGATTATTTTTTGGGGGGATGTTGAGTTTGATAAGTTCTTTATTGATTTTGGATACTAACTCTTTATCAGATAATGTTGTTTGCAAGTACCTTCTCTTACTCCATAGGCTGCCTCTTAGTTTTATTGATTGTTTCCTTCTTAGAGAATATTCTTAAAAGCTTATTTACCATTCATACAAATTTTTTTTAAAGTTTTTTTTTTTTTTAAGATTTTATGTATTTATTCGACAGAGAGAGATCACAAGTAGGCATAGAGGCAGGCAGAGAGGTGGGGGGAAGCAGGCTCCCCGCTGAGCAGAGAGCCTGATGTGGGACTCGATCCCAGGACTCCAAGATCATGACCTGAGCCAAAGGCAGAGGCTTTAACCCACTGAGCCACCCAGATGCCCTGTTATTTACCGTTCATACATCTTCTTTAATGAGATGCTTGTTAAGGTCTTTGGCCCATTTTTTAATCAGCTTGTTTGTTCTTTTATTATTGAGTTTTAAGAGTTCTTTGCATACCTTAGAGAACAGTCATTTATCATATGTATATTGCAAATTTTTTTCTTGTCTGTGGTTTGTCATCTCACTCTCTTGACTTTGTTTTTCACCAAGCAGAAGCTTTAAATTTTAAGGAAGTACTGCTTACCAGTTATTTCTATTATGGATCATGTCTTTGGTATTGTATCTAAGAAGTCATCACTATATCTATTGTTATCTAGGTTTTCTCCTACGTTACCTTCTAGGAGTTTTATATTTTTTCCTTTTATTTTTGTGTCTGTGATCCATTTTGAATTAATTTTTATGAAAAGTATAAGGTTCAGGGACGCCTGGGTGGCTCAGTTGGTTAAGCAGCTGCCTTCAGCTCAGGTCATGATCCCAGGGTCCTGGGATTGAGTCCCACATTGGACTCCTTGCTCAGCAGGGAGCCTGCTTTACCCTCTGCCTCTGCCTGCCTCTCTGCCTGCTTGTTTTCTCTCTCTCTCTGACAAATAAATAAATAAAATCTTTAAAAAAAAAAAGTATAAGGTCTGTATCTAGATTATGTGGGTTATTTATTTAAGCTTGTGGATGTCCAGTTGTTTTAACACCATTTGTTAAAAAGACTGTCCTTTCTGTTTATTTTTACTTTTTAATTAATTTATTTGCTTTTAAAATATTTATTTATTTTTCAGAGAGAAAGAAGAGCACAAGCAGGGGGGAGCAGCAGAGGGTGAGGGAGAAGCAGGCTCCCTGCTGAGCAGGGAGCCTGATGCGAGGCTTGATCCTAGGACTCTGGGATCATGACCTGAGCCAAAGGCAGATGCTTAACTGACTGAGCCACCCAGGCATCCCTTAATTTATTTATTTTTAGAGAAGAAAGAGAGAATGAGCAAGTGTAGGGAAGGGCTCACAGAGTGAACCTTCAAGCAGACTGCCCACTGAGTGTGAAATCTGACGTGGGGTTCAGTCTCATGACCAATGAGATCATGACTTGAACCAAAATCAGGAGTCTGATGCTTAACTGACTGAGCCACCCATCCTCCCCACATTCTCCATTAATTGCCTTTTCTCTTTTATCAGTGATCAGTTGACTATATTTATGTGAGTCTATTTCTGGGCTTTCTGTTCTGTGCTGTTCTGTGCTGTTGCTATATTTGTCTGTTTTTGGCCAATACCACACTCTCTTAATTACCACAGCTTGAAGCTGGGTAGTGACAGTTCTCCAATTTTGTTCTCCTTCAGTATTGTGTTGGTTATTCTGAGTCTTTTTCATGTCCATGTAAACATTAGAATCACTTTGTCAATATCCACAAACTTGCTGGGATTTTGACTGAGGATGCACTGAATCTATAGATGAAGCTGGGAAGCCATCTTGACAATATTGAGCCTTCCTATCCTTGAACATGAAATATCTCTCCATTTCACTAGTTCTTTTCTTTTTTTAAAATAGTCTTTATTTATCAGAGAGAGAGCACAAGCAGGGGGAGTGGCAGGCAGAGGGAGAAGCGGGCTCTCTGCTGAGCAAGGAGCCCAATGCAGAACTCATTCCCGGACCCTGGGGTCATGACCTGAGCCGAAGGCAGCTGCTTAACCAACTGAGCCACCCAGGCATCCCTTGCTAGTTCTTCTTTGATTTATCAGTTTTGTTAGTTTTCCTTATATTGATCTTGTACATATTTTGTCAGATTTATACTTAAATATTTCATTGGGGGGATGCTAATGTAAATGGCATTTTTATATCAAATATCTCCTGTTAATTGCTGCTATATATGAAAGCAATGGACTTTTGTATATTAAATTGTATCCTGCCGCCTTGGTATAATCACTTATTACAGTAGTTATTTTGGTTGATTCTTTTGAATCTTTTACAGAGATAATCATGTCATCTATGAACAAAGGCAGTTTTTTTTCCCTTCCTTCCCAAAGTATATGCCTTTTATTTCCCTTTTACCTTATTGCATTAGCTAGAACTTCTAGGACGATGTTGAAAAGGGTTGGTGACAAAGGCCATTCTTGTACCTGGTCTTAGTAGAAAAACATTGAGTTTCTCATCATTAAGTATAATGTTAGCTGTAGGATTTTTGTAGACATTCTTTTTTTTTTTTTAGATTTTATTTATTTATTTGACAGAGCGAGATCACAAGTAGGCAGAGAGGCAGGCAGAGAGAGAGGGAAGCAGGCTCCCCCCTGAGCAGAGAGCCTGACGTGGGCCTCGATCCCAGGACCCTGAGATCATGACCTGAGCCGAAGGCAGGAGCTTTAACCCACTGAGCCACCCAGGTGTCCCGTTTGTAGACAGGCTCTATCAAGCTGAGGAAGCTTCCCTCTAATCCTAGTTTACTGAGAGATTTTATCATGGATAGGTTTGGATTTTGTCAAATGTTTTTCCTGTATCTGTTGATAAGATAATATGATTCTTTTTAGCCTATTGTTATGATAGGTTGCATTAATTGATTTTTAAATTTTATCTTAATTCTAATAGAGTTAACATACAGAGTTATATTAGTTTCAGGTGTACAATATAATGATTGAACAATTCCATACATCCTACAGTGCTCATCACAAGTGTGCTCCTTAATCCCCATTACCTATTTCACCACCTCCCCTCTGGTAACCATCAGTTTGTTCTCTACTGTTAAGAGTCTTTTTCTTGGTTTGTCTCTCTTTTTTCTTTGCCATTTGTTTTATTTTTTAGGTTCCACATATGACTGAAATATGGTATTTATCCTTCTCTGGCTGACTTATTTCACTTAGCATTATACTCTCTGGCTCCATCCATGTCATTGCAAATTACAAGATTTCATTCTTTTTTATGACTGAATTATAATCCAGTGCAGACATATACCACATATATGTACTACATCCTCTTTATCCATTTGTCTATCAATAGACATATCCATTTCTCTATCAATAGACATATCCATTTCTCTATCAATAGACATATCCATTTCTCTATCAATAGACACTTGGGCTATTTCTATACCTTGGTTATTGTAAATAATGCTGCTATAGACATAGGGGTGATTTATTTACTTATTTTTAGAGAGAGAGAGAGAGCAGCCGGGAGGGGCAGAGGAAAGAGAGAGAGAGAATCCCAAGCAGACTCCCTTCTGAGCGACAGCCTGAGACAGGGCTGGATCTCACATCTAAAGTTAATATAGCTATTACTGTTTTCTTCTGATTGATGTTAGTGTGGTATATTTTCCTCCATCCTTTTAATCTATATATTATCCATATATTTCATCTATATGTGTCTCTATTTAAAGTGGGTTTATAGTCAACATACACTTGGGCCTTGTTTTTTGAACCTGCATTTAGACCATTGATACTCATATTATTTATGTATTTGGATTATTTATATAGTTGGACTAATACCTACTGTATTCATTACTGTTTTCTATTTGTTGCTCTTATTCATTGTTTCTATTTTTATCTTCCATTCCTTTTCTGCCTTTTGTGTAAACATTTTATGTGATTTCATTTTCTCTCCTTAGCATGTTGCTTATACTTTTTTTTTTTCACTTTTTTAGTCGTTGCCCTAGAATTTGCAATATACCTTAATAGCTAATTCAAGTCCACTTTTTTTTTGAGAGAGAGAGCATGCACATGAGTACTGGGGGGGAGGGGGACAGAGGAGAGGGAGAGAGAGAATCTTTTTTTTTTTAATTTGCAAATTACAATTTTATTTTTCCCCCAAATATGTTTATTTTATTTTTTCAGTATTACAAGATTAATTGTTCATGCACCACACCCAGTGCTCCATGCAATATGTGCTCTCCTCAATACCCACCACCAGGCTCACCCAACCCCCCACCTCCTCCCCTCCAAAACCCGCAGTTTATTGCTCAGAGTCCACAGTATCTCATGGTTCATCTCCCCCTCTGATTTCCCCCCATTCACCCTCCCCTTCCTTGAGAGAGAGAATCTTAAGCAGGCTCCACACCCAGTGCAGATCCCGACGCAGGTTTCAATCTCACAACCCTGAGATCATGACCCGAGTCAAAACCAAGAGTTGGATACTTAACCAACTGAGCCATCCAGTCTTCCCCCTCAATAACACTATACCACTTTGTGGGATGTGTGAGTAACTTAAAAAGATATTCCTAACTTATGTCTCCCATCCTTTGTATCATTTCTGTTGCTTATTTCATTTTTATTTAAACATACATAAATGCATACACAATTGAACGCATTGTTGGTATTATTTTGAATAAACTTATCTCTTCGGTAAATTTAGAATAAAAAAAATAGGGTCACCTCGCTGACTCAGTCAGTGGACCGTACAGCTCTTGGTCTTGGGGTTATGAGTTCAGCTCCATGTTGGGTGTAGAGATTACTTAAAATCTTAAACAGAAAAAGAAGAGTATTTATTTTATTCTCACTTATATCTTCTTCGGTACTCTCCCTTACTTTATGTAGATCCAAGTTTCTAACCTTTCTTAATTTTCCTTGTCTCTAACGAACTTCTTTTAACATTTCTTGCATGAAATTCCCTTAGTTTTTGTTTGAGACAATCTATTTCTCCTTCACTTTTGAAGAATAATTTCTCAGGATGCAGAATTCTAAGTTGGTGGTGTTTCTTTTTTTCTCTTCACGCTTTAAATATTTCACTTTCTTCTTGCTTTTGGATGGTTTCTAAAGAGAAGTTGGAAGTATTCTTATCTCTCTTCTTCTGTGAGTTAGGTGTTGTATTCCTCTGGCTTCTTTCAGGGTTGTTTTTTTGTTTTTTGGGGGGGCGGTCTTTGACTTTCTATAGTTCAAAAATGATATGCCTGGGTATGTTTTTTTGGCATTTATTCTGCTTGATGTTCTTGGAGCTTCCTGAATCTATGGTGTGAAGTCAGATGTTAATTTGAGGAATTCTCAATCATTATTGTTTTAAGTATTTCTTCTGTTCTTTCTCTCTTCTGGTATTCCCATTATGGGCATGTTACATCTTTTGTAGTAGTCGACCTGTGGTTCTTGGGTGTTCTATTCTGTTCTTTTTAGTCTTTATTCTCTGCTTTTCAGTTTTTGAGGATTCTGTTAATATATCCTCTGTCTCAGATATTTTTTTTTCCTGAGCCATGTCTAGTGTACTAGGAAGCCCATCAAAGGCATTTTTCTTTCTGTTATAGTGTTTTTCATCTCCAGCATTTCTTTTTGGTTCTTTTTTAGGGTTTCCATCTCTCTTTTTACAGTGCCCGTTTGTGGGGCATCCGGGTGGCTCGGTGGGTTAAAGCTTCTGCCTTCGGCTCAGGTCATGATCTCAGGGTCCTGGGATTGAGCCACGCATCGGGCTCTCTGCTCAGCAGGGAGCCTGCTTCCCCCTCTCTCTCTGCCTGCCTCTCTGCCTGCTTGTGATCTCTCTCTCTCTCTCTGTTAAATAAATAAAATCTTTAAAAAAAATACAGTGCCCATTTGTTTTTATGTGCTATATAAATTATCCATTAGCCCCATTAGCATATTAACCATAGATTTAAAAAATTCCCTATCTGATAATTCCAACATCCTTGTCATGTCTGGTTGTGATACTTGCTCTGTGTCTTCAAATCATGTTTTTTGTTTTACTTTTGGTATGCCTTGTACTTTTTTTTTTTTTCATAGCCAGACATGTCGTACTGGTTAAAATGAACTGCTGTATTGGCCTTTAGTAATGTGTTGGTAACGTGGGAGGGGTACTTATATGGTCCTATGATTAGGTCTCAATCTTTTAGTGAGACTATACCTGTGGACTATGAACTTCACAAGAGTTTCTCAGCCTTTTTCTCCCCCCTTAGGGGACAGGATAACATTTTCTTTTATTTGAACTAATACAGTAGCCTTTCAACTGGTTCACTTACCAACATCTATATAGTACACTCTCCCTGTTACCTCTAAAACAGTTTCTAGAGTTTTTCTGGAGAGTATTTTTTTAAAGATTTATTTATTCATTTAAGAAAGAGAGAGAGTACATGTGCATGTGAGTGGGAGGAGGAGCAGAAGGAGAGGGAGAGAATCTCCAACAGACTCCCTGCTGAATGTAGAGCCTGGCATAGGGTTCAATTCCAGGATTGTGAGATTATGACCTGAGTTGAAATAACAAGTTGGACGCTTAACCAGCTGAGCCACACAGGCACCTCTCTGAAGAATACTAATAAGAATAGTTGGGAAAAATTAAATTTGGGAACCTTGAAGGTAAACAAAATTAAATGTTATTTTTTACTTCAGGGTATCATGATCTATGAAGTATCTGAGGGTTTTATTCTACTTACAAGATAATGAGTTAGCCTGCCATGGTTTCATGGATACTAGCAGAAGAAATTATACTCCTGGGTCAGAGTTAAAGGACTTTATATTATTCACAGCAATGATAGTATCCAAAGTGTCAGCACTTCTTGCACCATTTCCCCAAGTCCTACTTTCCATAGGATGATGCATTGAAGGCCAATAGTTTGCATTAGGGGAGAGTATCTCTAACCTTTGGGAAATCCTGTAAAGGGTAGTAAGCATGCATGCCCTTTGCTTTGGAGGGGTCTGTCTCTATCATCTAAGGCTATACAAACACCCTTGAGAAAATCATCCAGAACAAAGGTAGTCAATTCCTCTGCATGCAGCATGTGCAGAAACACAAGAAACCTATGGAGAATTGTCTCCCAACATGGGACTTCTCATAGACTTTAACATGCTGGTGTATGTTATCTTTCAAATCCAGTAGTGGGCTATGATATGCAGAATTTCCCAAATTATTGTACTAGTTAATGGAGGATTTTGCTTATATTCTATGGAACATACTTTTGAAAATAGTGACATAGACTAAAGCCAAAATTCCTTAGTTTTCCATTCGTGCACTCTTTATTCCAGATACATAACCACCTTTCTCGTATTTATATCATGTCATACACTGTCTCTCAGTATTGTTGATTGTTTCCTACAACATGAAGTATCCTTGCTCCCTTTCTCTCCCCTTTTAAAATTCAACTTACCTTTTTTTTTTTTTTTAATTTTTATTAACATATAATGTATTATTTGCCCCAGGGTACATGTCTGTGAATCTTCGGGCTTACACATTTCACAGCACTTAATAGCAATTCTACTTACCTTTAAGCCTCATTTCAGATACTCCCTTGCAGCCTTTTCAAATCTTCCAGGATGAGGGGCGCCTGGGTGACTCAGTGGGTTAAGCCTCTGACTTCGGCTCAGGTCATGATCTTGGGGTCCTGGGATCAAGCCCCACATCAGGCTCTCTGCTCAGCGGGGAGCCTGCTTCCCCCCCTCTCTCTGCCTGTCTCTCTGCCTACTTGTTATCTCTCTCTGTCAAATAAATAAATAAAATCTTTTAAAAAAATCTTCCAGATGAAATGTGAGTCATCCCTTTTCTTGTGTTGCCATACTATTTTCTTATATTTCTAAGTGTATCCACATTCTACCTCATAGTAGGATTTAGCCTTGTAGTTGTTTGACAGTTCCTCTTAGAATATAGTCACTCACTTAAGAGCAGAGCCAACATCCTGTAGCTATTAGTGTTAAGTACATAATGGATGTTCAGTAAATATCAAACAGCTTAATGTTCCCATTTTATAGTATGTTATCGTACCAGTCATATTCTAGTCACAGCCCATAAATCAAAACCAGTACATTTGGGCGCCTGGGTGGCTCAGTGGGTTAAAGCCTCTGCCTTCAGCCCAGGTCATGATCTCAGGGTCCTGGGATCGAGCCCCACATCGGGCTTTCTGCTCAGCAGGAAGCCTGCCTGCTTCCCCCTCTCTCTTTCTGCCTCTCTGCCTGCTTGTGATCTCTCTCTCTCTGTCGAATAAATAAATAAAACCTTTAAAAAAAAAAAACAAACCAGTACATTTATAAAACATGCTACAACGTAAAAGATTAGTGCACTTAGCTTTTATTAGACCAAAGGAAGCAATTTCTGAGTTTAAGAAGTTGCTCTCTCATTGTCTATTATTCAAGCTGGGATTGTTTTAGAAATTAAAAATTATAATTCCACTTATTTTAACAATATACACAAAGGATTTCTTTTAGTGATTTATAAAAATACAAAACTATTTCACATCAAATAACTTCATAATTGATGCCTATTTTAGAGCTATATTTATAATTAGTGGTGTAAGGATGGTAGTATATCCATATGTGGAAGAAATTCAAATCTTTCTCCAAATAGGAGTGTCATAGGCCACAATATGTGTGGGAAAATATATGTAACATATAATGTGCTATCTTTACCAATCTTAAAATATGAAATTCACTAGTGCACTCACATTGTTGTGCCACCAATCTCCAGAACTCTTTTCATTTTGTAAAACTGAAACTCTTTACCCATTAAATATTCCCCATTCCCTCTTCTCATAGCCCCTGGTGACTACTATTCTACTTTCAGTCTCTATGACTTTGACTGCTGTAGGTACCTCATATAAATATAATTGTACTCGGTACCTGGGTGGCTCAGTCTTAGTGTCTGCCTTTGGCTCAGGTCTTGAGCCTAGGGTCCTGGGATCAAGCCCATATCTGGCTCCTTGCTCAGCGGGGAGACTGCCTCTTCCTCTCCCTCCGCCTGCCACTCTCCCTACTTGTGCTCTCTCTTGCTATCTATCTCTCTGTCAAATAAATGATAAAATCTTAAAAAAGTAAATGTAATTGTACAATATTGGTCTTTTTGTGACATGCTTTATTTCACGTAGCATTATGTCCTCAAAGTTTATCCATGTTGTAACATGTGTCAGAATTCTTTTTTCTTTTTTGAGGCTGAAAAATGTTCCATTGTATGTATATAGCACATTTTATTTAACCATTAATCAATCGACAGATGCTTGAGTTGCTTCCATCTTTTGGCTATGTGAATAATGCTACTGTGAGGGGCACCTGGGTGGCTCAGTTGGTTAAAGCCGCTGCCTTTGGCTCAGGTGAAGATCTCAGGGTCCTGGGATCGAGCCCCACATCGGGCTCTCTGCTCAGCGGGGAGCCTGCTTCCCCCTCTGTCTCTGCCCACCTCTCTGCCTACTTGTGATCTCTCTCTCTCTCTGTCAAATGAATAAATAAAATCTTTAAAAAAAAAATAATGCTACTGTGAACGTAAGTGTACAAATATCTCTTGAGGACCGTGCTTTCAATCCTTTTAGGTATAAACACCCTACTTTGAAATTGAAAATTTCAATCTTGAAATTGAAATTCCTAGATCATGTTCCATTTTTAGTTTTTTAAGGAACCTCCATCCTGTTTTCTGTAGTGGCTGTACCATTTCATATTCCCACCAGCAGTACACACAGGGGTTCCAGTTTCTTTACCTCCTCAGTAACAATTTTTAGTTGTCTTATTTTGTTTTGTTTGATAGTAGCCATTCTAATAGGTATAAGGTGATATTTCATTATAGTTTTGATTTATATTTCCCTAATGATTAGTGATGTAGAGCATCTTTTCATGTGCTTGTTGCCCAGTTGTTTATCTTTTTTTAAGAAACATCTATTCACATCCTCTGCCCAGTTTTTAATATGTTTGGGTTTGTTTTTTTGTTTGTTTGTTTTGGTTGAATTGTTGTTCTTTGTATATTGTGGATATTAACCCTTTATCAGATATATGATTTGGAGATGTTTTCTCCCATTCCATAGATTGCCTTTTCACTCTGTTGATTGTGTCATTAGCCTGCAAAATATTTTTAAAGGGCTGATTTGCTATAAAGTTGTTATACTAGTAATTATGAAAATACAAGTTACAAGAATTGTGATGTGCAGTATTTACCCATTATATGAACTTACGATAAGAATATAGAGAAATAGGCACCTTCCTTCATTGATGGGTAAAAGTATAAATTGGTATGGCTACTTTGGAAAGCAAGTTGATGCTATCCATTTTAATTTAAAGCGTTTCTACCCTATGACCTAACAAGTCATTTTTGGAGAAAAACTCTCAGCAGGTATACAGGAAGATATGTATGTGGCTCTTCATTGCAACATTATGTTTAATTGGAAAAAAACTAAAGTCCAACAATAGTGTAGTTTCTTAGTAATCTATAAGAGTGAGTTGTGTGTACACACAATCATCGATAGATCCTTCAAACATGAATGCATATAAAAAGCAAATTGTAGGATATTATAGTTGATATGACACCATTTGTGTTAAAGCAGACACAAAACAATATTGTGTTTTCTGTTGGTATATACACATGTATATGAATAAATTCGGAAAGGTCTAGAAATAATAATAGTGGCTGCTAGAATTGATTGCAGTGAGTCCTTATAACCCTGTAACTTTTTTTTATTTCATAAGGGAAATGGATTCATATATTACCTAGATTTTTATACATTTTTTTGAAATCCAAAAGTGGTATAGTTAAATATTAAAGATTTTGTCCTAAGGGCACCTGGCTGGCTCAGTTGGAAGAACGTGTGACCTTTGATCTCAAGATCATGAGTTCAAGCGCCCCCACATTGGGTGTAGAGATTACATACGTACAAATTAAAAAAAGATTTCGACTTAAAGTTTGGGTGGAATGAACACTGTCCAGGGTCTGGTTCTTAGTTTTTCAGACTCAGAAATTGAATTTTTAACAGTGTAGCCAGAATTTATCTAGTTCTGGATACCTTGTGCACACTTTCCAAACTAAAAATCTGTGGACATTGGTAACTAAAAGACTCATCTATTAACTCATTTATTTGCCAAGGAGACCAAAATAATCATATCCATTAATCACTATACTCTCCTTCCTTATGGGAAAGTCTAAAAAATTACTGTTAGAGTATTCTGTTGTGAGTATAGAATCAAAGCAAGGGAGTTAGATTGTTTTATTGTCTGATGTCTTTAAATTATAAATGTCTTATAGAAGCTAATCTCCCTTACAGGGTTACCTGTTGAGGGGACCTGAATGTTTGCATCTGTTGGTCAGCATCTCTTCCCTAGACTTAGACTTTCTCTTTTCCACAAGTACAGTTATATCAGGAAAGATATAATGCAGATAAGTCAGTTACGGTTTCTTTACCTAAATAATTCCAATGTTGTCTTCTTTAAGCATACTATGGTTACATTATTGAGAATGTGATGCTTATCATTAAACACTTAATGAAACTTTTAGAATTAACTCTTTCTGCATATGATTACCATTTTGTGTTGGTTTTCACTTCAATTTTAGAGCACTATCTTGTTTACTCTAAACTGAGAATGTACTCTATTTGGAGCTTACTTCAACTACAAAAGGCAATTTTAGTTCTTGCAAATGTGTTCTTTTTGCATTATTTCTGAACAGATTATAATGTTTGTGATATGGAAGATTTTCCATTCTAAAGGAGTAGAGTGTAGGTTTCTTAGCTCGGAGTTAATATTTGATCAGTGAAGTGTACTAATCAAGATCACAGGCAGCCTTGGGTTTGAATCCTGATTCCACCACTTTTCACTTTCCTTAGGCAAATCACTTGACCAACCTAAACCCGGGTTTCCTCATCTTTGTAAAATGTCTAAATTTCAAGGTAATATTTGCTGTTAAGATGATTTTCTTGATAACTTATATTTTCATGGACTCCTTTTATTCAGCTAAACATGAATTCAGCTCCAACTTTCATCAATTTTCCTGCAAAAGGGAAACCCAAGCGAGGTGATACATATGAGTTGCAGGTGCGTGGTTTTTCAGCTGAACAGATTGCCCGGTGGATTGCTGACAGAACCGACGTCAATGTAAGTTTCCCTACTTGGTAGAAAGTTACTTTTCCATTGTCCACTTCCAGTCTTACTGGGAGGTCCTAATTGGTCTCGTCACCATATCACTGAGGTGGTAATAGTCTGGCAGCCACTTCATAAATAGCACTTAACAGAATCATCCTGATGAAAGAGTGAAATTATAAAACATTTTCTATTACCTTATTGAATTCAGCATGGAAACTACTCTTTTGCCCTTATTTATTAAGTCCATGGACTATCTAGTGGTACTTGGCAAATACTTCTTAATCTAAAAGATGTTATGTTGTAGTTAAACAGGATATTGTACCTATCCCATCTCATTTTGGGATACACTGTAGACTATTTTGATTAGGATGAAAAGAAAAAAAGTATGATTTTTCCTTTTAAAGTTTTAATTTAAAGTCAAGCAGAGAGAACCAATTATCTTATGGTCCCACTTACGTGCTGAGCGTAAAGAAAAACATGGAGGGCATTATGAGAAGGAAGGGAGGGGTGAATGGGGGGAAACCAGAGAGGGAGATGAACCATGAGAGACTGTGGACTATGAGCAACAAACTGAGGGTTTTGGAGGGGAGGGGGGTGGGGGTTGGGCGAGCCTGGTGGTGGGTATTGAGGAGGGCACATACTGCATGGAGCACTGGGTGTAGTGCAAAACAATAAATCTTGTAACACTGAAAAAAATAAATAAATAAAATATAAAAATAATAATAAAGTTTTTATTTAAATTCCAGTTAACATACAGTGAAATATTCGTTTCAGGTGTAAAATATAAAGATTTAACACTTCCATACAACACCTGGTGCTCATCACAACAATAACCACACTAGTTTTGATTGCTTTCATTTTGATTTAGTTTGACCTATATAATTAACAAGGAAATTCCATACTTAAAACATTTTTTTTTCCTTTCCATTAGATTAGAGTAATTAGACCCCCAAATTATGCTGGTCCTCTTATGTTGGGATTGCTTTTGGCTGTTATTGGTGGACTTGTGTATCTTCGAAGAAGCAATATGGAATTTCTTTTTAATAAAACTGGATGGGCTTTTGCAGCTTTGGTGAGTGAATTTTAGAATAAAAATTGTTTGCGTATATACAATGTTATATGTCAAATATATATAAATTAAAAATTTTATAAGCTTAAAATAAAAAACTAGTAAGATGTATTTTAAATAACAGCATCCCTATAATATATTTGATATTTTCTCAATAAAATTTACACATTTCTCGGGAGTACTGTTTTGTGTAAATGAAGACAAAAGTGTTTCAAATACTGATACAGTGGAACTAGGGGATAATGAATTATTTAAAGAACTATGATAACTTAAATAATTCTCTACTAGATAAGTAGTAAAAAACAATGATTTTTAAATACTTTGAATGTAATAAATCTAGAAGGGTAACAACCTCAGAAAATAAACCACCTCAAAACTTTTTTAAAAAATTGTTTGCATATAATATTGTATTATTAGGTTGCATTTTGTTTTATTTCTTATCTGTGAGAGGGATTTTATGTGTTTTTATTCGTGCCTTAAAATCATCTTGTTTCCTCCATTATCTTATTAGCATGGCCAGAGTTTGGGGAAACTTGTACTCCTTTTTTATCCAACGTAAACGATAGAATGTCACCCCTATGAAAATACGCAGTTCTTTTGAAAATATTCTTCTAAAAGGCTCTTCAGTTTTCAATTTTTAAACATCTGTCAGCTTATTTATAACTTTAAAATAGAGTTTTCCTTTCAGTGTAAGTATTATTGATTCTTGTGAAGTACAAGCCTTACTCAAAAATTATTCATCTGAAAAAAATTTGGTTCATGTATTACTTGAGCAGACATGCTTTTCACAAATCTATTAGTCTGATCAATATAAGAGCAGCTACATCATGTTATATAAGTATTTCCTTATTTTTTGTTTTCTAGTGTTTTGTGCTTGCTATGACATCTGGTCAAATGTGGAACCATATAAGAGGACCACCATATGCTCATAAGAATCCGCACACAGGACATGTGGTAAGTGAAGTTCAGAATTTCTTTCCATTATACACCAAAGTTAGCCTTAATAATTATTATTTTGTGACACCATTGCCAAGATATGAAGGAACTAGGTTTAGTTTTGACTTTTCAATCTGTGTTGGGTGATGAGCTTCAGTTACTGAAACGTGCTCTTAAAAGTGGAAAGTTCCTTATCCTTATCACATGTGGTGAGTCCTTTTGACTAAACTGGCTAAGAATGAAAGTCAGCTTTCAACTAAACAGTTAGTTGAAATGCACAAGTACTTGAGCATCTACTGTTTCTAGGCACTGTGCTAAGTATTATTAGATACAGTGGTAAATAAAAACAATCTTTGCCTTCATGGAGTTTATATTATTGTACCTCATAGTCTTATACACTGAAATACTAAATTTCTCATATATTCTGTTGTTGAGAACATAGTATAAGTACAATGAAAAGACAAATGAATAATAAATAACACAGAAATAGTGTTCATTTTGTCCAGTTTCTTTACTGATGAATGTCACAGACCCAATGCTTATATACATCAGGTGCATTAATAATTTCATAGGGCTTGAAAATAGCCATTTTAGGATTAGAGTACCAAAAGTTAATGTATATTTAAATGTTTAATTTTGTCTTTTTTCCTCCCCCAGAATTATATCCATGGAAGCAGCCAAGCCCAGTTTGTAGCTGAAACACACATTGTTCTTCTGTTTAGTATCCTCTTTTTATAATAAGTCCTTGGTGCTGCGTTTTAATTTATCTGTTTTCTCACATTCTCATATTTTCTTTATAGTGTTTGCTTGAAGCTGCTCTCTTATTAATGCAAGTTTTAATATCTTTGGAATCCTATTTCTATGTCCTTTATCTTAGTCCAATCAGCGAACCACCACCAGAGACCAACCTGCAGTCTAATAAAGACAGGTTTATTGATCATTGCTACAGGGGAGACTGCACACCAGAAGAACCATGGGACATCTTACCTAAGGAGGGATAGAGTTACTATAAAATGTTGAAGAAGGGTGAAGCTTAGGTAAAATGTAAATGAAGCAATAGTTTGATAAACTTAAAGCAAAATCAGGCTAAGTGAAAAGGGATCAATGTCAGGTCTGGACTGTGATGTGGACACAGGGTTCTGTCTCAGGGAAACTGTACAGAATTCAGATAAATGTGGGATTTTGTCTTCACAAACTCTTTATTTGATGCTCTGTACTTCAGTTGTAAATCGAGGCTACTTAGAAATTGTACTTATATGTTGAATGACTTAGATCTTCAGGGCAAAAATGGATTGTTTCCTTCTTAATGATGTAATTTGAATCAGTCTACAATTTTAGACATCTTACCCATCATTAAGTAAGAAAACAGTAGTTACTCAGAGATGGGGGTTATTTTTGTTGTTGTTCAAGATTTTATTTATTCATTTGAGAGAGCACAAGCACAGGGTAGGAGGTGGTGGAAGGGAATGGGTGAGGCAGAGGGAGAAGCAGACTCCCTGCCGAGCCAGAAGTCTGATGCGAGGCTCAATCCCAGGGCCCGGAGATCACAACCCAAGTCGAAGGCAGATGTAGAAATATTTTTTCCTGTGAACTCTGTGGCTGCTTTTTATGTGTGGTCCCATTCTCTTGAATAGCAGAGCAGATCGTTACTTTCTCACATCCGAAAATTGATGCCTCTGTAAGCTTCAAGGATAGGTAACAGTGACTCAGGTAAGAGTCTAAATTTCATAGTCTTATTGAACACAGTTTACCACCCACCCCCCAATATATAAGCAGTGACTCTGTAGAATAAATCAACAAGGTAAACAAATGTAATGTTTCTAGAGTTGTGCTGCTTAGCCAAGGGGTCCTGACATTGATGTATTGGAATCAGTTGTAGCCTAGGCTGTTGGAGAATCTCCCCAGTGGTTTGATGGTAAAGTCATTTGCCTTGCCTTCTCATCTCATCATCTAAATAATTTAGAGGTCAGGGGCACCTGGGTGGCTCAGTGGGTTAAAGCCTCTCCCTTTGGCTCAGGTCATGATCTCAGGGTCTTAGGATTGAGCCCCACATCGGACTCTCTCCTCAGCAGGGAGCCTGCTCCCCCCACCCCCCACCTGCCTCTCTGCCTACTTGTGCGCTCTCGCTCTGTCAAATAAATAAATAAAATCTTAAAAAAAAATAACTTAGAGGTCATCTAGTTCAACACTTACTCTATTGAAAATGAATTGTACTATGTAAGAATTGGCTAAGAAATTTGAAGGTGATTACAATCAATACGAGTAATTTAATCCCTTAAAATGTTTTTTTCTGATGATAAGAGCAATACAAGTTAATTAAAGGAAATTTAGAAAATACAAGTACATATAAAGAAAAAAAATCAAAACCCCTGAAAATAACCTCCTTAATAAATCTTTGTGTGTGTGTTTTCCCATTTTATTTTACTATGTCGGTGATTCAATAGAGATACTTGAAGGGAAACAATCTGAAAAAAATTAAGCTTTTGGTTTACTTGAAAGACATTTGGGAAAATAATACTTTGTCAAAACAGTGTTCATGTATAATATGGAAAACAGATTTACTGCTTAAAATCCAGCTCAGAGCCAGGTGAGTTCATCTATTCAGCTATGGAATGATGAGCTAAAAAATTAATCTAATAATAAATACCTATTCTGAGCGATAAGAAAGAACATTGCAAGAAAAATATCCAACCATATGTTCTTTCAAATCCTTAAATTTATTTCTTACTCAGTTTATTTAAACTAAAAAGTTCACCCACTTCTCCTACCCCTTACTGCCCTACTCTGGCAACCACCAATCTGTTCTCTATCTGTAAGCTTGTATGTATGTGTGTATGTGTATAAAATTTGTGTTTTTTTTTTTTTTTTTAAATTTGTTTATTTTTAGATTCCACATATAAGAGAAATCATACAAATTTGTCTATCTCTGTCTTATTTCAAATTATTTCAGAATTTAGGTTGAAAATGCTCATTTATGATTTGATTTATTAACAGAATTATACCTTGGAAATTTTTCAGTGTCTGGAAATGGTCTCAATTAATGGTATTTTGAAATTGAACAATGTAGCAAAAGGGCAGATACAGTTACAAAATACAAAGTGACTTGTGGTTTGTTGGTCTAGCTTTGTCCTAATTTAAAAAAAAAATAACCTTTTATTTCTCCTTCATTTTTTAAGGATATTTTACAAGGTATAGATTTCTAGATTTCTTTGAGCACTTTGGAAATGTTATCCCATTGTCTTTTACTTCCCTGGTTTCTGGGGAAAATCAGATTTAGTTGTTTTTTTTTTTTAAAGAGTTTATTTGCTTGACACAGAGAGAGAGATCACAAGTAGATAAGAGAGGCAGGCAGAGAGAGGGGGGGAAGCAGGCTCCCCGCTGAGCAGAAAGCCCATGCGGGGCTCGATCCCAGGACCCTGAGATCATGACTTGAGCTGAAGGCAGAGGCTTTAACCCACTGAGCCATCCAGGCACCTCCAGATTTAATTCTTATTATTGTTTTTGAAGGCAGTGTGTATTTTTTCTCTGATGGATTTTAAGACTTTTCTCCTAATGTTTTTACTTATATTGCTCCTGTTTTCTGAAATGCAGAACTTCCTAAGTCTGTGAGTCATTACCCTTATTCATTTTGGAAATGTTTGGCTACTGTCTCTTTAGTATTGTGTTTCTCCCATTTTCTCCATCCTCTCCATCCATGGCTTTCAACTGAGAGCTTGGTGAATTAACCTTGTCATTCTTTCTGGTGGAAACTGAACCTTAATCATGGTCTCCTTACCACTGTAGGACTGCCAAAAGTCTTCTCTCCTAAGCTTTGTCCTAACTTTTTAAATACAATTATATAAGACATTTAAGAAATTGGAATATTCTTACTTTTTCCTTCTGCCTAAAGGTTAAACATTACTTAAGGCTTCACATACATTTGGAGCAGATTGCAAACCTATTGAAATACAGCATTTTTTTCCTTTCCAAGTTTTAATTTAGATTCCAGTTAATGTAGAGTGTAAATTTAGTTTCAGGTATGGAATTTACTGATTCAGCACTTTCATACAACACCCAGTGCTCATCACAAGTACCCTGCTTAATCCCCATCACCTATTCCACCTATCCCACCACCCACCTCCCCTCTGGTAATGATCAGTTTGTTCTCTATCGGTAAGATAGAGAGTCTGTTTCTTTCTTTCTTTTTCTTTTTTTAAAAGATTTTATTTATTTATTTATTTATTTGCTAGAGGTAGAGTGAGAACGATAGAGAGGGAAAGAGAGCGAGTGCAGAACCAGGCAGAGAGAGAAGCAGGCTTCCTGCTGAGCAAGAACCCCGATGCAGGACTCGATCCCAGGACCTTGGGATCGTGACCTGAGCCGAAGGCAGAATCAACCGAGCCACCCAGGTGTGTCCCAAGAGTCTGTTTCTTCGTTTACCTCTCCCCCCGCCCCATTTTTGTTTCTTTTGTTTCTAAAATTCTGCACATGAGTGAAATCATAGTATTTGTCTCTCTCTGACTGACTTATTTTGCTTGGCATAATACTCTTTAGCTCCATCCACATCATTGCAAATGACAAGGTTTCATTCTTTTTTCTGGCTGAGTAATATTCCATTATATATACTACTTCTTCATTCATTCATTAGTCAGGGGACATTTGGGCTCTTTCTATAATTTGGCTATTGTTGATGAAGCTGCTGTAAACATGGGGGTACATATATCCCTTCAAATAAATATTTTTGTATCCTTTAGATAAATAGCTAGTAGTACAATTGCTACATCGTAGGGTAGTTCTATTTTTAATATTTTGAGGAACCTCCATACTATTTATGCACCAGTTTGCATTCCCACCAACAGTGTAGGAGGGATCCCTTTACTCCACATCCCCACCAACACCTGTTGTTTCTTGTGTTGTTAATGTTACCCATTCTGACTGATGTGTGGTGATACCTCATTGTAGTATTATAATACATTTCCCTGATGATGAGTGATGTCTTTTTATGTGTCTGCTGGCCATCTATATGTCTTCTTTGGAAAAATGTCTATTTATGTCTTCTGTCCATTTTTAACTGGATTATTTATTTTTGGGAAGTGTTGTGTTTTGTAAGTTATTTATGTTTGGATACTAACCCTTAATCAGATATGTCATTTGCACATATTGTCTCCCACTCCATAAGTTGCCCTTTTTAAAAAAAAAGATTGATTTTTTTTTTTTTTAAGATTTTATTTATTTATTTATTTATTTATTTGACAGAGAGAAAGATCACAAGTAGGCAGAGAGGCAGGCAGAGAGAAGGAGGAGGAAGCAGGCTCCTTGCTGAGCAGAGGGCCTGATGCGGGGATTGATCCCAGGACCCTGAGATCATGACCTGAGCTGAAGGCAGAGGCTTTAACCCACTGATTGATTTTTAGAGAGAGAGCATGAGTGAGGTGGAGGGTGGGGAGAGGGGTGAGAGAAAGACAAAGACAAAGACTCCCTGCTGAGTACAGAGCCTGATATGGGGCTTGATCCCAGGACTTTGAGGTCATGACCTGAGCATAAATCAAGAGTTGGATGCGTAACTGACTCAGCCATCCACCCAGCCCTGTCGGTTGCCTTTTAATTTTGTTGATTATTTCTTTCACCATTCAGAAGCTTTTTTTTTTTTTTTAATTTATTAACATATAATGTATTATTTGCCCCAGGGTACATATCTGTGAATCATCAGGCTTACACATTTCACAGCACTTACCATAGCACGTACCCTCCCCAATGTCCACAATCCAGCCACCCCATCCCTACCCCGCCCCACCCTCCCCACCCCCTGCCTCCCAGCCACCCTTAGTTCATTTCGTGAGCTTAGGAGTCTCTTATGGTTTGTCTCCCTCCTCATCCCTTCCTGTATCATTCTCTCCCCCACCCCCCCAAACCCCCACCTTGCCTCTCAAATTCTTCATATCAGAGAGATCATGTGATACTTGTCTTTCTCTGACTGACTTATTTCACTTAGCATAA
>CM053612.1:52044993-52061759 GCA_028646535.1 Procyon lotor
GCTGCTATAAACATTCGTGTGCACATGCACATTCAGATCACAACATTTGTATCTTTAGGGTAAATACCCCGTAGTGCAATTGCTGGGTTGTAGGGTAGCTCTACTTTCAACGTTTTGAGGAACCTCCATACTGTTTTCCAGAGTGGCTGCACCAGTTTGCATTCCCACCAACAGTGTAGGAGGGTTCCCCTTTCTCTGCATCCTCGCCAACATCTGTCATTTCCTGACTTGCTAATTTTAGCCATTCTGACTGGTGTGAAGTGATATCTCACTGTGGTTTTGATTTGTATTTCTCTGATGCCGAGTGATGTGGAGCACTTTTTCATGTGTCTGTTGGCCATTCGGATGTCTTCTTGGCAGAAATGTCTGTTCATGTCTTCTTCCCATTTCTTGATTGGATTATTTGTTCTTTGGGTGTTGCAGAAGCTTTTTTTCTTGATGAAGTCCTAATAGCTTATTTTTGGAAGTATAGCATTTCATATAAATTTGGTTAATCAGATACAAAATAGGCATGTTTTCAGGGTGATACTTTTTCCTTATTTTGTTTTTGCTTTTTTGGTAGTGGTTAGGAAGGTTTGGGTAATACTTTCTGAGCAATTATTTTGCTAGTTGCTGTGAATGCATGATTTGTCTAAGGGGCTTATAGTATTGGGATAAACAGAGGTTTACAGGTTATAAGACAGTGCCTTAAATGCTGTGTCTCATGTCAATCACGGTATTCATGCAGAAATGTTTACAATTCATAAATGCATTGTACAGTTTGATAAATTTTCACAAAATGAACACAACTGTGTAACCAGTACCCAGTTGATGAAATAAAACTTTACTCATATCCCAAAGCATCCCCAATCTCATTACCTCTCCCTGATTGCTACCTTCCTACCCAAAGGTAATTACTATCCCGACTGCCAACAATATGGATTAGTTTTACTTATCTTTTTTTTTTTTTTTTTTTTAAGATTCCATCCATTCATTTGACAGAGAGCGAGAAATCACAAGCAGGCAGAGAGGCAGGCAGAGAGAGAGAGGGAAGCAGGCTCCCAACCGAGCAGAGAGCCCGACGCGGGGCTCGATCCCAGGATCCCGAGACCATGACCCGAGCCGAAGGCAGAGGCCCCAACCACTGAGCCACCCAGGCGCCCCTAGTTTTACTTATCTTTTAACTTTACACAAGTGGAATTATACTTTAAATATATTTAAGTTTAAAAAAAACAGTAGATTAGAAAATTTTCACCCTTGATCTAAAACCCTAATATTGGGCGCCTTGGGTAGCTCAGTTGGTTAAGTGACTGCCTTTGGGTCAGGCTTTTTAATTCCAACAACTAGTAGTGCCTGCCGTATAGTAGGCAGTGTCAGTAAAAGTTTAAAGAATCAATAAAGGGGCTCGTGGGAGGCTCAGTCAGTTAAGCTCCAACTCTTGATTTTAGCTGAGGTCGTGATTTCAGGATCATGGCATCAAGCCCTGCATCAGGCCCCGTGCTCACCATGGAGTCTGCCTAAGGTTCTCTTCTCTTTCTCCCTCTGTTCCTTCCCCCGCTCTTTCTTTCTATCTCAAATAAATAAAACCTTTAAAAAATAAAGAATCAGGGGCACCTGGGTGGCTCATTGGGTTAAAGCCTCTGCCTTCGGCTCTGGTCATGATCTCAGGGTCCTGGGATCGAGCCCCACATCAGGCTCTCTGTTCATCAGGGAACCTGCTTCCCCCTCTCTCTCTGACTGCCTCTCTGTCTACTTCTGATCTCTCTCTCTCTCTCACTCTCTCTCTCTCTCTCTGTCAAATAAATAAATAAAATCTTTAAAAATAAATAAGTAATCAGTAAATAGATTGAAACAACACATATGGCAGTACATCACAGTTCTTTTTTTAAAAAGTTTTTTTGATTTTGTGAGAGAGAGTGCCAGCATGAGCAGGGGAAGGGGCAGAGGGAGAAGCAAATTCCCCGCCGAGCAGGGAGCGATCCCAGGACCCTGGTATCATGACCTGAGCCAAAGGCAGACGCTTAACCGAGTGAACCACCCAGGCGCCCCATCACAGCTCTAGATAACTGAGAACAGTACACAAAGACATTGGTGGTATATTGCAAGATAGAAAGCTCATTCAAAGAAAATGCGTATAGACCATGATATGAAACAAACCATTCCAAAAACAAAAGTCTCAACCATTATTCAAAAGTACCCTGTAACAGGGTGCCTGGGTGCCTCAGTCGATTAATCATCTGACTTCGGCTCAGTTCATGATCCTGGGGTCCTGGGATTGAGTCCCACATTGGGCTCCCTGCTGAGCTTTTCCTTTTCTTTTCCCTCTCTCCTGCCCCCCACTTATGCTCTCATTATCTCTCTCTCAAATAACTAAATAAAATATATTTTTAAAAAAGTACCCTGTAACAAAAGCCTATAGAAATGATCAATCTTTACATGTATCTGGATATAAATTTAGAACCTCAGTAAAAAAGTAATCATTGGAGAAAACAACTTGTCTAAGCAGCTAAAAGCATGATAAATGGGCATCATCCCTAAAAAGAGGCTATGGATGAGAAAGTGCAAGATGGTAGTGAAGGGATGAATAGACAGACTATAGAGCCAATTATAAATTCAGGCCTTATGTGAACACCTATTTTTCCCTTTCTGTTTACTCATACCCACATGCGGTAACCTACAATGTGCATGTGTGTGTGTGTAATTGATTTGGGCATTTTAACTGCTTTTGTATTCACCAAACTACAGGGTAAATCTCTTTTCTGCTAGAGCATACTGTATTTGCTTCAAAATTCAGCTTTGCTTATTTTAGCATTCAACCATGCCACGTGTAACCTATTTGCATGAGTAGGTATATTTTGTATTTATGTAGTTTCCATATTAAGTTGAATAAAAGTGAGGTGATGACATAGAGGATTCTCTTTTTTTATTAGAATAGGACAAACTTAGGTGGTTAAGTAGTAATTTGAGCTTTAGAGATTGATTCTTGAAATTCTGGAGAATTTTTGAAAAGTTATTTTTCAAATAAAAATTACTTGCTGTTCTCTCCAAATGGTGCACATTTCAAGTGTATTCATTTTTGGAGGGTAGTTGAATATTCAAAAAGGTTGTTTAATGTTTTAAAATATATCAGAGCACCGGGGTGGCTCGCCAGTTAAGCATCTGATTCTTGATCTCAGCTCAGGTCTTGATCTCAGGGTTGTGAGTCAAGCCCCCCAAAAAACAAAGTATATACAAGGTTGGAGCAATAGGTGCAAGCATGTCCAGGAAGGTTATTTCAAAATACATGTCAGGAAAACTCACATTTCATCTGTTAAGTTATAGTGGGACATTTGTTTAAAATACTGATTTTCATTTGTACAAATAAAGTAATTTTCCAACCTTAATATTTTTTGTTATACCTTCATAGTAAATAATTGTCATAGTGTATAGATACAAGATTCTCTATTTTATTTTATTTTAGTTTATATTTTAATTGCCCATCCTTTTTTTTTTTTTTGCCCATCCTTTTTTATTAAAGTGAAATTCACATAACATAAAATTTAACTATTTTAAAGAGAATGATCCAGTGACATTTATTTTTTAAATTATTTTTTAAAAAGATTTTGTCTATTTATTTGACAGAGAGAGGTTTGACACAGAGAGAAAGAGCGAGAAAGAGCACAAGCAGGGGGAGCAGCAGGCAGAGGGAGAGGGAGAAGCAGGCTTCCCGCTGAGCAGGGAGCCTGACTTGGGACTAGATCCTAGAACCCTGGGACCATGACCTGAGCTGAAGGCAGACGCTTAACTGACTGAACCACCCAGGCGCCCCTCCAGTGACATTTAATACATTCGTAAGGATTCCCTATTTTAGTAACAGTTTTTTAAAATTGAAAGTTGAAGATTTGTATATTCATTGTAATTTGCTTCATGAAAGAACGGGAATATTAAAGAGTTATGTCTTTTGTGTCTGTGCGAATTTCTCCTTAAACAATTTTTCTTAGATGGTGGAGTTACCTTAGGGATGGTGCTGTTATGTGAAGCTGCTACATCTGACATGGACATTGGAAAGCGAAAAAGTAAGTTATATCATATGCCAAAATGTAACAGTTCTACCTTTTTAATTTATTTTTTATTGTTGAAGTCTAGTTGACATACAATGTTAACTAACAATTCTGCCTTTAATACAGAAAAAAAAGTCCTCTTAATCATTTCCCCCCTCTTAGTTAGAGGTATATTATTTTACTACTTTATTATTTTAAAAGTAACATACACTCATTGTAAAAAATATGGGGGAATTATCAGAGTATGAAGCATTTGGGGGGAGAGTTACCCATTATTCCATTATCGAGAAGTTAAACATTTTAATGTGTTAATATAGTTTCTTCCATTTGTAAAAACATATTTAAAACTATATATAAAATTTTAAATCTTGCCCCCCTTTTAACTGGAGTTAAATAATTCACTAATAAATATTTTCCAACACATAAATTTGTACTGTATGCTGTAATTTAACTATTCTGATTCTGTTAAACATTTAGGTTTTTTTCTAACTTCCATTATAATAAATATTTCTTTAGTGACTATTGTAGTATACTAAGCTTTATTCCCATTTCAAATGAACTCATTAAGGTAGATTCCTAAAAGTAGAATGACTGTATGGTCCTCTGTATTAGTATTTTTAATCCCCTTGATGTTTTAAACTGATGATACTGAATTGTTTCCCCAGATGTTATAGTTTGGATTCCTACTAAATTCCAAGCATTTAAGAATGCTTGTTTAAAAAAAAAAAAGAAAAAGGAATGCTTGTTTCACAGTAACTTTGTCAGCATTAGCTAAGCTCATTAAAAATGTCTCTGTGTGTGTGTGTGTGTGTACTTGCTGGCCAGATAAGGGGCAAATGTTACAGTATTTTGTACTTTGGTTATTAATGAAGTTGAATATTTTTCTAAATGTTTATCAGCTGTTTGTGTTTTCCTTTCTATAAAAAGTCTTTGTCTTTTGCCGTTTATCTATTATTATTATTATTTTTATATTGGTTTGGATGGAATTTTTATATATTAAAATATTCACACGTTAGTATTTGTTGCAAAGAAATGCCAACAGTGTGATTTTATTTCATTCACATTAAATACGTTTAAGTCAAAGTTTTCCCTTTATGGCTAAAAGGGTATAATGTCATCAAATTAACCTCGCTAAATATAGTCTACTTTTTCATTTGAAAAAGATGGTGACATTGGATTTCAAATTTGGGAGATTCTTATTTTACTGAATTGAAATGAATTTTTATGTACTGCAAAAATAGAACTAATGTATCAATTTTTTATCCAGTCAGTATACATCTTTTTACTACCTGACTTTTAAAAATTTGCCTATTTCAGTATTCTTTATTGGGAAAAGGCCCTCTGGGTACTGCACTGATAGTATGAATTTAAGTTATAAAACATTTTGGTGACATATATTAAAATGATCACAAGTAATAATAACAAATATTTATTTAACATTATCTACCAGAAACTGCCCTAAACACTTTTAGATATATTATGTGAAAAAAGTAGAATACAAACATAAATACACTGATACTGTATATACACACACACGTGTGTGTGTGTGTGTGTGTGTGTGTGTGTGTGTGTATTTAATTAGATAAAAAAGGCTTCTACAGTGGTCATGTGTTAATACTCATTAAAAGATATATGTAACATTTTCATTTTAGCCCCTAATTATACTATGTGAAAATTTAAAAAGGAAAAAGAATGGCTCCCTAAGTGTAACAAGACTAAAAATTGTTTTTAGAGTCAGCCAATAAGTATGTTTCCCTAGAATTTCCGCTGGTGTAGCACACATGCTTTCCCACAGCCCCATGACTACGCTTCTTAGCCAGTCTTAGTCTCAGGACTTGAAAGAGTCTCAAGTTTTGAGAATCACAGCTGAGTATTGTGGGGTCAGCATCCAGAGTTAAGATTGTTAACTGTTATGCTAAACCAGAGCATATGAGATTAATGGAGAGAGCTATGAATTTAGGACTAGGATTCATGGCATTTTCCCCTCATTATTCAAATGAGGAATCCATGTTGAATGAGTTCTTTATGTAAGCGGTGTAGTTACCTGTAAATAAAGTACTTTGAAGTGAGGGTGTCACAATGATGTTGTTAGATGTCTTTAAATCAATTATCAATACCACGTTTGTGTCATGTTTTAATATTCATTAAAAGATATATGTAACATTTACATTTTAGCCCCTAATTGAATTATGTGAAAATTTGAAAAGGAAAAAGAATTGCTTCCTAATGTATAACAAGACTAAAAGTTGTTTTTAGTGTTGGCCAGTAAGTATATTTCCCTAGAACTTCCACTGCTGTAAGTTAATGTGTATTAACACATGAAAATACCACATTTAAGGCTATAGAAGAAATTTAATAAGTGACTGATTTTCTTGTCAGTAGTAAAATTTTCTAACACTAAATTCTTTTTTGTTTAAAGATTTATTTAGTAGTGGGATCATGCTCACATGCGTGGGGGGAGGGGCAGAAGGAAAGGGAAAGAAGCAGGCTCTGCTGGGCATTGAGCCTGACTCAAGGCTCCATCTTAAAACCCTGAGATCATGACCTGTGCCGACATCAAGAGTCAGATGCTTGACCTACTGAGCCACTTATGCACCCCTCTATCATTGAATTCTTGACTTTGATGGCTTTAAAGTAATTTATTATTTCACACAATTAAATTGCACGAGTATATAAATGGAACTACTCTATTATAATGGGTCAAATTAAATGGGAAGGCAGAATCCTAAAGATTTAAGAATGGGCATGAAAATTTTTAGGAAGTCGAGGTTTACCACTAAATTATGTCCCTTGCTTTTCACTCTTGGAAGTGTAGACTAAAACTTATGCCCTAGTTCTTTATTGCACCTAACATGCTCATTTTACACTTTTATTTTTCTACAGTAATGTGTATGGCTGGTATTGCACTTGTTGTATTATTCTTCAGTTGGATGCTCTCTATTTTCAGATCTAAATATCATGGATATCCATATAGGTATGATTATTTTACACTTACATAGTGATTACCTCTACTTACAATGATTAGAGTTGATGTTGCCTTATAATATTTTTTTTTTGCTTTACCTCCAAACTGTTCTAGCTTCTAAAGTAGACATAAGCTTTAACTTAGGTATGTTGCATGTAAAAGTTAAGATAATTATGATATAGTGGACAATAGTACATGATTTCTCAGGAACATCTTTGAGGGTTATTCTGACATCACCTGATTTAATCTAGAAATCTGAAAAACACTTAATGGTTAGAATATTTTATACCTTGTCTGCATACTCTACTTTCTCTTGAGCAAGTTATTTTTTAGTGTTTTTTAAAACTTCTCACATCTCTACTTTTCAGGGCTCTTTATATGGCATAAACAGAACATTGTATTAGAATCCATTTTAAAGAGTATAGGAAGGAGTGTTCAAGAAAATCTAATTGTCTTGAAATGTTCATAGAGATCTCTAAGGCTCAGGGAAGAAATTAACTCTCTTGGTCCTAAATTCTTGATTTTATTCTGTTAATAGCCACAAGAAATGTACCTACATAATGGGGGATGTTGTGATTTAGTTTTGTCATCTAAGTTCAGGTACCATAATTCAAGTTCTTTTATACAACATTGTCCTGTTGTATAAAGGATTATGAACACTAAAGATAAAGTATATCAAGTGAAATTTTTGAGAGGCAAAATCATTCTTCATATGACCTTTAACACATTTTTAGTAGATAATTTTTCCCCCAAATATGTTTTATTTTTTCAATGTTACAAGATTTATTGTTCATTCACCACATCCAGTGCTCCATGCAATATGTGCCCTCCTCAATATTTAGTAGATAGTTTTTTAAAACATTTTATTTATTTACTTAGAGCATGTGCACAAGGAGGGGCAGAGGGAGAAGGAGAGACACAATCTCAAGTAGGCCCCATGCCCAGTGCAGAGCCTGACTTGGGGCTACATTTCATGACCCTGAGATCATGACCTGAGCTGAAATCAAGAGTCGGACGCTTAACTGACTGAGCCACCCAGGTGCCCCTTTAGTAGACAATTTTGAACAACTCCCTAGTTGATTCATTATATTGTGACATTCCTGGATGCCTTTTGATCAATGAACAACATAAATTAGTCTTCTTTTGCATTTTGTTTCTTGCAAACTTATTTGATTTCTTTTTAAGTTTTTACTTAAATTCTAGTTAGTTAACCTACGGTGTAATACTCAATTGAGGTGTACAGTATAGTGATGCAACACTTCCATACAATACCTGGTGCTTATCACAAGTGCACTCCTTAATCCCCATCACCTATTTAACCCATTCCCCCCAACTCACCTCCCTTCTGGTAACCCTCTGTTCTCTATGTATAGTTAAGAGTCTTTTTTCTTGGTTTGCCTCTCTTTTTTTCCTTTTGCTTGTGTGTTTTATTTCTTAAATTCCACATATGAGTGAAATCATATGGTATTTGTCTTTCTCCAACTGACTTATTTCACTTAGCAGAACACTCTCTGGCTCATCCATATCATTGCAAATGGCAAGACTTCATTCTTTTTTATGGCTCAGTGATACTCTGTTGTGTATTTGTGCCCCATCTTCTGTATCCATTTATCAGTTGATGGACACTTGGGCTGGCAAACGTAACTTAATTTTAAGAACACAACCTATCAGAACTTTGATTCTTGATTTATTCTTCTGTGTATATTTTAAAATAATTTCTTCTCTATAGAATACTAACTGGGAAGCAGGGGTAATCTTGCTGGGATTTCTATTGCTTATTTCATCACCATGGTTGATCCAGTTATTAATCAGTGTCTCTCTTCATGATATTTTTAAAACAAGTTTATGTCTATTTCCTTCTCTCCTGAGACTTTCGTAATATGTTGGTGTTTCTCACTCTTTGTTATTAATACTCAAAGTTTATTATACATGCACCCAAATGCTTTTTTTGTCTAAAATTAAGGTATTATTAGAAGTAAGGCCTATTGTTTTTTCAGAGACTAATAGATTCTTTTAATATTTTTGTTTCAGCTTTCTGATGAGTTAAAAAGGATCCCAGAGATATGTAGACACTGGAGTAATGGAAATTGAAAAATGAA
Source organism: Procyon lotor (assembly GCA_028646535.1). NCBI lineage: Eukaryota > Metazoa > Chordata > Mammalia > Carnivora > Procyonidae > Procyon > Procyon lotor. Next base: position 52,054,077 of record CM053612.1, read on the forward strand.
AAATGTGTGTGTGTTTGAAAAGAAGAATGAAATTTGTGTATTTTGTATTACCTCTTTTTTTAAGTGATTTAAATAGTTAATCATTTAACCAAAGAAGATTTGTAGTGCCTTAACAAGCAATTTCTTGTCAAAATCATGAAGTATTTGGATACAGTTCTCCTCTTAACCTTCCCTTCCTGATGAACTGTATGTATAACATTTAATTTAGTAGAATTAAGTACATTATAAAAAATTTATAACTACATTTGAATTAGAACAAAGTTCAGAACTGCTTTAGTTAACTATTGGCCATCTAATTTTATATTATCTTATCCAAAGGTAGGGAAAAAGAGTCCTGACTAGGTGTTCCTACATATGCCTGTTACAGACAAATGCATCAGGAATGCATTCTTAGCTGTTCCATCTTTGCATGGATGTGTATACTTTGCACATCTTTCCTTTTGGGCAGAGAAATCTTCTGACACGCCTAGCCTTTAGAAAAAAAGACTAGCCAGTCCCCCCTCTCCTTCATGTTTCCTACTGAAATACAGTGCTAGCTATGCTTCTTGGTAGCTGTAGACATTGAAAAGTCTAAATACAGGATTATGATTTCTGCATGAGTGTGGTGTTAACTACTCTTATTTGGAAAGATTTCAGGTTCATTCTGTCTCCTTAATTTATTTAAGGTAGGCTTCTCTCTAATAAAAAGATAGCTTAGTGCTAAAATCATTGTAACTTAAAAATGGTCTAAACTGTTTCTACAAATTAGGGATTGTCATTTATTTCATTTGTACCTCACAGAAAAAAATAGGTTCGTCTAGTTAAGTCGATTTCTGTATTACAGTTACAACATATTTCATGAACCCTGTATTTAGGAAAAGGACTCTCTTAGATCAGGAAAAGCATATCCTGATATATTGAGTTGTTGCTTATGAATAGAAAGTAAATTGTTTCTTGAAAGTTATGTTTTTATTATTTTAGCCGTCGTTCTTTTATTTAAAGTGGAGAAACAGTAAACATTTGAAGAGGTTTTGAGTTTTTGCCTTTTTTTCTGTCAGTGGAAATAACCATATATGCTAACCAAATTTTTGTGAAGAGTGAAAGTTAGTGGTTATCATTAGATCTAGCCATAACCATCCCCATAGTTATGAAGAGTATCTTGAAATTTCACTATTATGGAAATATAATTATGACTGTGAAAAATTTTAAAGAAATCTTAGAAGTATTACATTAAAATAATACTTTGCCTACTACTTACCATCTGATAACTTTCCCATGTGGTCTAGAAGTCTTATATAATAGAGATTTGCGGAAGAGATGAATTTAATTGCCTAAGAAGAAATGTTTATGTGGGTTTTTTGTTTTTGTTCCAGGATTTGGCAGGTCAGGGCATATATTTGACCCTTTTACTCTTTAGTGGATCCACTTTTTGTTAATTACTTCTCTATAAATTATGTGATTCTGGGTTCCTTATCTGCTGTTCTTGTAATTGTCTCAGGCCAAATAAATTTATGCTGTGATTCTTATGAGATTTGTATGAAGATGCCCTGATTTGTACAGACTGACCGGGGTAATACTACTGCCATGTAATCTGTATAGCTCCAGATAATGTGCCATGAGCATTCAAAGAATGACACTTTTTTGTATTTGTTTTGTTTCTCTTAAGAGCACATTTTTCTTCTGCAAGAAGAATTGCATTCTGGCTAAAATCTATAGAAAGCAGATTTACTAAACTTAGAGTTATTTTGTGGAAATTTTGAAATTTGGTTTCATCTGAAGTGCCTTATGTAGACTCTTAATTTACTTTTCTAGTAATTTTTAAATACTTGTTATGCATTTTAAAAATACTATTCGAAATGACACATTGTAGTAGCAAAGATAACCAAATGTCTGTCTGTTTGCTTTTTGACCACATCAATAAACTTTTACAATCTAAACTCTTAAGTTTTTTTATTAACATGTAAAGAGGGGTTGGGGCACCTGGGTGGGGCTCAGTGGGTCATGATCTCAGGGTCCTGGGATCGAGCCCCACATGGAGCTCTCTGCTCAGCAAGGAGCCTGCTTCTCCCTCTCTCTCTGCTTGCCTCTCTGCCTACTTGTGATCTCTCTCTCTCTCTCTGTGTCAAATAAATAAATAAAATCTTTAAAAAAAAAGAGAGAGGTGAATTTAAAATACTAAATTAGGATTGTAATATTAGGTTATTTCAGTTTTTAAGTGAGATTTAGAGAGAGAGTGTGCGCGCACTTGAGAGCAGGGGGAGAGAGAGAGGGAGAGGGAGAGAATCTCAAGCAGATTCCCTGCTGAGTGTGGAGCCTGATGCAGGGCTCGATCTCACAACCCTTAGATCATAACCTGAGCCGAAATCAAGAGTCAGTCACTTAACAGACTGAGCCACACAGGTGCCTTTATGCTATTTCATTTTGGGTGGGAATATAATTAAATTTCTTATTGTCCTAATTACAGTAAGTTTGATAGGCCAATTTCCTTAAGTATTTATAAATTGAAATGTTATCTTTCATTAATGTTGTCATCCAGTAGGTTAGCCAAAATAGCCAAGATAAGTAGGTGAATTGCTGTCTTCAGTGGTTGATCTAGTTTTGTCCCAGTTGGTGAACATCGTGACCAGGTAATAACCTTTTTGTACCAAATAATTGATTTGAAACAGTTACCCAGATTATGAAGTTATATGAAACTGGACAACAGTGTATTTGCAAACATGGAATGGGAACACTGGACAGGAAGTAGAGAGATCTGGCTCCTAAAGAGATTTTAGTTTTTATTCCCTGTCTAGCTATGTGACCACAGGCAAGTCACTTGAAATAGGTTCTCTCAGGACCTATTTCTTTATTCTAACGTGAGTGCATTGGACTAAATTACTTCAGTGTTCCAGCACCACTGTTTTAGGTGCAAAATATTAAAGATATATTTAAATTTGAACACATATCATTTGTGATATTCAGGTTTGATAGTTGAAATGTAGGATCTTTTGTAATCAGATTTCTGAAGAAGCTGTAAAATACTTGTGGAGGCCATTATAGCTGCAGGTTGTTTAATATGCATTGAAATATTTTTTAGAAATGATCTACTTGAAACCAATATATTAATATCAGATCTTAATTTAAATGCCCAAGTATAAGCAAGAATGAAACCAACTGTAGCAGAATGTTAATACTGTAGAAAATCAAAGCTAAAGGAACCATAAATACCATTTAATCAATCTCTTCATTTTGACTGCTGAAGAAAATCTGCCTTAGGTGACGCAGTTCACTGAAGGTTATTCCAAGGAAAGGCCTACAGGTTTCCAGTTCTGCTGTGAATTTCCTATGGATTAGGTTTCAGTGTGAGATGTAAATTATTCCCTGGAGACATGGAAACCTTGATTCTTTCCTGACATCTAGACCCTGAGAGAAGGGTCCTAATGAGAGAGGCATTTCCCTAGAATGGCTGATGTAGGCTTCAGAAGAAGGGAGGAATTTCAGTGGACTCCCTTAAATCTGTGAAAGTAGAATTTCGGGGCACCTGGCTGGCTCAGTAGAACATGCAACTCTTGAGTTCAAGCCCCACATTGAGACTAGAGCTTACTTTAAAAAAAAAAAAATAGATTAAGATGGCAAAGTGTATGCATATTTTACCACACATCCAAACTAAAATACTAATGCCTTGGCCCCAACCCCATATTGGCATTTACTCACTGACACCACTTTGTATTTCATCATTGTCCTGAAAATACGAGTACAGCTGGATAAGGTATAACTTAGAGTTAAAATGTTGAAACATGGCCTTCAGGCTCTTTGGGGGAACAGTTTAAAGACATTCAGATAAACCCTGCCTGCACAGTAAGTGATGATTAGTATATTCCAATGAGTGCTTTGTAAATAATGACTTAGAGCTGGAAGAAACTCATTAAGATGTGTGGGCGTCACCGAACATCCAAAGAAATGATCCATTTGGTTTGAGCCTTCCAGTTTATGATCCCTGACCGTGGCTCTGCAGCCAGCAGTCACAGCTAGAGAACTTCAAGTCTGAAGTTCTTTTTGTGACTTCCAAATAAAATTGATGAAAATGTTTTCCCCCTCTCAAACACAGCTCAAACGTAATTTCTGGGAAGCTTTCCTGACCTCCCACTTCGGGTTCTATACCCCTCCTCTTTTATTAAGTGTATGCTGAGGTCTGTTATTCCATCTTGTAATTACCTCTTTTCTTCCCTAAACTGTAATTCCCTTGAGAACAAGAGTACTGTCTTACTCATCTCTGTATGCTCGTTTTCTAAAATGCCTGGGTAGTACATGCTCAGTAAAATTTCAGATTGAATAAAGAAAAAAGGGTCTTTGCTCTTGAGTTGTCTTCAGTCTTGTGGAAATAAACATGAAAACAAATGCAGTCCTATCTGCTGGTGGGAGAATGCATGTTACAGGTAGAGAAAAAGGTTTCATTACTTTGTTGGGGTTGGGATGGGAGGCAAAGGGAGAGGTTTCTGTGACAGACACTGAAATTTTAGGGGCGCGCTTCAGTGACTCAGTAGGTTAAAGCTTCTGCCTTCGGCTTAGGTTGTGATCTCAGAGTCCTGGGATTGAGCCCCATGTTGGGCTCTCTGCTCACTGGGGAGCCTGCTTCCCCCTCTCCCTCTGCCTGCCACTCTGCCTACTTGTGATCTCTCTCGCTGTCAAATTAAAAAATCTAAAAAAAAGAAAATTGAAATTTTAAAAGATGATTACTCCACAAGATAGATTTTTAAGGTACTGAAATGCCAAAATATTCTTTTGTTTTGGTCCCTGCCCCCACCTAAACACCAAAATATTCCTGCAAATATAGTATCATATCACCAGTACTTAAAATCCGAAGTCAGAGTCACTTACATCCTGAGTCATGCTCAAAGAGTTACATGGTACTTGAAAACTTCTATATTAACAACATGCACACTTTAAAAATATTCTTACCACCCTTATTCCTTTTCTTGTTTTAAAATTCTTTCAACATACTTCGTTTTAGTTATTACCCATTCCTGAGTTATCAGTAACTCCAAACACCTTTTATATTTATTAGTCATTTGTATTTCCCTTACAAACAGTTTGGACCTCTAATTTTCATGGGGTCTTCTTAGAAAAGAGGTGGAGAAACTTTAGGGAACAGAAAGATAGGATAGTAGGGAAATCTGAGGAGAAAAGGAAAAAGAGGGAGGGCGGTTTCTGGGACCAATTCCAGGATCCCTGAAAACTCAACTTCTTCTCCTCCGTGGTTAGACTTCCTCTTCTTTCCTCCCCTTTTGCCCCCTTAAATGGCAAATTCATCCTCATAAGGCTGACCTCTTGTCATTTCTTTTGAGATTTTCGTTCTTTTTTAAAAAAAGATTTTATTTGTCGGAGAGAGAGAAGCAAGGGGGAGGGCCAGATGAAGAGAGTCTTAAGCAGACTCCCCGCTGAGCACAGAGCAGGGCTTGGTATCACCACCCTGAGATCACAACCAGTGCCCAAAACCACAGTCAGAACCTTAACCGAGTGCACCACCCAGGCGCCCTGAGATTGTCTTCCTTCCTTCCTTCCTTCCTTCCTTCCTTCCTTCCTTCCTTCCTTCCTTCCTTCCTTCCTTCCTTCCTTCCTTCCTTCCTTCCTTCCTTCCTTCCTCTCTCTCTCTTTCTTTCACTGTGTTCTGTTAGTCACCATAAAATACATCATTAGTTTTTAATCATTCTATTTGGAAAGATTCAAGCCAGAAGTATAAAGAACCCTTAATCTTTCTCTCTGGCCCCTTTTCAGGTGTAACATCTGAGGGCAACATGTAAATAGACGACCGTGACAATCTTATCTCAGATTTTTATAAAATGCCAATGTTTTGGTAATATAAAAAATAAATACTAAAGTATCAGTATTACCATTTCGCTATAGTCTCGAACATAATAGGTTCAAGTCCCAACAGCTCAGCAGAAGAAATGAAGATAGAGTTCCTTGATAGTGACTAGCTTGCTAGTTCTGTCAAATGTTAATTCAGATTAAGATATTATTAGGAATAAATGGCTGGAGGAGTTAAGATAGTGGAGGAGGAGAACCCTAGTTTGTCTCATCCTTCGAACACAGCTAGTTATCAAATCATTCTGAACACCCAAGAAATCAATCAGAGGTCTGAGAGCGCAAAAGCTGCAAATCAAGGACAAAAGCAACCACCTTTTGGAAGGTAGAAGGTGCAGAGAATTGACTTGGGGGAGATAGAGCTGTGAGTATGGGGGCAGGGAGGGATCCTGCTTCTGGAGGCAACTGCAAAGTGTAAGCAGAAGAGCACAAAATCGGAACTTGCAAAAGTCTATCACCATCGCGAACATGCCCGGCTTAAAGGTGCTCAGGTAGCAAAGGGGGGGACAGAATCCCAGGAGTGACAGCAGAGTCTGAGGAACCCCTGATTTGCAAGAACAGGTGGGGCCAATTTGCTGCCCTATTTCCAGGCAGAGGAGCGGGGAAGCCAGCTGAGAGCGGCCGGTCTTGGTACTGGTTTAATGTTCTGCTTTGCCGTAAACTGTGACCCAGTGTGTAGTTGTTCAGCTGTTTTCCTGGGACTGACTAGAAAATAGCAAAAGGGTGGCAAGGCCCTTCACCAGAGGAAAAGCGTGGATCTATGCCATAGGAGTCCCCCAAATTGGGAGTTTTGAAACACAGTTGCATGCCTGAGATCAAAAACCTTGGTCACAGGCAGGGTGAATGCAAGGTTCAGACAGAAACCTGGGACACAAGAAGGGTGATTGAATACTCTCCAGTGAGGGCTCACTGAAAAGTGGGGTGGCTCAAAATTTCAGTGCTTGAGCTAGAGAGCAGGACGCTGGCATATTCATTCCTCCCATCAGCGCTGAAACACTTCAGGGAGCAAAATAGCTCCGCCTAGTGGACGATGGAGCCAATTACGCCAAGCCTTACTCCCCTGCACCTTAGAAGCACATTTCCACTGAAACAACAGTCTAAGAATCAGCCCAGCAGGCTCACAGACAGCATTCCCACCAATTCAAAGAGTGCTGCAAAGCTTCAGCTCTAGGAGAAAAGGAATCTAACGTCCTTTCTACATTTAGTCTTTTTTTGTCTTCTTTTTTAAATTTTATTCTATTTTTTCAGCGTTCCAAGATTCATTGTTCATGCACCACACCCAGTGCTCCGTGCAATACATGCCCTCCTCAATACCCACCACCAGGCTTGCCCAACGCCCACCCCCCTCCCCTCCAAAACCCTCAGTTTGTTGCTCAGAGTCCACAGTCTCTCAGGGTTCATTTCCCCCTCTGATTTCCCCCCATTCCTCCTTCCCTTCCTTTTCATAATGCCCTCCATGTTTTTCTTTATGCTCAGCACGCAAGTGAGACCATAAGATAAATGGTTCTCTCCGCTTGACTTATTTCACTCTGCATAATCTCTTCCAGTCCCATCCATGTTGATACAGAAGTTGGATATTCGTCCTTTCTGATGGAGGCATAATATTCCATTGTATATCTGGACCATATCTTCTTTATCCATTCATCTGTTGAAGGGCATCTTGGTTCTTTCCACGGTTTGTCGATTGTGGCCATTGCTGCTATGAACATTGGGGTACATGTGGCCCTTCTTTGTACTGCATCTGTTTCTTTGGGGTAAATACCCAGGAGTGCGATGGCAGGGTCATAGGGTAGCTCTATTTTTAATTTCTTCAGGAATATACTTTTAATCTATTTTTTAAATTTTCATTTAATTTTATTT
>CM053612.1:52062259-52082097 GCA_028646535.1 Procyon lotor
CACAGAGAGAGAGATCACAAGTAGGTAGAGAGGCAGGCAGAGAGAGAGGGGGAAGCAGGCTCCCCGCTGAGCAGAGAGCCCAATGTAGGGCTCGATCCCAGGACCCTGAGATTATGACCTGAGCCGAAGGCAGAGGCTTTAACCTTCTGAGCCACCCAGGCACACCGAGATCTGCATTCTTTTAACAAGCAGACCAAAGCACATCCAGGATCTACTTGTGGGTTTTTTTTTTTTCTGTTGTTTTCTGTTTTGCTTCATTTCTTCTTTTGTTTTCTAGACAAAATGATGAGATGGAAAAATTCACCCCAAAAGAAAGAACAGGAAGTAGAACTCATAGACAGGGCTTTAATCAATACAGATATAAAAGAAAAGTCTGAACTAGAATTTTTTTCTTTTTATTAACCTATAATGTATTATAGGTTTCAGGGGTACAGGTCTGTGATTCATCAGTCTTAGGCAATTCACAGTGCTCACCATAGCACATACCCTCCCCAGTGTCCATCATGCAGCCACCTTATCTCTCCCACACCCCTCCACTCCAGCAACCCTCAGTCTGTTTCCTGAGATTAAGAGTCTCTTATGTTTTGCCTCCTTCTCTGGTTTCATACCATTTCATTTTTCCTCTCTTCTCCCATGATCCTATGCCTCATTTCTCCAATTCCACACATCAACAAGATCATATAATAATTGTCTTTCTCTGATTGACTTTTTAGCATAATACCCTCTAGTTCCATCCACATCGTTGAAAATGGCAAGATTTCATTTTTTGATGGCTGCATAATATTCCATTGCATACACACACACACACACACACACACACACACACCACATCTTCTTTGTCCATTCATCTGTTGATAGACACCTAAGCTCTTAAACTACTTTGGCTATTGTGGGTGTTGCTGCTATAAACATCAGGGTGCATGTGCCCCTTCAGATCACTACATTTGTATCTTTGGGGTAAATATCCAGTAGTGCAATTACTGGGTTATAGGGTACTTGTATTTTCAACATTTTGAAAAACCTCCATACTGTTTTCCAGAGTAGCTCCTGACTTGTTAATTTTAGCCATTCTGACTGGTGTGAGGTGGTATCTCATCGTGGTTTTGATTTGTATTTCTCTGATGCCAAGTGATGTTCAGCACTTTTTCGTGTGTCTGTTGTCCATGTGGATGTCTTCTTTGCAGAAATGTCTGTTCACGTCTTCTGCCCATTTCTTGATTAGATTATTTGTTTTTTTGGTGTTGAGTTTGATAAGTTCCTTATAGATTTTGGATACTAACCCTTTCTCTGATATGAGATTTCCAAATATCTTCTCCAATTCTGTCAGTTGTCTTTTGGTTTTGTTGACTGTTTCCTTTGCTGTGCAAAAGCTTTTGATCTTGATGAAGTCCCAATAGTTCATTTTTGCCTTTATTTCCCTTGCCTTTGGTGATGCGTCTAGGAAAAAGTTGGTGCAGCTGAGGTGGAAGAGGTTGCTGCCTGTGTTCTCCTTAAGGATTTTGATGGATTCTTGTCTCACATTTAGATCTGTCATCCATTTTGGGTAGATTTTTGTGTGTGGTGTAGGGAAATGGTCCAGTTTCATTCTTCTGCATGTGGCTGTCCAATTTTCCCAACACAATTTGCTGATGAGACTGTCTTTTTTCCACTGGATATTCTCTCCTGCTTTGTCAAAGATTAGTTGACCATGGAGTTGAGGGTCCATTTCTGGGGTCTTTATTCTGTTCCATTGATCTATGTGTCTGTTTTTGTGCCAGTACCATACTATCTTGATGATTACAGCTTTGTAATAGAGCTTGAAGTTCGGAATTGTGATGCCATCAGCTTTGCTTTTCTTTTTCAACATTCCTCAGATTATTTGGTGTCTTTTCTGGTTCTATACATATTTTAGGATTATTTGTTCCATTTCTATGAAAAAAGTTGATGGTATTTTGATAGGGATTGCATTAAATGTGTATATTGCTCTGAGTAGCATAGACATTTTAACAATATTTATTCTTCCAATTCATGAGCATGGAATAATTTTCCATCTCTCTGTGTCTTCCTCAGTTTCTTTCATGAGTATTCTACAGTTTTATGAGTACAGATTCTTTGTCTCTTTGGTTAGATTTGTTTCTAGATATCTTACGGTTTTGGGTACCTTGTAAATGGGTTCGACTCCTTAATTTCTCTTTCTTCTCTCTTGTTGTTGGTGTATAGAAATGCAACTGATTTCTGTGCATTGATTTTATATCCTGACACTTTACTGAATTCCTGGATGAGTTCTAGCAGTTTCGGAGTGGTGTCTTTTGGGTTTTCCACATAAAGTATCATATCATCTGCAAAGAGTGAGAGTTTGACTTCTTTGCCCATTCAGATACCTTTTATTTCTTTTTGTTGTCTGATTGCTGTTGCTAGGACTTCTAGTACTCTGTTGAAAAATAGTGGTGAGAGTGTGCATCCCTGCCATGTTCCTGACCTTAGAGGAAAAGCTCTCAGTTTTACGCACTGAGAATGGTATTTGCTGTGGGTTTTTCATAGATGGCTTTTGTGATGTTGAGGTATGTACCCTCTATCCATACACTCTGAAGAGTTTTGTCTTTGTCAAATGCTTTTTCTGCATCTCTTGAGAGTATCATATGGTTATTGTCCTTTCTTTTATTAATATAGTATATCATGTTGACAAATCCCACTTGGTCATGATGAATAATCCTTTTACTATATAGGTGAATCCTATTAGCTAATATTTTGGTGAGAATTTTTGCATCCATGTTCATCAGGGATATTGGTCTAAAATTCTCCTTTTTGATGGGGTCCTTGTCTGGTTTTGGTATCAAGGTAATGCTGGCCTTATAAAATGAGTTTGGAAATTTTCCTCTCATTTCTACTTTTTGGAACAGTTTCAGAAGAATAGGTATTAATTCTCCTTTAAGTGTTTGGTAGAATTTCCCTGGGAAGCCATCTCCCTGGGCTCTTGTTTGTTGGGAGATTTTTGATTACTGTTTCAATTTCCTTGGTGGTTATGGGTCTCTTCAGGTTTTGTATTTCTTCCTGGTTCAGTTTTGGTAGTTTATATGTCTCTAAGAATGCATCCATTTCTTCCAAATTGTCTGATTTGTTGGCATATAGTTGTTCATAATATGTTCTTATAATTGTATTTCTTTGGTATTGGTTGTGATCTCTCCTCTTTCATTCATTATTTTATTTATTTGGGTCCTTTCTCTTTTCTTTTTGATAAGTCTGGCCAGGGGTTTATCAATCTTATGAATTCTTTCAAAGGCTAAGCTCCTAGTTCCTTGGTCTGTTCTACTGTTCTTTTGGTTTCTGTTTCATGCATTTCTGCTATGATCTTTATTATTTCTCTTCTTCTGCTGGGTTTAGGCTTGATTTTCTATTCTTTCTCCAGCTCCTTTAGGTGTAGGGTTAGGTTGTATATTTGAGAACTTTCTTGTTTCTTGAGAAAGGCTTGCATTGCAAATACCTTCCTCTGAGGATCACTTTTGCTGCATCTCAAAGATTTTGAACAGTTGTGTTTTCATTTTCATTTATTTCCATTAATTTTTTAAATTCTTCTTTAATTTCCTGGTTAAACTATTCATTCTTTAGTAGGATGCTCTTTAGCCTCCATATATTTGAATTCTTTCCAACTTTCCTCTCGTGATTGAGTTAAAGTTTCAAAGCATTGTGGTCTTAAAATATACAGGGAATGATCCCAATCTTTTGGTACCAGTTGAGAACTGATTTGTGACTCAGGATGTGATCTATTCTGGAGAATGTTCCATGTGTACTTGAGAAGATTGTGTATTCTGTTGCTTTGGGATGGAATGTTCTGAATATATCTGTGAAGTCCATCTGGTCCAGTGTGCCATTTAAAGCCCTATTTCCTTGTTGATCTTTTGCTTAGATGATTTGTTCATTTCAGTATGTGGAGTGTTAAAATCTACTTTACTATTATACTATTATTGTATTACTGTCAATATGTTTCTTTGATTTTGTTATTAATTGACTCCTATCATTGGCTGCTCCCCTGTTAGGAGCATAAATATTTATAATTGTTAGATCTTCTTGTTAGATAGACCCTTTAGGTTTGATATAGTGTCCTTCCCCATCTCTTATTATGGTCTTTGGTTTAAAATCTAATTTGTCTGATGTAAGAATTGCCACCCCAGCTTTCTTTTGATGTCCATTAACATGGCAAATGGTTTTCTACCTCTCACTTTAAATCTGGAAGTGTCTTTGGGTCTAAAATGAGTCTCTTGCAGGCAGCAGATCAATGGGTCTTGTTTTTTTATCCAATCTGATACCCTGTATCTTTTGATTGGGGTATTTAGTCCATTTATATTCAGGGTAACTATTAAAACATATGAATTTAGTGCCTTTGCATTGCCTATAAGTTGACTGTTATGGTATATTAGCCTCTGTTCCTTCCTGGTCTGTGTTACTTTTAGGCTCTCTCTTTCCTTAGAGGACCCCTTTTAATATTTCTTGTAGGGCCATTTTGGTGATCACAAATTCTTTAGTTTTTGTTTGTCCTGGAAGCTTTTTATCTCTCCTATTTTCAACGACAGCCTAGCTGGATATAGTAATCTTGGCTGCATTGAACTAGAATTTAAAACAATGATTATAAGGAAACAATCTGGAGTTGAAAAAGCATAAAAGACACCAGAGAATCCCTTACTGCAAAGACAAAAAATCTAAAATGTAGTCCAGCCAAAATTAAAAATGCTATAACCAATATGCAAACCTAAATGGAGGCCATAAAAATGAGGATGGACAAAACAGAGGAATGAATCACTGATACAGAAGCTAAAATTATGGAAAATAATGAAGCTGAGAAGAAGAGAGGAAAAGGTAATGGATCACGAAGGTAGACTTAGGGAACTTAGCAACTTATTGAAATGGAATAGCATTTTTATCATAGGAGTCACAGAAGATGAAGAGAGAGAAAAAGGGTCAAAAGGTTTATTCAAATAAATTATAGCTGAAAACTTCCTTAATCTGGGGAAGGACACAGACATCAAAATCCAAGAAACACAGATAACTTCCATTAAATTAAATAAAAATCATTATCCACCAAGGCTGTCATTCAGGATAGCAGGAAAGATAAAGAGTTGCCCAGACAAATGTAAACTCGAGTTTGTGACCACTAGATCATCCTTGGAAGAAATTTGGGGGGGGGAACCTCTTTTTTTTATTTTACTTATTATTTGAGGAAGAGAGAGAATGTGGAGAAGGGCAGAGGGAGAAAGAGAATCCCAAACAAACTACCCACTGACTGCAGATCTCAACACAGAGCTTAATCTCATGACCCTGAGATCATGACCTGAGCTGAAACTAAGAGTAGGACACTTAACCAACTGTGCAACCCAGGCACCCCAGGGACTCCATGAGTGAAGGGGAAAAAAAAAAAGCAACAAAGACTAGAAAGGAACAGAGAACATCACCAGAAATACCAACTCTACAGGTAACACAATGGACTAAATTCATACCTTTTAATAATCACTTTGAATACAAATGGACTAAATACTCCAATCCAAAGATATAAGGTATCAGAATGGATAAAAAACCAAAACCCACCTATATACTCCTTACAAGGGACTCATTTTAGACCCAAAGACAACCGCAGATGGAAATTGAGGGAATTGAGAACCATCTATCCATGCTAATGGATGTAAAAAGAAAGTTGGAGTAGCCATACTTCTATCAAACAAACTAGATTTTAAAATAAAGACTGTTAGCAGGATATAAAGAGGGGCACTATATCATAATGAAGGGGTCTATCCATCAAGAAGATCTAACAATTGTGAATATTTATGCGCCCAACTTGGGAGCACCCTAATATATAAATCAATTAATAACAAACATGAACTCTTTGATAATAATACTATAATAGTAGAGGACTTTAACATCCCACTAACAGCAATGGACACATCACCTAAACAGAAAATTAACAAGGAAAGAATGGCTTTGAATGATACACTGGACTGGATGGACATAACAGATATATTCAGAACATTTCATCCTAAAGCAGCAGGATACACATTCTTTTCAAATGCACATGGCACATTGTCCAGAATAGATCACACAGTGGGTCACAAATCAGGCCTCAACTGATACAAATAGGTTAAGATCATATCATGCATATTTTCAGACCATAACACTATGAAAGTTGAAGTCAACCACAGGAAAAATTTGGAAAGACCTCAAATACATGGAGGTTAAAGAGCATCCTACTAAAGAAATGAATGGGTTAACCAGTAAATTAAAGAAAATTTTTAAAAATACACAGAAGCAAATACAATAGAAAACAGTACAGTCCCAAACCTCTGGGATGCAGCAAAAGCAGTCCTAAGAGGGAAGCACATTGCAGTACAGCCCTACCTCAAGAAGCAAGGAAAATCTCATATACACAAACTAACCTTACACCTAAAGGAGCTAGAAAAGGAATAGCAAATAAAGCCTAAAGCCAGCAGAAGAAGGGAAATAATAATGATTAGAGTGGAAAAAATAATATAGAAACAAACAAACGAAAAAACTCCAAAAACAAGCCCAGTAGAACAGATTAACAAAACTAGGAGCTGGTTCATGGGGCACCTGGGTGGCTCAGTTGGTTAAGCGTCCTAATGTTGATTCTGGCTAAGGTCATGATCTCAGAGTTGTGAGATTGAGTTCCATGTTGGGTTCTGCATTCAGCAGAGAGTCTCCCTGAGATTCTCTCGTTCTCCCTCATCCTCTACCACCTCTTCCCCGTGCTCTCTCTCAAATCAATCAATCAATCCTTAAAACAGTAAGAGCTAGTTCTTTAAAAGAATTAATAAAAGTGATAAACCTCTAACCGGACTTAACAAAAAGAGGCAGGACTCAATTAGATAAAATCATGATTTCTGAGAAGAGATCACAACCAACTCCATAGAAATACAATTATGACAGAATATTTTGAAAGTTATATGCTAAAAACTGGCAACATGGAAGGAATAGACAAATTCCTACAAATTTACAAACTACCAAAACTGAAACAGGCAGACATAAAAATTTGAACAGACCCATAACCAGCAAAGAACTGAATCAATAATCAAAAAATTCCCAACAAACAAAAGTTCTGAGCCATCTGACCCAGTGCAATTCTACCAGACATTTAAAGAAGAGTTAATACTGATTCAGGCAGAGCGCCCGATGCAGGGCTCGATCCCAGGACCCTGAAATCAGTGACCTGAGCCAAACAAAGGCAGAGGCTTTAACCCACTGAGCCACCCAGGCGCCTCTGATTCTTCTCAAACTGTTCCATAAAATAGAAATGGAAGGAAAACTTGCAAACTCATTATATGAAACCAGCATTACCTTGATTCCAAAACCAAAGACCCTACTAAAAAGGAGAATTATAGGCCAATATGCCTGATGAACATGGATGCAAAAATTCTCAATAAAATATTATCAAAGCAAGAGGCACCTGAGTGCCTGAGTTGATTAAGCATCCAACTCCTGATTTTGGCTCAGGTCATGATCTCAGGGTCATGAGATTGAGCCCCATGTGGGGCTCCACACTCAGTGGGGAGTCTACTTCTCTTTCTTTCTCCCTCTTCGTATGCCCTGATCCCTGCTCCGGTGTGCTCTCTCTCTAAAATAAATAAATAAATCTTAAAATAAAATACTAGCAAATCAAATTCAAAAGTACATTTAAAAAATCATTCACCACAACGAAGTGGGATTTTTCTTGTGCTGTAGGGGTAGTTCAATGTTTGCAAACAAATCAAGGTGATACACTACATTAATAAATGAGAGCATAAGAACCATATGGTCCTCTCAATAAATGCAGAAAACTCATTTGACAAAATACAGCATCCTTTCTTGATAAAATCCCTCATCAAAGTAGGGATAGATGGAACAAAACTCAACGTCATGAAGACCATATATGAAAGACACAAAGCTAATATTATCCTCAATGGTAAAAAAGCCTTTCCTATATGGTCAGGAACAAGACAAGGATGTCCACTCTCACCATTACTATTTAACATAGTACTGGATGTCTTATCCTCAGTAATCAGACAACAAAAAGAAAGAAAAGGCATCCAAATTGGCAAGGAAGAAGCCAAACTTTCACATTTTGCAGATGACATGATATTCTATGTATAAAACTAGAAAGACTCCACCAAAAAATTATTAGAAGTAACATAGGAATTCAGGAAAGTTGGAGGATGTAAAGTCAATGTGCAGAAATCTGTTGCATTCCTATACACTAATAATGAACAAGCAGAGAAAGAAATCAAGGAATTGTTCCCATTTACAATTGTACCAAAAATCATGAGATACCTAGGAATAAACCTAACAAAGAGGTAACAGATGTGTCCTCTGAAAACTACAGGGCATTCGTGAAAGAACTGAAGAGGACACAAAGAAATGGAAAAACTTTCCACGCTTACAGGTTGGAAGAACATTGTTAAAATGTACTAACCAAAACAATCTACACATTTAATGAAATCTCTACCAAAATATTACCAGCATTTTTACAGAGCTAGAACAATCCTCAAATTTGTATAAAACCACAAAAGACCCCAAATAACCAAAGCAATTCTGTCATCATGACAGTATCCTACTGTCACAAAAACAGACACATAGATCAATGAAACCAAATAGAGAACCCAGAAATGGACCCACAACTTATATCATCAACTAATCTTCAACAAAGCAGGAAAGAATACCCAATGGAAAAAAAAAAGACAGTCTCTTCAAATGGTCTTGGGAACACTGGACAGCAACATGCAGGAGAATGAAACTGGACCACTTTCTTATACCATACACAAAAATAAATTCAAAATGGATGAAAGACTTGAATGTGAGACAGGAAACCTAGTGGAGGACAAAATCCTAGTGGAGAACACAGGCAGAAACCTCGTTGACCTCAGCTGTAGCCGATACTAGGCATGTCTCTGGAGGCAAGGGAAATGAAAGCATACATGAGCTACTGGGAATTCAAGACAAAAAGCTTCTGCACAGTGAAGTAAAGAATCGACAAAACTAAAAGGCAGCCTATGGAATGGGAGATGATATTTGCAAACAACACATATGATAAAGGATTAGTATCCAAGACCTATAAAGAACATGTGAAACTCAGTGCCCAAAAAACAAGTAATCCAGTTAAGAAATGGGCAGAAGACATGAATAGACATTTTCCCAAGGAAGACATGCAGAGGGCTAACAGACACATGGAAAGATGCTCAACATCACTCATCGTCAGGGAAATACAAATCAAAACCACGATGAGAGACTACATCACACCCATCAGAATAGCTAACATTAACAGTATAAGAAACAACAGATGTTGGTGAGGATGTGGAGAACTGGGAACTCTCTTACACTATTGGTGGGAATGCAAACTGGTGCAGCCACTCTGGAGATGCTGAGATCATCTCCTGAGCCAAAATCAAGAGTCTGATGCTTAACCGACTGAGCCACCCAGGTGCTCCTGCACTGAATTCTACTCTGTGATACAATATTGCACTGTATATTAATTAAAATTTGATTAAAAAATAAAATTAAATTAAAATATGAAAAAAGGGGATAAATGTAACAAAAGCTATTCAAGACATGCACTGAAAAGTAAAAACATTGTTGAAAGAAATTAACACCTAAATAAAGGACATGCCTTCTTCATAGATGTCAGAATTCAATACTATAAAGCCCTCAATTTTCATATCAATTCCAATAAAAATTCTGCAGAATTTTTTTAGGGTGTGAAGATTGAAATGCTGATTTTAAATTTTATATGGAATTGTGAAGGGCCAAAAATAACCAAGACAGAAAATGGCAAACACCTGAAGGACCCATCCTTCCGTAGAAACACTGAAAAAATGAGTAAAACTGTCAGTATCAACTTTTCCAGAACTCTGGAAAATAGTCAAAAGTTGAAAGCAACCAAGTGAATGCTGAATCGAGCAAAAGCAACTTAAGCATGGTAGGAGAGCTTCATGCTGTTTTAGCCTTGCTCTATTTGCCCACTTCGGTGCAGCCGAGTCCTGAATTCAGCAGTCTGTGTTCTCAGTGTAGGTAGCTAGTCCCAGAGAGAGCAGAGCAGACTTTGTTCCCAAAACGTTGTGTTTATCTATTTTGACCTGTCTATGGGTTCCCAGAAGGAATGGCGTAAGGGACTTTCCTTAGTTTCACCTAATTCAGAAGTCTCTCAGAGCAGAAAAGGAACTATGAACAGGGTGTTCCTTGAAAATACTGAAAGACAAATTAATAAGCAACTGCTGCCTGGGGCAAAACATTACAGTTGTGACAAACAATAGATGCACCAAAAATCTGGGAAGAAAAGCTGAGAAGATACTTTTGGAGAAAAAAAAAGTTTTATATACGCCAAACAGGATATATACTCAGAAAAGACTTAAGAATTCTCGGGGTGTTGGGGCGCCTGGGTGGCTCAGTGGGTTAAAGCCTCGGCCTTCGGCTCAGGTCATGATCTCAGGGTCCTGGGATCAAGCCCCGCATCAGGCTCTCTGTCAGTGGGGAGCCTGTTTCCCCCTCTCTCTCTGCCTGCCTCTCTGCCTACTTGTGATCTCTCTGTCTCTGTCAAATAAATAAAATCTTGAAAGAAAGAAAGAAAGAAAGAAAGAAAGAAAGAAAGAAAGAAAGAAAGAAAGGAAGGAAGGAAGGAAGGAGGGAGGGAGGGAGGGAAAGAAGGAAGGAAGGAAGGAAGGAAGGAAGGAAGGAAGGAAGGAAGGAAGGAAGGAAGGAAGGAAGAAAGGAGGGAGGGAGGGAGGGAAGGAAGGAAGGAAGGAAGGAAGAAAGAAAAGACTTAAGAATTCTCTAAGCTTTCACCCTTAGCTGATCTTTATGCTCAGTGTGAATAAGAATTGAAGGCTAAGGCAGAGTTGTAAACAGACTGGCTAAGCATGCTCCAGGGGCACAGTTGGTTCACACACACTGCTTACACAAAAATAGTTTAGAAGCCTCACTAAGCAAAAACTAAAACCTACAATGAGCAACAACAAACCTGGGAAAGGAAGAGAATCTGGTTTCCAAAGTTACCACATTATGATATTCAAAATGTTGTTTTCAGAAAAAAAAATTATGCAATATATAAAGAAATAAATAAGCATGGCCCATTCACAGGGAAAAAAAGAAATTAACAGAAACTATACCTCAGGAAGCCTATGTATTTTATTTACAAGAAAAAGACTTTAAATCAGCTATTTAAATTATGTTCAGAGAGCTAAAAGAAACCATGTTCAAAGAATTGAGGAAAATCAAGTGAGCAATGTCTCACCAAACAGAGAATATCAATAAAGAGATAGATCATAACAACAACAACAACAGAATGCTAATTATGTGAGTAAAGGATGATGTGATAACTAACCTAATTGTGTAAATATTTCACAATGTGTATCAAATCATCATATTGTATGTCCTAAAAGTATATGATGTTATATGCCAGTTATATCTCAATAAAGCTGGGAAAATAAAACACATTAATCTTGGAGGAAAAAAAAAGATAAACATATCACAAAACGGAACCAAATACAAATTCTTGAGCTGAAAGATATAGTAGTGAAAAAAGTTTACTACTTCAAAAACACATTTGAGCAGGCAGAATAAAGAAATACTAATCAGGAAGATAAGCCAATTACAATTATCCAGTTGGAGAAGCAAAAAGAAAAAAAGAATAAAGAAAATTAACAGAATATAAGAAACATGTCTGACAGCATCAAGCACACCAATATACACATAATAAGAGTCCCAGCAGAAGAGGACAGAGAGAAAAGGCAGAAAGAATATATGCAGAATTAATGGCTGAAAATGTACCAAATTTAATAAGATATTAATCTACATAAACTCATCAAACTCCAAGTAAAGCTTGGAGCTCTAAGAAGCTCACCAAACTCCAAATAACACAACAACAAAATAAGTACACATAAATAAAATAAAATAATAAAATAACACAAAGAGATCCATATCAAGATAGGCAGACAGAGAATCTTCAAAGTGCCAAGAGAAAACTGATTTGTCACTTACAAGAGATCCACAAATAAGATCAACAGGCAATTTCTCATTAGAAACCAAAGAGGTCAAAAAGCAGTGGAATGACATATATAAAGTATTTAATGAAAAAAACATATGAACCAAGAATTTTATTTTATTTTTAAAAAATATTTTATTTATTTGACAGAGAGAGAGAGAGAGAGAGCAGAAGCAGGGGGAGCTGCAGGCAGAGGGAGGGGGAGAAGCAGGCTCTGCTGGAGAGCAGGGAACCCAATTCAGGATTCAATCCCAGGGTCCTGGGATCATGACCTGAGCCGAAGGCAGTCACTTTAGCCAACTGAGCCACCCAGGATCCCCCGAAACAAGAATTCTAGATGTGGCAAAACAATCCTTCAAAAATGAAGGAAAAATTAAGACACTCCCAGATAAAAGCAGAGAGCCTTTGTTTCTAGTAGATCTGCCCAACAAGAAATACTAAAGAAAGTTCTTCAGTTTGAAATTAAAGTACACTAAACAGTAACTCAAAACCATATGAAGAAATAAAGATCACCAATAAATGTAACTACATGGGCAAATATAAAAGCCAGTATTATTGCATTTTTGATTCACATCTCCTCTTTATTTTCCCATGTGATTTAAAATAATATGTATAAAACAATAATTATAAATGTATTTAAAAGCATACAATGCATAAAGATATATTTGATGATAACAACATAAAAGGGGAAGGAAGGAGTTATAAGAAATCACTATTTTACTTAGTATTCAAGTTAACTTGGCATTAACTCACAATATATTGTGGCAAGTTTAGGATATTTACTGTAGTTTCCAGGATAGCCACTAAGAAAATAATGTAAAAATATATGGAAAGGAAGTGAGAAGGGAATCAAAATGATACAGTCCAAAAAAATCAATTAAACACAAAAATGAATAGTAATGGAGGAATGAAGAACAAAGTATATATGACACATAGAAAATAAAAGCAAAATAGCAGAAGTAAGCTCTTCTTTATCACTACTTAAATATAAATGTATTAATTTCTCCACTTAGAGGGCAGAGAATAGCAAAATGGGTTTAAAAAAGCTCACAGTCCAGCTAGAGGCTGTCTACAAGAGACACACTGTAAATTCAAAGACACGAATAGGTAAAGAATAAAAGGATAGTTAGAAAAACTTATTCCATGCAAATAGTAACCAAAGAGAGCTGGGGTGGCTGTCCTAATATCTGGCTTTAAGTCAAAAATTGTTATAAATGACAAAAAAGACATTATGTACTGATAAAGTATCAATTCCTTAAGAAAATGTAATAATTATATATTGATAGAATTGAAGGAAGAAACAGACAGTTCTATAATCATAGTTGGAAACTTCCATATTCCACTTTCAATAATTAATAAAACAAGAAGGAAGATCTCTAAGGAAATAGAGGGCTTGAACAAACTATAAACCAACTACAATGACAGACTTATACAGAACTCTCCACCCAAGAGTATCTTATCTGACTACAATGGGACAAAATAAGAAATCAATAAAAGAAGGAAATTTGGAAAATTCATAAGTATGTGGAAATTAGACAGAATACCCTAATTAAACAATTATGGGTCAAAGAAGAAATCACAAGGGAAGTTAGAAAATAATTTGAGGTGAATGAAAACAAGAACATAAAGTACAAAAACACAGGATGTATTGAAATTATTGCTCAGAGGGAAAGTTCTATCTGCAAATGTCTAAATGAAAAAGAAGCACGAGCTCAAATCAATAACCTAACTTTATTACTTAAATAACTAGAAAATAAGAAATTATAGGTATAAAATAACCTAAATGTAGAAAATATATAGAAGTATTTATACCAAAATCTATTAGAAATACTAAAGATTAGATTAGAATGAAGACACACAAAATAGAGAATAGGAAAAGAAAAGAATTCAAAAACAGTAGAGAAAATTAACAAACACAAATGTTGATTTTTTGAAAAGATCAACATAATTGACGAATGTTTAGTTACACTAAGAAAATGAGAGAAGACTTAAACTGCTAAAATTAGAAATAAAACTGAGGATATTACTACTAACATAACAGAAATAAAAAAGGTTATAATGGGATATTATGAATAATCATATGCCAAGTAATTACATAATCTAAATGGAAATGGACAAATTTCTGAAAATGGACACACTACCAAAGCGGCGTTGAAAAGAAATAGAAAATCTAAGGGTGTCTGGGTAGTGCAGTCTGTTAAGCATCCAACTCTTTGTTTTGGCCCAGGTTGTGATCTCAGGGTCCTGAGATCAAGCCTCACATCAGGATCCACATACAGAGTCTGCTTAAAATTCTCTCTCCCTCTCCCCCTGACCATCCCCTCTTCCCATGTGTATCTCTCTCCCTCAAATGAATAAATAAATCTTAAAAAAAAAAAAAGAAAATCTGAACATAGCTATAA
Organism: Procyon lotor; assembly: GCA_028646535.1. Lineage (NCBI taxonomy): Eukaryota > Metazoa > Chordata > Mammalia > Carnivora > Procyonidae > Procyon > Procyon lotor. The sequence continues at coordinate 52,076,651 of CM053612.1, forward strand.
AAAGAAAGATTGAGTCAATAATCAAAAACCTTCCGGGTTTTTGATACATGGGTGGCTCAGTCGGTTAAGTGTCTGCCTTAGGCTCAGTTCATGAGCCCAGGCTCTCTGGGATCTAGTCCTGCATCAGGCTCCTTGCTCAGTGGAGAGCCTGCTTCTCCCTCTCCCTCTGCCTGCCACTCCCCCTGCTTGTGTGCTCTTTCTCTCTGTCAAATAAATAAATAAAATATTAGAAAAACACTATCAAATCAAATGCAGCAGCATATTAAAAGGATTATACTCTATGACAAAGTGCAATTTATCCCAGAAATGCAATGGTGGTGCAAAACTAAATCAATATAATATACCACATTAATAGAATGAAAAGAAATAGCACATAATCATCTCAACTAATGTGGAAAAAGCATTTGACAAAATTCAACACCCATTTATGATAAAAATACTGAAAACTAGGTATAGAAGGGAACTTTCTCAATCTGATAAAAGGACATTTATGAAAAACACACTACTAAGGTTTTAGGGTAGAAAGCTCAGAAAGCTTAACCATAGTATTAGAATTTGGGGATAGCACTCTTTAAAAAAAGATTTTATTTCTTTATTTGAGAGAGAGAGAAAAAGAGAGTGCACAAGCAGGGTGAGTGGCAGGCAGAAGGAGAGGGAGAAGCAGGTTCCCCACTGAGCAGGGAGACAGATGTGGGCCTGGATCCCAGCACCCTGGCATTGCGACCTGAGCTGAAGGCAAACATTTAACCGACTAAGCCACCCAGGTGCCCTGGAAGAGCACTTTTAAAAAATAATACTGAGCTGGAGTGCCTGGGTGGCTCAGTCCATTAAGCACCTGCCTTTGGCTCAGGCCATGATCCCGGGGTTCTGGGATTGAGTCCATATCTGGCTCTCTGCTCAGTGGGGATCTTGCTTCTCCCTCTCCCCAACCCCCTGATTGTGCTCTCTCTCCCTCATATAAATAAGTAAAACCTTTAAAAAATAAAATAATATTGAGCTAAGGTTTATGTTGGCGTAATTGCTATTTGAAATCATATTTGCTAGCAGAAAATGGATAGTTCTGTTGTTTCTTACAACAGTTAAAATTTTTTTTAACTTTCTCCCATCAACTTTATAATATATTCTCATTGTGGGAAATTTGGAGAAAACGAAAAGATAGAAAACAGGAAAAAAAATCACTCAGACATATCACCTGAAGATAATCTTCATGTCTTTTGATATATCACACAGGACTTTTTGCCCTAATAGCACCTTTTCTTTAGAATGTAATTTTAGGGGGTGCCTGGGTGACTCAGTTGGTTAAGCGTCCAACTCTTGTTTTTGGCTCAGGTTTTGATCTCATGGGTCGTGGGATTGAGCCCTCCACTGCGGAGGCTCTGCACTCAGTGGGGAGTCTGCTTGAGGTTCTCTCCCTCTGGCCCTCCCCCGCACATGCTATCTCTTTCTCATAAATAAAACAAAATCTTCAAAAAGATAAAATGGGATTTAAAAAATATTCAGGGTAAATACTGTATTTCTGTAACTGAAGGTAATACTTTAATGATTTGTATCATTCACATTGTGAGTGGTCACTGACTTTGCCCAGTTTTTAATGAAGGTATTTGTTTGTTGTTGTTGAGTCATTGATGTTCCTTATATTCTGGATATTAACTCCTTATCAGATACATAATTTGCAAATATTTTCTCCCATTCCATAGGTTACCTTTTCACTCTGTTTATAGTCTCTTTTCAAGTGCAGAAATTTTAAAATTTGGTATAGTCTCATTTGTCTGTTTTACTTTTGTTGCCTATGCATTTGGTGTCACATCCAAGAAGCTATTGCCAAACCCAATGTCCTGAAGTGTTTCTCTTATGTTTTCTTCTAGGAATTTTATAGGTTTAGGTCTTTAATACTTTTAAGGTAATTTTTTGTACATGCTGTTAGTTAAGGGTTCAATGTCACCCTTTCGAAAGTCGGTATCTAATTTTTCCAGCACTGTTTGTTGTAAAGACTGTCCTTTCCTCATTGTGTAGTCTTGGCAACCTTGTTGAAAATCATTTGGCCTTATCTGCAAGGGTTTATTTCTGGGCTCTTTTTTCTGTTATATTGGAATATATATATATCTTTACAATAATACATTGTCTTAATTACTGTTGCTTTACAATATGTTTTGAAATCAGGAAATATGTGTTCCCCAACTTTGCTCCTCTTTTTCAAGATTGTTTTGGTTATTCAGGGTCCCTTGAACTTCCATGTGAATTTTCGGGGTTTTTTTTGTCTAATTCTTCAAAAATGCCATTGGAATTTTGATAGATTTTATTGAATCTGTAGGTCCTTTTGGCTAGTAGAAACATTTTAACATTAAGTTTTCCAGCAGTACATGGGAATGTGATGTCTTTCCACTCATTTGTATTTTCTTTGATTTCTGTCAGCAATATTTTGTAGATTTCAGAAAACAAGTCTTTCGCCTACTTGGTTAAGTTTATTTCTTTTTTTTTTTTTAAGATTTTATTTATTTGACAAGAGAGAAACACAGCGAGAGAGGGAACACAAGCAGAGGGAATAGTAGCAGGAGAAGCAGGCTTCCTGCTGAGCAGAGAGCCCGATGCGGGGCTCGATTCCAGGAAGCTGGGATCATAACCTGGGCTGAAGGCAGACGCCTAACGACTGAGCCACCCAGGCGCCCCATTGGTTAAGTTTATTTCTAAGTATTTTATCCTTTTTCATGCTATAGTAAACAGGATTGTTATCTTACTTTACTTTTTAGATTGGTCATTTTTAGTGCATAGAAACACAACTATTATTTGTAGATGTTTTTATTTTAAGGAGCTATATGGTATTCTGTTGTATGGATAGCATAATTCATTTAACTATAGTCTTATGGATATCTCATTTTTCCCACATAGAATATAAATGTTGGATAAATTCCTACAAGTTAAATTCCTGGATTACAGGATATATGCATTTAAATATTTAATTGATATCGTCAAAGTACTGTGATTTTGATACAGAATAGAATTTGCAATGATGTTTATCAAAAATCACGAGTATCTATTTTCTCATCCAACTTGCTCTCTTAAAGGTAATCTACCTTGTCTTTCTTCCAAGCAAATTCACAAATTACACATTTATGTTCGAGTCTAAGAAAGGGTTCTATGTTGATTTCTGTGGCAATGTGATGAAAAATGTGAGCGATGTGTAACACTGAATTTCTTCTAAAATACGGCTGCAGGAAACTCATTGTAAATCAGCTGATACAACTATAATATATCAGTAAAACTTTGTTAATCATCTTTTTTTTTTTTTTAAGGTTTTATTTATTTGATAGAGAGAAACACAGCGAGAGAGGGAACACAAGCAGAGGGAATGGTAGCGGGAGAAGCAGGCTTCCTGCCGAGCAGGGAGCCCGATGCGGGGCTCGATCCCAGGACTCTGGGATCATGACCTGAGCCGAAGGCAGACGCTTAACGACTGAGCCACCCAGGCGCCACTGTTAGTCATCTTTTAATACCAAAGGAATGCTTTTATGATTCATGAATACAGTGAGTTGTATATTTTAGAAAATCTGTGATTATAATTTTGTTATTAAGATATTTCTCTTTGGAATTTGTCATATTACAGCTGCTTACTGTTAAGAAGTCTTGTCACCAAGAGCTAGTTTGAAAGTTGTGTGTTGGGGGCGCCTGGGTGGCTTAGTGGGTTAAGGCCTCTGCCTTCGGCTCAGGTCTTGATCTCAGGATCCTGGGAACTAGCCGCCCAGCTCTCTGCTCGGCAGGTAGCCTGCTTCCTCCTCTCTCTCTGCCCGCCTCTCTGCCTGCTTATGATCTCTCTGTCAAGTGAATAAATATTCAAAAAAAAAGAGAAAAGAAAGTTGTGTGTTGTCTTGTCATGGAGTGTATCTCCTTTCAAATTAACTGCATTTACCAAGGAGGAATATATAGCTTCTTTAAATTGTATGTTAGAGTAATAGTTAACATATGGAAGACAAGAAGAAAATCAGTATACCAGATACAGAAGGCTGGTTTCTACAGTTGCCAATAGTACTTGAATATTTGAAAGATGACTTGAAATGTGTATAAACTTCTTTCTTTAAAAAAATTTTCTTTTAATTTAAGTAATCTCTGCACCCAACTTTGGGCTCAAACTCGTGACAGGAAGATCAAGAGCAGCATACTCTTCTGGCTGAGTCACTCAAGCGCCTCCAAACTACTCTTGATTAAAAATTTGCCTGTTTCTATCAGATTATCAAAGTGTTCTATTCAAAAAAGGCTCATCATTTGCAATTCCGGTAGAAAGCAGCAACTCTTTCACCTAAATACAACAGCAGCAATTGCAGATTTGAAGAAAAGCAAATAAAATGAACTGAAACATGTATGTCAGAACAAATTTGGAAATAAAATTAGAAACTCTTAGACTTTAGAGAACTAATTTGTGACTTGCAGAGATTACCAGTGGACAATTAAATTAGAGAACAAGAAAGCTGGAAAGGCTTTTAGAGATCATTCAGCCAAACCTCTGTAATGAGGAAGAAATAGACCTTGATTGGTTGGTTTTTAAGCTAAACCTAACATCACATTAGGCGTGTGGGTGTGTGTGTGTTTCAGGTGGCAGTTTAGAGTTTCTTAAGTATTGAAAGAATCACACGAAGATCTCAAGATGGTCTTATGTATTTTTTAAGCATGCTGGCATGCTGAATAGTCTTTATAAAAATCTACAAAAGTAAAGAACTTGATCATAACCTGAGATATAGGAAAGAAAAGATATAGGACGGTCACATAGATCAGTGTCTAAGAGTGTGGTGTCTGGTCTGAATCTCGGCTCCACTACTATGAGACTTTGTGCTTTGGTTTCCTCATCTGGAAAATGTAGTTAACAAGCGTCTGTCTGCTGCAAAGAGAATAGGGATTACTCGAGCTAAATCCGGATAAAGGATTAGTATAGTGCCGGGTATATAGTAAACACTAAATAAATGTAAATTGCTGTTATTGTTTTGTCAATGTCAAGGAAAGGAGGATGGATCAAAAAGCATTTTCAGAATAAAGTCAAAAATACGTCACGAGCACTTTCAGGTCATTGGGACTGAATAGGAGCCCCTCTGAAAAGGTGGAGGGGATTAAATGACGTAGACCGCCTTAGCAACAGGCCCCCAAAGAAGGTGAATTTCAGTAACCAATAAGAGTCTGAGCTGTGGAGGAGGTAGCCAATCCGTAACGGAAAGAGGAAGAGGGAGGACGCGCCAATTCTTCTGCCTGAGCCTCGGCCCAACAAAATGGCGGCGGCGGCGGCGTCGCTTTGTTTCCGCGGCTCCTGCGGCGGGGGCAGTGGTAGCGGCCTTTGAGCTGTGGGGAGGATCCTGCACCAGCAATAGTGACGACTCCGAGTCCATTGCATTTCTTTCGTAACCCCGTGCCGGAGAGCGCAAAGTGGCGCCCTACGGTCGTTGAAGCTGCAAGGCGTTGAAGCGAAA
>CM053612.1:52082197-52105115 GCA_028646535.1 Procyon lotor
GGGAGGATGTGAGATCCTGGGACGAGTTAGTGGCGTTTGGATAGCTGGAGACGGGAAATACCCCAGGTTTGCGGATTCTTTTTTTTTTTTTCTGCAGTCTCTGGGGACAAGCTCTTTTTTAGGGGTGAACGGGTGAATCTTTGCTAGGTTTTTACATTCCTTCCGTACTCCAGTTCTTGAAGGGTATCCTTAGAGTTTATCTCTAGGCAGGAGGTTACTAACGCAAGGTATACCCAGTATACTTTTTGTGAAGTCAAGCTTTAACGGGTGGTAAGGCAGACCTCAGATGTTTCTCCACTTTCTGGACATATTTCGAGCAAAAGTAACTAGACCCTACTTTTAAAAAATTTATTCCGTGAGGGACGAGGAGCAGGTTAATGTGGGTTGATGGGAAGTAAGATTTATTGCAAGGGAAGCTGTGCCTGGCAGGCCGCCTCTAACCAATCAAGTACGTTTATTAGGTTGAAGTTGTTTTTCTCTTGTGCTTCTGATTTGCTTCTTGGTAGTGTCTAAAAATATAGCTTGTTAATATGAGGTGTATAGTACTTTTACACAGGTGGCTGGCTTGCTTTTCAGGCTGTTTGACATTTGACTTTTCATCCCTTGTGAATTAAGTAATTTTTTTGCTCTGAAATGTATCCTTGGCGCCTACTGGCAAAATAAAGAAAACTACAGGGAGCATGGATCAGAATTGCATTTGTAGTTGGCAGAATGTGCCTTTGAGTAAGTATTTTACGATGGTAGACGCTTTTAGAGCACTTTACCTAGCATGTGGAATTTGGGAATGAGCCTGTTTTTCTACATTAATAAGCAGTAGATAGAAGATATTTTCCTTCCCTTGAGAAAAAAAAATACACTTTAGTTCTTAGGTTATAGATCCCTAGCTGTGTAAAGATTGTAGTCTCGGTTTCCGAATTTATGTTAATTGGTCCAGTCACAATAAACCTTTATTTATTGGGTATTGGGCATGTAAGAGGTACCCAGTACAACTTGTTGGCTGGTTATTAGGCGCTCATGTTAGTTTACATGAGGGGTGTACCTTATAGGTAAATATAACCTCTAGATTTTACTGAAAGTCTCACAAAAAGGAGACTTCATTCATTTTATGCCAGGGTCAGTTTTTTTGTATTGGTCTTGAAGAGTGCTTATTGTTGACCTTCACCTGTATAATCTTAATTCTCAAAACAATCCTATAAGGTAGGTCTTTAGTGTTCCTCATTTTACAGCCGAGGAGGAAACTGAGGCATAGGGAGATCAAAGAACTTGACTAAAGCTATACAGCTTGTAACTGGTGGAGCTGGAATTGAACCCCTTTTTGACTCCAGAACTTATGTTCTTAACCACAAGGCATTAATGCCCCCTTGAGCTGCCATGTCTAATGTAATTATGATCATTTTAATTTAGCTCAAGTATTACAATGGAAGAAGTTCCTGTTAGCTACTATTGTGGTTATTTGATGTAGGTCTTAGAGCTTGTAGCTGTTTACAGTATTTTGCCTTTTATGTACAGATGAGATAATGAGAAAAACTGAAAAAATTAATTCTAGGAAAGTCTTAAGCTGCATGAAAAACCCCTTGTAAAGAACCACGTATATAGATGTTAATTTAAAAATGTATGATGCTCCCCGATTGTTTACTGTGAAAGAGCACCATGTGGGTGTTCAGAACTGTCTTAGGCTGAAATGTCATTCATCTCAAGTCATAATCATAGTCAGGATAATCTGACAGGTAGTGCTTGAGTGAGTTGAACCCACAATACTAAATTACTCTTTTTTTTTTTTTTTTTAAAGATTTTATTTATTTGACGGAGAGAAACACAGTGAGAGAGGGAACACAAGCAGAGGGAATGGTAGCAGGAGAAGCAGGCTTCCTGCCGAGCAAGGAGCCCGATGCGGGGCTCGATCCCAGGACCCTGGGATCATGACCTGGGCCGAAGGCAGATGCTTAACAACTGAGCCACCCAGGCGCCCCCTAAATTACTCTTGCTTCTCTCCTAATGTGAGATAGAAATAATAGAGCAATTCTTTACGTTATCATTAATTTTATTGTACACAATAGTGCCAGATATTTTTGTATCAGAACTTTTGTTGAGCACTTAAATATAAGGACAAAGAATAGTTCTAATTTTTACTATATGATTCTGTGGTGAAAAAATAGGCAAAAGGCAAGAAGGGAGGGAAATAAACTGATGACCTGTCTAAATCATACACTGAAAAATCAGTGGTTCAGTCTTTAAAAGATTTTGTTATTGTTTTTAAGGAGCTTTTGTTATGTATTTTATTTTAGGTAAGATTGGCTTGTTTCTTGAAATATCATTATGAAAGATGAGCTTCTGATTGACAGATAAACTATTTTTGTATAAAAGTCAGAGATTTTTTTTGTCTTTTTTTAAAGACTTATTTGGGATAGAGCACGAGCATTGGGGAGGGGCAGTGGGAGTGGGAGAAGTAGGCCCCCCACTAAAGCAGGGAGCCTGATGCAGGGCTTGATCCCAGGACCCCAAGATCATGACCTGAGCCTAAGGCAGACACTTAACCGACTGAGCCACCCAGGCAGGCTCCCTGGGACTTGTCAATCTTTATGGCAGCTGATTACTTGAAAACCTGACAGCGGTATAACTTGTTATTGGTCTTAAATTTTATTTTTTAATTTATTTGTTTTTAAGTAAGCTCTGTGCCTAGTGTAGGGCTTAAACTCATAACCCTGAGATCGGGTCAGGTGCTCCACCAACTGAGATAGTCAGGTGCCCCATGGTCTTAAATTGTAAAAGGCAGAAGTTGTCTAAATGGAGAGATGCTTGGAAAATGTCTTAGAAAGTATCTGGTAGGGTAGTAATTGACAATCATTGCCTACTAACCTAATGTTTGAAAAATGTTATCTGACATTTGCATTCCCACTAGTTGGAAAGTATTAAGCCAGGCTGTGGAGTGGGAGTACATGCAATTTTTATAAAGGGTTTTGAGAGAATTTAAATACCAGTTGTTTGGTCATGTTGCTGATTGGGTGAAAAGAAAGACGTTTGTGACTTTAATTTTGATCATGCCAGTTCTCGTTATTGGCAGCCCTTGGTATAGTTGACCGTAAGCTTTCAGTTATATTTCTAGAGATAAGATACAGTATTTAAATAAACTTCTATATAGATACAGGTGTGTGAAATAATTTTTTCTGTAAGAAATTGTGTGTATTTATTTCACTCTTGGAGTCTGAATAAATTTATGGATTATATCAGACAAATTTTGGGTTTACATGAAGTCCTTTCCTTCAGAACCTGAATGTTCTCTTGAGCATTGGCAAAAGCTGTTCAAATGGTTTTTAAGCTGTTGGAAAATGATGTTTAGATCTTCTCTTAGGAACACTGAATATAGTAGGATAGTAAAAGGAGCATCTAAGTAGGATTTCTCTGTACCTGTATGCTAATGTTTGTCTTACAATTGGCTTGATAGCAGACATGCAAGGTATTTATCCTCCGTTTCTCCACCTGTAAAATGGGAATAGGTTTAATAGATACTGATAAAGCCTACAGTTCTGGAGGAAGTAACATGGTTATAACAGTGGTTCTTAAAAGGCAGTAAACTAAAGCTCTTTGTGGTCCTTGCTAATTCTTAATTGTTTTAAGAGTGTAAGGAGTTGCTGAGATTAAAAGTTTGAGAACTGCTGGTGTAGAAGAATGAACACTGAACTCTGAGCCAAACCTGGGTTTTCTAGGTATAGCTCTGTTGCTTAACTGATTGTAGGACCTCGAACAAATTTATCCTTTCCAGGCTTCTGCTTTGTCATTTGCAAAATGAACCTGTACTTGAGGTTTTATAAGATTATTAAAAAAAGTGGAGGCACCTGACTGGCTCAGTTGGTAGAGCATGTGACACTTGATCTCAGGGTTGTGAGTTTGAGCCTCACATTGGGCATAGAGTTTTAAAAAAAGATAAAAAAAAATAGTACTGTTTATGTGACTGTTGATCATTTTTTGATTTTACTTTGGGGGGTAGGAAGAAGGGCAGTGATAAAGGGAAGTTTCTTTAGCCATGTATGCATATCTTTTTTTGTTTTGTTTTAAAATTACATAGTTTGGATACAGCTGTTTTGTTGATGGTATCATCTGTCATCAGTGTACATGTATTTGTGCAAACATTGGAAAGAAAACCTTTTTTGTTGAGAAGTTTGTTAATATTATTGTGGCTCAGGATGTCTTCTATTTTGAAAGATTATTATATTCAGTCTATTATATTTCTACCCCTTTTTATTTAAAGATTTGTTTGCTTATTTTAGAGAGCGAGAGAGTGTAGCGGGAAGGGGCAGAGGGAGAGGGAGAGAGTTTCAAGCAGTCTCTGTGTTGAGCACAGAGCCCAGAGCCCAGTGTGGGGCTCCATCTCATGACCCTGAGATCACAACCTGAGCTGAAACCAAGAGTCGGATGCTCAACCTACTGCACCACTCAGGTGCCCCTATTTCTGTCTGCACTTTTATGATTAGAGATGATACTTCTGAAAAGACCTTTATTCTGGCCAATTGTGCTTTTTGTCTTGGGAGAAGGTTCTGTGAATTGTGTGCTATAGTCACTATTTTCAGATGCTCTTTCTTGAGACTTTGTCTTTCAGTTTTGGCTTGAAGTAGCCACTCTTAGTATCTATAGTCCAGCTTTCTTGTTGACTGTTCTATACAGTATTTGTTTAAGAAATAATTGGTATGGCAATGGTGTTCATGTGTTTATATACTGTACTTCATATTTTGGGAGAATGCTTTATTAGTTGACCAAATACTTGAGTATCAACTAGGGGCTAGGCACTGGGCTATGGTATGCAAAGGTTAATAAAACAAAATTTCATCTCCTTAAGGCATTCTTAACCTAGTGAGGGAGATGGTAAATAAAAAAGCAGGTATAAAACCGTGCTGAAACAAAGGTATATGGGTTTTACTGGGTACCAGAAATGAAGGAAAGCCTAATTTCAGGGATGTCTAGGAAAGTTTTACAGAGGAGATGGTATCTGTATTGGGTCTTGAAGATGAGTTAGCAATTAAGGGTTGGCTGTTAAAAAGGGCTGCCCATGCAAAGGGATTAGTATGGCTAAAGATTAATCTTATTTTCCATATGGCAGAGGAAATTACAGACCTGTACACAAATAATTTTGAAGCAGGATATAAAGTAGTAAATGCTGCAGTAGGTAAAAACTAAATTCAGAATAGGAATATATTTCTGATGGGGTCCAGGGAAGGCTTTATAGAGAAAGCATTTGAATTTGGCCCTTGGAGGATGGGTACAGTTTTCACAAAGAAAACTGGGGTAGAGTCCAGGTGTGAGATAAAGCAGCTTGAGCAAAGGATTGTTGTATATATTAGTGTTTTCTCTTTGGAAGCAGGTCAGCTTAGAATTTTTAACTCAGTTCCTGGACAAATATTGTATAACTTTGTACAAGTAATATGTTTTTTCCCCAGCTTTATTGATATATAATTGAGATAGAACTTGTGTAAGTTTAAGATGTGGTGATTTGATATATGTATATATTTTGAAATGTTTACCATGATAAGGTTAGTTAACACATCCCTCACCTCATGTGACCATTTTTTTTGTTCTTACGGTAAGAACATTTAAAATCTACTCTTTAGCAACTTTCAAGTTGACTATAGTTAACTATATCACCATGATGTCCAGAACTTACTCATCTTCTAGTGCAGTTTGTATGTTAACTTTTGTGGCTTGATGATCTTGAAAAAGCCACATGTGCCCTTTGTAAATGAGCCTGATAATTTCAGTTCAGAAGAACTGTAAAAGGCGCCAGGGTGGCTCAGTGGGTTAAGCCTCTGCCTTCAGCTCGGGTCATGATCTCAGGGTCCTGGGATGGAGCCCCACATCGGGCTCTCTGCTCAGCAGGGAGCCTGCTTCCTCCTCTCTCTCTGCCTGCCTCTGCCTACTTGTGATTTCTCTCTGTCAAATAAATAAATAAAATCTTAAAAAAAAAAAACGAACTGTCAAAAGTTTTCCACTTTTCTTAAAGATTGTGTAGAATTCAATGCACAGAGTTTGGTTGACTATTGAATGCTCAACATCTATCCTTAGTTGTTTTTATTTTGGTCATTTGAAGTGGTTAGTTGACTTTTGGATAGTCATTGATTTATAAAGTCCAAAATCAAAGTAATTTTTTTTCATGTAATATTAGGTTTGTTATTTTGCTTATTTGAATTATAGTAAATATTTTTTGGTTTATATGATAGCATTCCAAACCTAGTTCTGCAATAATACATGTTTTGAATATGCATATTTATCTCAACAAGATTTATACATCAGGGAACAATTTAAGCATAAGACAAAATTTGCATTTTCTTATGCAGGATTTTGTTCACAAGGTCAGGGATCAGCAAATTATGATCACCAATTAGTGGCCTGTTTTTATAAATAAACTTCTGTTGGAACACACCCAAGGCCATTTGTCTATATTGTCTGTGGCTGCTTTTATACCACAATCTTGGAGTTAAATAGTTGTAACAAAGACCTAATGGTCCACAAAGCCTAAGATATTTACAATCTGATCCTTAAAGTATTCCCTGGGTGAATGCAGGAAACTACACCCAGCTGTACTGAACTGCATTAAGTACGTGCATATACATGTACACACCTCACACCTCAAACATCTGTTGGCTAGCTCAGTTCACTTCTTGTGTTATAAGCCACTCCCATCCACATCTGTTATTAAGAGTTTTCCATCCGATTTCATATAACCCTCCTTCCATCATTTCACAGTAATTCATGAGCTGCAGCCCCTCTGATGTCCTTCCACAAGCAAACTTCAGGTCTTTTTCAAGGTAAAGTGCTGTATTTATTGTTGTGTTTGTGTATTTCTTAATCACCTCGTATAAACTATTATAGTAAAATTGTGCTATCATTTTTATTAGGTTTCTGTCTTTTTAAAAAATGTGTCACTGATCAAGTTATTTGAGTGTGTGCTTCTAACCCCATTTTCCTTATGAATCCTGTGGTGTTTATTGCACAATTTTGCATATCTTGGTGAGTTTTAGGAACTCATGTGATTTCAGAACTGACTGCAGTTGTCATCCTGCAAAAAGTACTAATTCATTCACCGAATATTTCTTGGACTTTGTGAAGATTAAATGAGTTAAAGGACAACAAAGCACTTAGATTAGTGTCTGGGACATACTAATTACTCAGTATTAGTTATTACTAATTACTATTGCCATGTGCCAAGAACTGTTCAAAGTACTGCTTAGGTGAACAAGACAAATTAAAGCCTTGTCCCCATGGAGCTTACATTACAAAAAAAATCTGTATTAATATACATTTTGGCTAGTAACTTAGTCCTACTCCCATAAAAGACATTTGGTATTTTTATAAATAACATTTTAAAATATCCAGAAATCAAAGACATTTACTTAGAACAGCTTTCTAGTCAATGTCTCATTGATCTTGTGCAATATTTTATTGAATGATTTTTAAAAATGTTTTCAGGAGCGCCTGAGTGGCTCAGTGGTTTAAGCCTCTGCCTTTGGCTCAGGTCATGATCTCAGGGTCCTGGGATCGAGCCCCACATGGGGCTCTCTGCTCAGCAGGGAGCCTGCTTCCTCCTCTTCCTCTGCCTGCTTCTCTGCCTATTTGTGATCTCTCTCTCTGTCAAATAAATAAAATCTTAAAAAAAAATGTTTTCAATAACTGTACCCTCGGGAGATGAATCTGATCTACTACCTTCAAGGAGATAAAGAATAATCATCTTCGGGCGCCTGGGTGGCTCAGTCGTTAAGCGTCTGCCTTCGGCCCAGGTCAGATCCCAGGGTCCTGGGATCGAGCCCCGCATCGGGCTCTCTGTGCGGCAGGGAGCCTGCTTCTCCCGCTACCATTCCCTCTGCTTGTGTTCCCTCTCTCGCTGTGTTTCTCTCTGTCAAATAAATAAAATCTTTAAAAAAAAAAAAGAATAATCATCTTCTTTTTACTATATTTCAAAATAAAAAGTTAAAAAATACAAATTCAGACTTAATTTTCAAAAATAGTATGCAGATTCTCATAGGCCCTTCACCCAGATTCAGCAAATAGTAATTTTTTGCATTCACTTTATCATTCTGTCTATATTATTTTTGGGTCAAAGAGTAAATTACAGACACGTTACTCCTTTTTTTTAAAGATTTTATTTATTTGACAGAGAGAGATAGCGAGAGAGGGAACACAACAAGGAAGGGGAGTGGGAGAGAGAGAAGCAGGCCTCCTGCTGAGCAGGGAGCCTGATCCCAGGACCCTGGGATCATGACCTGAGCCGAAGGCAGACGCTTAACAACTGAGCCACCCAGGCAGGCTGCCCCCTCCCCCCTTTTTCTTAAGCTTTTATTTATTTGACAGAGACACAGCGAGAGACAGACATGATACTCTACCCCTGAATATATTAATATGTATTTCACCAAAATAGGAATATTACGTAGCCTCAGTATAGTTTGCAAAATTAGAAATTAACGTTGATACTATTTCTTTTTTAAAATATTTTTTCAAAAGATTTTATTTATTTGAGAGAGAGAGCATGTGCATACATGCACACAGGAGAGGGGGGCAGGGGCAGAGGGAGATGGAGAAGCAGCCTCCCCATTGAGCAGGGAGCCTGTTGTGGGGCTCAATCCCAGGACCCTGAGGTCATGACCTGAGCCAAACCAGATGCTTAATGGACTGAGCCACCCAGGTGCCCTAAGATTTTATTTTTAAGCAATCTCTACACTCAATGTGGGGCTTTAACTCAAAACCTCAGGAGTCACATGCTCCACTGACTGAGCAGCCAGGCGCTCCCATACAATACAGTTTCTAATCTACAGACCTTATTCACATTTTGCCAGTTGGTTCATGATGTCCTTTATAGTAGAAGAAAAAAACTTCTTTTTTTCTGGTCTAGCTTCCAATTTTGGAGCATGCATTGCAATTCATTGTCATGTCACTTTAATCTTCTTTACTCTAGAGCACTGTACCTTGCTTTTTTTTTCCCCTTAGGTATTTTTGAAGAACAGGGTAGTTAATTTGGATTTGTCTGATATTTCCTTGTGATCATGTATTTTGCTAGAAATACTATGAAGTGACGCCGTGTCTTTCTCAGCACGTTTTATCAGCAGGCGTATGATATCTTTGCTTTACTGGATGTTTGCTTTTACTATATTTTAAAATGTATTTTCTTTTAATACTAAGATTATCAATCAGCTCATTCTCTGCCATTTAATTTAGGTATTTGAAGGTAGGTTTGGTTAATTTCTATAGAGTTGGGAAGAATTTGCCCACCTCTTACTGGTTTTTTTTTTGTTTGTTTTTCCCCTTTCAGCCTTCTTCATGTACCCCCAAAATTCAAAACCACTAAACACCCTATTTATAAATTTTCATTGTGTATTCTGAGTGCTAAAAGTAGAGAATCAAGAGTGAATGTTTCATATTAAAGTGACTGTACCTGTTACTCATTAAGTATATGAAATAATACATTTCTTTCAAAGGCTGACTATCATGCATCCAACACCACTTACTGAATATCTGTTTAGACACAAAAGAGAAAATATTGGAGGGTACTAAATGACTTCAGGGTTGTTTTGTGTTGTTTTTTTTTTTTTCTGGGTTTTTTTTTTAAATCCTCAAGAAATCACCACTCTTCTTTTAAGGAATCCCTGAGCAGACATTGTCTTCATTTTAATAAGCATGTATTATTCCTCTGTACAAGGCAGTTTGTTATTTCCCACATGGGAAAAAGATGAACCCAGACCAGTTTCCTCCTTTGAGGAGCTTGTACTCCAGTAGAGAGTACTCTTGAGTTTTAAAGAAGGAACTATAAGCAGAATGTGTTGCTTATGAGAGAAGTAAAAGAGAATTCAGTAGAAGAGTGGGGAGGGAAACTTCTTTGAGCTGAGTTGTGGTACGATTGGAAAGTCATGCGTGAATTATCTTGCAGAGAGCTTTGAATGCTATGCTTAGGAATTTCATACTTTATAAACATGGGGAGCCTTTGAATATTTTGAGCATGGGATTACATTTGAGTTTACTCTATGCCAGTCATTGGAAATACTGAGAAGATAGAACAGTCCTTTAGACAAGGAGTATATGTAGGAGGATATAGACATATATGTTCAAGTCACATTCCCCCTAAAAGTATAGTAGCAAATGCTAAGTACCAGCTGAGTGCTATTGCCATATATGGTATAAGAACACAGTAGTTTATTACTCGAATCCGGTAGAATGAACTTGGGTAAAAGATGGAATTTCAAGGCAGGAAAGGATGACTTTTGGAAACTTCTTCCTCCTTCATTACCATTCCAATAAATATTAAAAAATTTAAATGACTTGTATTCCTGAATACTGCCCCCCCACTTATTAGTGTATTTCATGATTTGTCTCTGACATCTGAATTCTAAACAGTAACCTGATTATTCTGGATGGGAGCTAGGGTTACCTGCCTGACTTGAAGGATGAATTGTGGAAATGGGCACTGTTTTCTGTTTCTAAAATCTAAATGTCTTAAAATTGTTATTTTTTTTTTCTGCAGAGAAATAGAATCACAGTTCTCACCTAAAGAGCCTTTCCTTATAACTCCTTAAAACAGGAATAAAACTTTTTGCTTTGCTTTCTTGCTCTTGCCACATTCTTTGCTTCTTGTCTCCATTTGAAGACTGTCTTTGGGTGGGGTGTGCTATATCATTGGAATGAACTGTATTTATGAAATAATGAAACATTTCTTGAAGCTTTTAGTAATTAGGCCGACATGAACATGGTGACCTTTATTGCAATTTAATTTTTATTTAGAATATTACACACAGACTGCTCTTCAGATATAATAAGGCAGAATGCTGACCTTATTCAAATATTGCTGCTTTATTACAAACTTATAATTTCTTACTTCCATTAGAGCGTGTAAACATTTATATTTAAAAAAATAGGTCACCTGGGTGGCTCAGTTGGTTAAGTGTCTGTCTTCCGCTTGGGTCATGATCCCAGGGTCATGGGATCGAGTCCCACATTGGGCTCCCTGCTCAGCATGGAGTCTGCTTGTCCCTCTCCCTATGCCCCTCCCCTTGTTCATACTCTTTTACTCTCTCAAATAAATAAATAAATAAAATCTTTTATTTTTTAAAAAGATTTTATTTATTTATTTGATGGTGGGGGGGAGAGAGAGAGAGAGAGAGATATCACAAGTAGGCAGAGAGGGAGGCAGAGAGAGAGGGAGAAGCAGGCTCCCTACTGAGTAGAGAGCCTGATGTGGGGCTCGATCCCAGTACCCTGAGATTATGACCTGAGCCTAAGGCAGAGGCTTTAACTCATTGTGCCACCTAGGATGCCTCAAAGAAATACAACCTTTTAAAAAAAATAGACTGGCGTGTTTGTACTTCTCCATTGTGTCTCTTTTTTTTCTTTTCAAATTTTTATTTAAATTCTAGTTAACATACAGTACAATATTTGTTTCAGGAAGTCTTTGGTTTTTTTAAAGATTTATCTGACAGAGACACAGTGAGAAAGGGAACACAAGCAGGGGGAGTGGGAGAGGGAGAAGCAGGCTTCCTGCCGAGCAGGGAGCCTGATGTGGGGCTTGATCCCAGGACCCTGAGATCATGACCTGAGCCAAAGGCAGACGTTTAACCACTGAGCCACCCAGGTGCCCCAGGAGGTCTTCATTTTTTAAAAAAAATATTTATTTGAGAGAGGAAGAGAGAGCATGAGTAGGGGGAGTTCAGACTCCCTGCTGATCAGGGGCCCCGATGTGGGGGTTTGATCCCAGGACTCTTGAGATCATGACCGGAGTCGAAGTTGGACACTTAACTGAATGAGCCACCCAAGTGCCCCTTTCATGGCTTCTTAAGTGTTTTGGAAAGGTTGGTTTTTTTTTTTAAGATTTTATTTATTTATTTGACAGAGAGAGAATGCAAGCAGGGGGAGTAGCAGAGGCAGAGGGAGAAGCACGCTCATTTCTGAGTAGGGAATCTAATACAGGGCTTGATCCCAGGATCCTGGGATCATGACCTGAGCCAAAGTTAGCCACTTAACTTACTGAGCTACCCAGGTGCCCTGGGAAAGGTTGACATTTTCATACAAATTCTGAATAGTGTTTATTTGCCTAAATAGGTACTATTGGTACTGGGCCTAATAAAACCAGAAAAATTTAGACTCTGTCCTTAAGTGCTTTTAGACTACAAATAAATAACAGAAGACAAGAAGATAATTAATAAATCACAGAAATATATTTTCCTGGCAACAAATATGGCAGATATGGAGATAGCTTATACGTACATACCTATGAGCTTTCAAAACAGATTTTAGATTTTAGAGACTTTTCTTGTGCTGGAAGGGAGAATGGTAATGGACAAATATTAGTGTTATCAGCCTTGTTATTTGTTATTTCTTTTGTGATTTTGTAGTTACAATAAAATATAAAATTTAGCATTTTAACCACTTTAAACTGTACAGTTCAGTGGCATTAAGAACATTAAATATGTCCAGTGTTGTGCAACCATCATTGCTATCTAATTCTGGAACATTTCCTTTACCTCCAAAAGAATCCCCATATCTCCCAATGTTCTGCATCTTCCAATATTGTGCATCCATTACCTCTGTCCAACTCCAGAACTTTTTCGTCATCTCAAACTGAAACTCTATACCCATTAAAGAGTAACTTTCATTCCCTTCTCCCCTAATCCCCTGGTAACTACTATTTCACTTTCTTTTCTTTTCTTTTTTTTTTTTAAAGATTTTATTTATTTGACAGAGCGAGAGAGGGAACACAAGCAGGGGGAGTGTGGGAGGGAGAAGCAGGCCTCCCACCAAGCAGGAAGCCCGGTGTATGGCTTGATCCTAGGACCCTGGGATCATGAGCTGAGCCAAAGGCAGACGCTCAATGACTGAGCCACCCAGGTGCCCCACCATTTCACTTTCTGTCTCTGATTTTAACTATTCTAGATACTTCTTTATAAGTGGAATTGCACAATATTTGTCCTTTTGTGTTTGACATTTCATTATTTAGCATAATGTCCTCAAGGTTCATCCATTTTGTAGCATGTTATCAGAATTTCCTTCCTTTTTAAGGCTAAATAATATTCCATTCATTATGTATGTATGTACCATACATACTTAGTTTATTCATCTGTTGATGGACATTTGTGTTGTTTTCATCTTGGCTATTGTGCGTAGTGCTTCTGTACACATTGGTGAACAAATGTCTGTTCAGGTCTCCATTTTCAGTTCTTTTGAGTATGTACCTAGAAGTGGAATTCTAGCTTTTTTTTGTGAACCACTAAACTGTTTTCCATGGTGGCTGTACTGTTTTACATTTCCACTTACACTGTATAAAGGTAAGAATTTCTCTACATTCTTGGTCAACAATGCTTTTTTTTTTTTTTTTTTAAGATTTTATTTATTAGACAGAGAGAGATCACAAGTAGGCAGAGAGGCAGGCAGAGAGAGAGGGGGAAGCAGGCTCCCTGCTGAGCAGAGAGCCCGATGTGGGGCTCGATCCCAGGACCCTGAGATCATGACCTGAGCTGAAGGCAGAGGCTTTAACCCACTGACCCACCCAGGCACCCCAACAATGCTTTTTGTTTTGTTTTGTCTTTTAGAAAAATGAGCTCATACAGTTTATTTTGTTTTAGAATTAAGTTAACTTAAAAAATTTAGTTGACTATGTCAACTGTACTCAAAATATAACATAAATGAGTTGACAAATAAGAAACTAAAATGAGGGGGGCGCCTGGGTGGCTCAGTCATTAAGCGTCTGCCTTCGGCTCAGGTCATGATCCCAGGGTCCTGGGATCGAGCCCCACATCGGGCTTCCTGCTCGGCAGGAAGCCTGCTGCTCCCGCTACCATTCCCTCTGCTTGTGTTCCCTCTCTCACTGTGTTTCTCTCTGTCAAATAAATAAAATCTTTAAAAAAAAAAAAAAGAAACTAAAATGAAATAAAGAAGATTAAGAGGTACAAACTTCCAGTTATAAAATAAATAAGTCATGGAGATGCAAAGTACAGCATAGAGAAAATAATAAGATTGTAGGGACACCTAGGTGGCTCAGTGGGTTAAGCACCTGCCTTTGGCTCAGGTCATGATTCCAGGCCCCTGGGATGGAGTCCCACATCGGGCTCCTTTCTTAGCATGGAGCCTGCTTCTCCCTTTGCCTGCTGCTCCCCCTGCTTGTGCTCTCTCTCTGACAAATAAACAGAATCTTTAAAAAAAAAAAAAAGATTGTAATAATGTTGTTTGGTACAGATAGTGACTACGCTTATGGTGAGCACTGAGTAATATATAGAATTGTTGAATCATTATTTTGTATACCTGAAATTAAGATAACACTGTATATTATTTATACCTAAGTATTTTGTTTTTTTTTTATAATAGCTATACTAACAGGTGTGTAGTGATATTGTAGTTTTTATTTGCCTTTTCCTAATGACTAGTGATATAAAGCCACTTTTCATGTGTTTGTTGGCTATTGCTATATCTTTGGAAAAGTGTCCATTGAAGTCTTTTGCTCAACTTTAAATTGTTTTTTTTGTTGTTGTTGTTGCTGTTGTCGTCGTCATTTAAAAATTCTGGATATTGGGGTGCCTGGGTGGCTCAGTCAGTTAAGTGTCTAACTGTTGATCTTGCCTTAGGTTTTGATCTCAGGGTTGTGAGTTCAAGTCCCGCATAGGGCTCCATGCTGGGTTTGGAACCTACTTAAAAAAATTCTGGATATTAATCCCTTATCAAATATATGATTTGTGAATATTTTTTCTATTCTGTGGGATTTCTTTTCATTCTTGGTAGTGTTCTTTGATGCATGAAAGTTTTCAGTTTAGATGAAGTCCAAGTTATCTATTTTTTCTTTTGTTGTCTGAGTGTTTGGTGCCATCTAAGAAATTATTGCCAAATCTAAAGTCATGAAGATTTATTCCTCTATTTTCTTTTTCTTTTTAAAAGATTTTTATTTATTTGTCAGAGAGAGAGAGCACAATCGGTGGGGGAGAGGGGAGCGGCAGGCAGAGGCAGAAGCAGGCTTCCTGCTAAGCAAGGAGCCCAATGCAGGACTCAGTCCCAGTGCTGGACCCTGGGATCATGACCTGAGCCAAAGGCAGATGCTTAACAGTCTGAAAAAATTTAACACCCTTTCACAATAAAAACACTCAGAGAACTAGAAAGAGAAAGGAACTTCCTCAATTGGATAATGGGTATTAATGAAAAACCCACAGCTAACATCATACTTAATAGTGTAAAGACTAAAAACTTACAACCTAAGATCAGAAACGAGACAAGTATGCCTGTTTTTGCTGTTTCTATTCAACAGAAGTTAAAAAAGAAAAAAACAATCCAAACAGTAAAGGATGAAGTAGTTTGTACAGGACATGATCTTATATATAGAAAATCCTAAAGAATCCACAAAAAACCATTAGAGATATTAAATGAATTCAGCACAGTTGCAGATATAAGATCAACACACTGAGAGCAGTTGTATTCCTATACACTGGCAATAAACAATCCAAAGAGGATATTAAGAAAAAACTTCCACTCACAGCAACATCAGAAAGAATATATAGGAATGAATTTAATCAAAGGGTTTCAAAACTTGTACAATGAACTCTATGAAACATTGCTTAAAAGAAATTAAACAATTCCAGGGGTGCCTGCCTGTCTTAGAAGCTTACAGCTCTTGATTTCAGGGTCAAGAGTTCAAGCCCCACATAGGGTGTAAAGATTACTACTACTTAAATATTATGTGATTTCCCCCCTTTTTCTATTTATGTGCTATTTTACATTGATTTATTTTTGTATTGCTGGGATACACTTTGCATTCCTGGGATAAATCCTACTTGGTCATGGTGTATGACTCTTTGATGTGTTATTGAATTCTGTTTGCTAGCATTCTGTTGAAGATTTTTGTATCAATAGCTAGTATTTTGTTTAGGACTTTTGCATCAATATTCATAAGGGATATTGGCTTGTAGTTTTCTCTTTTTTTATGATGTGTTTGTGGTGTCAGGGTAATGCTGGCCTTGTAGAATGAGTTAAGTGTTCCCTCCTCTTCCATTTTTGGGAAGAATTTGAGAAATGATAATTATTCATGAAATGTTTGGTAGAATTTACTGGTGAAGCCACTGATCCTGAGGTTTTCTTTTTTGGGATGTTTTTGATTATTTGATTATTAACTCAAGTAAAGAGATTGAATAGTTACAAATAAAAAAAATAAAAAATAAAAAAGTGCCATTGGTATTTACCCAATCTGGTTACTTTTACCATTGTTCTTTATTTTATAATATAGCTCCAGGTTATACTTTGGTGTTTCATTTCAGCCTGATAGTCTCCTTTTAGCATTTCTTGTAGGGCAAATATACTAGCAGTTCATTTTCTCCACTTTGGAATTTTTGGCACATTTCTTCATTTTTCAAGGTTATATTTGCTAGATACAGAATTCTTGGTTGATAAGGGTTTTTCTTTCAGCACTTTAATACTCAGTTTTTAAAAATTTATTTGAGAGAGAGAGCACAAGGGGCGGGGTAAAGGGAGAGGGATAATCTTTTTTTGCCCAAATACGTTTATTTTTTCAGTGTAATTTTTAAAAAAATTTTTTTAAATTTTATTTATTTTATTTTTTTAAAGATTTTTTAAAAATTTATTTATTTGACAGAGAGAGAAATCACAAGTAGAGAGGCAGGCACAGAGGCAGGCAGAGAGAGAGGAAGAAGCAGGCTCCCTGGTGAGCAGAGAGCCAATGTGGGGCTCAATCCCAGGACCCTGAGATCATGATCTGAGCTGAAGGCAGAGGCTTTAACCCACTGAGCCACCCAGGTGCCCTGAGAGGGAGAATCTTAAACAGAGTCCACACTGAGCATGGAGCCCCATGCCAGATTTGATCTCAGAGCCCAGAGGTCATAACCTGAGCTGAAACCAAGAGTCAGATGCTTAACAAGCTGTGCTACCCAGGTGCCCCTTTTTGCGGCACTTTATTTATTTTTTAATTTAATTTTTTCAGTGTTTCAAGATTCGTTGTTGATGCATTCTTTGGGTTAAAATAGAAAACTAAAATAAAATGTAATTCAACTTCTTTTTTTTCCCCCAAGTACTTTTATTTTTTCAATGTTACAAGATTAATTGTTCATGCACCACACCCAGTGCTCCATGCAATATGTGCCCTCCTTAATACCCACCACCAGGCTCACCCGACTCCCCACTCAGCAGCACTTTTAATATGTCACCTAACTTTATTGGTTTTTAGTTACTTGGTTACACACTTACATGGTGTTTAGCTGTTAATGAGGATCCACTGTACTTGTCAATTCTTGTTGATTTTGAGATTTTCTTTGGCTTTGACAGTTTAATTTTATTTTGTCTCACTGTGGCTCTTCGTTTATTCTTCTTGGAATTCATTGGCCTTGATACGTAGAGTCATGTATTTCATGAATTTGGGCTGCTTTGACTATTACTTAAGTATCCTTTCTCATTTTTCTTCTCTTCTGTGACTGTCATTATGCATGTGTTATGCTTGATGGTATCTCACAAGTTTCTGATGTTTTGTTCATTTTTCCTCTTCCTACTTTTCGTACTGGGTAATCTCAATTGGTGCCATCTTTAAATTCACTTATTCTTTCTTATCCTTGGTCAGATCTTCTGTTGTACCTTTGTAGTAAATTTTTCATGTCTGGTATTGTATTTTTCAACTCAAAATTTTATTTGGTTCCTTTTTATAATTTTTTTCTTTGTGTATTCTTATTTAGACATTCTTACTAAGACATGCTGGTTTCTTTAGCTCTTTGATTGTATTTAAAACTATTTAAAGTCCTTGCCTATTAATTCCAACATCTGGGCCTCCTCAGGGACAGTTCTGTTATTTCTTCTTTTTTCCCTGGGAATGGGCCATACTTTCTTATTTCTTTGCGTGCTTCTAAGTTTTTGTTGAAAACGGATACTTTGAATATTGTAATATGGCAATTCTGGAAAACATTTTTCCCCCTCCCCGGGGTTTGCTCTTACTTCTTGTTGTGGTTTTTGCTTAGTGAATTTTTTTTTTTTAATTATTTATTTATTTGAGAGAGAGAGCAAGCAAGCAAGAGAGCACAGGAGCACAAGCAGTGGGAAAGGGAAGAGGGAGAGGAGAGGGAGATGGAGATGGAGAAGCACGCTCCTGGCTGAGCAGGGAGCCCCATGTGGGGCTCAGCCCCAGCCCCAGGACTCCAGGATCATGACCTGAGCCAAAGACAGGCATTTAACTGATTGAGCTATCCAGGCGCCCCTGCTTAGTAAACTTTCTAACCTATTTTCACAAAGGCTATATTTGTCATATGTGGATACTGAAGTGTTTGTTCTGGTAGCTTATTGGTCAGTTAGTGGTTTGACAGAATAAAATAGTTTAAAAACAAACAAAAACGTAAACCAAACCAAAACAACTCTTTCTCTTCACATATTGGCTCAGTGTTGGGATACTTCTCAGTGCTTAGCCATTTCATTTAAAACTCTTTTGTAACTCTCACCTCCTGATTGGGTAGAGGCTACAGGTCAGCTGAAGGTGAAAGTTTATGGTCTATTGTTTTTTCAGAGCATGTATCCAGCCTTGGGCATAGAAATGGCCTTCCAAATTCGTTGGTATGTGCTGGAGCTTTTTGGAGCTCTTATTTTCTCCTGTATCTCTATCTGGCTTCTTTCTTCCCATCCTTTTATGTCTGTAAAGTGCCTGGCCCACTTCTTATCCTTTGCCCTGGTGGCTGTGGATAGTATATTTGCCTTTAAATGCTTTAAATGCTTTGGACAAATCCGGTTTGTTTTAGGAACTTGCTCTTCCTGAGAAAGTTCTGAGGTAGGTGGAAGAAGGACAACCCCTTTCCCAGTCTGTCAGATAACAGCCAAACAGGTTAAAACTCACAACCACATTTCTTTAAGAATAGGATCCACATCACTACCTTTGGCATCTGCAAGCTCTCTAGGAATGTGAGCCACCATCTTCATGGCTACCATCTAGTCGAAAGTGGGACATGGTAGGTGCATAAAGTTAAAACCCCACAGTGCTCTCATACTGATGTTCAGCATCTTTTTCTATTAACTGTTCCCTGTTGGTTGTAGGTTTTCTTTTTTTTTTAAAGATTTTATTTATTTATTTGACAGAGAGGGGAGAGATCACAAGTAGGCAGAGACAGGTAGAGAGAGGGGGAAGCAGACTCCCTGCTGAGCAGAGAGCCCGATGTGGGGCTCGATCCTAGGACCCTGAGATCATGACCTGATCTGAAGGGTCAGAGCCTTTAGAGGCTTTAACCCACTGAGCCACTCAGGCACCCCAGGTTGTAGGTTTTTGATTAGATTCTAGATTTCCAAAAATCTTGATTTGGAAATTTTTTACTAGTGTAATTGTTGCCTTAGTGGAGGGATAGAATTTTGGAGTTGCTTGCTCCACCATTGTATATGATGTCATTCCTGGTGTGTTTGTTGTAATTCCTATGCCAGTGCCACATATTCTTAATAACTATAGCTTTTTATGAACTCTGCTAGGGCATGAATGCCCACATATCTTCTTTGTACTAAGTTGGCAATTCTTGAGTCTGTACTGTTCCATATTATATACCTTTTTATGTTTCTAAATTCTTTGATTAGTGTTTTATTCTATTTTCATAAACTTTTTTTTTTTTTTAAGATTTTATTTATTTGACAGAGAGAAACACAGCGAGAGAGGGAACACAAGCAGAGGGAATGGTAGTGGGAGAAGCAGGCTTCCCGCAGAGCAGGGAGCCCGATGTGGGGCTCGATCCCAGGATTCCGGGACCATGACCTGAGCCGAAGGCAGCCGCTTAACGACTGAGCCACCCAGGCGCCCCTATTTTCATAAACATTTTTTTTTTTTAAAGATTTTATTTATTTGACAGAGAGAAACACAGCGAGAGAGGGAACACAAGCAGAGGGAATGGTAGCGGGAGAAGCAGGCTTCCTGCCGAGCAGGCAGCCCGATGTGGGGCTCGATCCCAGGACCCTGGGATCATGACCTGAGCCAAAGGCAGACGCTTAATGACTGAGCCACCCAGGCGCCCCTTTCATAAACATTTTTAAGGCCTAATGTGAACCAGGGATTGTTTTAGGTCAGGGCTTTTCAGTCTTGGCATTATAGACATTTGGTCCAGATAATTTTTTGCTATGGGAGGCTGTTCTCTGTATGCATTGTATCCCCAGCCTCTGCCCAGTAGATACTAGTAACCCCCTCCACTAGTTTTGACAACTGAAAATGTTTAAAGACACTGTCAGATGGTTCCTGTGGGCGGTGAGGGTGTGGGAGGGGCATAGTCCTCCTATTTGATAACCACAATTCTAGATGATAGGGATTCATAGGTAATTAATATTGAGCTAAGTGGAGGAATAAATACCTGAAATACACTGTGATGTGGTTAAGTACAGTTTCAAAGACAGGAACCAAGAAATGTGGAAGAAGAGCAAAAAATTTCCTTGGGAGAGTTAATGGCAATGTTTTCCAAAGAGAAGGATGGCAGTTTTGAGTTGGGACTTAAGGCAAGGTGGCAGTGTTAACAAGAAGGGGAGATGGTCTACATGGTGCGAAGGTCATATCTAGGGACTTGATAGAAGGCCCTTTTGTGCCTTAGAACAATGAGGCATTGTGATTGGGGAGGATTTGGGAGGTAGAGGTGAAAAAAGGAAAGTTATTTGGGTCATATTTGAAAAGGCTTTCTATGCTATATTAATATCTTCATTTTATGCCTTTTTATATCATAGAAAATCAAATAATATGTCTTAGGAATAATATCAACTTCTTTTAATGAACAGTGTTAAAGTGAAATGATTAAAATTGTATGGTAAATATTATACTCAAGAAAATAGCTCTAGTCAAAAAGTATGAAAAGAGGGAGGGATGGAGATTTATATAAAAGTAAAACTAGATGTCAGATATTATTCTTATTAAATCATACCATCCTTCGTGTAAACTGTTTTCATCCTGTATTTGCCAAATTCTTAAATGTTATTCACTGATGATGATTCTTGGTATTTAAATAGAGGAGTGAAGTGGGAACACATACAAAGTTGTATGTTTTTTCAATCAAATTATCAGAGTGATATATTTTAAACTGTTATCTGCTTTCTCACATTAGGCTTGGAGTCAGATTAACTGAAACTGGTCTCCTATAATGGGTCTGTGTCCTTAGAAAAGGAAGATACTTGAAGAATTAAAATACTACAAAATACAGAAGTGTTATGAGTACAAAGAACTCCCTATTTACCCTTTTTCTAGAGTCACCATTGTTAACATTTTGTTTCAACTATATTATCATTTGTATATTCTCTGATAATATATTTTTTTCCTGAGCTTTTTGAGAGTAAGTTGCAGAATATCATGTCCCTTTCCCCCTAAAAGCTTCCGAAGGACAAGAGTATTACTTTACACAATTACTGGGTAATTATCATATCATAAAATTTTAAATATATATGATTTATCTAGTCTGAAATCCATATTCAAAGTTGCAAGTTGCCCTAATAATATTCTTTAACTTGGAAGTTCTACCTCTCATTGTTTTCTTGACCTTGACAGGTTTTTTAGGTTTTTATTTAAATTCTAGTTAGTTAACATGCAGTGTAATATTAGTTTCAGGTGTACAGTGTATAGTGATTCAACACTTCTGTACAACACCCAGTGCTCGTCACAAGTACACTCCTTAATCCCTGTCAACTATTTTATTTTTTTAGAGATTTATTTATTTTAAAGAGAGAGTGTGCATGAGGGGGAGAGGGAGAGAATCTCAAGCAGACTCTGTGCTGAGCACAGAGCCTGCTTGACATGGGGCTTGATCTCATGACCTTGAGATCACGACCCATGCTGAAACCAAGAGTTGAAAAAAAAAAAAGCAACAGAAATGAAACCGAGAATTGGATGCTCAACCAGCTGCATCACCCAAGTGCCCCTCCCTATCAGCTCCTTAACCCATAGCCCCACACACCTCTTCTGTTAAGCATCAGTTTGTTTTCTATAGTTGAGTTTGTTTCTTGGTTTGCCTCTCTCTTTTCCCACCAAATGCTTGTTTGTTTTGTTTCTTAAATTCCACATATGAGTGAAATCATATGGTATTTTTCTTCTAACATTGACATTTTTTTTTGAGGGAGAGAGGGAATCTCAAGCAGCCTCCATGCCCATCGAGGATCCCAATGTGGGCTTGATCTCACAACCCTGAGATCATGATCTGAGCCGAAATCAAGAGTCAGGCACTTAACTGAATGAACCACCCAGGAACTCCTGACTTTGACATTTTTGAAGAGTACAGTCTAGTTCTTTTTTTAGAATCCCCCTCAGTTTGGTTTTCTATGATTCTTCCTTATGATTAGATTAAGTTATGGATGTTGGGCAGAAAAACAACAGGAGAGATGGTGTATTCTTTTTAAGTGCCTCTTAGAAGGAGACACATGATGTCAATTGGTCCCATTACTAGTGATAATAATTTTGATCACTTGGTTAAAGTGGTATCCACCAGATTTTTCTTTCTTTCTTTTTTTTTTTTTTTAAAGATTTTATTTATTTGACAGAAACACAGCGAGAGAGGGAACACAAGCAGAGGGAATGGTAGCGGGAGAAGCAGGCTTCCTGCAGAGCAAGGAGCCCGATGCGGGGCTCGATCCCAGGACTCGGGGATCATGACCTGAGCCGAAGGCAGCCGCTTAACGACTGAGCCACCCAGGCGCCCCTCCACCAGATTTTTCTATATGAAGTTAATTTTTCTCCATTTTTTAAGAATTTTATTTATTTTTTTCAGTGTTACAAGATTTATTGTTTTGCACCACACCCAGTGCTCCATGCAATACGTGCCCTCCTCAATACCCACCACCAGGCTCGCCCAACCCCCACCCCCCCGTCCCCTCCAAAACCCTCAGTTTGTTGCTCATAGTCCACAGTCTCTCATGGTTCATCTCCCCCTCTGGTTTCCCCCCATTCACCCCTCCCTTCTCATAATGCCCTCCATGTTTTTCTTTACGCTCAGCA
>CM053612.1:52105615-52126520 GCA_028646535.1 Procyon lotor
TCAAATAATCTTTGACAAAACAGGAAAAAATATCCAGTGGGAAAAAGACAGTCTCTTCAATAAATGGTGCTGGGAAAATTGGACAACTATATGTAGAAGAATGAAATTTGACCATTCTCTTACACCATACACAAAGATAAACTCGAAATGGATAAAAGACCTCAACGTGAGGCAGGAATCTGTCAAAATCTTAGAGGAGAACATAGGCAGTAACCTCTTCGACATCAGCCACAGCAACTTCTTTCAGGACATGTCTCCAAAGACAAAGGAAACAAAAGCGAAATTGAACTTTTGGGATTTCATCAAGATAAAAAGCTTCTGTACAGCGAAGGAAACAGTCAACAAAACAAACAGGCAACTCACAGAATGGGAGAAGATATTCACAAATTTTTCTCCATTTTTAACAAATGATTCTTGGGGAGATACTTTGTAAATATCAGGTTTTTCAGTAAACTTTCACTTACTAATTTTAGCATTCATTTATATAATGAAACAAATGAGTGAGAAGTAATAAAATATATAAATATATAAAAAACCACCATATGGACAGGTCTATGGAAATTGTGTTAAGGCCTATCAGTCCCATATTTGTTGTTTGTTGTAATCCATTGAAGAACAGTTTGCAGAAAAATAATCCATGTGTGGGGCGCCTGGGTGGCTCAGTGGGTTAAAGCCTCTGCCTGGGATTTAGGCAGGTCCTGGGATCGAGCCCCACATCAGGCTCTCTGCTTAGCCGAGAGCCTGCTTCCTCTACTCTCTCTACCTGCCTCTGCCTGCTTGTGATCTCTCTCTCTCTCTCTGTCAAATAAAAAAAAAAAAATAATCCGGGGTGCCTGGGTGGCTCAGTCGTTAAGCGTCTGCCTTCGGCTCAGGTCATGATCCCGGGGTCCTGGGATCGAGCCCCACATCGGGCTCCCTGCTTGGCAGGAAGCCTGCTTCTCCCTCTACCATTCCCTCTGCTTGTGTTCCCTCTCTTGCTGTGTTTCTCTCTGTCAAATAAAATCTTTAAAAAAAAAAAAAATAATCCATGTGTGACAATTTGCTGTTTTCCTCATTTTTGTCCTTTGGTTCCCCACCTCTCTCTCTCTTTGGGCTAAAAATTATGGATTGTGATGGAAGTTTGTAGGGAAAAGGAAAAGAGCCCAAAACTCTGAGCCTTTAATGCATTTTTATATTTACTATAAAACCTTTAAAAATAGACACATTAAATATGAAAGAACTCTTTGAATCATATTACTTTAAACCAAGATTTCTGAATAGAATCACTGTTGACATTTTGGGCTAGATAATTATTTGTTTTGGGAGGATTCCTGTGTGTATCATAAGATGTTTAGCAATATCCTTTGTCCTTTATCCACTAAAAGCCAGTGATAATCCCATCCACAGTTGTGAAAACCAAAATTGTTTCCAGACATTGTTATATGTGACCAGAGGGCAAAATTGCCCCCATTGAGAAATGCTGCCTTACAGCCAATGGTTTGTCTCATCTCCCCCACAAAGGTACTTTTAATTCCTTGTACATGTGCATATATAATGTTCACATAGTTACAAATAGTTGTGATTAAATTTAGGAATCAGATTTTTTCACCTAAAATGTTTTTTGTAGTTCTTTTTTTTAATAGTATACAGAATAAAATTTGCCGTTTAATCATTTCTAGATCTACAGTTCATAAAATTTACCATTTAACCATTTTTGAGTGTACAGTTTGGTGGCATTAAGTACATTAACTGTGCTGTGTAACTATTACCACAATCAATTTGCAGAACTTTTTGACCATCCCAAAGAAAAACTATTTACCCATTAAATGGTAATTCCCTATACTGTCCTCCCCTAATTCCCTGGTAATTACTATTTTGCCTTCTGTTTCTTTCATAGCTAATTTAAAAAAAATTTTAAAAAATGATTTTAGAGAGAGAGAGAGAGAGCAAGAGCACATGTGCATGCGTGAGGGGGTATATTGACAGAGGGAAAGGGAGAGAGACAAGCAGACTGAGTGCTGACCCTGATGTGGGGCTTGATCTCATGACACTGAGATCATGACCTGAGCCAAAATCAAGAGTTGGATTCTCAACTGACTGAACCACCCAGGTGCCTCTCTTTCATAGTTATTTATTTATTTATTTTCATAGTTATTTTTAATGCATTTAGTTGCACCATAATTGACTCAACTCTCCTCTTACTGATTAAAATTCTAATTTTTATTACGTGACAACAACTTTACACATAAAATGCTTTTTAAAAGATCACCTTAGATTATATTCCTAAGAAAGGGATTAGTGAATTATGAGTGTTTTATGTTTCTTTGATCATTTACCGGTTGCTTTCTAAAGGGTTTACAGTTATTTACACTGTTATCAGAATGTGTGAGTACTCATTTCACTGTACCTTGGACAGTGGACATTACTGCTATTTCAGTTATAGGGTATAAAATAGTACCTTGCTATAAAGAGTTTAAAGGTAGTTTAACATGTTTTACTGATTGCATCTTTTATAAATGTTTCTATTCTCTGCCCATATTCCTTTGATGACAAGATCTTTAAAATATGTTTAATAGAATGCAGATTTCTCTTTTCAGAGAGAGCGTGAGTGGGGAGGGGCAGAAGGGAGAGAGAGAGAGAGAATCTTAAGCAGGTTCCGTGCCCAGTGTGGAGCATGATGTGGGGTTCAGTCTTAAAACCCAAGAACATGACCTGAGCTGAAATCAAGAGTTGGATGCTTAACTGAATAGGCCACCCAGGCACCCCCAGATGTCAGTCTTTTGTATTTGCTGGAAGTCTTTTTCTTGGTTCTCCTTGATTTAAATTGTTACGGTCTTGGAGCACCTAGGTGGCTCAGTTGGTTGGGCATCTGCCTTTGGCACAGGTCACGGTCCTGGGGTCCTGGGATCAAGGGCCATGTCAGGCTTCCTAAGAGGGAGCCTCCTTCTCCCTCTACTCCTTGCTGGTGCTCTATCTGCTATCTCTGTCTCTCTCAAATAAATAAATTGTTATGGTCTTGAAACTTAAATTTAACTTTCTTGGCTTAGGTTTTCAAACATAAAAGAAAGATCGTAGTGGGAAAAGATAATAGCATTCAGTGAAAACCAGAAGGAATTTATATGTCACTGTAAATTTTTTTTAAAGATTTTATTTATTTGACAGAGAGATCACAAGTAGGCAGAGAGGCAGGCAGAGAGGGGGGAAGCAGGCTCCCTGCTTAGTAGAGAGCCCAACTTGGGGCTCAATCCCAGGACCCTCTAGGATCATGACCTAGGCTGAAGCAGATGGGATGCTTAACTGACTGAGCCACCTAGATGGCCTGAAAAGTTTTTCTTTCTTCCTTTTCCTTTCCTTTTCCTTTTCCTTTTTCTTTTCTCTTTCCCCTTTTCCCCTTTTCCTTTTCCCTTTCCCCTTCCTTTCCTTTTCCTTTTCCTTTCCTTCTCTCTTCCTCCATCCCTCCCTACCTCCCTCTCTTCCTTTCTTTCTTCGTTGGCTCCCATCCCTTTCTTTCCCTTTTTCTCTTTAGATTTTTATTTATTTGTCAGAGATGGAGAGAGCACAAACAGGGAGAGGCAGGTAGAGGGAGAAGCAGGCTCCCTGCTGAGCAAGGGGCCAGATGCAGGACTTGATCCCATGACCCCGGGATCATGACCTGAGCTGAGGACACATACTTAACTGACAGAACCACCCAGGCTTCCTGAGAAGTTTCTTTTTCTAATCTCAAAAGTAGTTTCTTTTTTTTTTTTTTTAAAGATTTTATTTATTTGACAGAGAGAAACACAGCGAGAGAGGGAACACAAGCAGAGGGAATGGTAGCGGGAGAAGCAGGCTTCCTGCAGAGCAGAGAGCCTGATGCGGGGCTCGATCCCACGACCCCGGGATCTGACCTGGGCCGAAGGCAGACGCTTAACGACTGAGCCACCCAGGTGCCCCTCAAAAGTAGTTTGTTACAATGTGTAGTTTCTCCTTTGGATTTACATAGTCGATAGTTTTGACTCTTTTTAAAATTCAATAACCAGTTTAACAATAAGATGTTTAGAGGTCAGAGATTCCTTTTGCTAGAGTAGTCCTGATGCCTTCTGGAGTATGAGGAAAAAGTGAGAAGAGTAAACCATTTACAGTCTGTCATAAAATTTCAATAATTTTTACTAACCTTTCTTTTTTTTTTTTTTTAATTTTATTTATTTATTTTTTTCAGTGTTACAAGATTTATTGTTTTGCACTACACCCAGTGCTCCATGCAGTACGTGCCCTCCTCAATACCCACCACCAGGCTTGCCCAACCCCCATAACCTTTCTTTTATGAAACATTCTTTATCTGACTTCTCTATCATATATCTTCATGTATTGGAACTTGGATCTCCATTTCTTTATTACCTACGTGATTTTATTACAGTGAAAAAGGTGGAATTTGGGGGGAAAAATGGTGGAATGAGTTAGAAGTTGGCCATAAAACAGTTTACTTTTGTTACCTTCTTTGATCAGAGTGGGCAAAGTCCAGAAGCTTGGATCAGATTTATGTAACTCAAGTCATGTCTTGGTAACTCTTAATACTTTCCTAAATACACACTATAGTAGTTAATCAGGGAATATCAAGGTAGCCTTCAGATTTAGAAATGTCCATAAAATCTAGGATCAGTACCTTTTTACAAGATTATGGTTTAAGGTTTAGCCAGGATTTGTTATATCTTTAATATAAAAAATTGAGAGAGGATAGTGGAGGACTAGGAGGACCCTAGGCTTGTCTCATCCCTTGTACACAGCTAGATAACTTAAATCATTCTAAATAACCCAGAAATCAGCCTGAAGATGGACGTAACAAACTCTACAACTAAAGGGAGAGAAGTCACACTGAAGAAGGTAGGAAGTACAGAGACATGGTTTGGGGGAGAAACAGAGTGTGGGTTCTGCAGAGGGGAGGGAGCCATGGTCACAGAGAAAGGCAAGACAGAGAGGAGGACACAGGGGAACTCACAAGGAGAGCATTTCCCCAATGCCACTTGCTGGGAAAACAAGGGGATGATTTTTTGTTGAGTTAATGCAGCCAGTGGGGCTTAAAAACTAGAGTTTTAAAGGTGGCAGCCTTTTTTTTCCCCTTCAAAGTTTCATTTAAATTCTAGTTAGTTAACATACAGTGCAATATTCATTTCAGGAGTAGAATTCAGTGATTCATCACTTATATACAGCAGCCAGTGCACATCCTAACAAGTGCCCTCTTTAATACCCATCCCCATCTAGCCCGTCCCCCACCGACCTCCCTCCATCAATCCTCAGTTTATTCTTTGTTGTTACGAGTTTCTTAAGGTTTTTCCCCTCTCTTTCACTCTTTTTTTCCCCTTCCCATATGTTCATCTCTTTTCTTTCTTAAATTCTATATATGAGTGAAATCACATGGTATTTGTTTTTTTCTTATGGACTTATTTCACTTAGCATAATATATTGCAGCTCCATCGACATCACTGCAAATGGCAAGATTTCATTTTTTTCAATGGCTGAGCAAATTCCATGGCTGAATAATATTCCTTTGTGTATGTGTGTGTACACACACGCACACACATACCACATCTTCCTTATTCATCAGTTGATTTGGCCTCTTTGCGTATTTTGGCTATTATTGATAATGCTGCTATAAGCACTGCAGTGCATGTACCCACCCCTTCAAATGCCTCGTGGACACAGGGGATGATTCACCGATCTTAAGAGTATCTCCCTGACAGGTAAGGTTCACCACAAGCTTCTCTGGGGACAAAGAAGCTGGCTAGTGCATTTTCTCTTCCCTGTTCCTCAGCGTAAACACACATTTACCTGCAGGAAGCAATGCAGCACCCACACTGGCTGCCTAACCTGCTTACACCAAGTCCCACACCCCTGTGTCCTGGTGGAACTGCCATTCTTGGTCAGGTTTGCCTCAGTCCCAGAGTGGCAAGACGCTTTCCCAGACTAACAGAAACCTCTACCCATGCCACATCTCCAGAGCAGAGACCTCTGCAGGGCTTCAGTTCTAGTGAAAGTATATCAGGTCTCATTTAACAAGCAGACCAGATCAGATCCCACCTAATTTAAATTCTCCAGGCTCTGACCAAGGACCAAACACAACCTGCTGTAGGAGAGCTTCTGCATATGACTGGTCTGAAGGACAGAACAGCCAAGACAAGACAGCAGAGTGCACGCGCACATACCACACCAAGGATTCTTTGTCACGTGCCAGGCCCTGGACACTATCTGATTTCTTCTTCATAAAGCTTTTACTCTTAGGAGCAGGAACCATAACTTTTATAACACACAGAAGTCAGAGATTTAGACAAAATGCCAGGATGGAAGAACTCATCCCACATGAAAGAACAAGATAAGGTCACAGCCAGAGATCTAAGCTAAACAGATATTAAGTAGTATGCCTGGTGGAGAATTGAAAGCAACAATCATAAGCATACTTGCTGGGCTTGAGAAAACCCTGGAAGACTTCAGTAAGGACTGTACCACAGAGATAAAATAATTAAAAAAGAATCAGAAATGATGAATGCAATAACTGAGGCCTGAAATGGGCTCGATGCAATGAACACAATGTTGGAAAAAGCAGAGGAATGAATAAATGATATAGAAAACACAGTGATGGAAAATAATGAAGCTGAACAAAAGAGAGAATTATGGAAGAATAATAGACTTAGGGAACTCAGTGAGTCCATCAAATGTAATAACATTTGTATCATAGGTGTCCCAGATGAAGAACAGAGAGAAAAGGGGACAGAAAATTTATTTGGGGGAAATAATAGCTGAAAACTTCCTTAATCTGGGGAAGGAAACAGACATCCATATCCAGGAGATACAGAGAACTACCATCAAATCAACAAAAGCAGGCCAATACCAAAACATATTGTAATTAAAATTGCAAAATGTAGTGATGAAGAAAAAAATCTTGGGGTACCTGGGTGGCTCAGTCAGTTGATCATCTGACTCTTGGTTTTGGCTCAGGTTATGATCTCAGGATCGTGAGATGGAGCCCAGTGTTGGGCTCTGTGCTTAGTGGGAAGTCTGCTTGAGATTCCCTCTGCCTCTCCTATTCACATGTGCTCTAAAATAATAAATCTTTTAAAAAATTGTTTAAAAAATTCAAAAGCAGCAAGATAAAAGAAGTCCTTAACTGGCAAGGGAAGACCCATAATGTTCCCTGCAGATTCTTCAACAAAAACGTGGCAAGCCAGAATGGATGGGATGATATATATAAAATGTTGAATGAGAAAATTCTGCAGCCAAGAGTACTCTATCCAGCAAGGCTATCATTCAGAATAGAAGGAGAGATAAAAGAGTTTCCCAAACAAACAATAAAGGAGTTGGTGACCACTAAACCAGTCCTGCAAGAAATATTAAAGGGGACTCTGGGTGGGAAGGAGAGACCAAAAGTGATGAAAACAAGAAAGTAATAGAGAAAAACTCCAGAAGCCATGACAAATAATAAAATGGCACTAAATACATATCTGTTAGTAATCTCTCTGAATGTGAATAGACTAAAAACGCCCCAAACAAAAGACAAAGGGTGTCAGAATTGATAAAAAACCAAACAAGACCCATCTATATGCTACCTACATGAGATTCATGTTAGATCTAAAGGCACCTGCAGATTGAAAGTGAGGGGATGTAGAAACATTTATCATGCAAATGGATGTCAATAGAAAGAATAGTTATGCTTAAATAAAATAGACTTTAAATCATACTGTAACAAGAGACAGTATAGGGCAGTATATCATAATAAAGGTGACAGTCCAAGAGAAGATCTAACAATTAAAATTATTTATGTACCCAACATAGGATCACTCAGATACATAAAACAATAACAAACATAAATGGACTCATTAATAATGATATAATAATTTTGGGAGACTTTAACATTATACTTACATCAGTGGACATGTCATCTAAAGCCAGCTAGGAAACTGTGGCTTTGAATGACATACTAGAGGGGTGCCTGGGTGGCTCAGTCATTAAGCGTCTGCCTTCGGCTCAGGTCATGATCCCAGCGTCGTAGGATTGAGCCCCGCATCGGGCTCCCTGCTCGGCAGGAAGCCTGCTTCTCCTGCTACCATTCCCTCTGCTTGTGTTCCCTCTCTCGCTGTGTTTCTGTCAAATTAAAAAAAAAAAATGACATACTAGATTAGATGGGCTTAAGAAATATATTCACAACACTTCATCTTAAAACAGCAGAATGCACATTCTTTTGAAGTACACACGGGACATTTTCCAGAATAGATCAAATACTGGGTCATAAATCAGGCCTCAACAAGTACAAAAAGATTGAGAACATACCATGCATCTTTTCTGACCACAATGCTATGAAATTTGAAGTCAACCACAAGAAAAAATATGGAAAAGCTAAAAAACATGGAGGTTGAACAGTATGCTACTAAAGAATGAATGGGTCAACCAGGAAATCAAAGAATAATTGAAAATATGCGTAGAAATAAAGGAAAACACAGCAATTCAAAATCTTTGGGATGCAACAAGAGCAGTGTTAAGAGGGAGGTATATAGCAATACAGGCCTACCTCAAGAAGGAAGAAAAATCTCAAATCAACAACCTAACTTTACACCTAAAGGAGTTAGAAAAAGAACAACAAATGAAGCCTAAAGACAGCGGAAGACAGGAAGTAATAAAGATTAAAACAGAAACAAATGATACAGAAAGTGAAAGAACAGATCAATAAAAACAGGAGCTGGTTCTTTGAAAAGATCAATAAAATTGATAAACCCCTTACCAGACTTATCAAAAAGGAAAGATAAAGAATGAAAATAAATAAGACACAAATGAAAGGAGAAATAACAAACACCACAGTAATACAAAAAATAAGTGAATATTATGAAAAACTATGCTAACATATTGGACAATCTGGAAGAAGTGGATAAATTCCTAGAAACATAAACTACCAAAACTGAAATAGGAGGAAATAGAAAAATTGAACAGACTGGTAAGCAGCAAATTGAATCAGTAGTCAAACATCTCCCAACAAACGAAAGTCCAGGGCCAGATGGCCTCTCAGAGGAATTCTATGGAACTTTTAAAGAAGAGTTAATAACTATTCTTCTCAAACTATTAAAAAAATAGAAATGGAAAGAAAACTTCCAAATTCATTCTGTGAGGCTAGTATTATCCTGATACCAAAACCAAAGATTCTGCTAAAATAGAGAAATACAGGCCAATATTCCTGATGAACATGGATGTAAAAATTCTCAATAAAATATTAGCAAACTGAATCCAACATTACATTCAAGGTATCATTCATCACAACAAAGTGGGATTTATTCCTGGGATGCAACAGTGGCTCAGTATTCCTAAGCCAATCAGTATGATACACCACATTAATAAAAGGATAAAACCATATGCTCCTTTCAGTTAGTTGATGCGGGAAAGTATTTGACAAAGTATAACACCCATTCTTGATAAAAACCTTCAACAAAGTAGGGTTAGAGGGAACATTTCTCAATATCATAAAGGCCATATATTAAAACCCACAGCTAACATTATCACTGGGGAAAAACAGCTTTTTTTCACCTGTGTGGTCAGGAACAAGACAGGGATGTCCACTCTTACCACCATTATTTAACATAGTATCGAAAGTCCTAGCCACGTTAACCAGACAACAAAAGGGAAGGCCTCCTGATTTGCAAGGAAGAACTCAAACTTTGACTATTTGCAGATGAAATGATACTTTATATAGAAACCCCAAAGATTCTACCAATACATTGCTAGATCTGATAAAATAATTCAGTGAAGTTCCGGGATACAAAGTCAACATACAGAAATCTGTTCTATTTTTATACAGGAGTAATGAAGCAACAGAAAGATAAATCAAGTAATCAGTCCCATTTACAATTTTATGGGAAAAAAAGATGTCTAGCAATAAACCCAACCAAAGTGGTAAAAGGTCTATATTCTGAAAACTAAAAAACACTAATGAAAGAAATTGAAGATAACACAGGAAATGGAAAAACATTCCATGCTTATGGATTGGAAGAACCAATGTGAATCTACACATTCAGTGCAATCCCTCTCAAAATCCGTCATCATTTTTCACAAAGCTAGAAGAAACAATCATAAAATTTGTATGGTACCACGGAAGACACTGAAAAACCCAAGAAACCTTGAAAAAGAAAAGCAAAGCTGGAGGTATCACAATTCTGGACTTCCAAGTTATATTACAAAGCTGTGGTCGTCAAGACAGCATGGTACTGGCACAAAACCACATAGATCAATGGAACAGAATAGAAAACCCAGAAATGGACCCACAACTATGTGGTTAACTACTTTTTGACAAAGCAGAAAAGACTATCCAGTGGAAAAAAAGACAGTTTTTTCAACAAATGATGTTGGGAACACCAGACAGCCACATGCAGAAGAGTGAAACTGGACCACTTTCTTATACCATACAAAAATAAACTCAAAATGGATGAAAGATCTAAATGTGAGACACAAAACCATGAAAATCCTAGAGGAGAACAAAGGCAGGAACCTCTTTGACCTTGGCTCTAGCAGCTTCTTACTAGACACGTCTCTGGAGGAAAGGGAAACAAAAGCAAAAATGAACTGTTCGGACTTCATCAAGATAAAAAGCTGCACAGTAAAGCAAACAAAACTAAAAGGCGGGCGCCTGGGTGGGCTCAGTGGGTTAAAGCCTCTGCATTCGGC
Organism: Procyon lotor; assembly: GCA_028646535.1. Classification (NCBI taxonomy): domain Eukaryota; kingdom Metazoa; phylum Chordata; class Mammalia; order Carnivora; family Procyonidae; genus Procyon; species Procyon lotor. The sequence goes on from CM053612.1 coordinate 52,116,269, forward strand.
TCAGGTCATGATCTCAGGGTTCTGGGATCGAGTCCCACATTGGGCTCTCTGCTCAGTGGGGAGCCTGCTTTCCCCTCTCTCTGCCTACCTCTCTGCCTGCTTGTAATCTCTCTCTTTGTGTCAAATAAATAAATCAATCTTAAAAAAAAAACCAAAACAAAACAAAACAAAACAAAAAAAACCCTAAAAGGCAACCTGTGGAGTGGGAGAAGATATTTGCAAATGACCAGTCTGATAATGGATTAGTATTCAAAATCTATACAGAAATTAAAAACTCCTTTTTAATCGCCCCTTTTTTTGAGTACTTTGATAATCTCTCCCATTCCTTATTATTTTAAAAGGCGACTTAATTAAAAAAATTTTTTTGTTTATTTGCGAGAGAGAGCATTGAAGGGGGTGGAGGCAGAGGAAGAGAGAGATTCAGACTCCCTGTTGAGCAGGGAGCCCGATGTGAGGCTCCATCCCAGGATCCTGGGATCATTACCTGAGCCGACAGCAGCTGATGGAGCAACAACCCAAATCTTTACTTTTTAAGTAGTTGGTAATTAAGATCTGGCTAAGTTATGATTTAGGAGTTACAGGTGTATTTAGATCCTGGCTCCACGGTTCATTTTTATTGTTACTTTGGGCAAATTACCTAACCTCTGTACCTCATTTTTCTCATTTATAAAAGATAATAATAACTACCTATTTTATAGAGTGGTTATGATTAAATGAGATATTTAAGATCCTGGAACAGTGTTTGTCCTTTAGTGCTCAGTGAATATTAGCTGCGGTTTTTATTTTCATTTGTGTGTGTGTATATTGTTGGTGGTTCAATCTTCTGTACAAACAGTGAAATGTAAGGGCAAGGGACACTGAAATGAGTGACTTGGATGTGTTTATGAAATGAATTCACAGACAAGCATTAATTTATATTTAATTGAATATAACTGGATGTGTGTGAGTTTGAACTGTCCTTGCTTTTATAAAAGTGTATCTACAAAAACTTTGAGTTGCTACTGTCTACTGGTCACTATACTAGGATACAGGACACTGAACTAGGTATTAAAATAATATTCTATATGTTGAAGTTTTTTATACTGGAAAATTGCAAAATTATGAATATTAAAAAAGGAAGAAAATATGACCCCACAATTAACTGTTACAAAGCTTCAGTAATTATCTTCTCATTGTTAGTTGAATTTCATATATAGCCACTCAGGTCCCTCCTCACTGATTTATTTCAAAACAAATTTCAGACATCATATTATTGTATGGAAGTCTAATTTTATGTTTTTATTTAAATTATAGTTACTTAACATATAGTGTAATATTAGTTTCAGGTGTACAATTTAGTGATAACACCTGGTGCTCATCACAGTTAAGTTCATTCTTCAGTCCACATCACCTACTTCACCCATCCCCCACCCACCTCCTCTCTGGTAAGCATCAGTTTGTTCTTTGTAGGTAAGAGTCTGTTTCTTCTTCTTTTTTTTAATTCTATGATCTTTTGTTTCTTAAATTCCACATATGAGTGAAATAGTATGGTATTTGTCTTTCACTGACTGACTCTTTTGCTTACTGAAATACTGTCTGGCTCCATTCCCATCGTTGCAAAAGGCAAAATTTCACTTTTTTATGATTGTGTATGCATACACCATATTTTCTTTATCCATTCATCAGTCCATGGATATTTGGGCTGCTTCTGTAAATTTTTTTTAAAGATTTTATTTATTTATTTGACACAGAGAGAGAGAGATCACAAATAGCAGAGAGGCAGAGAGAGAGAGAAGGGGAAGCAGGCTCCCTGCTGAGCAGAGAGCCAATGTGGGGCTCGATCCCAGGACCCTGAGATCATGACCTGAGCGGAAGGCAGAGGCTTTAACCCTCTGAGCCACCCAGGCGCCCCTGCTTCTGTAATTTTTGAGGAACCTCCATACTGTTTTCCATAATGGCTGTACCTGTTTGCATTTCCACCAACAGTGTAAGAGGGTTCTCCTTTCTCCACATCCATGTTGTTTCTTGTGTTGTTGATTTTAGCCATGTGACATGTGTGAGGTGATAGCTGAGGGAAGTTTTTTTTATGGTAAAATAAACTGTACTGTGTGGTGTTTGCCTAAATTGAACTATGCAAAAAGACAAGTTGTTTTTTTTCTTTTGTTTCCAATCCTAAAGGTGGTTGCGTTCTTGATTTCTCTCTCTCCTTTTTTTTAATGGAGGGAGAGAAAAAGAGAGTTGGGGGAGGTAGAGGAGGCAGAGGGATAGAGAATCAAATCTTAATTAAGTTCCTGCCCTTCTGGGAGCCTGGTGTGTGGCTGGATCTCCCAACCCTGAGATCATGACCTGCACTGAAATCAAGAGTCAGATGCTTAACTGACTGAGCCACTCAGGCGCCCCTGTGTTCTTGATTTCTTTTATGTGATAGTGTTTTGGGTGTTTGGGGGCCATCGATAATTGTATGTGAGAAGGTATTATACTCTCACAATATTGAAGTATAAATTTTTCAAAATTTTATTATGAATATTTTCAAACATCAAATTTGAAATAATTTTACATCTATTCAACACCTTCAACATATATTCTGCCTTTAATATTTTACTATACGTGTTTTATTACATATTTGTCCATCTATATAACTTTCTGTTGATGCAGCAATCCTGTTTTCTTACTCATTGGAAAGTAAATTGCAGAGATTAGTATATAACTGAAGTTCAATTTTTTATGTTGTCTTTTCAATCAGGTGTTACAAGATTTCTTGTTTTGCATGAACTGTATTATTGTGAATGATCATTTATGTCCCAGGTTTCCAGTTATGACAAGGCCTAGTGTCTGGTTCCAGTGCTTTTCAATTTGAGCTTTGCTTTTATACAGTGTGAACCTTTATTAGAATATTTTGCTCATGTACTAGTAATTCATATTTAGCCACATCTTAGTTGGATGTATAAGGAGGGTTTTGAGTGTTTTCGCTGGTCTTAAAAAAAAAAATATTCTAGGATGTCATTGTATGTCCCAGAGTGGTATAGTAAACTAATCTGCTATTTTAGGAATCTCGTTTAAAAATTTCCACTTTAGGGGCGCCTGGGTGGCTCAGCGGTTTTAAAGCCTCCGCCTTTGGCTCAGGTCAACGAGCCCCACATCGGGCTCTCTGCTTATCGGGGAGCCTGCTTCCCCCTCTCTTGCTGCCTGCCCCTCTGAGTACTTGTGATTTCTCTGTATCTGTCAAATAAATAAATAAAATCTTTAAAAAAAAAATTTCCACTTAAGAACTACTCTGAGGGCCAGAGTCACTGTTTTAATGTTTAGCTCTTTTGAAGTTTTTGATCTTGGTCTTTTGTAATGTGTCTAAATATACTTTGATCAACATGACTGGGTGACTTGTAACAGAAAAAGCCATTTATGGTATTGGATTGTTTTGAATGCTCATAGTTGCCATATAATAAATGCTGATTGAATAAGTAAGTGAAGCAAATTCATTAATTCTTACACTTACTTAATTTTTTGAAGTTTTCCTTTAGTTTTTATAATCAAACTTAATAGATGAAGGATAGAAGGATGCTTTTGTTCTATATAAGAAGTGAGGTATGAAGTTTACATTCTCAATACTTCAGTATATTTTTAGACTTAAGCTATTGAATATAAACAAATGTATATAAACAAATAAGTAATAAGTTTTAGAACATCATACTCTGGGGGCGCCTGGGTGGCTCAGTGGGTTAAAGCCTCTGCCTTTGGCTCAGGTCATGATCTCAAGGTCCTGAGATCAAGCCCCACATCAGGCTCTCTGCTCAGCAGGGAGCCTGCTTCCCCCTCTCTCTCTGCCTGCCTCTCTGCCTATTTGTGACCTCTTTCTTTGTCAAATAAATGAATGAATAAAATCTTCAAAAAAAAAAAAAAAAAGAACATTCATAGTCTGAATATATTGGGAAAAATTTCAGATAATATAAATACTTCTGTATCTATCACCTAGCTTTATGAAATCTTATGTCATATTTGCTTCAGATTTCTTTTAAAGAGATAAAACATTAAAAGATAGAGGTGAGGTCTTATATTTTCTACATACATATACATGTATGGATAAATTTTTCTGGATCCATAAACTTAAACATTATTTAGAATTTTCCAGCTTTATGAGTTTGACCCATTAAGTACATATTATTTCACAACTTGATTTTTTCGGTGTGTTTGGGGTTTTGAGGTAGACTTAGACCTGCACTATCAAGTACAATAGCCACAAAATATCTGTGGCTTTTGAGCACTTGAAATGTGAGTAGTGTGAATTGAGATGTACTGGAATTGTAGTTGCACATAGAATTTAGAAGCATTGGCATGAAAAATATGTAAATAAAATATATATACAATATATGAAATATATAAATATATGTTTATATATAAACTATATCTCAGTACCAGTTATTTTGTATTGGTTACATACTAAAATGATAATGATTTGGCTATAGTGGATTAAATAAGATTTTAAAATTAATTTCACCTGCCTGTTGTTTTCTTTAAATGTGGCTTTTATAAATTTTTAGAATACATATGTGGCACACATTTATGGCCTACATTATATTTCTGTTGGACAAGACTTATCTAGATTGCTCACTTTTCTTTCCTGTTTAGTATTAAGTATGGTTATACTGTAAGTTATAGATCTACCTCTAATGGATATTAAGAAATTTTTCAAATTAATTTGGTGTCATTAAAAGGTGTTACCATGAATTTTTTTTTTAAAGATTTTATTTATTTATTTGACATAGAAAGAGAGAGATCACAAGTAGGCAAAGAGGCAGGCAGAGAGAGAGAGGGAAGCAGGCTTCCTGCTGAGCAGAGAGCCCAAAGCGGGGCTCGATCCCAGGACCCTGAGGTCATGACTTGAGCTGAAGGCAAAGGCTTTGACCCTGAGCCACCCACGTGCCCCACCATGAATGTTTTTAAACATGTTTCCTTTGCGCACATGCTAGTTTCTTTAGGAGGTCAATTGTATTTTTCGTTATGAGATAAATGCCAAATTGCTGGGGCACCTGGGTGGCTCAGACGTTAAGCGTCTGCCTTCAGCCCAGGTCAGATCCCAGGGACCTGGGATCGAGCCCCGCATCGGGCTCTCTGCTCTGCAGGAGGCCTGCTTCTCCCGCTGCCACTCCCTCTGCTTGTGTTCCCTCTCTCGCTGTGTTTCTCTCTGTCAAATAAATAAAATCTTTAAAAAAAAAAAAAAAATGCCAAATTGCTTACTAGAGTGGTTTTACTAATTTACAGCTCCACTGACAGGTTGAGAATTTTCTTGTTCTACAGTTCTTCATCATGGCTAGTGTGTTTTTGTAGACAAAATAACACTTAAAACTTACTTCAACAGTACAAAAAAGCATTGGTAATTCTTCAAGTGAATGTAAAATAAGTGCCAGTTTCTTTTTTCTTTTTTTTTTTTTAAGATTTTATTTATCCATTTGAGAGAAAGGGAGAGAGAGAGAATGAGAGACAGCATGAGAGGGGAGAAGGTCAGAGGGAGAAGCAGACTCCCTGTGGAGCTGGGAGCCTGGCGGGACTTGATCCTGGGACTCCGGAATCATGACCTGAGCCAAAGGCAGTTCCTTAACCAGCTGAGCCATCCAGGCACCCTCACTTTAATTTTCTTAGTGAATCTTTTGTAATTGTCAGTGCACATAGCGCTCCTCCCTTTTTGCAGTACTTCTGGTCTGAACACATAAAAACTGGTTTTAAAATTTAATAGCTGTGCTGTATAACCCATTGGTAGGCTGCAGTAATCAAAGTGTATCTGTGTTTAAATGCAGTTAGGCTGAAAGACCTTACAGCATTTTTACATGGTGGAATACTTTGCTGCCATTAAAAATTACGTTTTAGGGGTGCCTGGGTGGCTCAATGGGTTAAAGCCTCTGCCTTAGGCTCAGGTCATGGGCACAGGGTCCTGGGATCGAGCCCCACATCGGGCTCTCTGCTCCGCAGGGAGCCTGCTTCCCTCTCTCTCTCTCTGCCTGCCTCTCTGCCTGCTTGTGATCTCTCTCTTTCTCTGTCAAATAAGTAAATAAAATCTTAAAAAAGTATGTTTTAGAAAAACATGTTGTAGGAAATATTCACAGTGTATTAATGGGCGGCAAAGTTTACAAAGCAGTAAAGTAACTCTTCAATTTTGTTAAAAACAAACGTGTGTTAACATTTTCCCCTGTGATAATCTGTAGATGGTGGGATTTTACATGACATTCTATTTTTTCTTTTATACTTTTCTTTATATTGCACTTTCTGTACTGGATTTATTAAGGAGGAGGATGTGGAGGAGAGTCCTTAGCAACAGTAAGCTAAAACTTCCATACCTAGAATATTATAGAGAAGAGACATGAATAAATGAGCTGTAATTGCTTTCATTTTAAAAGAGACGTTAATACTTTTCCCCCATTAAATATCAAGCTTTCTTTAAGATACAAATGGGATTAACCTATAGTATAATGTGCTCATTATTTTGCCAGTATTAGAGGAATGTTTCTTTTTTCTTTTCTTTTTTTTTTTTTTTAAAGATTTTATTTATTTGACAGAGAGTGAGATCACAAGTAGGCAGAGAGGCAGGGAGAGGGGGAAGCAGGCTCCCTGTTGAGCAGAGAGCCTGATGCAGGGCTCGCAGGGCTCGGCTTGATCCCAGGACCCTGAGATCATGACCTGAGCCAAAGGTAGAGGCTTTAACCCACTTGAGCCACCCAGGTGCCCCTAGAGGAATGTTTCAAAGAATGTCTTAAATTGTTTAGTGATTTTATTTAGTTTCATTAAGAGCTCTATTTGCATTTGATATTTTCTACTCTTGGGGGAAGGAAATAGTGGGAAGTGGATTCATCCCCAATCCTTTGCAATAAAATTCAGGCAGTTTGAGCTTAACTTGCTTTTATTTTGTTTTAAAGATTTTTTTAAATTATTATTTTAAGTATAGTCTAACCTCCAACGTTGGGTTCGAACTCACAACCCCAAGATCAAGAGTTGCGTGGTCTTCCGACTGAGTCAGCCAGATGGCTCAAGCTCAGTTTACTTTTAGTCTCAACTTACTTTCATTTGGAATTATATGATGTAGTTATAGATTTGGGTTTAAATTGTATTCTCTTGCTTTGTAATCTTTGGAAAGTTCCCCAACATCCGAGTTATTTTTCATCTATGCAGTGGAGACAATACTTAAATGAAAATCTTTATGAGATGTCTAGCTTAGTGTAAGCCCTTAACAAAACTGAGTTGCCTTCTCTCCTTCCTGTTTCTCAAAGTGGATGCATTTAATAGCTGGAGACAGAATTTCATGAAAGTGCTACGAATAGCTCTGATGTACATAAAAAATATAGAAGTTACCATATGTCTTTTGCCTCTAGCATGATGGTTTTATCGCTTGTGTGAAAAAGTTAATATACTTCAAGCCTTAATTAGCATTTGTCAAAACTCTGTTAATGCAAACATTTAGCAGGATTTTATCTGATTCATTTTTTTGTTGTTGTTGATTGGGAAATAAACTTTATATTTATCTGGAAATATTTGCTTTTTAGAACTTCTTCAAAATTGAATATTGATCCACAAATTAAATGTTAACCCTAATCGCTTATATAGATGGGCTTAATTAAGGCCTTGAACATTTAGCTATATAGAAATACACGACTTTGTTGTATTTCAGAAAACCTAGATTTTCTTTTTCTCCCGTTTCCTCTTCACCAAAAGAGAAATGAGTTTTATTTAAACTGAGTTCTGGTTCTCTTTGCACTACAATATATAGGAATATAGATTCAATCTGAATCAAGTTCTAGAAGAAAATATTTTTTTTTTTTTTTTTACAGTGGGCAAATTAAAATTACATTTCTGCTTCCCTCTGAGGGTAGTCTTCTTTTCTTCCTACAAATTTTTATTTTAAATTTTAAAAGATTTTATTTATTTATTTGGCAGAGAGAGATCATAAGTAGGCAGAGAGGCAGGCAGAGAGAGAGGAGGAAGCAGGCTCCCCGCTGAGCAGAGAGCCCGAAGTGGGGCTCCATCCCAGGACCCTGAGATCATGACCTGAGCCAAAGGCAGAGGCTTAGCCCACTGAGCCACCCAGGTACCCTTAAATTTTTATTTAAATTCCAGTTATCATGCAGTTTAATGTTGGTTTCTTGTATAGAATTCAGTGATTGATCACTTATATGCAACACTCAGTGCTCATCACAACAAGTGTCCTCTGAGGGTAGTATTTTTACTTACTTAAATCTAAATTCATTCCTTTTGAGCTAAAATATACTTCATCTTGATAAAAACCTTCCAAAGGTTTCTTTTCTAAAAAGAATTTAGTATGCTTTTCTTACAAAATAAAAGCAGTAATACTTACTTTTTCCATTAAAGTGAATAGAATGTATTAGATTTAGATTGCTGTGCCTCAAATGGAACAAAGAAAATCTAAGCTTTTCAAATAGTTACCACATATTTCCCACCCTCAAGTGATCTTTATTTTCTCTCTTTTTTTTTTTTTTTTTAAAGATTTTATTTATTTGACAGAGATCGCAAGGAGGCAGAGAGGCAGGCAGAGAGAGAGAGGGAAGCAAGCTCCCTGCTGAGCAGAGAGCCCAATGTGGGGCTCGATCCCAGGACCCTGAGATCGTGACCTGAGCCAAAGGCAGAGGCTTTAACCCACTGAGCCACTCAGGTGCCCCCTTTATTTTCTCTTTATTCTACATAAAATCATTACATCTTTCCTCTTTAAGTAAGCACTGTGCCCAGCATGGGGCTTGAAGTCAGTACTATCAAGAGTCACATGTTCAACCAACTGAGCCAGCCATGATAAGTCTAGTTATATCACCATATAAAGTTATTATAATATTATCGACTATATTCCCTATGCTGTACATTACATCTTCATGACTTAATTATTTTATAACTGTGAGAAGAGTTGAAATGGAAGTTTTTATTTAGTCATTGTGAAATGATAAGAAAACCATTTAGTAGTTAAAGAACATACATTTGCATTCCAGGAGTTGTTATTGATTTAAATTCTCCAGGATTGGAGCCATCAGCTGAAAAGAAATGAATGAGGAAGTTTAACCAGAGAAACAAAGAATTGTTTGTAGCTTTTGGTCTTAAAACTGTCATAGAGTTAGGTTACACATGCAGGGCAAGATTCTTGAATATAAGTATGAGTACACATGGACTAGGAGCTTCAGTTGTATTGAGGTAGGAGGATTAGGTTTGGATAGGTTTGTTGTATTATTTTCCACTCTATATCAGAGTGCAGAATTAACTGATTTTTTTTAAAAAAAAATTTTTTTTAGTTGAGTCTTAATGCTAATCTTCATATTACTTTAATTTTTAGGCATGGATTGCATAACTTGGTTCTGAGCAACTCCTTTTGAATGCTTCAGTTTACTTATAAAGTCTTATAAAAGGCTTATAAGTTATAAGGACTTATCAGTTTTAAGATGGCTTCTACAAAATTTAGAACCACTGTTCTGCTTTTTATCTCAGATGAATTTGATCCAAGTTTTTGTGAAAAAAGAGATTGCCCCCTTTTTGTTTTTAGGGAAATGTTCAGTGATACTTAGGAAATATTCAGTGGTTCTTTGTATTCAGGATACTTATTTATGAAGGACTTTTAAATATATCTTACTTTAGGACTTGAGAAGGTTTAGATTTTAGTAATGCTTTGTTTTTTGATGTACATTTTGTATTCTAACCTCAGAAAAATAAAATTTATCTTCTAAGATAATTATTCTGTAGTGCCCATGCTAGTTGTAACTTGTAAGTTGTAATCGTCTCATATATTTAATTTTCATGTTTTTAGATGGCTAAGAGGCCTCAGTGATTTTTTTTTTAGGTATATAACATAGATACCAGTGTTCTTTATTTCCTGTTTCAATATTTTTGTTCCCTTCCCTTTTTTTCTTTTTATAAAGGAACAAATGTATATTACATCCCCCTCAAATTCTTCAAGTAAAAGATGTTAATATTTCACAACGGCTAAAAGTGGCATGTGGGCTTAAAAAGTTTTCATCTTTAGAAGATAACCTAGAGAGATCTCTGAAGAATTAAAAGGGAAGATACCTTTTAACTTCCCTTATTTGTGGGCTCAAACTTTCTTTATTTTTAATTATGTTCAGTTAGCTGACACAAACTTTCTTTTTTTTTTTAATTTTTTTTTTAAATTTTTTAAAATTAATTTTTATTAACATATAATGTATTATTTGCCCCAGGGTACATGTCTGTGAATCGTCGGGCTTACACATTTCACAGCACTTAACAGCACATACCCTCCCCAATGTCCACAACCCAGCCA
>CM053612.1:52127020-52159092 GCA_028646535.1 Procyon lotor
GCGAATATCTTCTCCCATTCTGTCAGTTGTCTTTTGGTTTTGTTGACTGTTTTCTTTGCAAAAGCGTTTGATCTTGATGAAGTCCCAAGAGTTCATTTTTGCCCTTGCTTCCCTTGCCTTTGGGGATGTAGAAAGGAAGAAGTTGCTGCGGCTAAGGTCAAAGAGATTGACACAAACTTTCTACCAGACAGGTCCATTGGTCCCTTCCTGTGTCCCACTATAAAATTAATGTTAAACAATATTAAATAAGAAGTAATATAATAAGATTCAGATTGAGTTAAAGGCCAAAAAAATCTTATAGAGAATAGATATTATAAAACCACATTGTAAAACTTTGTGCCCTGGATGCACATAAATGTGGGTACTGATTTTTTTTAAAATAATGTGGAATTTTTTTTTTCACATTTAAGGCTATGATATCCTAGGATAAGATCCTGGGTAGAAGAAACTTGTACTATTTCTATCTCATTCTTAATATATTAGTGAATAATGTTACTGCTTTTTAGTCTCATAAGCCAACAAAGTAATCATCTAGCTTGATAGGTTAAGTTTAAAAAAATATACAGATAACAAATTATTTTAATTTCTATTTCTAGGAATAGAACTAGAACTAGATAGAACTATAACAGAATAGAACTGTTCCATAGTTCTATAATCTCTGCTGAGCAAAAACAAATTCAAGCAGTTACAGATTACTTCCTGATTACTACTTTTATTTATTTTTTTTTTACTGCTTTTTAAAAAAAATTTTAATTTTTTCAGTGTTCCCAGATTCATTGTTTTTGCACTACACCCAATGCACCATGCAATATGTGCCCTCCTTCATACCCACCACCAGGCTTACCTATCCTCCCACCCCCTCTTTTAAAACTTAAGGATGTTCACATGTCCTCAGATCATGTTAAATCTTTTAGTTTGAGTCCATTTTTTTTCTGATTGAAAAATATTTTTTAAATTTGGTTATAGTTGACACTTTCTAATTCTTGTTTGGAGCAAAAATTGTATTAGAGATAAAAAATTCCAGTGCAGTTACTGTCAAAAGATCTATTAACAATTCAGCTAATGACTAAGTCACTTAAAAAAAAAAAAAAGTTTATTTAAGTAATCTCTGTCCAATGTAGGGCTTGAACTCATGACTCTGAGATCAAGAGTTGCATGCTTTTAGGACTGAGCCAGCCAGGTGTCCCCAAGTCACTTTTTAAAAATAACTTTATTGATACAAATCACGTACCATACAGCTTATCCCTTTAAAGAGTACAGTTCAGTGGTTTTGGGATATTCACAAACCTGTACAACCATCACTACAATATTCATCACTTCAGTAAGAAACCCCATACCAATTAGTGGTCAATCCTCATTTTCCCCTCACATCCTCTACCCCAGATCCTAGCAGCTACTATTTTACATCCTACCGTTATGGACTTGTGTATTCTGAACATTTCATATAAAAGGAATCCTACAGCATGTGGTATTTTGTGACTGGCTACATTCATTTAGTGTGTTTTCACAGTACATCCATGTTGTAGAAGGACTCAGAACTTCATTCCTTTTTACCACTGAATAATATTCCATTCATCATTTGATGGGTATTTGGTTTGCTTGTACTTTCTGATTATTATTTATCATGTTGCTGTGAATGTTCATATATAAATTTTTGTGTGAGCATGTATTTTTATTTCTCTGTGTTATACCTAGGAGTAGAATTGCTGTGTCATATGATAACACTGTGTTAACCAGCTGTTTTTCACAGTGGCTGTGCCATTCATATTCATATCAGCTATGTATAAAGGTTCCAGTTTTTGGGGTTTCTGGGTAGCTCAGTCGGTTTAGTGTCTGACTCTTAATTTTGGCTCAGGTTACGATCTTGGGGTTGTGAGATACAGCCCTGCATGGGACTCAGCACTGGGCAGGGAGCCTGCTTGACATTCTCTCTCTGCCTCTGTTACCCCCAACTCCCTGCCCATGCTCAGTCTCTTTCTCTCTCTCTCTCTTAAAAAAAAAAAAAAAAAAGGTTTCAACTTTTCACATCCTCATCAACACCTCCTGTTGTCCATGGTTTCGTTTATTCCCATTCTGGTGGGTGTGAAGTGGTATCTTGCAATTATTTTTTATCTTGGTAAAGTATATATAACATTTAAAATATATATAATATTTATCATTTTAACTATTTTAAAATGTGCAATTTAGTGGTATTAAATACATTTACAATATGTAATAAGTGTATATACCCCAGACTTTTTTATCATTCTAATCAAAAACTTTGTATCTGTCTTGATAATTTCTTAAATAAATGGTGCTGAGTCAACTGGATATCCACATGCAAAAGAATGAAGGTTGGACTCTTAACTCCTACCATATACAACTCAAAAAGGAGCAAATACCTAAATTTAAGAGTTGAAACTATTACAGCTCTTAGGCAAAGCAGAGGGGCTAATCTTCATGACCTTGAATTTGACAATGGTCTCTTAAATGAGATGTAAAAAACTCAGACAACAAAGAATAAATAATTTGAACTTGATGAAAATGAAGAACTTCGTGCATCAAAGGATGCTATCAAGAGAGTGAAAAGACAACCAGAGTGGGAGAAAATATTTGCAAATCATATATCTGATAAGGGTTTAATATCCAGAGTACATAAAGTACTCTTAAAACTCAGGAACAAAAAGACAATTCAATTAAAAAAATGGACAAGGGACTTGAATAGATATCTCTTTACTTAAAAAAAAATTGTGGTAAAATTTGTAACATAAAATTTACCACCTTAACCTTTTTTTAAGTGTATATTTCAGTAGTGTTAGGAACATTTCCATTGTTGTGTAACTAATCTCCAGAGCATTTTCATGTTGAAAAACTGAAACTCACAAAAAAAAGAAAAACTGAAACTCTGTTCTCAAAAAACAACAACTCCCAATTTTCTGTGGCATCTCTTTACTCGTAATCAGTGTCTTTATATTTAAAGTGTGTTTTTTGAAGACAGCATATAATTGGGTCTTGTTTTTTAATCCACTCTGACATCTGACTATATATACAGTGATAATATGACACACTCTCTTAATTGGATGTATTTAGATCATTCACACTTAAAGTGAAATTTGATACATAATTGGATCAATATTGTGTTTGCACTTGTTTCCTTTTATATCTTCCTTTTTTTTATCTTTGGCTTTACTTGAACATTTTATATGATTTCATTTACTTTCCTCTTTTAAATTATAAATTATACTCTTAAAAATTTTTATTGGTTGCCTTTACTTTGCAGTATACATTAATATCTTGTTTAAGTCCACTTTTAAATAACACTACAGGTTTTCCCTGCTGTCTTAACATAGAGCATTCTTAATGAATCCTTTCATAAACTGAAATAGCTTACAGTGAAGAAGCAATTGCCATTAGTTTACACGGGAAAAATTTTCAGCATTCCCGGACCTGAAAAATAAGCTCTTTTAGGCTTTTCTGATACTTCAGTACACATCTTGCTAACGGATTCACAAAATGAGTCGAGATAGAGCACAAATGCTCACAGACACAGTTAAAAAGTTGAGAAGCTGTGTGTGTAGTTCCCCAGGGAAGGAGCTTGGCAGTGCCACTATTGCTGCTCAGTGTGTGCATGGCCTCTTTAACAGCCTGCTGCAAACCAAACGCTAAATACTCTTTTCAGTTTTGTCTTCTTTCATAAAAGTGAAAATCCTCCGAATTTCCTGTAGTTGGTGAAAACAAGTACTAATGTAGGTGTTTCATAAAAATGAAGTGGTGGGGCACCTGGGTGGCTCAGTTAAGCAACTCTTTTTCAGCTCAGGTCATGATCTTAGTGTGGTGAGATTGAGCCTGGTAGGCACTGGGTGTGGAGCCTGCTTAAGATTCTCTCTCTCTCCCCTCTGAGCCTCCCATCATGCACGTGTGCCCTCTCTCTCTCTCTCTCTCTCTCTCTCTCTCTCTCTCACACACACACACACACACACACGAAGTGGCATACCACAAACTCTAGAAAAGCAGAAGATACATCACTTCATAAGCAGTATAGGTACCTTGTAATAGAGTAGTATTCTTAGTCCTCTTTACCCATAAGCTGTAACCACCCAATACATTTTTGCTATTATTAGTTTGAACAGTTAACTATTGGGTCAGTTAAAAATAAGAAACATAAAAGATGTTAATTTTACTTTAATTTGTTCCTTCTCTAATGCTCTTCTTTTTTTTATGTGGATCTTTGTCTTTGACCTATATAATTTTTTTCTATCTGAAGAACTTTTAACATTTTTTGTAAGCCAAGTCTGCTGGTGACAAATTACTTCTGTTTTTGTTTGTTGAGAAAGACTAGTTTGCTTTCGCTTTTGAGGGATCATTTTGCTGGATACACTATTCTAGCTAGGTGTGTTTTTTTCTTTCAACACTTAAAATATTTTATTCCATTCTTTTCCTTCTTGTGTGTTTCTGACAACAGGTCAGATAGAATGCTTGTCTTTGTTCCTCTATATAAGGTGTCTTTTCCTTCTGGCTTTTAATATTTTTCTTTCTCTTTGGTTTTCTGTCGTTTGCTTGTGATATAGCTATGTGTAGATACTTGGTATTTATCCTGCTTTTGTATTTTTTTTTAAAGATTTTATTTATTTATTTGACAGAGAGAGATCACAAGTAGGCAAAGAGGCAGGCAGAGAGAGAGGTGGGGGGGGGGGAAGCAGGCTCTTTGCTGAGCAGAGAGCCCGATGGGGGGCTCGATACTAGGACCCTGAGATCATGACCTGAGCCGAAGGCAGGGGCTTTAATCCACTGAGCCACCCAGGCGCCCCCCCCTGCTTTTGTATTCTTTGTGCTTCCTGCATTTATGGTATCTGTTATTAATTTTGGAAGATTTTTTTCACTGTTATTATTTCAAACATTTCTTCTCTTTTCTCCTTTGTATTCCCATTACACGTATGTTACAACTTCTGTAATTGACCTACAGTTATTAGATTTTCTGTTCCCTTTTATTTTTCTTTTCCTCTTTGGACTTTAGCTTAGAAGCTTTCTTCTTTCTTTTTTTCTTTTTTAAATTTTTCATTAACATAGAATGTATTATTTGTTTCAGGGATACAGGTCTGTGATTCATCAGTCTTACACAATTCACAGTGCTCACTATATAGCACATACCCTCCCCAATGTCCATCACCCCTGGCCACCCCTCCCTCCCACCCCCTTCCAGTCCAGCAACCCTGAGATTAAGAGTTTCTTATGGTTTGTCTCCCTCTCTGGTTTCGTGCTGTTTAATTTTTTTTCCCTTTTTTCTCCTATGATCCTCTGCTTTGTTTCTCACATTCCACATATCAGCGAGATCATACAATTGTCTTTCTCCAATTAACTTATTTCACTTAGCGTAATACTCTCTAGTTTCATCCACACCATTGCAAAAGGCATGATTTCATTTTTATGATGACTGCATAATATTCTGTTGTGTATATATATCACATCTTATCCATTCATCTGTCGACGGACATCTAAACTTTTTCCACAGTTTGGCTATTGTAGACATTGCTGCTATAAACATTGGGGTGCATGTGCCCCTTCGGATCACTACATTTGTATCTTTGGGGTAAACATCCAGTAGTGCCTTTGCTGGGTTATAGGGTAGATCTATTTTCAACTTTTTTTTTTTTTTTAAGGCTTTATTTATTTGACAGAGAGAAACACAGCGAGAGAGGGAACACAAACAGAGGGAATGGTAGGGGGAGAAGCAGGCTTCCCGCGGAGCAGGGAGCCCGATGTGGGGCTCGATTCCAGAACTCTGGGATCATGACCTGAGCCGAAGGCAGACGCTTAACGACTGAGCCACCCAGGCGCCCCTATTTTCAACTTTTTGAGTAACCTCCATACTGTTTCCCAGAGTGGCTGCACCAGTTTGCATTCCCCCCAACAGTGTAGGCAGTTTCCCCTTTCTGTGCATCCTCTGTTGTTTCCTGACTTGTTAATTTTAGCCATTCCGATCCGTGTGAGGTGGTATCTCATTGAGGTTTTGATTTGTAGCTCCCTGATACCAAGTGATGTTGAGCACCTTTCATGTGTCTCTTGGCCATTTGGATGTCTTCTTTGCAGAAATGTCTCCAAGTCTTCTGCCCATTTCTTGATTGGATTATTTGTTCCTTGGGTGTTGAGTTTGACAAGTTCTTTATAGATTTTGGATACTAACCCTTTCTCTGATAGGTCATTTGCAAATGTCTTCTCCCATTCTGTCGTCTTTTGGTTTTCTTGACTGTTTCCTCTGCTTTGCAAAAGCTTTTGATCTTGATGAAGTCCCAAGAGTTCATTTTTGCCCTTGTTTCCCGTGCCTTTGGTGCTGTGTCTAGGAAGAATTTGCTACGGCTGAGTTTGTAAAGTTTCTGTTGTCCTATCATCAGCCTTCACTGTTTCTTCCCTCTTCAAGCTCATTGATTCTTTCCTTCCCTGGGTCCAGTCTATTAATGAGCCCATCAAATGCATTCTTTATTTCTTTCACAATGTTTTAGATTTGTAGTGTTTTCTTTTGTTTATTTATTACAGTTTTCCTTGCTCTGATTACCAATCTATTCTTGCATGTTGTCTATTTCTTATTTCTTTCAGTAGAGTCCTTATTGTATTAGTTAAAGTTATTTTAGATTCCCCTATCTGATAGGTCAAAAAGTCTCTGTCTTACCTAATTCTGGTTCTGATACTTCCTTTGTTTATTTAAATTACGGGTTTTCTTATTTTTTGTTTATTTGTTTTGCCTTCTGACATGACTTAAAATTTTTTGGAAAGTCAAATACAATATTTATGGTAAGGAGAGTTTAAGTTATTAGGCTTTTAGTGTGAGCTTTTATGTTAATCTGGCTAGGAATTGGGCTGTGTTGTTTGCTGTAGCTGTAGGTACTAGAGGATTCATTTCCTTATAATTTCTTTTTTTTTTAAATTTCTTTGTTTTAATTATTTTTCTTCCATATTGTCTTTCAGTTTTGCTAATAACTCCTTCCTTTTAAGAAAAAGATTTTATTTATTTATTTGAGAGAGAGAGAGAGCATGAGAAGGGGAAAGGTCAAAGGGAGAAGCAGACTTCCTGCTGAGCAGGGAGCCCAATGCGAGAGTCTGTCCTGGGACTCTGGGATCCTGACCTGAGCCACCCAGGTGCCCCTCCCCCCATCTTTTTTTTCCTTAAATGTAGGCACCAGTTCAGGGCTTGAATGCATGACCCTGAGATCAAGAGCTGAGCTGAGTTCAAGAGTTGGATGCTTAACTGAGCCATCCAGAACCCTTGCTAAGTAGTACTTCTTAAACAGAATCTATACTCTGCTTTCTCATTTGATATTCAGTTAGTATTACTGGATCTGTGTTGATGTGGTAATAAGGAGTTGAGGGATAATGTTCTATAATCTTATCATTAAATCTTAATTATTTTTAGTGGCCCTGAATCCCTGGACTAAGGCCTTCAAAAGTGTTTCTTAGCCATACCCCACCCTTAGGTGAGCCGGGAACTCTGGAGGAGGCTGAGGTTGTCTAATTGCTTTTCCTCTAGGTAGATTTTGTCCTATCAGAGTAGTTTACCTTGAGGCCTTGACTTTGTTATTGAGAATGCATTGGGTGTATTTCAGTATGGCTACTTACTCCTGCTCAGAGTAAGAGCACTTTACTCTGTGCTCAGAGCACAGAAGGATTTCCCACTGATCTTAACTGTGAAAACCTGAAAAATTTATGGGGGCTCCTAGAGGTAAATCCCAGGAGAGTATGTCCTTCCCACTAAAAATGGGACTCCAGGATTTTTTTTTTAGCTCTCAAGTTAATCCATACTTGTTGGCCTCTAACAATTCATCAATTACTGTTAAAGTATTCCTACACCTGATAAGCTGTATATGTCTGTCTGGTTTTCTTGGTGGTAATTTGCCCTGTGACCTCAGTTCTCTAAAGGATATAAGTTACTGATAATCAGTTTGTTCATCCTTTTTCTTGTCAGTATGAGAGTAAGGACTTTTAAGACACAAGTTGTAGCTGACTGGCTAGTTTTTTTTTTCTTTTTTCTTTTTTTCCCTTAAATGAATGGACCTTATGTGAAATGGCAGAATTGTCTTTGGCTTTAATTTTGGTGCTCTCCTTTGTTTTAAAAGTGCTTGTGTTACACCTTTCAGATCTTGGTCATTGTGAGGATTAGGTTCTAATTTTAGTTGAAAGTTTTAGGAATTGATTTTATAATGACTTGTTTCTCTTAGTGTTACCAAGTTGTCTTTAATTGTTGCTGCATCCAAGGGTTGTGTGTTACGTGCAGTAGTTTAAGCATGAGCAGTAAAACTGGAGAACTCAGGTAATTTCATGTGTCCGTGAAGTGCTTTATTAAAAAATTAAACCAAAGCCAAAAAAGTATATATGAAATAATAAATAATAAATATGGCAATGAACTCTTCCAGTAGTTGATATCTATTAGGCTAGTAGAAACCTGCATGGGACTATATCACATTTGGGAATAAAGCCAAGGCATAACAGTTTTATAGACAATTAGACTTTATTTCATATGCTTATATATTTAGTACTTGATAACTTTTTAAAAAAAAGATTTATTTATTTAGATTTATTTATTTTTAAAAGATTATTTATTTATTTATTTATTTATTGTGAGTGGGGGGAGGGGTCAAGGGGGGAGAGAATCTCTAGGAGACACCCCACTGAGTGGGGAGCCTTATGCAGTGCTTGATCTCATGACCTGAGCTGAAGTAGACACACAACTGACTGAATCACCCAGACACCCCAATATTTGGTGGTCTTTGAAAGGATTTCTTAAAATTTCACTTGAATAAGGCCATACATTAGGAGATTTTCAACACTTTAGTAACTGGTAAACATGTAATAAGTAAATGAGATGTGGAAAGAATCTCTTGGATTAGTGAAAAGTCAATTATCACTTTAACTTATTAATGAAATTAAGGATACTAACAAATGAACTGTGTTTTATAATGCATGTAAACATAATTTTAAAGCTGGAAACACATGCATACATGAGTAATTTCTTGAAGTAGATTGTCTTGAAAAAATCTCAGGAAAATGATATTTTTAACTTAATTTGACTGGGGTACCTGGGTGGCTTATTCGTTAAGCATCTGCCTTTGGCTTAGGTCACGGTCCTGGGGTCCTGGGATCGAGCCCCACATTGGGCTCCCTGCTTGGTGGGAGGCCTGCTTCTACTTCTCCCATTCCCCCTGCTTATGTTCCCTCTCTCGCTGTGTCTCTGTCAAATAAATAAATGGAATCTTAAAAAAAAAACTTAATTTGACTTATTTATAGCCAATCTTCATTTATAAATTATAAAACAAAATTACTTCAATTAAAAGGAATAAAGGACTTTCCAGCATGAAATCATTGAATTTATTTTAGCACAAAAAGGTAAAAGAAAAAAATATCACTTGTAATCTTATCTAGATAACACCTACTATTAACATTTTTGAGTATATTTTATTGTAACATTTTTAAAAAGATTTTATTTATTTATTTGAAAGAAGGAGATCACAAATAGGCAGAGAGGCAGGCAGAGAGAGAGGGGGAAGCTGAGCAGAGAGCCTGATGTGGGGCTTGATCCCAGGACCCTGAGATCATGACCTGAACCGAAGGCAGAGGCTTTAACCCACTGATGCACCAGGCGCCCCTATTGTAACATTTTTATGTATTTTTTCTGAACATACTTTTTAATTTGGGTCAGCAGGGGAACCAAGGCAGAGGCTGGAATTAGGGAAATATAGCAGAGTGGTGTTAAGTCAAGTGGTTGTGTCAGGGGAGGCAGCCACCTGCTAGAAAGGGTCAGCCTCAGAGTATTGATCCAGCATGGCTTCCACCTGTCCCTCTTCATAGTCCCAACACTTGGAACCTGGAGCAGTCTGCCGTTCCCTGGATCATGGCTGAAAGTACCTGGCCAAACTGTGGACAGAATAGGCTGAGGATTTGTTTATTGAGAGCCACAGCCTGGCCCAGCTCATAACCTATACCCAACAATGGCTGGGTCACTTCTTCCACTGCCACATTGGCCTGCTACTGCTAGGCCAGGTCCCCCTCCTATGTGAGCCTGTCACCCCCAGCAGCCTCTTATCTGAGCTTGCCCAGCTCAGTGGCTGCCATGTGCTCTTTGAGCACCGCCCTGAAGCATCTCAGCTGAGACACGATCCATAAAATAAAATATAAATAAAAGTGATGAGAGCAGACATCCCTATCTAGTACCTGACCTTAGGGGCAATGCTCTCAGTTTTTCCCCATTGGGGAAACTAATATTAGCTGTGGGCTTTTCATATGTGGCCTTTATAATGTTGAAGTATATTCCCTCTAAACCTACTTTGTTGAGAGTTTATATCAAAAATGGTTGTTATACTTTGTCAGATGCTTTTTCTGCATATATTGAAATCATCATATGGTTTTTATCCTTTTTCTTATGGATGTGATGTATCACATTGCTTGATTTGTGAATATTGATCCACTCTTTAAACTCAGGAATAATCCCACTTGATCATGGTGAATGATTTTTTGAAAGATTTTATTTTAATATTTATTATAATTATTATTTATTTGACAGAGGGAGAGAGAACGCAAGCAGGGGGAGTGGTAGGCAGAAGGAGAGGGAGAAGCAGGCTCCCTGCTGAGCAAGGAGCCTGATGTGGGACTCGATCCCAGGACCCTGGGATCATGACCTGAGCCCAAGGTTGATGCTTAACAAACTGAGCCACCCAGGCATCTCAGTGAATTATTTTTTTAATATTCTGTTGATTCACCTTGCTAGTATTTTGTTGAGAATTTTTACATCTGTGTTCATCATGGATATTGACCATCAGTTCTCTTTTTTAGTTGTGTCTTTATCTGGTTTTGGTATTAGGGTAATGCTGGCCTCATAGAATGAGTGTAGAAGTTTTCCTTCCTTTCCTCTTTTATTGAAATAGTTTGAGAAAAATAGGTATTAACTCTTAATTGTTTGGTAGAATTTGCCTGTGAATCCATTTGTTCCTGGACTTGTGTTTGTTGGGAGTTTTTTGATTCAGTTTCTTTGATGGTTATTCGTCTGTTCAAATTTTCTATTTCTTCCTTTTTAAGTTTTGGTAATTTATATGTTTCTAGGAATTTATCAATTTCTTGTATGTTGTCCAATTTGTTAGCATTATGATTTTTCATAATATTCTCTTATTGTATTTCTCTGGTGTTGGTTGCTATTTCTTTTCTCTTATTTATGACTTTATTAATTTGAGTCCTTTCTCTTTTTTTCTTGATAAGTCTCGCTAGAGCTTTATCAATTTTGTTGATCTTTTAAAAGAACCAGCTCTTGGTTTCATCAATCTGTTCTGTTGTTGGTGGTGGGTTTTTTGTTTTTTTTTTTTTAGTTTCTATATCATTTATTTCTGCTCTAATCTTTATTTCCTTCTACTGGTTTTAGATTTTGTTTTTCTTTTACTAGCTCCTTTAGGTTTAAGGTTAGCTTGTTTATTTGAGATTTTTCTTGTATTCTGAGATATGCCTGTATTGCTGTAAGGTTTCCTCTTAGAACCACTTTTGCTTCCTCCCAGAGATTTTGGATCATTGTGTTTTCATTTTTTTTTTAAAGATTTTATTTATTTATTTGACAGAGAGAGCGATCATAAGCAGGCAGAGAGGCAGGCAGAGAGAGAGGGGGAAGCAGGCTCCCCACTGAGCAGAGAGCCCCATGTGGGGCTCTATCCCAGGACCCTGAGACCATGACCTGAGCTGAAGGCAGAGGCTTAACCCACTGAGCCACCCAGGTGCCCGTGTTTTCATTTTCTTTTGTTTCCATGTCCTGTTTTATTTCTTCTTTGATTTTTTGGTTGACCCATTCATTGTTTAATAGCATGTTATTTAATCTTCATGTATTTGTGGTCTTTTTAGATTTTTTTTTATTTTTATTTTTTTAAAGATTTTTATTTATTTATTTGACAGAGAGAGATTACAAGTAGGCAGAGAGACAGGCTGAGAGAGAGGAGGAAGCAAGCTCCCTGCTGAGCAGAGAGCCCAATGCGGGGCTCGGTCCTAGGACCCTGAGATCATGACCTGAGCCGAAGGCAGAGGCTTTAACCCACTAAGCCACCCAGGCGCCCCTTTTTAGATTTTTTCTTGTGGTTGACTTCTAGTTTCATAGTGTTGTGTTTAGAAAATATGCATGGTATGACTTCAATATTTCTTAATTTGTTGGGGCTTGTTTTGTGGGCTCATGTGAAAATAAGCTGTTTTATTATTAAAATAAATGGCAATTAAAATTTAATGGTATTTCTTTCAGATTTTTATATTCCTAGAATTTTGTAGATGAAGCTGGAGTCCCATTTGAAATGTTTTTAGTCTATATTGATTCATGTGGTTCTAGTTCATTCATTTAACTGCTGTATAGGATTGTGTTGCATGAACATGTAGTCTATTCATTCTGTTTTTTTGTGAATAATTAGGTTATTTCCAAATTTTCTCTAGTGTAAGCAGTGCTGTGATGTGTACATTTTTTGTTCATATCTTTGCATGTGATGCAAAGTGTAAGCAGTGCTGTGATGTGTCCATTTTTTGTTGCATATCTTTGCAGCAGCCATGTGCAACACAAACTTTCCGATAACTTTATAATATTTGCCTGATATATCAGACATTTTTTAAGATATTTACCATTTGAACCATTTTTAAGTATATGATTCATTGCCTTTAGGTACATACATTGGCATTCTTGTACAGTCATTATCACTCTCCTTTTCCAGAACTTTTTCATCATTTTCAACAGAAAACTACCATTAACAGTAACTGTGTATTACGTCCCCCTTCCAGCCCTGTAGTGTGCTTTATTTTTCTATGAATTTGGCTATTTTAGGAACCTCAACTATGTGAATTATACAATATTTGTCCTATTGCTGTGTCTGGCTTACTCATTTAGTGTAAGGCTTTCAAATTTCAATTATGTTATAGCATGTGTCAGAATTTCATTCCTTTTTGGAGAATATTATTTTTATTTCACATATCTATTGTGTTTTATTTTTCCACTTATCTATCTTTGGTGGATTTCGGTTATTTGTACCTTTTGGTTCTTATAAATAATGCTGGTATGAATGTTAGTGTGTAAGTCCCAGCTTTCATTTCTTTTAGATACATTCTTAGAGGTGGAATTTCTGGGTCATATGGCAATTCCATGTTTAACTTTTTGAAGTATTACCATACTGTTTTTCTCCAGTGCTTGAGCCATTCTGTATTCCTACCAGCATTACATTCAGGGTTCTAATTTCTCTGCATCCTTTTCAAGATTTGTTGTTTTCCATTTTTTTGTAATATAGATGGGTACGAAATGGTATCTCATTTTGGTTTTGGTTTGCTTTTCCCCAATAATTAGCAATGTAGAGTCTCTTTTTGTGTGCTCATTGGATATTTGTACATCTTTTCTTCTTGAAAAATGTCTACTTAAGTCATTTGCTTATTTTTAATTTTTTTAAAAGTTTTTTTTATTTATTCATTTGAAAGAGAATGAGTACAAGCAGGGGAAGCAGCAGACAGAGGGAGAGGGAGAAGCAGATTCCCCGCCAAGCAGGAAGCCCGATGCGGGGCTTGATCTCAGAACCATGGGATCATGACCTGAGCTAAAAGCAGATGCTTAACCGACTGAACCACCCAGACGCCCCTTACATTTTTTTTTGTTGTTGTTGAGTTCTAAGATTTTCTTATGTATTCTGGATACGAATACCATTTCAGATAGATGATTTGGAAATATTTTCTCGGGACACCTGAGTGGCTCAGTTGGTAAAGCAGCTGCCTTGGGCTCAGGTCATGATCCCAGGGTCCTGGGATCGAGTCCCACATCGGGCTCCTTGCTCAGCAGGAGCTTCTCCCTCTGCCTCTGCCTGCCACTCTCTGCCTGCTTGTGCACGTGCTCTCTCCCTCTCTCTCTGACAAATAAATAAATAAAATCTTTAAAAAAAAAATAAAAAAAAGAAATATTTTCTCATGTTCTCTGGGTTGTCTTTTCACTCTCTTGATGATGTCCTTTGATGCACAGAAGGTATTCATTGTGATGAAATCCAGTTTGTGTATTTTGTTGTTGTTGTTGTTGTTGTACTTTTTGTGTTTTATTAAAAAAACATCATGAAATACAGTGTCATGAGGATTTTTTTTCCTATGATTTCTTCTAGTAATTTAATAGTTTTAACTACTGTGTTTAGTTCTTTGATGATTTTTGTTAATTTTTATATGCGATGTCAGGCAGGCGTCTAGCTTCATTCTTTGGCATGTGGCTATCCAGTTTTCCTAGCACTATTTGTTGAAAGAACTGCCCTTTCTCAATTGAATGATCTTGACACCCTTGTTGAAAATCATTGACCATATCCATACAAGGGTTTAGTTTTGAGTTTTCTATTTCACTGGTCTATATGTTTATCCTTTTGTCCATACCACACTGGTTCCGATTATTTTAGCTCTGCTGTTTGTTTTGAAATCAAGTAGTGTGAGTTCTCCAACTTTCTTCTTTTTCATGATTGTTTTGGTTTTTTGGGATTCCATGAGCTTCTCCATGAATTTTAGGGTGGGTTTTTCTATTTTTGCAAAAAATGCTTGGGATTTTGATAGGAGTTGAAATGAATCTCTAGGTCGTTTGTGGGTATTATTATTTTAACAGTTTTCTTTTTCTAATCCATCAACACAGGGTATCTTTCCACTTATACGTGTCTTTAATTTCTTTCACCAGTGAAAGCAGTACTCTTTTGCCATTTTCAGTGTATAAATCTTTTGTCTCCTTGGTTAAATTAATTCTAAGATATTTAACTGGTTTCAGTGCTACTGTGTAAATGGAATAGTTTTCTTAATTTCCATTTTGGACTGTTCATTGTTTGTGTATAGAAATGCAACTGGTTTTTGTGTGTTGATTTTGTATCCACTAACTTTACTAAGTTTGTTTATTAACTGTCTCAGAAATTTTTTATGGTATATTTAACGTTTTCTACATATAAGATGCCATCTTGTGAACAGATAATGTAACTCTTTCCCATTTGGATAATAATATTTTTGTCAATGCTATTTTAAACAATCATGATGTGAACAAAAATTTTAAATTACTTACTGTTCATTTTTCCATAGAAAACCATTTTGGTCAATGTGATGATACCCATGATCATATAACCAAATTTCAGAAACTGGTCCATTGTGTCTTAAGCACAGCAGCCCATCTATGGGGATAGGTAGATGAATGAATTGAAAGTGAAAAATAGTTTTGTAAGATATTATCGTTGAAGGAAAGTGGGTAATGAATACACAGAAGCTTTCTTTCTTTTTTTTTTTTTTAAAGATTTTATTTATTTATTTGTCAGAGAGAGAGAGAGAGAGAGAGAGATCACAAGCAGGCAGAGTGGCAGGCAGAGGGAGAATCAAGGAGCCCGATGCGGGACTCAATCCCAGGATCTTGGGATCATGACCTGAGCTGAAGGCAGCTGCTCAACCAATTGAGCCACCCAGGCGTCCCACACAGAAACTTTCTTACAAATGCATGTGAATCTACATTTATCTCATGATAAAAAATTTAATTTAAAAAGAGGCTAGTTCCTCTGTGCATAAACATCTCGAAAATAATATTACAAAAGATTACATATAAAATATTTGGAATTCTGCAGTTCCTCATGGAAAAAAAATAAAGTAGTAAAACATCCAAGGGAAAGAACACAGCCTGTAGATATGAATACTGACATTAGGACTGAAAACTTGTCTAAAATCTAGTCACTGATGATATGGTTATTTTACAGGAAGAATTAAATTTTTTGATACACTTGCAGATAGGCAGGTCAGATTTCACAAATCATCTGCATCAAGCCACTGTTGAAATTGTTTGACTGTAAGCATAAAGGCTGAACACATTGTTTCTCAATGGAAATTTTTAACCATTCCTAAAGGATGGCTTTAAGGACTTATTTAGCATCTACAGTTAAGTAATGTATATAGTACTGGTTGAGTCAGTTTCATATTTTGGTAGAGAGAGGAAGAGAGTGACAACCATGTCTAGATTTAATAAAAAATATCATTCATAATGGTTCACAATTATAAAACTGGTGAGTTAACGTGTGTGGTTTTGCCTTAGGAAGTTTGTTCACTTCACAAAAGGATTGATAAATGTTGCCTTTTTAAATAGTTGGTTTTGGTGTGTTTAAAATACCATTTCCACAGATAAGACTTACACAAATGCAAGGATCATCTCTAAATTGTGATTCTAGAAATGAGGCACATTTAAAAAAACTGACATCAGAACTTTTATATGCAGATGAGTATTTCCCTTCTGAGTATTCACTGTAGGAAGCCATGCTGATATCAGTGATGACATCCCCCCTTTTTAAAGTGATGTTATTCCTTTTTTTTTTAAGTTTTTTTAAAAATTTTATTTATTTGACAGAGACAGATCACAAATAGGCAGAGAGGCAGGCAGAGAGAGAGGATGAAGCAGGCTCCCTGCTGAGCAGAGAGCCCGATGCAGGGTCTCGATCCCAGGACCCTGAGATCATGACCTGAGCCGAAGGCAGAGGCTTTAACCCACTGAGCCACCCAGGCGCCCTTCCTAAGGACATTTTGAGAACTCTTCTTTTGTAACCCATTTAGAAGGCATACAAGAAAATAAATCTTCAGGAATACTTGAGGTTTTGGCAAAAACTAATTTTACCCAAGTTGATAACTCACAACATTTGATTATAAATGACATTTGGCTCTTTGCAAAAATCACATCCACCCTCAAAGAGGGAAGATTTTTAAAATAAATTAATTTTTCTAATAAATTCAAAATAAATTAATAAAATAAATTTATTTTTCAAATAAATTTCAAAAAATATACTTAAATTTTTTAGGTATCAATTTTTTTTTTTTACCGCTTGGCTTCTCCCTGGTCTCATAATTTATAATATGACATGTTTATGTCTAAAAGTGCTGTCCTTCACAGAAGGAACGATTTCTACTGATTGTATCCAATTGTTTTAATTTTTGCATTTGATGATACTAATATTAATGGGTTATGCTGATTTATCCATAGTCCTGACCTTGGCCAGCTACAGCATGAACTCATGTGAACACTAGCTTTGTGGTTGGATTTCTGTGAATTCTAGGAATGAGTGAACAGTCATTATTCTGCCAGTTTGCTATGCTCTTTTCTAAAGAGCAACTTTTTTCTCTTTGTAATGTGTTGATGGGAAAAGATGTAAAATGACATCATTCATTCTTATTTTTGAATTTTGGTTACAAGGAATTTTGTGTGCCGTTGGTAGACATGTAACATCTTTTGCTCTGGTTCCATTTTCTGATTTAAGATTAGGGACTCTAACTTGGCAATTTTTCATACATCATACATTTTTGAAAGCAAGGTTATGGCAAAAAGTAGAAATTATACCAAGTCTTGGTACCTTTATTCCAGAGGCAAGTTTGTCTCAAAATTGTGTGAAAACAAAACAAAACAAAAAACCCTCTTCATCGAAACAAAACCACCAAAATTCCACACAGTAGTATGTCTGTTATATTTCATTTCTTTTTCATTCCCTTAATATCTTGGGTTCTCTCTAGCAAAACATAGGAAAATGGGGCAGAGGGGACTATTGGCTTTGGGGGGGGCCCAGTGCACTGCTTGAATGGGGATGGTGCGTGGCCCAGGAAGCACCAACATAGCTTACCGGATTCAGTGTTTTTTTTTTTTTTTTTTTTAAAGATTTTATTTATTTATTCAACAGAGAGAGAGAGAGAGAGAGAGATCACAAGTAGACAGGGAGGCAGGCAGAGAGAGTGGGGGAAGCAGGCTCCCTGCCCAGCAGAGAGCCGGATGTGGGGCTCAATCCCAGGATCCTGAGATCATGACCTGAGCCAAAGGCAGAGGCTTTAACCCACTGAGCCACCCAGGTGCCTCTCAGTGTTTTAATTTGCATTCTGTTGATTATTAGTGAGGTTGCAGCGCTTTTTCTCCCAATTTTTTGTTACTCAGTTGTATTCCCGTTTTAAAAATTGTTTCTGTCTTTACTCATTTGTCTACTATGACTTTAGTATTTTTTAAAAAAATGGGACGTTTTAATCTCCTTATTTTCAAGTTATTTGCCTTTTACATTTTGGTTACGGATATCTTTGGAAGTGTATGCACGAGTTTTATTTTTTATGTAAATACATAAGTATATTCTGTAATTTCTTCCTCTGTTTGCATTTTTTTATTGAGAAAATTTACGTAAAATTCACTATTCAAACCTATTTAGTGTATAAGTCAATTTTTTTTTAGAAAATTTACAATATTGTGCATTTGTCACACTTCATAATTCTAGAGCATTTTCATTGCCCCAAAAAGTAGCCCATGCCTCCCAGTACCCTACTTCCTCCATCCCCTAGCGATCACTGAACTTAGTGTTTCTATAGTATTGCCTATTCTGGACTATCTATCTATATAGATATAGATAAATATATAGAGGGAATCATCCAATATCTGGCATTTTGCATTTGCCTTCTTTAGCTTAATATTTCCAAGTGTCATCCATGTTTTCGCATGGATGTATATTTTATTCCTTTTTATTGGGACATAATATTCCATTTATTACCAGTTGGTAGATATTTGGGTACTTTCTACTTTTTTGGCTATTATTTATATTGTTGCATGAACATTTGTGTACAGTATTTTTTGTGTGGACATATGATTTCATTGTTTTGGATATATATATAGGAATGAAATTACTGAATGAGTCATTTGGTAACTCTTTAACTTTTTGAGTTGCTATTAAACTTTTTCACAATGACTGCATCATTTTACATCTCTATCAGCAATATATGTGGATTCCAGTTTCTCTACACTCTTGCCAACCCTTTTTCATTTAAAAAATTGTTATATAGATATCCTAATGAATGTAAAATAGTATCTTGTGGTTTTGATTTGCATTTTTCTAATGTCTAATAATCTTGAACATTTTTGCATGTGTTTACTGGCACTTTGCATATCTTCTTTGGAGAAGTGTATATTTAAGAGAGAATGAAAGAGAGAGAGAGAGAGTGAGCAGGCCTGAGAGGGGCGAGGGTCAGAGGAAGAAGCCGACTCCCTGTTGAGCAGGAAGCTTGATGTGGAACTTGATCCTGGGACTCCAGGATTATGACATGAGCTGAAGGCAGTTGCCTAACCAACTAAACCACCCAGGTGACCATGTCCTTTGCCTGTTTTTAAATTGAGTCCTTTTTTTATTGTTAAATTATAAAAATTATTTATTAAAAGGATAAAAATCCTTTATATTTTAGTTTTTTAAAGAGATTTTATTTATTTATTTGACAGAGAGAGAGACAGCAAGAGAGAGGGATCACAAGCAGGGGAGTGGGAGAGACAGAAGCAAGCTTCCTACCGAGTAGGGAGTCCCATGTGGGGCTCGATCCCAAGACCCTGGGATCATGACCTGAGTCGAAGGCAAACACTTGATGACTGAGCCACACAGGCACCCTATAAAAATCCTTTAAAGGAGATATACCATCTTATTTGAAGGATACATATATTATGCAAAAGGATATTAATACCTTTTCAGATGTATGACTTGAAAATAGTTTTCTACAGTTGTGTGGCTCATCTCTTCACTTTCTTGATGGTATCTTTTGATACACAAAAGTTTTGAATTTCAATCAGGTCAGTTTTATCTATTTTCCCTCTTTTAAATTTAGGAAATCCTGTATTAGAAATGGGATTCATGTTTATTTTGTGCATTCTTTTAAGGTTTCAACTTTTATAAATTTGTTGGGTTACAGATGTACCTATTATATAACTTAGCAGGATATGCTGTAATAATTTAGTTATATAAATATTTCCCTGGGAATCTGTCAGCTCTACTAAGTCCTGTTTTAGATTTTCTTCATCTTTTTTGTCATTTATACAATTATTCTGTAACAAGCAGAAGATAAGAGTGATTAAAAAAATACAGAAGGCTTCCAGGGAGTAAGTATTTAGTAAATATATTTGATACATTACTCTATTATTTTAAATGATGTAAAGCAAAATCTCATCAGCATTTTACTCGTGTTTTCAAATCCTTAGTGAAATAATGAAAATTCATTTTCTTTTACTTTTATTTTGAATATGCATTCATTCAGACCACTTATAGTATAGGTATGTTTTTAGTTTGTTAGAACTTTACATTTGAATCAGATAAAGGGCTAGTCTCCAAAATCTATAAAGAACTTGTCAAACTCAACACTCAGAGAACAAATAATCCGATCAAGAAATGGGCAGAAGCTGTGAACAGACATTTCTGCAAAGAGGACATCCAAATGGCCAACAGACACATGAAAAAGTGCTCCACATCACTCAGCGTCAGACAAATACAAATCAAAACCACAGTGAGATACCACCTCACATCAGTCAGAATGGCTAAAATGAGCAAGTCAGGAAACGACAGATGTTGGCGAGGATGCGGAGAAAGGGGAACCCTCCTACACTGTTGGTGGGAATGCAAGCTGGTACAGCCACTCTGGAAAACAGTATGGAGGTTCCTCAAAAAGTTGAAAATAGAGCTACCCTACGATCCAGCAATCGCACTATTGGGCATTTACCCTAAAGATACAAACGTCGTGATCCGAAGGGACACGTGCACCTGAATGGTTATAGCAGCAGTGTCCACAATAGCCAAACTATGGAAAGACCCTAGATGTCCATCAACAGATGAATGAATAAAGAAGATGTGGTATATATATACAATGGAATACTCTGCAGCCATCAAGAGAAATGAAATCTGGCCATTTGCAATGACGTGGATGGAACTGGAGGGTATTATGCTAAGTGAACTAAGTCAGTCAGAGAAAGAAAAGTATCACATGATCTCTCTGATATGAAGAATTTGAGAGGCAAGGCAGGGGTTTGTGGGGGGGGGATGGGGGAGAGAAATGAAACAGGAGGGGATGGGGAGGGAGACAAACCATAAGAGACTCCTAGACTCATGAAACGAACTAAGGGTGGCTAGGAGGCGGGGCGGGAGTAGGGATAGGGTGGCTGGGTTGTGGACATTGGGGAGGGTATGTGCTATGTTAAATGCTGTGAAATGTGTAAGCCTGACGATTCACAGACATGTACCCTGCGGCAAATAATACATTATATGTTAATCAAAAAAAAAGGAAAATAAAGAACTTTACATTTGATTAAATACTCGATAGGCTAAAGAAATTCTTAAAATTTTTGTTTTGATAGTGAAAGCAAGTTGAATACATTGGTGCAGAAGCTTCATGACTTCCTGGCACACTCATCAGAAGAATCTGAAGAAACAAGTTCTCCTCCAAGACTTGTGATGAACCAAAGCACTGGTAAATTGAGAAATAATATGCAATATCTTCTAGTCTATCTTCCATTTAGTTTTGGGAGGGAGCGGCTATTGAAGGCTTTCTTAGCTCTTCTGAATCTAGTGTTTAGGTAGTATCTAATAATTGGAGATTTTAATTTAGATAAGTAAAATATAAGGTTATATGGTTTATAGGTGTTTAGAGAAGGATGCATTATGGTTCTATGCATAATGGAGGTATAGCATGGGTGATAAGTATTCACTATGAAAAATAGGTAGTATTAGAAGAGGTGGGAGCAGTATAGAAATGTATTGTTTTAGTTATTTGCATATTATGAATTAAATTTTACATTGTTCCATAACTTCTCTGAGTAGAATTGGTGCATTTTTTAATAAAAAAGATTAAATACTTCCTTTCTACCTTCTTTCCTCCTTTTTAAAAGTGTCCTGTATCATGTGATGTCACTTTTGAGGTTTTCAAGGGTAGTTACATATATAAGAGCTGAATACACATACACACACACACACACACACGAGCATTCAAGTGCATGTGCACCACAAATACAGTATGTACAAAAAGTATAAGAGAGGTAGACCACAGTAAGAAGTTCGATCATATGTGTAATTAGAATCTCAGAAGAGGAGAAAAGATAGAATGGGTCAGAAACCTAGCTGAGCATTTTCTGAAAGTGATGAAAACCATCAAGCCATGGATTCGCTAAACTCTGTGAACCTCAAGCAGGATAAATATAAAGAAAATTGTAACTAGGGGGTCCCTGGGTGGCTCAGTCGTTAAGCGTCTGCCTTCCGCTCAGGTCATGATCCCAGGGTCCTAGGATCGAGCCCCGCTCGGGCTCCGTGCTCGGCAAGAAGTCTGCTTCTCCCGCTACCATTCCCTCTGCTTGTGTTCCCTCTCTCGCTGTGTTTCTCTCTGTCAAATAAATAAAATCTTTAAAAAAAAATTGTAACTAGATATATCATAATTAAGCTCCTAGAGAACAAAAACCAAGAGAAAAACTTAATAAGCAAAGGAAAAAAAAATCATTGCTTTCAAAGGAACAGCAATAACAATGATAGCACATTAACAACATGAATGATAGAAGCTACATGATAATGAAATGATTTCTTTAAAGTACCAAATGAAAATAATTGCCAACTTGGAAATGTATATGCATATGCAGTGAAAGCATCCTTCAGAAGTGAAGGTGGAGTTAATATAGACAAAAAATGAGAAGTCTGTCATTTCAGTAGACCTCCAATAGATGAAATATTAAAGGGTTTTCTTAACTCAGAAGGAAAATAATTTGAAATGGCAACACCAAAATGTTAGAAGTATTGAATAATGGGAAGGGTAAGTAAGTGGGTGAAACTAAATATTTAGTGTTTTCTAATCCATAGTACTTATTCTTAATTCAAAAATTTCCCCAATAATGTTTTTATAGGTAAATTTTTCCTTCCAAGTTAGGTATCTTCTTGAGGACAACATATATAGATGGCATATAGTTGTCTCTTTAGTCTTTTTATTTTTATATTTCAAAAGATTTTATTTATTTATTTGAGACAGTGTACACATGAGAGCAGAGTGGTAGGGAGAGGAAGGGGGAAGGAGTCTCAAGCAGACTCTGTGCTGAACATGGATGATGGGCTCAATCTTACACCCATGAGATCATGACCTGAGCTGAAACCAAGAGTTGGATGCTTAACTAACTGAGCTATTCAGGTGCCCCCCTTAAGTCTTTTTATTTTTTTTTAAGAAGATTTTATTTATTAGAGCAAGAGAGGGACCACAAGCAGGGGGAGTAGGAGAGGGAGAAGCAGGCTTCCTGCAGAGTGGGGTAGCCCGACGTGGGGCTTGATCCCAGGACCCTGGTATCATGACTGAGTGAAAGGCAGATGCTAATGACTGAGCCACCCAGCACCCCCTCTTTAGTCCTTTTAAATCTAAAACCGTTTCTTGGTCTGTTGGAGCCATGATACTTTTGAAATGTACAGGTCTATTACACTGGTGACTGTTGATGTGAATTTGATTAGTTAAATTAGATTCAGATTATTTATTTTTGTTGGGCTTAATATGTGGTGTTGTGTTCTTGTCAGTACATCATATAATAAGGCACATGATGTAATTTTTTCTTTATTTTTAAAAAGCTTTATTTTTTTGAAAGATTTTATTTATTGACACAGAGACAGAGCACACGTAAGCGCACAAGCAGGGGGAGCGGCAGGCAGAGGGAGAAGGAGAAGCAGGCCCCCCGCTGAGCAGGTAGCCTGATGTGGGCTCCATCCCAGGACCCTGGCATGATGGATGACCTGAGCTGAAGGCAGACGCTTAACTGACTGAGCCACCCTTGTGGCCCTGTAATTTTTTCTTTTATTGGTGATGTTAACTTAGGTTACTTGACTGTGGTTGTTATGCTAGATTAATCCACTACGAACTTAGGATTTATTCCTTTCTAACTGATAAGTAATTTAAGATATTACTGTGAAACTAGATATTCTTTTTCATTATCAAAAGTTAACTTACGTGTTTTGTATTGCAAATAACCACAAACATGGCAGCTTATAATAATCCAAATGTATTATTTTTTTTTTTTTAAAGATTTTATTTATTTGACAGAAACACAGTGAGAGAGGGAACACAAGCAGAGGGAATGGTAGCGGGAGAAGCAGGCTTCCCGCAGAGCAGAGAGCCCGATGCGGGGCTCGATCCCAGGCCCCTGGGATCTGACCTGGACCGAAGGCAGACGCTCAACGACTGAGCCATCCAGGCGCCCCCCAAATGTATTATTTCATAGTTCTGTAGATCAGGAGTCCAGTGAGCCTTTCTGGGATCTCTTTAGGGTATCACAAGGGGAAACTTAGTGTATCATTGAGACTATGTTCCTTTCTGAAAGCTCTGGAAAAATCCATTTCTGTGCTCATTTAGGTTGTTGCCAGAATTCAAGTCCTTGTGCTTATAGGTCTAAGGTTCCCATTTCTTGCTTGCTGTTGGTCAGGATTCTCTGTCTTAGCTTAAGGCTGTTTGTATTTCTTCTCACATGGCCCTCTCCATATTCAAAGCCAGCATGTTGAGTCTTTCTCATGCTTTGAATCTAACTCTTTTGCTTACTTCTTCAGCCATCATCTGGAGAAAATGATCTACTGTTAAGGGCTCATGTAATTATACTAGCCAAATTCCTTTTATCCCTCCCTCCAATTTTTAAGGTCAGTGGTGCTATTTTACATAGTACAGTCATGGAAGTGGCACTTCCTCACATTCATAGGTTCTGGCGATTAGGGAGCATGAAATCTTGGGAGCCATATGTAGAAATTCTCCCTACTGCAGAACCCATTCATGATTCTTGGCTGAATGATATTACTTTGATGGGTTCCAAATGCTGAATAATCTATTATTATATGTTTTAGTTGATATGGGAGGGCTTTAGATTCTGTTCTCTCTTCATTTGTTTAATTTGTATATACTAATATTCTTTATTCATTAATATCTCCATCATTATTTTGTATCACTGGTGGGAGCCCCTTCTACATGGCTTCTGCTGACCCCTTTACAAATCATCATCCTAGAGCACTTCATTACTTTCTGCCCTCACAAGATGTTGAATATATATTTTGTACTGTCCTTTACCTGGCCCAGAAATCAGTTATTTATTTCTCCAAGGACTTCCATTTCCTTTTAGTGAGATAATGTATTTAGAAACTAAGATCTGGTTGTACAATGTTCTCATTGCCACCAGGACATCTTTGTTTACAGGCCCTTTCAAAGAGAAAGTGGATATCTATGTTAATATTTTCATGAGTTGATATTGATAGTTTTATTTTTAAATTAATTTATTTTTAAATCTAGTATAACTAACATATGGTTTAATATTATTTTCAGGTTTACAGTATAGTGACTCAACAATTCTCCGCATTAAGAGTACTCTTAGTCCCTTTCACTTACCCACCTGCCCTCTGGTAACCACCAGTTTGTTTTCTTTTGGTTGTAACTTTTTTTTCTTTGTTTTGTTTCTTAAATTCCACATACAAGTGAAATCATCATATAGTATTTGTCTTTCTCTGACTGACTTATTCTGGTTAGTACCATATCCTTTAGATCTATTCATGTTATTGCAAATGATAACATTTCATTCTTTTTTATGGCTGAGTAATATTCCATTGTATATACATACCACAGTGTCTTTATTCATCTATTGATGGACACTTGGGTTGCTTCCATATATTGGCTATTATAAATAATACTGCAGTAAACATAGGTGTGCACATATCTTTTCAAATTAGTATTTTTGTATTTTGGGGTTAACACCCAGTGGTGGAATTACTGGATCATATGGTAATTCCAATTTTAATTTTTTGAGGAACCTCTATGGTTTTCAGTAGTGGCTGCACAGTTTGCATTCTTGGCAACAGTGCACAGGGGATCCTTTTTCTTCACATCCTTGCCAACACTTGTGCTTTCTTATGCTTTACATTTCATCTATTCTGACAGGTATGAGGTGATATCTCATTGTGATTTTGATTTGCATTTCCTTGATGATGAGTGATGTTGAGCATCTTTGCATGTTGGCCATCTCTATGTATTCTTTGGAAAAATGTCTCATGATGCCTTTTGCCCTTTTTTAAATTGGATTGTGTGTGGGTATTTTTGGTGTTGAGGTGTGTAAGTTCTTTATATATTTTGGATACTAACCCATTATTGGATATGTCATTTGCAAATATATTCTCCCACTCAGTAGGTTGTCTTTTAGTTTTGTTGATTGTTTCCTTTGCTGTGTAGAAGCATTGTATTTTGATGTAGTTCCAATGGTTTATTTTTGCTTGTTTCCCTTGCCTCAGAAGACATATCTAGAAAAATATTGCTTTGGTGGATATTAGAGAAATTACTGCCTGTGCTCTCTTCTAGTATTTTTATGGTTTCAGATCTCACATTTAGGTCTTCAATGCATTTTGAGTTTATTTCTGTGTATGGTGTAAGAAAGTGGTCCACTTTCATTCTTGTGCATGTTGCTGTCTGGTTTTTCCAGTATTTGTTGAAGCGACCTTTCCCATTGCATAGTCTTGCCTCTTCTATTTATTTTATTTTATTTTTTTGCTTGCCTGTTTTGTTGAAAATTAATCAACCATATAATCTTGGGTTTATTTCTGGGCTATTATATTTCATTGAATTATGTGTATTTTATTGTGTCAGTACCATACTTTTGATTACTACAGCTTTGTAGTATATCTTGAAATCTGGGATTGTGATACTTTGAGTTTTGTTCTTCCTTTTCTTTCTTTTTTTTTTTTTTTTAAATTTTTATTAACATATAATGTATTATTTGCCCCAGGGTACATGTCTGTGAATCGTCAGGCTTACACATTTCACAGCACTTAACAGCACATACCCTCCCCAATGTCCACCCTATCCCTACCCACCCACCCCCCACCCCCCACCCCCGGCCACCCTTAGTTCGTTTCTTGAGTCTAGGAGTCTCTTATGGTTTGTCTCCCTCCCCATCCCTTCCTGTTTCATTTCTTCACCCAACCCCCCAAACTCCTGCCTTGCCTCTCAAATTCTTCATATTGTTCTTCCTTTTCAAGATTGCTTTGGTTATTTGGGGACTTCTGTGGTTCTATACAAATTTTAGGATTATTTGTTCTAGTTCTGTGAAAAATGCTGTTGGTATTTTGATAGGGATTGCACTAAGTGTGTAGATTGCTTTGGTTAATACAGACATTTTAACAATGTATGTTCTTCCAGTCCATGAGCATGGAATGTTTTTCCTTTTCTTTGTGTCCTGTTCAGTTTCTTTCACAAGTGTTTTTTAGTTTTCAGAGGACAAATCTTTTGCCTTTTTGGTTATGTTTATTCCTAGATATCCTCTTGGTTTTGGTAAAATTATAAATGGGATTATTTTCTCCATTTTTTTTTTAGTACTTCATTATTAGTGCATAGAAATTCAACAGACTTGTATAGATTGATTTTGTATCCTGCAACTTTACTAAATTTGTGTATCAATTCTAGTTTTTTGTTGGAGTTTTTATTTATATAGTATCATGTCATCTACAAATAGTTTGTCTACTTCTTACCAATTTGGATGCTTTTTATTTCTTTTTATAGTCTGACTCATGTGGCTAAGACTTGCAGTACTATATTCTATAATAGTGGTGAGGGTGAACATTCCATGTTTTTTCCTCACCTTAGGGGAAAAGCTCCCAGTTCTTTCCCCATTAAGGATGATGGCAGCTATGGGTTTTTTATAAATGTTCTTCATTATTTTGAGATGTGTTCCCACTAAACCTACTTTGAGTGTTTTTATCATGAATGGATGTCATACTTTGTCAAATCCTTTTTTCTGATTCTTTTGAAATTATCATATGGTTTTTATCCTTTCTATATTGAATGAGATGTGTCTCATTGACTTATTTGTGTATATCGACTCACCTTGCATCCCAGGAATAAATACTGCCTGATCATGGTAAATGATTCTTTAATGTATTGTTGGATTCACTTTGCTAATATTTTGCTGAGGAATTTTGCGTTTCTGTTCATCAGGGATATTACCCTGTGACTCTCTTTTTTTAGTGGAGTCTTTATCTGCTTTTGGTATCAGGGTTACACTGGCCTGATTGAATGAGTTTGAAAGGTTTTTTTCCTCTTCTATTTTTTGGAATAGTTTGAGAAGAATAGATATTAACTCTTTAAATGTTTGGTAGAATTCACCTTGAAACCATCTGATCATGGATTTTTGTTAGTTGTTTTTGGATACAGATTCAGTATTAATGCTGGTATTACTCTGCTCAAATCAAATTTCTTACTGATTCGCTTTTGAGAGGTTATGTTTCTAGGAATTTATCAATTTCTTGTAGGTTGTCCAGTTTGTTGGCATATACTTTTTCATAATATTTTCTTATAATCCTTTATATTTCTGTGTTGTTGGTTGTTATTTCAACTCTTTTCATTTCCAGTTTTGTTTGAATTCTCCCTCTTTATTTTTTGAATGAGTCTGGATAAGGTTTTTCAGTTTTGTTGATTTCTTCAAACAACCAGCACCTGGTTTCAGTAATCTGTTGTATTTTGTTTCTGTTTTTTTTGTTTTTTTGTTTTTTAAGATTTACTTATTTATTTGACAGAGAAAGCACGTGCATGCGAGCAGAGGGAGGGGCAGAGGGGAAGCAAACCCCCCACTGAGTGGGGAGCCTGATATAGGTCTTCATCCCCCAACTGGGAAGATCATGACCTGAGCCTAAACCAGAAACTGGACCCTCAACCAAGTGAGCCACCCAGGTGCCCCTATTTCTGCACTTATTTTTATTATTTTCTTCTGCTGTTTTTGGGTTTCATTTGTTATTCTTTTTCTAGTTCCTTTAGGTGTAAGTTTATTTGAGGTTTTTCATACTTCTTGAGGTAGGCCTGTTTTGCTATAAACTTCCTTCTTGGAACAGCTTTGGCTGCATCTGAAAGATTTTGGACCATTGTGTTTTTGTTTTCACTTGTTTACACTTGTTTTTATTTCCTCTTGGATTTTTTGTTTGTCCCATTTACTGTTTATTAGCATGTTATTTAATTTCCATGTGTTTACATGCTCTCCAGATTTTTTCTTGTGGTTGATTTTAGTTTCATAGTGCTAGTATTGGAAAAGATGCATGATATGACTTCCACCTTTTTGAATTTTTAGAGACTTGTTTTGTGGCCTAGCATACAGTCTCTTGTGGGAAATGTTCCATGTGTATGTGAAAAGAATGTGTATTCTGCTGTTTTAGGATGGAATGTTCTGAATATATCTGTTGGATTCATGTGTTCCAGTATGCCCTTCAAAGCCACTACTTACTTTGTGATTTTTTTTGTTTGGATGATCTATTGATGTAAATTAAGTCCCCTACTGGTATTGAATTACTATCAATTACTTCCTTTATGTTTGTTACTAGCTGCTCTGTTCTTGTGTGTGCTCCCATGTTGGGTTCATACATATTTGCAGTTGTTACATTTTCTTTTTGGATTGTTCCCTTTATGATTATGTAGTCTCCTTTTTTGTCTCTTGTTACAGTCGATGTTTTAAAGTCTATTTTGTCCTGTATAAATATTGCTACTCCAGCTTTCTTTTCACTTCCTTTCACATAATAAATGTTTTTCCATCTTTCACTTTCAATATGCATGTGTCTTTAGGTCTGAAATGAGTCTTTTGTAGATAGCACATAGATAGGGGTGCCTGGGTGGCTCAGTCGTTAAGCATCTGCCTTCGGCTCAGGTCATGATCCCAGAGTCCTGGGATCGAGCCCCACATCGGGCTCCCTGCTCGGCAGGAAGCCTGCTTCTCCCGCTACCATTCCCTCTGCTTGTGTTCCCTCTCTCACTGTGTTTCTCTCTGTCAAATAGATAGCGCATAGATGGATCTTGGTTTATTATCCCTTCCTTCACTTTATATCTTTTGATTGGAGTATTTAGTCCATTTACATTCAAGGTAATTATTAATAGGTATGTGTTTATTGCCATTTTGTTATCTATTTTATGGTTTTTTTTTTTTGATGCTTAAACATGTAGGGTTATATTTGGGTTGAAAAATCATACTTCTACTTTTCATTATTTTCTTGAAGAAATCTTTTTCTGGAACTACATAATATGGTTATTTTTGTAATACTTCTGTCTCACTTCTCTTGCTCTCTTCTCATTGTTTGCTTCTGTTCATTAGTGATGTGCTTGGATTCCTTTCTCTTGATGTTTTGTGTATCTCTTACTAGTTTTTGACTTGTGGTTAACATTATGCTTATATATATCATCTTCTGCATATAAGCTGATGATTAAGTTTAAACCCATTCCAAATGCACTAAAGTTTTACTTTTATTCTCATCCCACCATATTTTCATGTATGATGTCTTATTTTTCAATCCATTTATTTTGTGAATTCTTTTACTTCTTAGATATACTTAATTTTATCACTTTTGTGCTTCCTATTCTTACTCCTTATGGTATAACCTTCTCACTCAGATTATCCTTCTTAACATTTCTTGTAAGGCTGGTTTAGTAGTGATGAATTGCTTTAAGTTTTGTTTGGGAACTCTTTATCTATTCTTCTGTGAATGATAGCATTGTTAGTAGAATACTCTTTTTTTGTTCAAATTTTAATTTAAATTCCAGTTAGTTAACATGTAGTGTAATATTGGTTTCAGGAGTAGAATTTAGTGCTTGATCACTTACATAAAACACCCAGTGCTCATTAAAACAAGTACCCTACTAAATACCCATGACCTATTCAGCCCATCCCCCACCCATCTCCCTCTATCAACCCTCAGTTTGTTCTCTGTCATTAGGAGTCTCCTGTGGCTTATTTTCCTCTTCCATTTTTACCCTCTTCCCATATATTCATCTGTTTTTTTTTTTTAATTCCACATATGAGTGAAATCATACAGTATTTGTCTTTCTCCTACTAACTTATTTCACTTAGAATAACACACTTTAGATCCATCCATGTCAATGAAATGGCAAGATTTCATTCTTTTTGGTGGCTGAGTCATATTCCATTGTAGATATACCACATCTTCTTTATCCATTCATCAGTGGATTGACCTTTGGGCTTTCCCCATAGTTTGGCTATTGTCGATAATGCTGTGAACATTGGGGTGCATGTATCCTTTCAAATCTGTAATTTTGTATCCTTTTGGTAAATACCTACTAGTGCAATCTTTGGGTCATAGGGTAGGTCTATTTTCTCTTTTGAGGAACCTTCATACTGTTTTCCAGAGTGGCTGTACTAGTTTGCATTCTCACCAACAGTGTAAAAGTGTTACCTTTTCTCTGTATCCTCACCACCATCTGTTGTTTCCTGTGTTGTTAATTTTAGCCATTCTGACAGGTGTGAGGTGGCATCTCATTGTGTTTTTGAAACCTGATGATGAGTGATGTTGAGCATCTTTTTATGAGTCTGTTGGTCATCTGATTGTCTTCTTTGAGAAAATGTGTATTCATGCCTTCTGCCCATTTTTTAACTGTGTTGTTTTTTGGGTGATCAATTTGATAAGTTCTTTATAGATTTTGGATAATGACCCTTTATCAGGTATGTCATTTGCAGATATCTTCTCTTATTCCATGGGCTGCCTTTTAATTTTGTTAATTGTTTCCTTTGATGTGCAGAAGTTTTTTATTTTGATGAAGTCCCAATAGTTCATTTTTGCTTTTGTTTCCCTTGCCTCTATTCAACATGGCTAGTAAGAAGTTGCTATGGCCAAGGTCAAAGAGGTTTCTGCCTGTGTTCTCCACTAGGATTTTGTCGGTTTTCTGTCTCACATTTGGGTCTTTCATCCATTTTGAATTTATTTGTGTATATGGTGTAGGAAAGTGGTCCAGTTTTATTCTTCTGCATGTTGCTGTCTAGTTTTCCCAGCACCATTTGTTGAAGAGACTGTCGTTTTTCCATTGGATATTCTTTCCTGCTTTGTTGAAGATTAGTTAACCACAGAGTTGAGGGTCCATTTCTGAATTCTCTATTCTGTTCCATTGATTTAAGTGTCTGTTTTTGTGCCAGTATCATACTGTCTTGATAACTACAGCTTTGTAATACAGCTTGACATCTGGAATTGTGATACCACCATCTTTGGGTTTTTTTTTGAACATTACTTTGGCTATTTTCTAGTTCCATACAGATTTTAGGATTGTTTTTTTCTAGCTCTGTGAAAACTGCTGGTCGTATTTTGATAAGGGTTGCATTAAATATGTAGATTGCTTTAGATAATAAACAAACAAATATTTAATTGTCTGACCCATTCAAATGATTTATTTTCTTTTTTTTTTAATTAATTTTTATTAACATATAATGTATTATTTGCCCCGGGGTACATGTCTGTGAATCATCAGGCTTACACATTTCACAGCACTTAACAGCACATACCCTCCCCAATGTC
>CM053612.1:52159592-52215192 GCA_028646535.1 Procyon lotor
CCCGTGGGGTCCCCGCTTGAAGTGCGGCAGCCCTATATGGACTGTATGTCTCAGTTCCTCTAGTCCAAGGTAGGCCTATGCGGCGTTGCATGGCTCCTTCTCTGCTGCCGGCTTCTCCACTCCAATACCTGGGAGCTCTGCCGCACTTGGGCTCCCCTGGTCCCTCGGTGACCCCACGGGTCCCGAAACCACACTGTTCCCACAAGGGCTGAACCCCTGGTTAGCCTCCGGAGCGATGTCCCTCAGCGGAGCGGACTAGAAGTTCCGGATTTTGTGCTCCGCGGCTCTGCAGCTGCTGGGAGCCGGCCCCTCCCCCCGGGGTCTCTCTTCCCGTCGCTTTAAATTCACCTTTTCCGCAGGTCCTATCTCCTGAAAGTGGTCGATTTTCTGCTCCTAGAATTGCTGTTCTTATTCTCTTCTCTCTGCTGTTGCGTTTGCTGGCTTTTAGAGTGATTTCCTCCTCTTTAGCTGGACTTCTGATTCCTAGGGCTCTCTGTGCCTCCTACACCTCCGCCATCTTGCCTCTCTCCTTAGTAGGATGTTCTTTAACCTCTGTGTATTTGTGGTCTTTCCAAATTTTTTTTTGTGGTTGACTTTAAGGTTCATGGTATTGTGTTCTGAAAATATGAATGGTCTGATATCCATCTTTTTGTACTTGTTTAGGGCTGGTTTGTGATCCAATATGTGATCAATGTGCATGTGTACTTCAAAAGAATGTGTTTTTTGCTCCTTTAGGATAAAATGTTCTGTAATTTTAATATCCTCTCTTTATCACTATTTTTTGCCATTTTAGTTACTGTGTGTCTTGGTGTAGACCTCCTTGGGTTGATTTTTTTTTTGGGGGGGGTCCTCTCTGTACCTCCCTGTGGATCTGGATTTCTGTTTTCTTCTTTAGATTTGGTAATATTTCAGGTATTATTTCCGCAAATAAACTTTCTGCCCCATTTTGTGTTTCTTCTCTTTCTGGGATCCCTAATATAAATATGTAAATATATAAATAAATAAATTACTGTGCTTGATGGTGTTGCTGTGTTCCCTTAATCCGTTCTCATTTTTTATTCTGTTATTTCTCTTGTGTAGCTTGATTATCTTCCAGTACTCTGTTTTCAAGGTAACTGATGTGTTTTTGTGCTTCCTCTAGTCTCCTATTTATTCCCTACAGTGTATTTTTTTTTTAAAGATTTTATTTGTTTGACAGAGAAGCACAGCAAGAGAGGGAACACGAGCAGAGGGAATGGTAGCGGGAGAAGCAGGCTTCCTGCCCAGCAGAGAGCCCGATGCGGGGCTCAATCCCAGGCCCCTGGCATCTGACATGGGCCGAAGGCAGACGCCTAACGACTGAGCCACCCAGGCGCCCCCTACAGTGTATTTTTAGTTTCATTTATTGTGTTCCTCATCTCTGCTTGATTTTTTTTTTTATATTTTATATCTCTTTTTGAGTTTCTCAGTGAGATCCTCTATTCTTGTTGGTTCTAGCGAGTATCTCTAGTACCATTACGTTAAATTTTCTCTCAGGCATATTGCTTATCTCTGTTTTGCTTGCTTTTCTTCCTATCATTTTTTTTTTTTCCATTTGGTGCGTATTCTTATTTCTCCTTATTTTGTCTCTCTCTCTCATTTATATGTGTTAGGAAAGTCATCTATGTGTTCTACACTTGTAAGTAGTGGTCCTATGAGGAAGATTTCCTGTAGTTCCCTGCATTGCAACGTACCCTGTTCAGCAGAACCTTGTACTTCAGGGGTGTCTCCTGTCTGTGTTTTGTGCACTGTTCTGTTGTGGCTGAGCCACAGTTTTCTTCAGTGCAGTTGGATCCCATGGCTCCCTTTGCCTATTATGGGCAGAGTTTGGTCCCTGCATTTCTAATAGGCCAGTCTGGGGATGGCTTGTGCTTGAGTTGGCTTATATGAGACATTTATAGGGCGTACTTTTAACTGAACTTCAGGATATTCTCTGTGTGTGTTGTCCCCTGAGACTTGCATAAGTGAGTTGGGCCTGCCATCATACTGTTTGTCTGCCCTCAGCCTTCTGCAGGGCTGCAGTTGAACTGGTCTGTGTGCTTGTCTTTTCGCCCAGGACATGAGTCACTATGTATTGGTTCTGGCCCCTTTTAGGTCTGCTTGCACAATGCCAGTGTTTTGTTTCCTCTTTAGGTGAACTTTTGCTACTACTGGGTTCAATGGGGCAGATTGGAAGGAGAGGTAGGGGTATGGGCAGGGCCCATAGTATTAGCAAGGTATGCACTAATCTGCTCTGGAGGGTACCTGGAGATGCTTTAGAGAACTCTCATAGAGGCGTGGTATGCTGTTTGCAAGTTAGGTGGAGAGTGTTCACTGGTTCCCCCAAGAGCCCTGGTATCTGGACTAGGGGTTGGGGAGGTGAGGGGTACTTGCCCACTCTTTTGTTCTTGGAGTAGTCTCCTGAAGATCTCTTTCCCTCCTGTGCAGGTTCTCAGATAAGTAAATACATCAGT
The DNA here is from genome assembly GCA_028646535.1 of Procyon lotor. Classification (NCBI taxonomy): domain Eukaryota; kingdom Metazoa; phylum Chordata; class Mammalia; order Carnivora; family Procyonidae; genus Procyon; species Procyon lotor. The sequence continues at coordinate 52,162,064 of CM053612.1, forward strand.
TTCCTTACTGTAAACTGTTGCTTCTCTGTGGTATCTCACTGGGATTGTTTCTCATGCTGGCTCTTTAAGGGCAGGGACTCAGTTTCCTCTTGCCCTGTGGTTTTTCCCAGAGCCCAGCCTGCTGATTTTTAAAGTTCAAAGTATTGAGCCCCACTGATTATGAGAATTTTCAATGAGTTTCTTTCATTTTCAAAGCCAAATGTTATGGGGATACTTCTTTCCAGTGCAGTCCCCCATGCCTGGGGAGCCTGATAAGGAGTCTGCTCCTCTCCCTTCTCTGTGCTTGTGGTTTCCCTTCCCCTTTCAGACAGTCTGGCTCAGTTTTGTTCTTAACCATGTCTGTGCCCTCTCTGCCATTTTTGATGTGGCCTCTTCTCTTTGATTGCTATGGGAATCTGTTTTGCCAGTCTTTGGCTTGTTTTCTATGTTATTTACACTGATGTAGGTATTATCTACGAGTTTCCATGGGTGGATGGGAGCTTAGGACCGTTCTACTCTATCATCTTCTCCTAAAGTTGATATTGATACTTTTAATTCTATTTTGTTGCCACGGATTTCATTGTAGTTGTCTTTTTATATTTTTACTTCTTTCTGTAACAGAGAAATCTGGCCCTGCTATCCTCAGTTTTTGTACTCATTTGCTCAGTCTTCATGTTATCCACCTAGTTTCAAATTTCTAACCATACCATCACAACAGAGAAACCTAACTAGCATTAAGTATTTGTTTTAAATTCTCTTTGTCTTTAGAATGACATTATATAGTCAGAGTTCTGTGTTTGGGTAGTTGGGGAATTATGCCTATGGTGGTGGCAGACTAGCTTCATTTACACAAGCAGATTATCTCCCACAGACTGGTCAAAATACTGAAAATAATTATGTGAAGGACCTGGAAAGTGACAAAAAGCAGACACAAATGGGAGGAGAGTGAACACATGAAAGAAGGAAATACTATTAGTGAATTCCCACTTGTTAAGCCTTTTTTCCTTATGGAAAGTGCCAGTTAGCTCAATTGGGGGGCAGTTAAGACTTGAATAGAAATCTGCATTCATATTGGATGAAGTATGAAGAAATTTAGAGGTACCCTAGCAGCTTTTGTAAAACGAAAGGAGTGGATTCCATTTAGAAGAGAGCTCTAAATTGGGAACTCCAAAAGCTGCAAAAACTCCAACCATACTTGTGATTGAATTGTTCAAGTGCAGCCCAGATTCCAGGTAGCTCAGTTATGGGTTAAAAGAACAGTAGGAAACTTTAAAAAAAAAAAAAAAAGAGCGAGCTATTTATTTATTTATTTATTTGACACACAGAGAGAGAGAGAGAGAGAGAGAGAGATCACAAGTAGGCAGAGAGAGAGAGAGAGGAGGAAGCAGGCTCCTTCCTGAGCAGAGAGCCCAATGTGGGGCTCATCCCAAGACCCTGAGATCATGACCTGAGCCGAGTCAGAGGCTTAACAACCCACTGAGCCACCCAGGCGTCCCACAGTAGGAAACTTTTAGTTGCTTCCAATACAGGGTAAACAGTTTGGGGGTTTGATTTCCGCTAAGTTAACTACCTCCCCATAACAGAAACATCAGCTCTTTGGAGGAACATAATGGGCTGCAGTGTCTTCACTTTATCTTTCCAATGACCAGTACCAATCCCAAAATACTAGATAGATGAAGAAATAAGAAATGTGACCCATGCTCAAAAGGAAAGACAATCAATAGAGACCATTCTGCAGATGACTCAAGCTTTGGGGTTAGCAGGCAAGAATATTAAAGCAGCAATTGCAACTAAGCTCAAGCACAAAAAGGCACATACATTTATGATGAACAGAGAGATAGGAAATCTTAGCATAGACATAAAAATTGTAAAAACCTATTTTGAAATTCTAGAACTAAAAAATACAATTTTGAATAACAGATCATTGTACTTGACAGATTAAAGGTAGCAGTATAAGTGTCAGTGAATTTGATGACAGACTAATAGAATTTATCCATCTGAGACTAGAAAACATTAAAAGTGTGTGGAATACTTGCTCTTCAAAGCCTTTCCCCAGTAAAACTGTATAGTTATCAGTTAAACGCATGCAAAGAATAAGAATGTGTAACTCATGCTCAGGAAAAAAAGTCAATGGAAATTCTCAGTGAGCCCAGCATTTTATAGTTATCCATATACTAATCTTGTATATATTTTGTTAGATTTTTTATGTATTTCAGGAATTTGGGGTGCTATTTTAAATTCTGTTGTTATTTGTAATTTGGATTTTATTTGTTTATTGCTGGTATGTAGGAATCTTATTCTCTTTTTATGTTGTCATTGAATCCTGTGAACTTGCTATAGGGAGGGTTTTTGTGTGTTTTTTTGTTTTTTTTTTTTTTTTGCCTTGTAGATTCCTTGGAATTTTCTACATAATCTTGTCTGAAAATGGGGACAGTTTTATTTCTTTGTTTCATCTTGTGCATTTTAATTCTGTTTCTTGCCTCATTATGCTGGGTACGAGTTTTTATATTTTCCATTATTATCTTGAAGAATGGTGATGGCAAACATTGACGTTTCTGATCTTTGTGGTAAAACATTCAATCTTTCACCATTAAGTGTGATGGTTCCTGTATAAATGATTTTTGTAAATACTCTATCAAGTTGAGGATATTTCCCTTTATTCCTAGTTTTCTGACAGCTTTTTACAGTGACATTTATATTCAGGTAATTATAGATTCACATATAGTTGTAACAACTAATATAGAGGTCTTATATACACTTTGTCTATTTTCCGCATAATGGTAACACTTTCTAAAATTATAATGTGTTATTTTTTTTTTATAATGTGTTATTGTAATCAAGTTATTGATATCTGCAGATCTGGTTCAGATTTCCTGTTTTCCTTATACTTGTATGGGTTTATTGAGTTTTATACAGTTTTATTACTTGGGTTGATTCATATCTCCACCCCTATAGTCATATATCCACCCTCACAGTAATCACAAGATTACTCATCTTGCCCTTTCATAATCCTGTTCACCTCCTTAGCCTGACTCCTACCTAGGCCTAACACCTGGCAGTCACTAATCTGTCCTCCATTTCTAAAGTTCTGTCATTTCAAACATGTTACATAAGTGATAAATGGAATTATATGAATATATGTATTTGGGATTTGGATTTTTCACTTAGCATAATTCCCTAGAGATTCATCTGAGTTTTAGCATGTACCAGTAGTTATTTCCTTTTTATTGCAGTGTAGTAGTGTTCCAAGGTATGGATATACTACAGTTTATTTAACCATTCACCTGTTAAAGGACATTGAGGCTGATTCCATATTTGAGCTATTACAAATAGAACTAATGGTGAACATTTGTCTGAACTACATTTAAATTTCTCTGGGGTAAATACCTGGGAGTGCAGTTGGTGGGATCATATCATGGTTGCTTGATTATTTTTTAAGATATTCCTAAACTGTAAACTGAGTTCCAGAGGGCCACACCATTTTATATTCCCAAAACAATGTATGAGTGACTCAGTTTCTCTGCATCTACACCAGATTTTGGTGTTAACATTGTTTCCTTTTAAATTTTATGTATTCTGATAGATACTTAGTGATATCTTGTGGTTTTATTTGGCATTTCCCTAATGACTAATAACACTTTAACACTGTTATTGAGATATAATTTATATAGCATAAAATTTACCCATTTTAAAAAGTATGTAATTTAGTAGTTTTTGTATTTCACAGATATGTGTAACCATCAGCATAGTTAAGTGTATAACCTTTTTATCACCTTGAAAGAAACATCCCCACCCCTCACTAATCTACCAAGCAATGTCACTGATCTTTCTTGGCTTTATGGATTTCCCTATTTTGGACTTTCTTATGCATGGCATTGTATAATATGTGGTCCTTTGTGACTGGCTTCTTTCACTTAATATAATGTGTTCAAAATTTATGTGTGTTGTAGCATGTTTTAATACTTCATTCCTTTTTATGGCCAAATAACATTCTTTTATATGACATTTGTTTTATCTGTTTGTGGGTATTTGTCTTGTTTATACCTTTTGGCTATTATGAATAATGCTGCTGTAAACATTTGTGAACAAGTTTGTGTATGGCAGTATATTTTCATTTTTCTTGAGTATACACTTAGGACTAGAATTGCTAGGTTATTGGTAACTATATTAAATCCTTTAAGGAAATGGCAAAATATTTTCCAAAGTGGCTGTACCTTTTTATGTTCCCACCAGCAGTGTATGAGGATTCTGATTTCTCTGCATCCATGCCAACAATTATCTGACTTTTTGATTTTAGCCTTCCTAGTGCATGTGAAGTAGCATCTCATTTTGGATTTGGTTTTCATTTACCTGATGGCTAATGAGAATCTTTTCACGTGCTTGTTGGTAATTTGTGTATATTTTCTTTGGAGAATCGTCTATTCAGACCCTTTGCCCAATTTTTAATTGGGTATTTGTCTTTGTTATTGATTTTTAGCATTCTTTATATATTCCAAACTTTTTATTATGATAAAATTTACCATTTTAACCAATTTTAAGTTTACAGTTCTCTGGCATTAAGTACATTCATATGGTTGTGCAAACATCACCACCATCTATCTCCAGAACTTTTCTTCTTTAAATGAAACTCTGGGGACTAGAGTCTCTGCCTTCAGCTCAGGTCATGATCTCAGGGTCCTGGGATCGAGCCCCATATCAGGCTCTCTGCTCAGCAGGTAGCCTGCTTCTCCCCCCCCACCTGCCTCTCTGCCTACTTGTGGTCTCTCTCTCTGTCAAATAAATAAATAAAATCTTTAAACAAAAAATAAATGAAACTCTGTACCCATTAAGCACTAACTTTCCAATCTTCTCTTCCCTAGCCCCTGGCAACCACCATTCTATATTCTGTTTCTATAATCCTGACTATTTTAGGATCCTCATATAAGTGGGAGGGCTAATACAGGTTTTCTCCTCTTGTGTCTGGCTTATTTTACTTAGCATAATGCCTTCAAGGTTCATCAGTGTTTTGGCATGTATCAACATGTCCTTTTAAAGGCTGAATAGCATTCCATTGTATGTATATAGCATATTTAGTTTGTCATTCATCTGTCAGTGGGAACTTGGGTCAGATATATGATTTGCAGATATTTTCTCCCATTTTGTTGGTGGTCTTTTCATCTTCTTGATGGTGTCCTTTGAAGCACAGAAGCTTTTAATTTTGATAAAGTACAGTTAATCTAATTTTCTTTTTATTGCTCATGTTTTTGGTGTCATATCTAAGAATTCATAGTACTAAACCTGAGGTCACAGCAATTTACCCCTATATTTTCTTCTAAGAGTTTTATAGTTTTAACTGTTTAGGTCTTTGATGCATTTGGAGTTAACTTTTGTATGTGGTGTGAGGCAGGGCTCCAAGTTCACTTTTTGGATGTAGATACATAGTTATGTTAACGTCTTTTGTTGAAAAGACTAGTTCCCTGCTGAATGGTCTTGGCATCCTTATTGAAAATCATTCAGGGTGGGGGTGGGGAAGAAAACCAGTCAACCATGGTTTTATTTCTGGACTTTAAGTTTTTGGGTTTTTTTGACTCATCTATATGTCTGTCTTTTTGCCAGTACTACACAGTTGTTTTATAGTAAGTTTTGAAATTGTGTAGTGTAAATCTTCCTATTTTGTTTTTTATTTTGAAGGCCAGTTTGGCTATTTCTATTTAATTCTGTACAGATTTTAGAATGAGCTTGTCAATTTCTAGAAAAAAGCTGGGATTCTGACAGGGTATTGGTAGATCAGTTTGGGGACTATTACCCTCTTACTGTTGTATTGTTTTCTTTATTTTCAGGTCATTCTTTACAAGTGAGTAGAAATACAATTGATTTTTTCATATTATTCTTGTATTTTTCAATCTCTTTGTACTCTTTAACTAGTTCTAATAGTTTTTTGGTGGATTCCATAGATTCTATATATAAGATAATGTCTCTACAAAAAGAGAGAGTTTTACTTCTTTGTTTTCAATCTTGATGCCTTTTATTTCTTTCTCTTGACTGCTTGCTCTGGCTAGAATCTCCATTACAGTATTGATTAGAAGTGGCAACAGTGGATTTCCTTTCTTGTTTCTGATCTTAGGGAGGAAAGCATTCAGTCTTTCACCTTTAGTATGATGTCAACCTGTGGGTATTTTGTAGATAGTTGAGGATGTTCCCTTTTTTAAGGGTCTTTTAAAATAGATTTTACCTTTTAGAGTTGCTTTATTTTTTTTAAATTTTTTCCCAAGATTTTATTTATTTAAGAGAGAGAATAAGAGAGAGAGAGAAAATGCATACACCAGGGGAGGGACAGAGAAGCAGACTCCCTACTGAGTAAGGAGCCCCATGCGGAACTCAATCCCAGGATTCTGGGATCATGACCTGAGCCGAAGGCAGTGGTTAACCAACTGAGCCACCCAGGCGCCCTAGAGCAGTTTTAGGGTCACAGAAAAATTGAATGAAAAGTACAAGGATTTCATTTATCTTCCTCCCTGCACATGCACAGCTTCCCCCACTGTCAACAGGCAACATCGCAGTTGTATGTTTATTACAGTTGATGAACTTACACTGACAAGCCATTATCACTTAGAACCCATAGTTTGAATTAGATTTCACACTTGGTGTTATACATTCTAAGGATTTTGACAAATGTATATTGACATGAATCTACCATTATAGTATCATGCAGGTTGGTTTTATTGCACTTAAAATTCTCTGTTCCATCTATCCATTCTTTCTTTCCCCTTAACTCCTGGCAATCACTGATGTTTTTACTGTTTCCATGGTTTTGCCTTTTCCAGAATGTCATAATAGGTGGCCTTTTCAGATTGGGTTCTTTCACTTGGTAATAAACATTCAGGGTTCCTCCATCTCTTTTCATGGCTCCATAGCTATTTTTTTTTAGTGGTGAATAATACTCCATTGTCTAGATGTACCAGGGTTAGTATATCCCATTCACCTTGTGAAGGATATGTTGGCTGTTTCCATGTTTTGGCAGTTATGAATAAAGATCTTTATATAAATAAAAAGGATGTTTATGTAAAATAAAAGTGTTTATAAGCATCTGTGTGCAGGTTTTTGAGTGGATTTAGTTTTCATCTTATTTGGGTAATTATCAAGGAATGTGATTGCTGGATCATGTGGTAAGAGAATGGTTATTTTTGTAAGAAACTGCCCATATGTCTTCCAGAGTGGTTGTACCATTTTCCATTCCCAACAGCAATTGAATGAGACTTGTGTTGCTCCACATCCTCACCAGCATTTGGTGTTGTCAGTGTTCTGCATTTATCCATTGATTGTGTAGCATTATCCGATCGTTTTAATTTCCAATTCCATCATGACATGTGATGTGGAACATCTTTTCATATGCTTGTCACGTGTGTATCTTTGGTAAGATATCTTCAGATCTTTTGCCCATTTCTAATCATGTTGTTTATTATTATTGAGTTCTTTGTCTCTTTTAGATAATAGTCCTTTATCAGCTATGTCTTTTGCAGATATTTTCTCCCAGTCTGTGGGAGAAGGACTTGTCTTTTACTCTGTTGAAGTTAGCTAGTATTTTGTTGAGAACCTGTCTATATTTGTGATAGTGTTCTGTAGATTTCTCTTTTTGTGGTACCTTTAATGCTTTTGGTATGATACTGGTCTCATAAACATTAATTGGGAAGTATCCCTCCTTTTTATATTGGAAGAGTTTGTGAAGAACTTTTTTTTTTTTGAATGTTTGGTATATTTCAGTGGTGAAGCCATCTGAACCTTTGCCTTTTTTTGTGAGTAGTTTTTTGATAACTAATTCAGTCTCCTCAGGTATAGGTCTATTCACATTGTGTATTATTTAGTCAGTTTTGTTAGTTTTTGTGTGTTTAGGAATTTGTCCATATTTTGTTTTCTAATATTTTAGCATACAATCGTTCATGATCTTCCTTTATAATCTGTTTGTTTCTTTAAGGTAGCTAGTAATGTCCTCTTTTTAATTTCTGATTCTAGTAATTTGAGTTTAGCTCTTTTTTCTTGGTCTAGCTTAAGATTGGTTAATTTCATTCATCTTTTCTTTTTTTTCCTCCAAATATGTTTATTTTATTTTTTCAGTGTTAAAAGATTAATTGTTCATGTGCCACACCCAGTGCTCCATGCAATACATGCCCTCCTCAATACCTACCACCAGGCTCACCCAACCCCCCACCCCCTCCCTTCCAAAACCCTCAGTTTGTTGCTCAGAGTCCACAGTCTCTCATGGTTCGTCTCCCCCTCTGATTTCCCCCAATCCCCCTTCCCTTCCTTCTCACAATGCCCTCCATGTTTTTCTTTATGCTTGGCACGTAAGTGAGACCATAAGATAATTGGCTCTCTCCTCTTGACTTATTTCACTCTGCATAATCTCTTCCAGTCCCGTCCATGTTGATAGAAAAGTTGGATATTCGTCCTTTCTAGTGGAGGCATAATATTCCATTGTATATATGGACCGTATCTTCTTTATCCATTCATCTGTTGAAGGGCATTTTGGTTCTTTCCACAGTTTGGCGATTATGGCCATTGCTGCTATATGAACATAATTTCATTCATCTTTTCAAAGAACTGACTTTTGGTTTCAGTGATTTTTCTTTATTTTTCTATTCTGTTTCATTAAATTTTACTATAACCTTTATTACTTCTTTCCCTCTGCTTCCTTTAGGTTTAGTTTTCTGTTATTTTTTTCTAGTGTCTTAGGTGAAGGGATATAAAATTTATTAATAGTATGATTGTACTGTTAGTAAAAGATGGAGGTTAAATTTTAAGAGAAAATACCTTAGAAAATTACAACAGGAAATGTTTTGATACCAAACTACTATTTTTAGAAACTTAGTGCTTTTTTTTTTTTTTTAAGATTTTATTTATTTATTTGACAGAGAGAGAGAGAGAGAGAGCAAGCACAAGTAGGGGGAGCAGCAGGCAGAGGGAGAGGGAGAAGCCAGCTCCCTACTAAGCAAGGAGTTCAATGCGGGGCTCGATCCTAGTACTGTGGGATCATGACCTGAGTCAAAGGTACTCGCTTAACAACTGAGCCACCTAGGCACCCTGGAAACTAGTGCTTTTATTTATTTTTAAGGATTTTATTTGTTTATTTGTCAGAGAGAGAGAGCACAAGCAAGAGAAGTGGCAGGCAGAGGGAGAAGCAGACTCCTTGTTGAGCAAGGAGCCTGATGCAAGACTCATCCTAGGAGCCTGGGATCAGGACCTGACAGATGCTTAACTGACTGAGCCTCCAGGCATCCCTAGAAACTTAGTGCTTTTAAAGAAGGGGTTAGTGTGTCAAGGGAGTGATTCTAGTGAAAATTCTTCTAGGAATATTTTAATATGAGTAATATAGTACCAGTGATTGAAAAAGGCTTCATGGAGTTTTAGTATTGGTATTCTGTTTGATAATGCTTTGAAGAGATAAATAAAGTTTTTATTTCTTCTCTTTTAAGAAAAAATCAGTGGTTCTGGAAATAACTCAGATATGATGGAAAACAGCAAGGAAGAGGTAAGACTAATTAGACGCATTTAAAAGATACCTAATAATTGCTAATAGCCGGCTAGAGTATGTGTTATCAGATTGCTTCTGTTTTGTTTTGTTTTTTTTTAAAGATTTATTTTTTTATTTTAGAGAGAGGAAGAGCATGCATGTAGCAGGGAAGGGCAGAGGGAGAGAGAGAGAGAGAGAGAGAGAGAGAGAGAAACTCAAGTACATTCCACACTGAGTGTGAAGCCCAATGGATGGCTCAATCTCATGACCCTTAGATATGACTTGAGCTGAAACCAAAAGTTGGACACTCAACTGACTGCGCCACCCAGGCACCCCAGATTGCTTCTCTTTAGTACATGCGTGTGTTATGCTGAAGTATTATGATACTTAATTTTGGGTAATTATTTATTTTTAGAAGGAGTTCATTGTTTTTATTATTGTGTGGTTCACTTTAGCAATGTACCTAAAGTCAGACAACTGAAGGCTTACTAACAGATAAGTATTTGAACATTATTATATTGCAGTAGTGGTGCTCAAGGTGGTTGTTATGAGCATGACTCCATCGTTCTGACATCTCTGAAAACTGGATATTTAGAGTATCTTAAGCATTATTATAGGTACCCATCCTGATGTCCTTCACTCATGATACCCAGGCCTATGCTATCTAGTATAAAAATTTTAATCCAAAAAATATATTTAGTGTCTCAAAGCAAATTGTAGAAAGTATTTTGTGCCATATGTTAGGATAGAGAAAATGACACAGTTTTTTTAGATCCTTAAAACTCCTACATCCATTGGGATCTGATTACTTCTGTACCTTTGTTTTGTCCCTGTTGACTTGAGTCAAGGTCATGATATAGTAGTGCACCCTCACCTACACCACAAAATTCAGTAGAAACAATTTAATAAAAACAACCAGGAAATTAATTTCAAATCAAGGAAGCCTGAGAATAAGTGAGAGTTTTTGAAATTCCTTTTAAAAAATATTTTAGACCTAAAAAATAATATCCCCTTATGTTACTATATCAGAGATCTTGGTATAGGGAAATAGTTAATTGTAGGGATGTTCTTTGAGAGTTGTATTCACTTTTTATTTATTTCTCACATTTAGGGAGCTAGCTCTTCAGAAAAATCCAAATCATCAGGATCATCACGATCAAAAAGGTTGGTTGATATTGAAGGGAAAACATTTTCAGATTGTTTTATTTTCTTTTTCTAAGAATAATAATCTCTAAATTTCAAGTGCCCTTGTTCTAACTAAATAAACTATTTTATACAAACATGCACATTAAAAACTGGACAGTATAGTATAATGAATTCTTTTGGATCCATCAATTGACTTCAACAATTATTGATTCATTCTGCCTTTGAATTTTACTGGAATTTTCCAAGGAGGATTTATTATGCCTTAGTGGTCTTTGCAATAAGTAGATCATTTTTTTTAGATCACATATGTGCTCAAAAAAAGGACAGAGGGAAAATTAAATGAATGCCTCATGAAGCAATATGGGTTTTTTAGGGTTATGTCAAATTTTCCAGGATGATGGGGAGGGGTAGCCATTATACTTATGAGGAAGTTATAAGGAGATCAAAGAGTGGTAAAAATAATTTTCTGTGTTAAATTGTCAAAACGAATTGTACATAAGGACTAAAACTACTTCTAATCATACTATAAAGCATAATATGCTGTAGAGTATAGATTTTATTAGAAGTTTGCAGTTTAAATGAATCTTGGAACACTGAAAAAATTAAATTAAAAAAGCATTAACAGTTGTATTATTCTATTGGGAATTTGTTGGTGGTTTTTGGTGTGTGTGTGTGTGTGTCTTTAAAGAAGGCTCCACACCCAATGTGGGGCTTGAACTCACAACCTGGACATCAAGAGTCAGATGCTCTATCGACTGAGCCAGCCAGCCAGGTGCCCTTGGCATTCATTGTTTCTTACAAGTGGGAATGTCTCCTAATAAACACAGCTTTATTTGAACTTACTCTCTAAAGTAATGATTCTTAAAGAGGAGGTCCCTTTATGATTCCTCCCCTGGTAGCTTTTTCAGAGTGAACATACCCTGGTCCTACCCCAGACCTACTGAATCATAATTTTCGGTAATACGGTACAGAGATGTGTGCTTCCGTAGGTGAGTCTGATATGTATCTTTGGTTAAGAGCCACTGTCCAATCTAAACATGTTCTTTGGTTATTATTCCAACTGTCAGAAATGTCCATAATTCTATGGACTTAATTCTTTCATAGGAAACCTTCAATTGTAACAAAGTATGTTGAATCTGATGACGAAAAACCTTTGGATGAAACTGTAAATGAAGATGGTTCTAATGAAAATTCAGAAAATGATATTACTATGCAAAGCTTGCCAAAAGGTAATGTGTATTAATTTTTCATATGAAGTTAAAGTTGAAGTGTATTTTTAAATTGTGTAATAAAATTGGGACTTGATTACTGTTCGCTTGTGTAATGAAACAAAGCTTGTATTTTAATAGTGGTTGTCTGGAGATGTATTAGAATGGTAATGAAAATGTGTGTTACTGAGGTTAAAAAATTAGAATATATGCAGTCAGCTTTAAAAAATAAAAACTTATTTTCTCTTTCCATTGGGTTTTAGAAAAGAGATTTTTGTTTCTAAATTGTATTCGAATCTGGAAGTTAGTTTAAATGTTCATATTAAGTTTTGGTTCAGCAAATTTAAATGTGCTTTCTTTATAGGAAAACATGAATATTCTTAAAACTTTAAGAAGACATTTAAAAATTTGGTTTAATCTTAACCGCATTCTTAAATTCTCTAAGACTGAAAGTTGAAGTTAATTATCAAAGGTAGATTTAGATGTATTTCTTGTAATTATCTCTTTAAAATGCCTGTCACATGCCTTTCAACTGTTGCAATTCTAACCTTAAAACCTCATTAATTAGATTGGGGGGAAAAAGTCATATGAAAATCTTGGACGTTTCATAGCCCACGTCTGAGAGCAATATGATTATATATGATAAGAGTAATGGTAAAGGTCTTGGTAATTTCATGGTGTTTCAGAGTCAAAAGTTTAGATTTTTTTCTTTATTAATATGCGGAAGTATCTTAGATTTTTCGAATTTATCCTCACAGATCATTGATAGCAGTGTTTACTAAACTTTGTTTTCTGTCTACATTTATATTTTTGCGACACATTTTTTGATTATGAAAGTTTAAGAAAATGGTGGGAAGGAGCATAAGACATTCATTACTTGACTAGAACAAATTAGGAGTTATAGTAGATGAAATAGGAAATGAGGAAAAGGAATGAATGAGAGAAAGTAGAAAGAAGGAAAATTGATGGGCCTAACATTTACTTGGCTTTGCAAAATCATCTGTGACAATTTTATGTAATGGTTGGTGGCTGAGGGCAGAAACAATGACTGAAGGAGTGTGAGTCCCATAGGCAGTGACTCACTTTGGATTGTTATGTTCTCAGTGGTTGTCACTGGGAGTCCTTATGATGGTCACTGGGTGAGCTAAGAAATAGGAATTAAAATCTTTCATTTAATGATACTGTGGAAGAAAGTTAGTATGGGATGTTTCTAACCTGAGTTAATCGTAATTCTCTCCCACCAAACCAAAAATAGACCCATTTCATAAGGTAGAATTTGGGTGATGATGATGATTATTATTACGCTATATTGAGTGTATATGGGTACTGGACTCTTACAGAACTAACTCATTTAATCCTCAAACCAATATTGTAAGGTAGTTACTGTTTCTACTTGTAGAAATATTTCAAGCTTTAAATTGAGAAACTGGGTCTGCTTGAATCCAAAGCTAGTGAGTGCTCTCTCCACTCTACTGCTTTGCTTCTATTCAGAGAATCTTCAGAAATAATTCTGTTTTTTCGTTCATTATAAATCTTGAGCTTTTTCAAATGCTATGGCTTCTCTGAGAGTATGTATGTGAAATGGTTGTTGTAAATAAAGTTTTTTTTGTGTGTAGATTATTTAAATTCACCAGTTTTTGTATAAACTCAATCCTCTATGCCTGCTTTCCCCTCCTTTTTTTCAGAGACTCAGAAATACATATAACTATATGTTATACCTTGCCAAAATCTGCTTGCTGAATATCGTAGGCCCATGTTTCAGGGAGACTGCCCCTGACAAGTACCAAGTTTTAATTTCTTAAATGTTGCCAATAATGCCCAATTACTAAGCCCAACAATGTAGGTAAATGTGAGACCTGGACCCTTTTTACTATGCTCCTACTTTATTTGCTCTTGAGAGATTATAATGAAAACTTAAATTAACAACCTGTCTTCTCAGTTCACACATTTTATAACTAAGAAAGTACGTTCTTTCTAAAATATTTCCTTAGAGACCAATAATTGATTTCATTCTACAGTTTATTGTTAGAGCAGTTGAGCTTAAATATTTTAAGGCAGTCTTCTGTTTTAAGACTCTCTAAGGACTTTTCAGGGTACTAAAAATTTGACATACTAGTTGGGAAATGCCTCAGAATAGGTATAGCAATAATAGCAGAATCAACTTCTCACATTGCCTTCCTCTGTCTTCCCCCAAAACAATATTAAAAAAAACCCCTTGCAAATCTTTTTCTGAGTTTGTGATTTGGATTATAAGAAGAATAGGATGTCTTTTTAAAATTTTCCTTCTGGTCCTTCTATTTTATAAACTTTATTGGAGCTTAGCAATGGTGTTCATACTCAAAACAGCTTTTGTGATAGGCACTATAAAAATTCAGAACTGGGCTGAGGCTTTCTACTTTATTCACACATTTCTGTTATAATCAGTTCATAATACCCCCACCCTATTTTTTATTCATTATATTCCAACAAGTAATCTTATTGCTGACACCTGGCCCTTTTACTATTTCCGTTTTATTTACTCTTGAAGAGGTCCTTACACAAGTATTGAAAGCTTGAAAGAACAAAATTATGTACCAGCAATGTTGGCTTTATCTGAACTGAAGTCTTGTACTTCATTTGCACATTTAATATGTGTAATGGTTTTTTAAATGAAATCATTCTAGGTACAGTGATTGTACAACCAGAGCCAGTGCTGAATGAAGACAAAGATGATTTTAAAGGGCCTGAATTTAGAAGCAGAAGTAAAATGAAAACTGAAAATCTCAAAAAACGCGGAGGTAAATACAAGTGAAAATGAAAACATGCGTTTAAATTGCTGTTTATGACCATATTGGAAAATCTGATGTGCTTATTAAAAATACCTCCACTTTTCTGCCCATTGTTTATTAAAAGCACTACTTAAAAATAACTTCTGTTTCTCTCTGAGCTCTGAAGCAGAAAAGGTTAAACATTTATCAAAATACCTTTGCCTTCAGTGGCTATAAAGTTATCTCAAGAAGCTTAGCATTTCCTTCTTGAATATTAGTTTTGTAATGCCTATATGCCAAAATACCATGTGTTCCATTTCACCCAGAAAGAGTTTCATATTTGGACAAAATCTTGCCTGTGGCCTTTGGGTAACTTTATTTATATCTCTATCTATCTATCTATCTATCTATCTATCTATCTATATATAGATATATATATATATCTTTATATGTCTATATATATATAATACATTGTATCTCAGTTACCTATGCCTTAGTATTATCTGGGGTGCTTGTTAAAAAATGCAAGTCCCTTAACTCCACTAACAAATTAGAATTTCTCGGAATGATGTCAAGAATGAGCCCCATTTTGTTCTTTTGTATATTAAAGTTGGAGATCAACTGATAAAAGGATGATAATGTAGAGATGAGTAGGAAGAAGGGAGTTAGAGCTAGTAACCTTCCTTCCAGCTGTCTGAGCCGTCTCTTCTTTTGTCTGTCTACCCCCACTTATACACACACCACATTGGCTAATCATCTGTAGAAACTTAGCATAAGGAGGATTCATTTAGAAATTTATGACAGTGGGGTATGTTTCCCATTTGTTTGTGTGTGATTTTTAAATAGTGCCTGTATATTTTTTTGGGCAGATTTATAGAGCCATAATCCAAGACTGTAAAAGGGACGAATCTCTAAAAAATAGAACATGACACTAAGTTTCTAAGTAGAAGTGTAATGGAAGCATGTCTGTTTAATATTTATCATGTTGTGAAATTATAGCATAGTACTTATATTGGTGAAATTTTGTGCAGATTTTTATTTCAGTGCTATATGATTATCTTGATGGAATTAGTAAAATATGTCTTGTGTTTGTTATATATATTTTTGGATTAAATAACTCATTAGGTTGTTGGAGAAAATCAAAGAAATGTTGTTTAGTCTGTTGTCCACAAGGGGGTGTTCTGCTCCTTTCAAGCATAGGGAAGATTTATGGAGAATGTAGTTCATATGGAAATGGTCATTGTAGCAAGGGAGCTCACTAAAGCTGAATAGTTTTCTTAAAAGAAGAGAATCAGCAAGTTGAAGGTGACCGTAGATATCAGTAGCAAGAATCCGGAGAATAGATAACTAAGTGTACTGCATTATATCAAAATTAATATATAAATGGTGTCTTTGGGGAGAGACTCTGGTGCAGTGTCCAGAATGTGTACAAAGGCCAAAAGGAGAATGAAAAAAGAACCACAGTTGTTGGGGAACTCATTCATAGTGCCATTTCACTATGCTGCTGGTATTTGGTTTGAGCTGATACATTTGGAACATTTTATTGAGTGTTCTGTGTAAGAATGTTTATATTATGGTTAATGAAATATGTATGTTTATAGACATATGGTAGCACCTAAATCTCTCATGTTAATTTTTGTCTTAATGATTTGCTACATCTTTAAACTATCAGAAATTACACAGGAAATTTAACTGCTTATATATGCATATGTGAATAACTAGTGATCTGAGGTGCTAAATTGCTATTTAATATTCAAGCTTCTTAGGAAAGTTAGTTCTAAAATTAAAGCCTAGTTTAGGAAACTATCAAGAAAGTAAACTGTGTATAAAATAATCTTATATTGATTTGAAAGAAAAATAAAGGTACAGCTGTATCCACCATTTCAGGAGCACTTTTTAAAAAACACCATAGCCTACTGACAACCTTTTCTCCAGTTTGTTAGAAAGTATATTTTACATCTAATTTTTCTATCTGACATAATAATTTAATTTAAATTCCAGTATAGTTAGCATACTGTGTTATATTAGTTTTAAGTGTACAACATAGCGATTCAACAGTCCCAAACATCACACAGTACTTATGACAAGTGTACTTCTTAATCCCCACTGCCTATTTTACCCATCCCCATATCCACCTCCCCTTTGGTAACCATCAGTTTTGTTTGCTATAGCTACGAATCTGTTTCTTGGCTTATCTCTCACTCTTTTTCTTTTGCTCTTTTTTCCCCTTAAATTCCACATATGAGTGAAATAATATGGTATTTGTTTTTCTCAGATTTATTTTCCTTAGCATTATACTTTCTAGTTCTAGCCATGTCATTGCAAAAGGCAAGATTTCATTCTTTTTTTATGGCTGAATAATACTTCATTGTGTATATGTACCATATCTTCTTTATCCATCTGTCAACGGATACTTCGGCTGCTTAAATAATTTGGCTATTGTAAATAATGTTTCTCTAAATACGTGCATGTGTCCCTTTGAATTAGTGTTTTTGTATTTTGGGGGTAAATACCCAGTAGTTCAATTACTGGATTGTAGGATAGTTCTGTTTTTATCTTTTTGAGGAAACTCCATATTGTTTTCCAGAGTGGCTGCACCAGTTGACATTCCTACCAACAGTGAAGAGGGTTCCTTTTTTTCCACAACTTTGTCAAACACTTGTTTTTCTTGTTTTTGATTTTAGCCATTCTCACAGGTATGAGATGATACCTCATTGTATTTATGATTTGCATTTTCCTGATAATGAGTGATGTTGAGCGTCTTTTCATGTGTTTGTTGGCCACCTGGATGTCTTCTTTGGAGAAATGTCTGTTCATGTCCTCTGCCCATTTTTTAATTGAATTATTCATTTTTTGGGTGTTGGATTTATAAGTTCTTTATATATTTTGGATACTAACCCTTTATCAGATATCATTTGCAAATATCTTCTCCCATTCTGTAGGTTACCTTTTAGTTTTGTTGGTTGTTTCCTTTTTTGTGCAGAAGCCTTTTATTTTGATGTAGTCTCGAGTTTATTTTTCTTTTATTTCCTTTGCCTCAGGAGACATATCTAGAAGTGTTATGATGGCACATGTCAGGGACATTACTGCCTTTGCTTTCTTCTAGGATTTTTTAAAATTTAAATTCAATTAGCCAACATATAGTACATTTGTTAGTTGTATATAACACCCAGTTAGGACTTTTTTTTAATTAAAGGTTTTATTTTTAAGTAATCTCTACACCCAACATAGAGCTCAAACTCACAACCTTGAGATCGTGAGTTGCACGCTCCACTGACAGAGCCAACCAGGTGTTCCTCTTCCAAGATTTTTATAGTTTCAGGTTTCACGTTTAGGTGTTTAATCCATTTTGAGTTTATTTTTGTGTATGGTGAAAGAAAGTGGTCCAGTTTCATTCTTTTATCAAGTTTTATCAAGTTTTCCCAACACCAATTGTTGAAGAGACTGTCTTTTCCCCACTGGATAGTCTTTTCTTGCTTTGTCAAAGATTAATCATATAATTATGGGCTTATTTCTGGGTTTTCCATTCTGTTCTATTTATGTGTCTGTTTTTGTGCCAGTACTATACTGTTTTGATTACTACAGCTTTGTGAATAATTTAAGTCTAGACTCGTGATACCTTCAGCTTTGTTTTTCATTTTCACGGTTGCTTTGGCTTTTTTGGGGTCTTTTGTGGTTCCATGCAAATTTTAGGATTTTTTTCTAGCTCTGTGAAAAGTGCTATACTGTGGTATTTTTATAGGGATTGCATTAAATGTGTAGGTTGCTTTGAGTAATTTTAGACATTTTAACAATATTTGTTCTTCCAATCTATTAGCATGGAATGTCTCCATTTCTTTGTGTCATCTTCAGGTTTTATCGTTAATGTTCTATATAATTTGTTCTCTTTAATCTATTAAAATGTGTTGAACTAAGAAATGAAAATGCCTCTTTTCCATTTACACATTATATTATAATCATTAAGATATTACATAACTAAAAGCAAAAAATGTAAAGCACATACATATAGAAACAACTACATAAAGTAACATTTCACCATTATTTAGTATTGGCTTTTCATCTCTCTTAAATGAAATACTGGTTCAGTCTTACTCCTCCATTCCCCCCCGCCATGATGATTATTTTTTTTTCATGATGATTATTTTGAAGTTTGTATGCGTGTGTGTATATTATTTTCATACATGTTTTTATATTTTTACTATACATGTTTATTCATAAAGCATTTATTTTTCACTTAAAATATATAAAGTAGTATCCTGTGTATATCCTTTTGCAACATTTCACATTCAGCATTGCTTTTGAAGTGTGTCCATCTCAGCGAATGTACATCTGGTTTTTTATTTTCCACTGCTCTATAGAATTTTCTTATGTGAATAAACCACTGTCCATGTCCCAAGTGGAAATTATTTCCAATTTTTTGTTTTTGAAGTTTTCTAGTTTCCTGCTCAGTGCTGCAGTGAATATTGTATATACGATTCTTTGTGCACATGTGGCAGAAATTCTCCGAAGGATTACTTAGTTTTGTTTAATTTTTGAGTGATATATGTACAAAAGCATATAGGTGCTTAATAATTTATTATGTTAACATTGGATGAACATTCATATTCTAGCTTTTATTAGTATATCTTAATGCAGTCATTATTTGAAATGAAGCACACTGTATTTGTTTCTGTTAAAACAAATACAGAATATGTGAGTACTCAAGATCAAACACGAATATAGGACAGTATGATATAAAAAATAAGCAGTTTATATAGTGAGTCTTCAAGTTCTCTATATTGTCTGGAAAAGTATGATGGTACCCTTAAAACTTGGTTAAACTTTTTTAACTTCTGCAAATAAGAATGTTTGTGATGTTCGGGTCCATGGTGATTTGGACCTAAAGAGTAAGAAAAAAACAAAATAGAAAATTGAGAGGTGGGAAATGTGTGTATTGTTTTGTTTTTTATTTAGAGATAGAGTTTATTCTTTTAATTATCTCCTTTTTATTTGTGAATGCAGGCATTTTCATTGGCCTGTTTGGAATCATAATCTATCATCTTCTATCAAGATCTTGGTTGCATATCAGAATCATTTGTTAAAACTAAAAAAAATAGTCTAGGAGATTTTCATTCAGTGGTTTTGGGGTGGGAATGGCTGTCTCTGCTTTTAAGAAGTTTCTTCAGATGATTCTGATGCTCAGCTCAGATTGTCAAGCACTGCTCTAAGCAAAACTAGGGATGAAAGTGAGGCAGAAGAGCTTTCCTCTTTGTTGCATTGGGTTATCTTCAGTCTGTTTTCCTGCAGACACTGTGGAATGGGGCTCTGCCTTCCCCTTCCTCCAGGTCATTCTCAGGTTTTGCTGCCAACATCGATAGATATACCTGCAAGTCTTATTTGTCCTTAATTGGAAATAGTAGACAGTGCTAATATGGAGTGGATAGTGAGAGAGACAGGTTAAGGGGGATTATGGATAGTATTGAAGTAAATCTGAGGTAAGAAATTGGTAATTTAAAGTTACTAGGTTTTCACGTACTATTTTGGGAGAGTCTTTGTAGACATTTTCATTTTGAGGATACCTAACTTTTAAGTATAAGGGTGCAAAAGACTTCCACATATGTCACTTGCTTCCCCATTCTTTAAAAACTGATAGTTAATTTATTTGCAAAGCAATAGCAAAATGAAAAAGAGCTCTTGACCCCTATTTTTAGAACTTCTCTTATGGAGTCTCTTCATGTTTTATCAAGTTGTTGTGAGAAATAGAGTTTGCATCTGTAAAAGGAAACAGATAAGGATTTGTAGTTCTGGAATTTTCCAAGGTTGTCATGTTTTTAGTAAGTCCAAAAAGTTATTAGCCTTTTGTGTCTAAAATGTCACTTTTCTAAGGATTATGAAGTATTTAATTTTCAGTATGAAAATTGCAAAATGCTGACTAAAGTAAATATCTTTTTTTATGTGTGTGTGTATGTCTGAATAATGGTCACTCCTTTCTCCTAGAAGATGGGCTTCATGGGATTGTGAGCTGCACGGCTTGTGGACAACAGGTCAATCATTTTCAAAAAGATTCCATTTATAGACATCCTTCACTGCAAGTACTTATTTGTAAGGTATGTAACAATCTGTTTATAATTCATTTTCCACAAATATTTGAATGTTTACTATGTGTTAGACATTAGGTTTACAGTGTCAGACTTTTGGTGCATAGTGATGAAGAGGATGGACGTGGTCTCTGTGTTTGGAGGGTTTATTTGTAATGGGGAGGACAGACGTTACAAAAAGCCCAGTAAGTTCCATGATCAGGGAAGTACTGTGTACTATAGGAACATACGGGAAGCCTGCGTACTCTCGGTAGAGGGACTTTATAACGGAGATGATATAACCTGGTATCTGAGCTATAAATAGGAATTAACCTGGTGAAGTGGGATTGGCTCAGCTATTCTAAGCAGAGGCAACATGGTATTCAAAGGCTGATAAGTGAAGCAGAGCAGGGTGTGTTGGCAAATCTAAAGAGTATACGTGTGCGCAGATGTATGTTTTATAACCTTCCCTCTCATGTATTCTAATTACCCAAATCTGAACTCTCCACGTGGGGCAGGGTTTTGACATAAGCTGGGGATGATAGAATTAAAAATGCTTCATATGTAGATAGTTTTAACATTCTATGTATACTTTTTTATTAGTAATACTTTGGAGTTAATTTTAAATATAATATCAAAGTTAAATGGTTTCCCTAACTCATTACTGCTAAGATTAATTCTGGGTTAGTTTGTTTCCCAGCATAATGCCTCATTGACATGCAGAAGCAGACCAAATTTTCCTCAGAGTTCCAGTTCTAGGTCTTTTTTTCTTTTTTTTAAAGGTTTTATTAATTTATTTCAGAGAGCACAAGCGGGGCAGAGGATCAGAGAGAGCTTGATCCCAGGACCCCAAGATCATGACCTGAGCTGAAGGCAGACGCTTTACCGACTGAACTACTCAGGCACCCCTTTAGGTCTTTCATTGTATGACTTTTTGATACAGACCTACTTAAGTGGACTAAATATACTTTTTCTTTTAGCAATTTGTGTCCCTCCATTCTTCGAATTCAGTTCAACCAGGAGCCTATTTAGGGGGACATGTAGCTTCTAGTTTTAAAATGGAATAGCTGAATTTCATATTGCTGGATTTGTAATGTGCATTTCCTTTCTCTTTTCTAATATATATAATTCTTTTTTTTCAAAGGCTGGTCTGTTGAGCCTAGCCCATTTTGGTAATCAGTACTTTTCATCACTGGGCAAGGAACCTTCCCTTTCTCCAGGCTTAGTGAAAATGAATTTGAAGTCAGTCAGACTTGGATTTGAATACCAGCTTTGCTTGTTACCTAATTGTATGACTTGAGGAGATTTACTTACATATTAGCCTTTTCTCTCAAATTGGGTGTAATACTTCCTGTTGTGCATAATATTTTGAGATTGAAAGAGAATGTAGCTTAATGTAGGATAATGTTGCTTAGCTGTACACATAGCAGCTGTTATATATGAAGGTTATTAAATATATAAAGTAGCAGCATCTAATACATCTTTACATAGAGGTTTAGTGTCTCGTCATATGAAATTAGAAACTTGATTTACCAAAATATTTTACAAATTTTATATAAGGAAGAGTGGCACGTGATGATATGGGAATCTACTTCAAGGAATTAATTTATTGAGGTATTTCTGTGTCTGGAAAATACTAGTATTGGGTAGTGTTGTGGTTTTGCTTTGATTCTCTAAAACACACACACACATTCCCTCTACTTTTTTTAATGACTTAATAATAAAGTTTTTGTCCTTTATGAGTGTTACCCATTTTGAATATAAAATTTCCCCTTCCCCTTTTCTTTTAATAGAATTGCTTTAAATATTACATGAGTGATGATATTAGCCGTGACTCTGATGGAATGGATGAACAATGTAGGTAGGTAATAAACCAAGATGAACTAAAATTCAGTATTGTCTACTTTTGGGGTGAAATTCTTACATAGTATGTTATTAGATCCATTTTTTTTTTGTAGTATCATCATTGATGTCTTTAATGGAAGGTTATTCTTTTCCACAAAACCTTAGGTTTATGTTTGTTTTACATTTCCATTTAAATTACTATTAAAATTCCTGGCAGGAAAATTTAAATTGCTTTAGTAATGAAAAAAATTTAGAGTGAGTTTAATTTTGGAATATTATTTTCATCTTCTAATAATTTCAGGTGGTGTGCAGAAGGTGGAAACTTGATTTGTTGTGACTTTTGCCATAATGCTTTCTGCAAGAAATGCATTCTGCGCAACCTTGGTCGAAAGGAGCTCTCTACAATAATGGATGAAAACAACCAGTGGTATTGCTACATTTGTCACCCGGAACCTTTGTTGGACTTGGTCACTGCATGTAATAGCGTGTTTGAAAATTTAGAACAGTTGTTGCAACAAAATAAGAAGAAGATAAAAGTTGACAATGAAAAGAGTAATAAAGTATATGACCATACACCCAGATTTTCTCCAAAGAAAAATAGTTCCAATTGTAATGGAGAAGAAAAGAAATTAGATGATTCATGTTCTGGTTCAGTAACCTACTCGTATTCAGCACTAATTGTGCCCAAAGAGATGATTAAGAAGGCAAAAAAATTGATTGAAACCACAACTAACATGAACTCCAGTTACGTTAAGTTTTTGAAGCAGGCAGCAGATAATTCAGAAACCAGTGCTGCTACAAAGTTACGCCAGCTTAAGGCTTTTAAATCTGTGTTAGCTGATATCAAGAAAGCTCATCTTGCATTAGAAGAAGATTTGAATTCAGAGATTCGAGCTTTGGATGCTGTAAACAAAGAGAAAAATACCAAAGAGCATAAGGTCATAGATGCTAAGTCTGAAACAAAAGTACGAAAAGGAGAAAAACCCTGTGCTTTAGAAAGAAAAGATATTTCAAAATCAGAAGCTAAACTGGCAAGAAAGCAGGTGGATAGTGAGAACATGGATCAGAGTATTACAATACAGGAACAAAGAGCAAATAAAAGTGGTGAACATAAGAAATCTGATAAAAAAGAAGAACCTCAGTATGAACCTGCTAACACTTCTGAAGATTTAGACATGGATATTGTTTCTGTTCCTTCCTCAGTTCCAGAAGACATTTTTGAGAATCTTGAGACAGCTATGGAAGTTCAAAGTTCAGCAGATAATCAGGGAGATGGCAGTAGTGGAACTGAGCAAGAACTGGAGAGTTCTGTAAAATTAAATACTACTTCAAAAGACAACAGAGGAGGTATTAAGTCAAAAACTACAGCTAAAGTAACAAAAGAATTATATGTTAAACTCACCCCTGTTTCCCTTTCTAATTCTCCAGTTAAAGGTGCTGATTGTCAGGAAGTACCACAAGATAAAGATGGCTGTAAAGGTTCTGGTCTGAACGCCAAGCCAGAGAACTGTGGACTTGGACAGGAAAAGAATGACAGTGAGCATTTATTTGAAAGTGAAGTTCCATCACTTTCAGAAGAATCTGATCTTCGCAGATCTCCACGTGTAAAGACTACTCCCTTGAGGCGACAGACAGAAACCAATCCTGCAACATCTAATTCAGATGAAGAAAGTAATGAAACAGTTAAGGAGAAACAAAAACTATCAGTTCCAATGAGGAAAAAGGATAAGCGAAATTCTTCTGACAGTGGTATAGATAATCCTAAACCTAATAAATTGCCTAAATCTAAGCAGTCAGAGATTGTGGATCAGAATTCAGATTCTGATGAAATGTTAGCAATCCTCAAAGAGGTATCCAGGATGAGTCACAGTTCTTCTTCAGATACTGATATTAATGAAACTCATACAAATCATGAGAAAACCTTATATGATTTAAAGACTCAAACAGGGAAAGATGATAAAGGAAAAAGGAAACGAAAAAGTTCTACTTCTGGCTCAGATTATGATATTAAAAAAGGCAAATCAGCTAAGAGGTCTATAATTTCTAAAAAGAAACGACAAAACCAGTCTGAATCTTCCAATTATGACTCAGAATTAGAAAAAGAGATAAAGAATATGAGTAAAATTGGGGCTGCCAGAACAACCAAAAAAAGAGTTCCAAATAAAGAAGATTATGATTCTTCTGAAGATGAAAAACACAGAAAAAAAGGAATGGATAATCAAGGGCAGAAAAATTTGAAGACTGCACAAGAAGGATCATATGATGATGCTGAGATGAAACAAGAGAGAGAAAATTTCACTCCACCAGAAGGCACAGTGGATAAAGACAGGACCAACATGGACTTAAGAGATCGAATTTCTAAGAAGCAACAATTAGGTGTTTCTTCTGATGGTGCTGATAAGCTGCCTTCAGGGAAAGAAGAGAGTTTTAATTCTCCAGAAGACAAAAAAGTTGCTGAAACTAAAGAAAAGAATAAGCATTTGAAAACCAAATCATGTAAGAAAGTACAGGCTGGCATAGCTGACATTGCTGAGAATTTCCCAAAGAAAGAGCACAGTGATGAATCCTCTGAAGATGATAAAAAGCAGAGCAAAAAGGGAATTGGAGTAAAAGAGAAGAAAACTACAGACTTGAAGAAAAATGTAATTAAGATGGAACAACAGTATGAATCATCATCTGATAGCACTGAGAAATTACCCGAGGGGGAAGAAATTTCGCGTTTTCCTAAAGTCATAAAACAAAATAAGAATGGCACAACTTATGGGGAAAAGAAAAGTAAAAAAATAAAAGATAAGACTTCTAAAAAGAAGGATGAAGTGTCCGATCATACTGAGAAAATACAGGGAAAAAGAGATAGTTGTGACTCTTCAGAAGACAAAAGGAGTAAGAATGGGGCATCCAGTAGAGTGAAGAAAAGATGCAACTTGCCTGAAAAGAGTTCGAGGAAGAGACAAGATTGTTCGTCATCTGATACTGAAAAATACTCCATGAAAGAAGATGGTTGTGATTCTTCTGATAAGAGACTGAAAAGAATAGAACCGAGGGAAAGAAGAAATTTAAATTCAAAGAGAAATACCAAGGAAGTACATAGTGGCTCATCATCTTCTGATGGTGAGGAAAGTTCTGAAGACAATAAAAAGCTGAAGAAACAGAGAACTTCAGCCAAAAAGAAGACAGGCAGTGTCAAGGAGAAAATGAGAAACTCCTTAAGAACAAGCACTAAAAGGAAGCAAGCTGATATTACATCATCATCTTCTTCTGATTTAGGAGATGATGATCAGAATTCTGTAGACGAGGGGAGCAGTGATGAGCAGAAAATTAAGCCTGTGACTGAAAATTTAGTACTGTCTTCACATACTGGATTTTGCCAATCATCAGGTATGCAAAAATAAATAAATTCATAATTTATGCTTTTATTCTCTTAAATAACTACATTGTTTAATTTTCCCTGAAGCCAATCAAATGGAAGGTTACTGTTTAGGAAAAGGCTCTTTAAAAATTCTTTAAAGATTTACTAAAAAGCTTTCATTTATTTTTATGCCATCATTGGAAGGTATTCCAAATATCATTAGTATTCTGTATCAGATATACCCAGTTTGTTGGGGAGGTAACAGAATTTCTTTACCAATGTTTAGTGCTTTTTTCTGGAGTAATAAATAGTTTACGAAGGAAAATCAGACCTGTGCCAGTAGTTCAGTAGGTATATATTTATGTAATGGAGATGTGTGCTTGGTATTGGCACAACATAGTGTGTGGAAGTTTTAACTGCCTTGCCGTGCATATGACTTTTTATGTAATGTCTGTACCCAGTGTGGGACTTGAATTCACAATCCCGAGATCAAGAGTTGCATGCTTTTCCAACTGAGCCAGCCAGGCACCCCTGCATATATGTGACTTTTTAAATTGGACAGATTAACTTTGTGTCCAGTGAAATTCTCTGAAAATTTTATATTTGCATCATTAAACCCACTGCTGCTGCTTGTCAATTTTTTCTAATTGCGTGAACAGATGTTTCTGTCTATAACAATAACAAAAGAAAAATCTAAAATGTAGGGGAATTACCTTACCCTGAGGAGATAGAGAACTAGGACAATTAGGGTGTGGGTCAGTCAGTGATACCCCCCAAAAAAGAGTTATAAAAGTAATTTTTATCACTGTTGCAGTTCTTAAAAATCAGTTGTATAATACATGTGCATATGTCACTTGCATTGTGTTTTTTAAGTTAGAAAACCTGTCAGTTAACTAGGGACATGTTAAACTTATTCATTCATTCATTCTAAACATTTATTTATTTGTATTCCAACTCCAGCTGCTTATTTTATTTCTTTAAATTTTAATTCCAGTACATATAACATACAATGTTATATTAGTTTCAGGTGTACAGTATAGTGACTCAGCAACTCTATATATTACTCAGTGCTCATCATGATAAGTGTACTCTTACTCCCCTTCCCCTATTTCACCCATCCCCTTCTTCCTCTTTGGTAATCATCAATTTGTTCTCTGTAGTTAAGAGTCTGTTATTTTGTGTTTGTGTTTTTTCTTCATTTGTTTTCTTAAATTCTACATATGAATGAAACATTAGGTATTTGTCTTTCTCTGACTGACTTATTTAGCATTATATTCTCATGATCCATCCATGTTGCAAACAGTAAGATTTCTTTCTTTTTTATGGCTGAGTAATATTCCATTGTATAGATACATACCACATCTTCTTTATCCATCTATTGTTGGACTTTTGAGTTGTTTCTGTAATTTGGCTATTGTAAATAATGTTGCAATACACTTTATAGGGATGTTTATATCTTCATGAATTGGTGTTTTTCTCTTCTTTGGGTAAATACTAGTGGAATTACTGGCTCATACAGTCATTTTATTTTTAATTTTTTAGGAGTGTTCATACTGTGTTCATAGTGGCTGCACCAGTTTGCATTCCCACCAACAGATTCCTTTTTCTCTACATCCTCACCAACACTTTTATTTCTTGTCTTTGATATCAGCCATTCTGACAGATGTGAGGTGATAGCTCATTGTGGTTTTGATTTGTATTTCCCTGATGATGAGTGATGTTGAGCATCTTTTTATGTGTCTATTGGCCAGCTTTATGTCTTCTTTTGAAAAATGTCTGTTGATGTCTTTTCCCCATTTTTAATTGGATTATTTGTGGGGTTTTTTGGTGTTGAGTTCTATAAGTTCTTTATATATTTTGGATGCTAGCCCTTTATTGGATATATTGTTTGCAAGTATCATTTCCTATTCTGTAGGTTGTCTTTTAGTTTTTTTTTTTAAGATTTTGTTTATTTATTTGACAGAGACACAGCGAGAGAGGGGACACAAGCAGGGCGAGTGGGAGAGGGAGGCTTCACACTGAGCAGGGAGTCCAATGTAGGGCTCGATCCCAGGACCCTGGGATCATGACCTGAGCCAAAGACAGCCACTTACCGATTGAGCCACCCAAGTGCCCCAGCTGTTTTTTAGTTTTGTTGATTGTTTCCTTTGCTGTGCAGAAGCATTTTATTTTGATGTCATCCCAATAGTTTATTTTTGCTTTTGTTTCCCTTGCCTTCAGAAGACATATCTAGAAAAATGTTGATATGGTAGCTGTCAGAGAAATTACTGCCTAAGCTCTCTCTTAGGATTTTTATGGTTTCAGGTTTCACATTTAGGTCTTTAATCCATCTTGGATTTATTTTTGTGTATGGTATAAGATAGTGGTCCAGTTTCATTCTTTTGCATGTTGCTGTCCAGTTTTCTCAACACTATTTATGGAAGGGATTGTCTTTTTCCTATTGCATATTCTTGCCTCTATTGAAAAAATTAATTTTATTGAAAATTAATTGACCGTATAATGTTGAATTTAATTCTGGGTTTTCTGTCCTGTTCTGTTGATCTATGTGTCTGTTACTGTACCAGTACCATACTGTGTTGATTACTACAGCTTTGTAGTATATCTTGAAATCTGGGATTGTGATACTTCTGTTTGCTCTTCTTTTTTGAGATTGCTTTGGCTATTCAGTATTTTGTGGTTCCATACAAATGTTAAGATTATTTGTTCCAGCTCTGTGAAAAATGGTGTTGGTATTTTTTTTTTTAAGATTTTATTTATTTGTCAGAGAGAGAGAGAGAGAGAGAGAGAGCACAAGCAGGCAGAGAGGCAGGCAGAGGCAGAGGGAGAAGCAGGCTCCCCGCTGAGCAAGGAGCCCGATATGGGACTCGATCCCAGGATCCCAGGATCATGACCTGAGCCGAAGGCAACTGCCTAAGGCGTCCCTGGTGTTGGTATTTTGATAGTAATTGCATTATATCTGTAGATTGCTTTGGGTAGTAAGGATATTTTAACAGTATTTGTTCTCTCAGTCCGTGAGCTTGGAAATCTTTCCATTTGTTTGTATCATCTTCAATTTCTTTCATCAGTGTTTTATCATTTTCAAAGTACAGTTCTTTCACCTTCTTGGTTAACTTTATTCCTAGGTATTTTATTTTATTTTTTAAAAGATTTTATTTATTTATTTGACAGAGAGAGAGAGACCACAAGTAGGCAGAGAGGCAGGCAGAGAGAGAGGGGGGGAAGCAGGCTCCCCGCTGAGCAGAGAGCCAGATGCCAGGCTCGATCCCAGGACTCTGAGATCATGACCTGGGCCGAAGGCAGAGGCTTTAACCCACTGAGCCACTTAGGCGCCCCAGTATTTTATTATTTTTGATGCAGTTGTCAATGGGACAGTTTTCTTAATTTGTAATTCATTGTTAATAACATTTGTACATCATTGTTAGTGTATAGGAATGCAGTGGTTTTCTGTGCTTTGATTTTGTATCATGTGACCTTACTGAATTCATCTATCAATTCTAGTAGTTTTTTGGTGGATTCTTTAGGGTTTTCTATATATGGTATCGTGTCATCCACAAGTAATGCAAGTTTTAGTTCTTCCTTACTAATTTGGATGCCTTTTATTTGTTTTTGTTGTCTAGTAGCTGTGGTTAGGACTGCCAGGACTATGTTGAGTAAAAGTGGTTTGAATGGACATCTTTGTCTTATTTCTGATGTTAGGGGAAAAGCTCTCAGTGAACTCCATGGTGTACGTGGAGTATGATGTTGGCTGTGAGTTTTTCACATATGGCCATTATCGTGTTGTGGTATATTCCTTCTAAACCTACTTTGTTGAGAGTTTTGATCATGAATGGATTTTATACTTTGTCAGATGCATTTTGCATCTGTTGAAATGATCATACGTTTCTTATCCTTTCTCTTATTGATATGCGGTATCACATTGGTTGTTTTGCAAATATTGAACCACCCTTGTAGCCCAGGAATAAATCCTACCTGATCATGTGAATGATTTTTTTTAATGTATTGTTGGATTCTGTTTGCTAGTGTTTTCTGGAGGAGTTTTGCATCTATGTTCTTCAGAGTTCTCTTTTTTAGGAATATCTTTATCTGGTTTTTGTATCAGGGTAATGCTGGCCTCGTAGAGTAAATTTGGAAGCTTTCATTTGTCTTCCATTTTTTTTAATAATTTGAGAAGAATTGGGTATTAATTTTTTAAAATATTTAGTAGAATTCACCTGTGAAGGCATGTGGTTCTGGACTTCTGTTTGATGTGAATTTTTTTTTTTTAAAGATTTTATTTATGGGGCGCCTGGGTGGCTCAGTGGGTTAAAGCCTCTGCCTTCTGCTTGGGTCATGATCTCAGGCTCCTGGGATCGAGCCCTTCATCGGGCTCTCTGCTCAGCAGGGAGTCTGCTTCCCCCTCTCTGTCTTGCCTGCCTCTCTGCCTACTTGTGATCTCTCTCTCCCTCTCTGTCAAATAAACAAATAAGTAAATCTTTTTAAAAAATTAATATTTTATTTATTTGACAGAGAGAGAGAGAGCGAGCACAGAAGGGGGAACAGCAGGGAGAGGGAGAGGGAGAAGCTTGCTCACCTATCAGGAAGTCTGATGTGGGGCTCTATCCCAGGACCCTGGGATCATTCCTGAGCTGAAGGCAGACGCTTAATGACTGAGCCACCCAGGTGCCCCAAAATGGGAGTTTTTTGAATACTGATTCAATTTCACTGACATACTTTATTTCCTTTTATTTTGTGAATCCTTAACTGACTTTTTTTTTCCTTAACTGACTTTTACTGGTATACTTAATTTTACTACTTTAGTGCTACTTACTTTTCTAATTATGGTCTTACCTTTCCACTCAGAGAACCTCCTTTAATATTTCTTGTACGGCTGGTTTAGTTGTGATGAATTCCTTTAACTTTGTTTGTCTGGGAAACTCTATCTTTCTTTCAATTCTGAATGATTGTCTTGCTGGAGAGAGTATTCTTGGTTGCAATTTTTTCCTTCAGCACTTTGAATATATCATGCCAGTCTCTTCTGGTCTGCAAAGTTTCTTCTGAAAAATATGCTCGTATCTTTATGGAATTTCCCTTGCTTGTACCTGTTTTCTTTTCTCCTGTTCTTTTAAAAATTCCCCCTTTATCACTACATTTTCCTATTTTAATTACTATGTGTCTTGGTATGGACTTTTTTGGATTGGATTTTCTTTACCCTGGATATTTCTTGGAACTGATTACTTTAGATGAAAAAAAAAAGAAGATAATTTTGCTTGGGAATTAACACATCTAAAAATTGGCCTTTCTAAAAATGCTTAAGCAGAAAAGATTATGAAGGGTGTTGAGAATAAGCACTATAGAAAGTACTGTGTTTCAAGATAAATTTGGGTGTGAGCCAGAGATAAATGGCATTCCTTTTACTTTATTTTTTAAAAAGATTTTATTTATTTATTTGTCAGAGAGAGAGAGAGCATGCAAGCAAGGGGGTAGCAGGCAGAGGGAGAAACAGGCTCCCATTATTTTTAAAAACACCAGAAGAAACATATAAAACTAAAATGGGGCTGTATTATAAATATCAAGTGGGCCATTTAATCTAAATATTAGAGGAAGACTTAGAAGAACAGGTAAAGTTTGAACTCAGCTTTGAAGGATGTGCCAGATTTTGAAAAGTGCAATAGAGGAATGACAGTAATATTACTAGTAATATTTCCTTTGAAAATTGGTCTGCTTGAGGTATTTATTGTGAGTTTGGTAGGATATTCTAAGATTTATTTTTACCTTTCTGTGTTTGGCATATTTCTGTCCTGAATCTATAGCTTTCCTCTGTTCTTTATGGATCTTTTTCCTCCAACATTTTCTCCCTATATTTTATTATAAAGCAATTTTCTTTTTTAAAAAGACTTCTTTATTTATTTTAGAAAACAAGAGAACTTGAGTTGGGGGAGGGAGAGGGAAAGAGAGAGAATCTCATGGAGGTTACATGGTTAGCACGGAGCCTGATGCGGGGCTCATTCTCATGACCCTGAGATCATGACCTGAGCTGAAATCAAGAGTCAGACACTTAATTGACTGAGCTACCCAGGTGCCCTCAAAGCAATTTTAAATATACAGGAAAGTTTCTGTCATTAACATTGTACTGTTTGCTTTGTCACATATCTGTTTATATATCCTTCTATTTATCCATCAGTGTACCTAATTTTTTTTTTTTTTTGCCTTTTAACTGTTCATTTTGAATTAATTATAAATTCACAGGACATTGCAAAAGAAAAAAAAATATACAGGGAGGTCTTGAACAATACCCTTCATTCAGTTTCCCCCAGTGGTGACATCTTGTATAACTGTAATACAGTATCAAAACCAGGAAGCTGAAGAGTTATTGCAAGTTACCAGTTTTTCATGCACTGACTTGTTTGTGTGTGTATGTATATGTAAGTATAGTTCTATGCAGTTATCACATGTGTGGCTTTGTATAACCAGTACTGCAACCAAGATACTGAACTATTCTATTACCACAAAGTTCCCTTGTGCTACCCCTTACACACATCACCTTGCTTATTCCCATTCTTAACCCCTGGCAAGTGTTAATTTCATTTTCATCTCTAATTTTGTTATTTTGGAGTGGAATCATGAAGTGTGTAACCTTTAGAGATTAGCTTTTTTCACTCAATGTAGAGCCCTTGAAATTCTTGATGCATTTCAAAATAAATGGTAAATAAACATGAGCATACTATTCCCTAATTACATCAGCTTACATAGTATTAATTAGAGGTCACTATATAAGTTTGTTTTTGAGATAAAATTTATATAAAGAGCACAAATCATTAACCTCTTTAGATTTTTATTTTTATTTTTTTTTTCCTCTTTAGATTTTTAATCAAAGGATAGCAGTGTAGCTTTTTAGAAAGAAATCAGTTTTACTATACTTGAATATATTTTTTGGTAATTCTGATCATGACTAGGATACAGATTTAAGTATATTTTAGTTGCTACTACCAAAATATTAATAGCAATTTTGCTATTCTTCAATTTAACAGGATAAGTCATCTGTTAACTTTAAACTTAAAATGGATCACTACAAAGCTTATTTCAGCAAGAAAGTTATGGTACTGTGATGCCAAATTGATGAAGACTTGTTACTTGGAAGGATTAGCTTTAAAACTGTTGTATTCTGGGTAGGAACTTTGAAATATATAAAATCCAACTGTTGTTTTACTGCTGGCACTTGATAAAATCCCCATTGTGCTTTCCCTATTCATTTTTTTACTCATGTTTTGGATCTAGAGTACAGTTTAGAATCCACTAGTTGTTTTGACGTTTTTGGCTTTCGGTTTTATTTTACATGATTTTACTTATATAGATAATTTAAAGCTAATTTTAAGTGCACTTTTTTCCCCTCAAGGAGATGAAGCCTTATCTAAATCAGTGCCTGTCACAGTGGATGATGATGATGACGACAATGATCCTGAGAATAGGTATGATTCCATCTGTAAGGACTTTAAAAAGATTATAACACACCCTAGGCGTGGGCACAAACAGCAGCAACGGAACCGCAAGCCGGTTGTAAAAACCAGGAGTGCCTGCCTTAGAAAGACTCGCTCACAGTCTTCCTGCAAGTTTGAAAGAAAGGCCAGAAAATGGGCTAAAACTCAGAAACCTTAAGAGAAAGTAAATATAAATATTAACACACCTAGCATAGGGTGTGTTATAAATGCAGCACTGTCAATTTTACGTTCCCATGTAAACTGTGATAATTTTTGAGAATATTTTAATTTCGGCAGATTATTTTATTGATGAAAATAAATCATATCTCAATAAATTGGTGACAACAGACATCTCTCTCCTCAATATCTGATTATTGTTTTTAATTGCCATCTAATATGGTGGTCCTGTTTATTAAGACCCATTCAAAGTGATGAAAAGGAGATTGCTCTGATATGTAAGATTAAGAAATTCTTTTCAAAATAACTATCAGTTTACAAAGTGTCCAGATTGATTTGGATTTTAACCATTTTTCAAATAAAATAGATAGTATGATAGTATTAACTTTAATAAGACTTAAACAGTAGATTAGAAGTAAACAGTGTAGCCTTTACAGATTCACTTAACCTAAGGGATGGGCTGGGAGAAGAAAAAATAGAAAGACACACCCATATCCTAACAATGATGAATAATGGAAATATATTAAAGAATATAACCCTAATTTTTTTTTACCTATCTTTTAAACACTTCCTGAAACAGTATATTCCACACTCATAATCTTCAACAAGATCGAGTGGTGTAGTAGGTGGAATTTTAGGATAATGGGAATAAGAATATCTGATTTCTAGTTCTAACTTCTTTAATTGTGTGATTGTGTGCAAATGACTTAACTACTCTACCAAAATTTTCTGATTTCTAAAATGAAAGGTTTGGATAAAATTTTCCCTGATTAATTCTAACAGCTATTATCAGTGATAGACTTGATGGTTTTACTAAAGACCACTGTATTAACCATCTATTTATTCCTAATAGTAAGTTATAATATTAAGAAAACGTGAAAATATGCATGTAATTTTTGTGTCATAATTTTGTAGGATATTAACTTTGAGTTAGTAAATGCTGTGGGCCGGCTGTTATTCTAGCTCTGTTTTCTATATCTTGATGCTGATAGGGTTTTCTCTTTTTAAGATCAGCATTCTTCTAATAGGAGAATGTTTTTATTAAGGTAAACGAACAATTTTATCTTGTACTTTTAAATAGAAATCAATCATGGGCACAGTGATTCAGATGCTGCGTACCTACTTACTTTTCTTATTAAAAAATATATGTATCCATTTATTTTATGAGATGGGGTGGGGTCCAAAATGGATTGGTAAAGGCATGCATTTTATTCATCAGCAGTTTTTATAGTACATGATCATAGCAAGATTATGAAAGCATTTAAAAAATCTCTTTTAAGATGCTTTATTTCCTCTTTATTTAGACTACTAATTTGTTTTCCTATAAACCATGAGGACTCAAATGTTATTAAAAGGCTAATAATGTTTAAAGCATGCGATTTTCTATTTTAATTATATACGTGATGAACCTTAATCTCATATTTAGCCACCAAATGAGTGTCATTGAGGTATGATAATTTTATATTTGTGTTAGAACTTGTCAAAATATGAATATTTTCATCTTTTAAGTTGCTTGATTATATCTCTCTGTAACTGGCAGATATTTTATTGGAAGGTATATTTAATTCCATCTTGTATTTTTGATTTAAAAATACAACACTGTTCAGTACTTTTGAGAATTTAATTTTATCTTGAATATGTTTTTCTTCATACTTATTTCAATGTGCCTTTATAAAATATATCATTAATAACTTGTTTCACTTTCAACATACCAAAGAGGTATCTAACACCCATGATGGGCATACAAATACTTTCTGGAACTGTTTTAGCATAGATGATGTATTTAAGCATATTTGAATATGCACTAAGCGACTTTTGAAAATTTATTTGCAGATCATGATTAAGTCTTGGAATTATAGTTACCAATTTCACATTTTTGAGTAGGATGTATTTCAGTACACAGCATATTGTAATTGTGTGTAAATTTGTACACAATTGTGTAATTGTGTATAAATTGTGTATACATTTCATATACTTTGACTTTTTAGCAATGTTGTTAATACATTTTCAGTTTTGACATTTATGAAGAGGTGAATAGTGTATTAATGCCAATGCTTAAGTATTTGGATGCAATAAATTTCTACAAAACTTTTTTCTTGTTCAAGCATTTAATTTTAATTATTAACGCATCTTTTCATGAAAGTTGAAAGAATTTGTTAAAATCAAGATATGGAGGGTACTTTGTAGCCAAAGAAGTTTTGATATTTCTGATATTGAGGAAGTAAATACTTTATAATTCCCTAAACATATATACTTATTTATGGGAGAGTTTTACAGTGGATTTCACTACTGTTTCTGTTTTTAAAGCTATGATCGTTTTTGGGGTCATTTAGAAAACTTAGTCATGTCCTGAATAGTAGGTGTGAATATATAAATTTGTTTAGCATACTGTTATGTAGCATCATTTATATTTGAAAGTAAATGTATGCTGTTGTGAGATAGTGGTCTAACTTGTAAATTAATTTCTGTTTAATTGCATTTATTTAATAAACAATGAAAAATATAGGTTGATTGGTAGTTTAACTTTTTTTTTGGTTGAACTTTTTAGAAAAAAGTGTAAATAGTAGACTAACTTTATAGTTTCAATTTTGTATAATTGGGAATTTACTTAGAATTTTATAGCTTAGACTTTATGTACTTTTTGAAAGGGAGAATAATATGAAATAGTATGTCAGGTTATTTAAATTACACATGTAACTTTAAAGTCAGTTATTTTAATTTGCCATTATGTTAATGTTGCCTTTCAAATGCCTATTGTGTTTTAGATTGGCTCTTTCATTGAAAAAACATTTATTTATGTAATTTTAAAATTATGGCTGCATTTCTACAGTTAGCTGGCATTAAAAATACATTATGATTCTGTAAAAGTGATACTTTACCTACACTGTGAATTAGCCTCGGTGATAAGATGTGTTTGTTAAAAAAAAAAGAAAAGAAAAGAAAAAAAAGATGTGTTTGTTGAAGTTTAACAGTGTTAGTGTTGAGGATCATTAAACCAGGCTTGTCGTCAGAGGTTGCATACTAAATCAGTGAGGCGTCCATTCTCTTTGAAAAATAATTATTTTCAGTATGTTCTTTATTTGTAGATTTTTTCCTAAGCATTCTTTTTTTTTTAATTCCAATTTGACTAAAAGCTCAGATTTTTATATGGATACCCTACCCTAGCACACACATAAAAACATTTACCTTCTATTTGAAGAATGCTTAATTGGGTCTAATAATTCTCCGTAGTTTTATCATAGTGTCTTTCTTAGTGGGGCTAAATGCTTACATAGAAGCAAAATTTGATGTGGAGATTGCTTAAAGGTATTGTCTATTTTTCATAGAAGTTCTATTTAATTATAGTGGGACTACACTGTAGCCTTAAAAATTTCCAATTATTTTGTTAATTTGGTAATACTTCACTTTTCAACTGGAAAATATACAAATGATTGTTTTTTCCCTACTGGTTTGGTGGGGGTATTCTGTTGATAAAGGTTCTATAATATTAATTCAGCATATTTTCAGAAGTATTTAATTTTTCCTGGATGTTCATGCTAATGAAGATATTTAATGATTGTTTACCTAATTTCAGCAATGTTTAATGGGTTGAGTATATCTCAAGTCCTTTCAACAAAAAACTTTTCATTTAGTTTCCATTTTAAATACTTTTCAGAATGTTCATCTTCTACACATGTCTTTATTCTTTATATGAATTTGCTAAATCTGGAATAATTTTTCTCTGTGAAATGTTTTTTTTTTTTCATGGTGGTCCTATTTGGTTATGAAAATTGCCTTGGTTCTCCTTTATTGTTTTGAAAAACAAAGCTAGCATTTTAAATGAAGCATTTTACTTGTTTTTATGTTTGAGTAAGGGTTTTAAGTGTGTGGCAATTTTAAGGTAACTCCCGTTTCAATTTACTGTGTTTTTATAGTGCAGGTAAGTATTGTAAGTCATTTAAGTATATATAGGTGTCTAGTCTGTATATAGGATCCATTTGTAGATAACTAAACTGGTTGTAGCCATAAGATCTCTTTCTCATGCTAGGATTTTCAGCAAGGAAATAAACATGGTCAGTAGTGGTGATCTCTCTGCTTAAGGTTTAAATGTTATATTTAGCCTTTTTTCCTGTTCTCTGTTCTTTGGTGATATTGGGACTTCTAGAGAATGGAAGATAGGACCCCCCACCCTTGCAAAGAGAGTTTGCATTTTCTAGTGTTAGCAAAAATGATTCATTTTTCTGACTTAATATATGTCTCCTTTGTCTTTAGCTTTGAAGTTTATAAATAAAAATGAGAGGTCAATCTTGTTTTTACCTTTCAAGTATAAGAAAATATTAAACTAGTTCTTTAATATGATCAAATTTTCCAAATTTATATCAATGTTAATATAATTTTTCTTAAAATTTCTTTAAAACCGCTTTAGATTTTGCATAAAATCAGGGAATGCACATTTTATAATTTGAATTTATTCAAACATTATAGCCTGTGTAAAAATTGTTAATAAACCGTGGATTCTTAATTTCATACAGCTTATATATTTCTACTAAGATTTGTTTTTAAAGTTATTTGATACTAATGTTCCTGGTACCCTCACTAAAAAGGAAACAGTGCTGTTTTTCAGTAACTGCAAGCATTGTAGGACATGACTAAAAAATGTTGGAAACCATTGTTTAGCTTTTTGAATATTTAGTTACCTCATAATTATCTCATAAACTCCACAATTTTTGGGTACAGCTCATTATGCCTTTGTCATTTTTTATAGAAGGGTTCATATCAAGAATACTAATTTTGAACTAAGGAGTTAAAAAATATTAATACAGATTTTGAAGATGAGGAATTCCATAGTAATTCTATGAAGTATTTTAGTTTTTTTAAAAACATTTTTTAATTTAAATTCAATTAGTCAACATATAATATATTACTGGTTTCAGAGGTACAGGCCTATGATTCTTCAATCTTATATAATACTCAGTGCTCATTACATCACATGCCCTCCTTAATGTCCAGTTTGAAATACTTGTTTTTATTCTTAACCCTGAAGTATATATGACATTTGTTAATGCCTCACACTTTATTAGAGGAATATGGGTTCACAACCTTGTTTACACAAAAAATTTTTAACATTCTTTGGCTGTAGTCATTTGAATTGTTTTACATATCAACATTTTGAATATGGTATGATGTTTTAGCATAGCATATACTTTGATACTTGTTTTGTATCTCTAAAGGGTATGCATTTAAACCTATAATCTTATTCAGAATTCTGTTTAGACAAAACAATTCTCTGTTTAAACTATTTCTGTTGTACACAAAATGTAAACAATTTTTTAAAAAATTTGTCATCTTTGTGCATGTATGCACCATAGTTTTTAGTAACTTTTATGTAGCAATTTTCTTCAAACCTGTTTTTTTAGCAATTTTTTTTTTTAAAGATTTTATTTATTTGACAGAAACACAGCGAGAGAGAGAACACAAGCAGAGGGAATGGTAGCGGGAGAAGCAGGCTTCCTGCCGAGCAGGGAGCCCGATGCGGGGCTCGATCCCAGGACTCTGGGATCATGACCTGAGCCGAAGGCAGACGCTTAATGACTGAGCCACCCAGGCGCCCCTGTTTTTTTTTTTTAGCAATTTTTTAGCAATAAAACCTGTTTTATTTAGCAATTTTCTTCAAATTTATTTTCAGAACCTCTTAAAAGATGAAACAGTAGATTATAGGGTTGTATCTGAGAAGGCCTGTCAAGTGCATTTTAGAGATGGAGCATACTGGACTAAAGATGTTTAGAACTTTTTAATTTTTAAAAATTGAAGCTTCAATACTTTCATTTCTAAATACATATTTGAAAATCAATAAAATACAGTTATCTTTAAGAATGTGACTATAGTAAATTCACCAGGTACTCATACGCATAGTAGTAGTGAATGAGTAGAGAATATAACACTGACATAGTAAGATTTGCAGATATTAGAATTCGGGATCTTAGGTGCTACTTCTTGCTTTGCCACTATCTAGCTTTGTTTCTTTGGTCACATCATTTTCCCTTTCTAAGCCTGTTTCTTCATCTGTCAAATGACTGAATTGGGGCTCTAAAATTTTGTGTTGCTTTTGTAATGGGTGTTTCTCTAAAACCTCTGTGGTGCAACGGATCCCTCTCTTGATTGCTCCTATTTTAGAAATGTAATGTTTTGAATTATTGACTTATGTACCAGCAAGAGGTAGTTTACTTTCTTTCCCTGTTTTAGTGCTTACACAAGAAAATTTATGCATTGCCTTTCTAGATAGGATCAGAATAAGTAAAGGCTTTCTTGGCTTTCTCTCTCTCTCTCTTTTTCCTGCTTGGGTGTTCGTCTTTGCATTTTTGGGCTGATTCCTTATTTTATTTTTGCTTCCTTTTAGTAGATGAAGGTGTAAAGAGTAACAAGACATTATTTTGGTATTATGTGATTTAGAAGCCTTAGCTGGTTTCGGTTTTGGGGTTCTATTATTCTCTCACGCACCAGTTCAGTTCCGATCATTGTTTTTTTGTGGGTTTTTACCCTTCCTCCCATATTGTTTTGCTTTCTCCCCTTCTCCCTTCCCTCCCTTTCAGGAAAATGGAGGAGTGGCTCCATTACTTCCAGCTCTGCCCAGGTTTTCTGCCACAGAGTGGCACAGCCTGTGCCTCTAATGCTTCTGATAGAGTCGTGACTGCTTTGGATGCTACACCTGTCCCAAGATGTAATGTTGAGCATTGAGATTCCAGGGGGCAGTACCTTGTTGCCTGGATGATTTTCTCAGAAACGTCCTGGAAAGCCTCAAGAAAGGAAACTTCAGAGCAAACAGAAATCAACTAGGGATCATGACTATACATCCATCACATGCATACCAGCACGGGTCCAGCCGAGGCCTCCAAAATGATGCTTTGCCAGCCTCAGCTGGTTCTCGAGTGATGATGTCCTTGAAGTCTCTGTGGCCCGTGACTCAAGAGTTAAGGTAGTGGAGTTTCCCTTAAAGCATCTCACAGCAGGCTTTGTAGATGGGACACATCTCACCTCAGCATGTTTGCTGACTACTCAGGTTGAAGGTCAGCCTCAGCCCTTAGGTCCTTCAAATTAAGTTCTAACTGAGGTGTAGGTTATATCATAGGCTAGGTTTATGATACAGTGTGTCTTTGATGTAGTGGTGGACTTGAGCCATCAGTCATGCAAAATGATTTAACTTTATTCTTTATAGGGCTTAACATACAGGACTGTACATTAGGTTTTCCATTGGTCAAAAGGTGTTAGAGGGTAAATCTAAACCATCTTAGGGAGGTAAAGCTAAGGGAATCTCCATCACTCTGTATGTAACTTTTCAGTTTGGAGAAAAATGACCATTCTCTGAATTTTGTAATTTTTTTTCCTGCTTCTAAAGTGATTGTGATTGTTCTATATATTGTGTTCTTAATGAAGGTTGTTGATTGATAAATCATGTAATTTTTCAGTGTATGGATTTCATTTAATTTTCCATGATTTATTATGTAATTTCACAGTTGATTTAGAATTGTATCTTTTTATCATGTGTATCATATTTCTCAGTTTTTTTCATGACAGTCTAGAACTTGAGTGTGAATTAGGTAGGTTTACATATTTTGACCTTCCATTTGGTAGACATATTCTTAGGAGTCTAGAGTTTAAAAGAAGAAAAATTTTGTGATTTCTTAAAATTAACCAACTCTTTACAGATAATATAGAATTTTAAACTTTTTTTGAACTTGTAGATACAAACTGAAATCAGGTGATTGAAGTAACCTTTAGTGTAACTAAATTAGTAGTTGTATTTTTATTGGTTATTATTGTACTACCCAAATGGTTATATAAGATCTTGTAACTGCAAGTGAACTGTTTTTTCTATTTGCAATCTATTATTCAACACTTTACATTTATGTGTGTGTGTGTCTCTGTGTGTGTATGTACCCACACACATTCATTCCAAAACAGTGATTTTACCCAAATTGGTTCAAGAAAGTTTTTCCTTGTCCATGGGAAATGGGAAATGTAGTGTGTATTAAAGATTTTAGAGAGTTTTTCTAGACAGATGCTTTTATTAAATTTAAAGAACCACCCTTCATTCTGAAACTGTTTCCTAATTTGCGGAGGATATGTTCAGATAGTCTTTATTTTATAAAATGATGAAAATAAACAGTTTTGGCTTTAAATTTTTATTCTTGGCAAAATGAGAAGTTGACAACCCTATATTATTCTCCATTTTAAAAAGTTTACTGTGTATAATCCAACTCAGCAAAGCACTGATCTAGAAATGTAGTAACATTTTATAGCTCAACTCCAGTAAGACTTAAATTGGAGCGATCTAATCTTCACTTCATTAAAACACAAATCAGCTCAAAAACCCTCCAAAAACCAAACTCATCTATGGTTTCCTTTAGCACCTGGTAACTCTCTGTGTTGTCTAAGTATTTCTAATTTGTCTGTTTAGGGAAGGAAGCACCTAAAAGGCAGATATTTATGAAGTGATTAAATAAAAGTATTTTTGAAGTGATTTCCTAATTTGCTTCAGTCTGATTTGGTGCCTTTGCTGTATATCTTTGAATAAAACTAGTAAGGAACAGTCTGCCTTTGAAATAAAATTACCAAGGCATTAGCATCCCCTAGCTTTAAGTGAATCTTCATTGAAATGTGAGTGTAAGTTAAGAAATCTAAAGAAGGGTTTAAAATCCAAAAATAACAGAAGTTCTATAATTCTATAGCTGTAAGTTTTTGATTGAGCAGGAGAGTTAATCTTGATTGCAGAGTGAATGTTTATCCCAAAAAGTTATTATTCATGGAAAACTGAGAATCATGCTGCCTTCCTTTTGAACCTTTTTATAAGGTATTCCTTTGTTACTGTGATTTATAAATTTATATTACAAAGACACTCCAGGTGCAAAACACCTCATCTTATACAAAAGCTGCATGATTGCTTTTATCTTATATTTTCAGATGTTTTCCTTTAACGTAAACACGGAAATTAATTAGGATTATATTTTATTTTAACATGAGATTACGTTAAAGAAGTATTTTTCATGCTTTTAGCAGTTGATTTTTCCATTAACAAATTGGTCTTTGAGGAACATCTTGAGAAATTTTGGTATGAGTGAGGCTACTGCACTACTTTTTTGGAAAGTGAAGACTCATTTATGGTATTTTATGTTCTTTTACCATGTGTATAATTGATAGCACTCATGTCCCTTCTCTTATCAGCCCTAGTTTGAATATTATTAGGGATTTCTGATTGCTTTAGTACTTAGTATACGGTTTATGCTTTCATTTCATTAACAGAATTTATGGATTAAATTGAAATTTAAGTGCCAAAGTATATTCACCAGTTCGAGGCACTATTTGATAAGAAAGTGGTTTATTACATATTGATTTTCTAAGAATATGTTTTGCTTTGAATAGCCTTCTTATGTGGAGTTTTGTCTTGGAATGCCATTTGTCTGAATAAGGTGATTTATTACATGGACCTGATACTGTAGTTGTTGGATAATGGCAACAGAGCAAATATAGGATTGGAAGATTATGCAGCATGAAATTGCAATTGGTCAAAATGGTAGAAGTGTCCCTCTGATTTTTAAATAAATTGCGGAAGTATTTAGAATTGGAAAAAAATAAGCGCTAAGAGCAATTTCAAAAGTTTTGGTTGGTAGCATAGGTTAAAACATGGTTTTGGTAGTCTTTTATTGACAGTATAAAACCTTTTTGCACATTTATTTCGGTTTTGATAGTGAGAAATTTTTTTTTTAATTTGTTGCGCTTCACCACCAAATATATAGTT
Source organism: Procyon lotor (assembly GCA_028646535.1). Taxonomy (NCBI): domain Eukaryota; kingdom Metazoa; phylum Chordata; class Mammalia; order Carnivora; family Procyonidae; genus Procyon; species Procyon lotor. The sequence continues at coordinate 52,205,284 of CM053612.1, forward strand.
TTTTTTTTTTTTTTTACTATCTTTTTACTCAAGAATTGCCAAGAAGATGCTTTTAGAAGAAATTAAAGCCAATCTTTCCTCTGACGAGGATGGATCTTCAGATGATGAACCAGAAGAAGGGAAAAAAAGAACTGGAAAACACAGTGAAGAAAACCCAGGAGATGAGGGTGAGCTCCAAAGAGAAGTATAGGATGTCATAACTTGATTGTTTGACCAGTTCAGTCTTTGAGGACTATCTGACCATGAAATTTCATATATGCATTTGGAGTTTATTAAAATATTTAAAACTTTATTACTACTTTTACTCCTTTTGAGTATCTGGTAATAATTGTGCACGTTTTATCAGTTATTGCCAATAAACATGCTTTTTAAAGCAACATATTTTTTACTTCTTATAAAGTCTGTATATTGATGATTTTTAATCAGTATTTAATCATAGTAATAAATCAAGTCTGATGTATGAGGTCGCTTGATATTACCAGTGATATCAAAGTAAGTGCAAGCTCTGATCTTTTTTATAAATCTTAGTAGTTTTCAACAAACAAAACAGTTCTATGAAACATTTTAAAGGAAAAAAGTCTGAAGGTTTTACTGATTTTCTCCATTTAGAAGCAAAAAATCAAGTCAATTCTGAATCAGATTCAGATTCTGAAGAATCTAAGAAGCCAAGGTACAGACATAGGCTTTTGAGGCACAAACTCACTGTGAGTGATGGAGAATCTGGAGAAGAAAAAAAGATGAAACCTAAAGAACACAAAGAAGCCAAAGGCAGAAATAGAAGGAAAGGTAAGACATTTTAATTCTGAATGTAAGGAACATGCTGGGTATTTTTGTTTTTGTTTTGAAGAAGGAGGGGGTGTGTGGGTGGCTCAGTCAGTTAAGCATCTGCCTTCTGCTCAGATCATGATCTCAGAGTTCCATGATCAAGTCCTGCATCTGGCTCCCTGCTCAGCGGGAGCAGGGGTGTCTGCTTCTCCCTGTGACCCTCCCCGCTCTTGAGCTTTCTCTCTTTCTCTTTCTCTCATTCTCTCTCTCTCTCAAATAAGTAAATAAAATCTTTAAAAAAAAGAGAGAGAGGGAAGGAGGGAGGGAGTGAGACAGAGGAGGGCAGAGGGAGAGGGAGAGAGAAAATCCCAAGTAAACTCCACACTTAGTGTAGATCCAATGTGGGGCTTGATCTCATGACCCTGCAATCATGACCTGAGCCAAAATCAAGAGTCAGGCACTTAACTGACTGAGCCACCCAAGTGCCCCAGGAACATACTGGTTTTATAAACTAATTATAGTAATGAAATTTAAGTGTATCTGGACCAGCTATATTAAGTGAATATCAGCACAGTAGTAACAGTTGTTTTCTTACATGAGAATGAAATAAAGAATTTAGCGTGGGAAGAGAACTTAGAAACTTGAGAGATGACACAAAGAATATTTTTAACCTTCAGCTAATATTTTTGTTTTTGTTTTTTTGTTTTTACCATATATTCCAGGGATATGTATGGGTTTGTTTTTACATTTATACAGTTTACATTGCTTGACCCATAAATAACACTTGTAAGATTAATAGGGCCATAGTTTTAAAGAGTATTTACATAGCCCCACCATGCATACAGAGCCTTTTAATATTGAAAAATCAAAAAATTTGAACTTTCCATCACTAGGCAATATAAATTTGACCATCTAAGCTTATAAACCCTGACTAAAATACAAGCAATCATTTCATCCATAAATGCTGTTTCTGGTTCCCCAACAAATCTAGCACTGCAGTGTAACAAATGTCTTGCAATTCAGGGATATAAAAATATCAGTTTTAAAATCTGAACTGTACATATGTACATTAATATTTACACCATTAAATTAGGAATACACTTAAGTCTATGAAGGTTAAAAAGATTAAAAAGATAAATATGACAATAAATAAAATGCTTGCCTGTAACTACAGGAAGAAATAATGCTTTCTTAAGAATAGAAGATGCAATTAATTTGGGTAAATTTATTATATTTAAAGCTTGTAAATTTTCATTACATTAAAATTCGGAATCCTTCTGCATTGAGTGCTTACATATTTCCAGCATCATGGTAAACACTGGGAATACAAAAATGAATAAGGAAATAATCATTGTCTTGTATGAATGCTTTCAGCCTGACTACACATGTGGATTATTTGGGGGATTTTGAAATATACATATGACAGGACTCTATCTCAGGCCAATTACAGCATAATTGGTATCCATATGTTTTATATCCATATAATCCATATACCCATATAAGGATTATATGGATATAAAACATGGATGTATATTCATATATATATCCATAAAATATCCATATATTTTATAAACCACCTCTGATATGATTCTGGTATGTAGCTAGGTTTGGTGTCAGTAGTTTTGTGAGAATTATTGACATTAATATTATATGAAATTATAGTGCTGTGAGGGATGTCTTCTATAACAGAGGTATTGTATTATGTGGCACAAAGGAAGATTTCTTTAGCTTCTTGGGGGATGGCATTTGCCCCAGAGATGACTTCACAAAGATGAAGAGTTTCAATCAGCAGACGAAGTTGTAATTGAGGAGCAGGGAGATGTGAAGATTTATAATATAAGCAGGGAAGAAAACTTTAGAAGCCTCTGCAAACTGTTTGGCAGGTGGTGGACAGGATGCAGTTAACATGGTCTAGCTGGACTGTAGGAGGGAATAGGGAAAGTGACACCAGGAAATGAAGCTGGGCCAAGGCAGACACCAAGTGTTGGAAACACTTGTAAGCTTTTGTTTCTTAAATTGGAGTACTTGGCAGTGGACCCAACATGAGGCTGTAAACATTGCACCCCTCTTTGGTGTGCCCATTTTACTTGAACATTGGGAGAGAGCATTCTTAAGTAATCACAGGTATATTGGAAAATTAAGTGTGAAAGTTGCCTGAGCATTTTGGCTAACAAAATGTTCAAAGAAACTTTGGTTTCTTAGGGGCAGATTCTGAAAACTTCACTGCCAAACCCCTGGATGGCAAATAAACTCTTTTTTTGCCACTAGGAATAGGAAAACATTTTCTAAAGTATCTGAGAAGTAGAATAGGCTCTATGAGCTGAAGAGCCATAGAAAGTTTCCTTTATTTTTTTAATTTTAAAAATTATTTCTATTCTTTATTTTTTGAATTGTAGCTGTATTGAGATAAAATTCATAAACCATACAATTTGCCTGTTTACAACATACAATTCAGTTGTTTTTAGTATATTCACAGAGGAATACCACTATTTTTTAAAATATTTTATTTATTTGACAGAGAGAGAGAGAACAAGTAAGCAGAGTGTCAGACAGAGGGAGAGGGAGAAGCAGGCTCCCTGCTGAGCAGGGAGTCTGACATGGGGCTCCATCCCAGGGCCCTGGGATCATGACCTGAGCTGAAGGCAGCCTCTTTAATCAACTGAGCCACCCAGGCACCCTGGAATACCACCACTTTTAAAAACAACTTTGAGGGGCGCCTGGGTGGTTCAGTGGGTTAAAGCCTCTGCCTTCGGCTCGGGTCATGATCTCAGAGTCCTGGGATCGAGCCCCACACCGGGCTCTCTGCTCAGCAGGGAGCCTGCTTTCCCCCCTCTCTGCCTACTTATGATCTCTTCCCCCCCCATCAAATAAATAAATTAAAAAAATCTTAAAAAAAAAACCACAACTTTGATGTATACTATTCATACAGACAAGAGCACATTTTATAAGCAGACAGCTTGATGAACACGTATGGCACAGGATATTCATTACTAGTACTCATGAATCACAGCCTCAGCCCAACCACTCATTGTTCCCATTGGAAGATTTTAACCAAGAATATAAGATGATCAGATTAGTTGTCTATTATTCTGTGATACTCAGAGCTTAGATCTGCATCTATTTGGAGAATACTGCTATAGATGATACCAAGTGTGGTTGTTGAAGAGGAGAATTGACTTGTGTCATATAGAGACTGAATTGTTAGCTCTTGTTAACTGATGTGAAAGAAAGAAGTCTGGAATGACTGTCAGGTTTTTGGAGTTGTAACGGTATATATATAATATGACAAAAGTATATGAGATGGCCCAGGAGAGCCTGTAATGTTGTACAGATGAAGGGCTAAGGAAAGAATCTTGGGACCCTGAATATTTAAAGGGCTATTGATCAGAAGTTATTCATTAAAGAGGAAGAGGAGGGCTTCCCCCCATGCACATAAACTTCATATGTCAAGGACATTTTCTTGTTAATAAAGAATAATAATACATCATTTTGTGAATGCTTAATTTATAGATTTCCTTGCAGCATGACTATAAGCTTGTCTTTCAGATTCTGTAAAGCAACTGAGTGATTTAAACAGGTCACATAGGGGCGCCTGGGTGGCTCAGTCGTTAAGCGTCTGCCTTTGGCCCAGGTCATGATCCCAGGGTCCTGGGATCGAGCCCCACATTGGGCTCCCTGCTCGGCAGGGGGCCTGCTTCTCCTGCTACCATTCCCTCTGCTTGTGTTCCCTCTCTCGCTGTTTCTCTCTGTCAAATAAATAAAAAAAAATCTTTAAAAAAAAATAAAAAAAATGAACAGGTCACATAACTTAACATGATTTCTGTGCATCTTCAGCAAAGGGGGAGATACGGATTTTGTCTCTGAGGGCTCAGTTCAGAATATAGAGTCCTTCAGTAGGCACAGTTACATTCAAAATATTTTATTAAAACCTTAAGTTTTTTGAGACTTCAGATTTCTACTGTCCTCTTCTGTGGGTAATTTATTACCCAGGTGTTTTTTTCATTTGTTAGTGAAAGAGGGAGTAAACCAAAATCCCATCATATTTGTGTTTCTAGTATGGATTATGATCGTAGTGATTGATATTATATTTAAAGTTGCATGATTTTCCAAGTTTTGCAGACTCCCATTGTACCTATGTTGTCTGGAAACGTTAAGTTAAGCAGTGGGGAGAAACCAAGAGAATAGCTGACTTAGTAAATCAAGGCAACATGTGAACTTTCAGTTTCCACCTAAATTTGAAAAAGGTTGTATTATTTTGGTGATAATTTTTAAAATGTAATTATTGCCTTTATATTAGATGATAGTAAATTGATATTATTTTTAAAAAGATTTTATTTTTTTGAGAGCATGAAAGAGAGCAGGAGAGTGGGTGAGGGGCAGAGGGAGAAGCAGACTTTCTGATGATCAGGGAGTCAGATGTGATATGGGGCTTGATCCTGGGACTCCAGGGTTATGACCTGAGCCGAAGGCAGATACCTGACTCACTGAGCCACCCAGGTGCCCCGATGTTATTTTTCTAAGTGTGATAATGTTACTTAGTTATATAGGACAGTATCCTTATGATTAAGGGTAAAGTGTCATGCTGTCTGCACTTAAATTCAAATGGTATAAAACTCACTATAAATTCAAATGGCATAAAAAAGTGTGCATGTATAGAGAGAGCAAGCAAGCAAATGTGATAAACTTAACAATAAGTGAATTGTAGGGATTTAGAAGGGAGAAAGGCTGTAGATGTTCATTTGATAATTCTTTCAAATTTTTGGTAGGTTTGAAAATTTTCAAAATAAAGTGATAAGAAATGAGTAATAGTTTTAGAATTTTACTTTTTAAAAAAGATTTTATTTATTTTTGCGAGACAGAGCGAGAGAGAGGATGAGCTGGGGGCGAGACAGATGGAAAGAGAGAGGCAGACTCCCCGCTGAGCAGGGCAATCCTAGGACCCCGGGATCATGACCTGAGCTGAAGGCATATGTTTAACCAGCTGAGCCACCCAGGCGCCACTAGAATTTTACTTAATCAGAGGATTTGGATGTGTTTGCATGTAGACCCATATGCTCCCCCACATTCCTAGTTGCTTAGTTCTTTTATTATTATTGTTATTTTTATTTTTTATTGTGGTAAAATACAACATACAATTTTAATCATTTTTAAGTGTGCAGTTTAGTGACCTTAGGTATATTCACATTGTTGTACAACAATCAGCACTCTGTCTGCACGACTCTTTCATCATCCCAATCTGAAACTCTTTAAACACTAACTCCTTATTCCTGTTTCCAATAACAATTCTTTATTTACGTTAGCCTATGTTTTTTTAATTTATTATTATTTTTTTGGATAGAACATATTAGATTCTGATCTCAGGTCATGATCTTTAACAATTTTTTTTATTATGTTCAGTTAACATTTAGTACCTCATTAATTTTTGATGTATTGTTCAGTGTTTCATTAGTTGTGTATAACACCCATTGCTCATCACATCACATGCCCTCCTTAATACACCGGGTTACCCTCTTCCCCCAGCTCCCCTCTTCTGTAACCCTCAGTTTGTTTCCTGGAGTCCAGAGTCTGTCATGGTTTGTCTCCCTCTCTGATTTCTTCCCATTCAGAAATTTTTTTTGTGAAATTTTAGGTTTAAAGAAATGTTGTAAAAAATAGTACAGAGTTCCTCTATCCCTTCTACCCAGCTTCCCTAATTTAACACTTAAACTTGCTATAGTACGATAACCAAAACTAGGAAATTAACACTGATACAATATTAGTTAAACTGGGTGTTGGCTAACTATACCTGAAGGCTATACCTGAATCACATTATACTTACTTACTCACTTACTGTTTTCATGTGTTTATAGTGGCAAAGTTGAGTAGAGATCAGTAGTTGCAACAGAGACCACAACAGAGCCTACAAAGCTGAAAATATTTACCATCAGACTTCTTAAATAAAATGTTTTCTAACCTCTGAAGTAAACTATAGATCTTACTTGCTTTTTATTCGTTTTCCCACTAATGTCTTTTCTGTTTCAGAATACAATATAGGCTGCTACACTGCTTTTAGTTGTGATGTCTCCTTAATCTACTCCAGTCTGTGACAGTTTCTCCTTTTCTTTCATGATCTTGACACTTTTGACACTGCCCATCTATATGTATTTGTCTAATATTTTCTTATGATTGGATTGAGGTAATTATGCATTTTGACAAGAGTACCACAAACGTGATATTTAATCTTAGTGTATCATACACCAAGGTTATATGATGGCAATAGGTCTTATTACTGGTAATATTTATATTGATTGCTTTGTTCATTTGGTGTCTCCTGGGTTTTTCTACTGCAAAAATATCTATTTTTCTATTCACATTGAATTAAAATCTTGTGAAGATAAACTATTCAAATATCCTGTTTCTCATCATACTTCAGCCCCCTAATTCTAGCATTCATCTCCCTGAAGCAATTACTGTGATGTTTATCTAGCAGTGATTTTCTACTTCTTTCATTACTTAGATAATTAGTAATGGTAAGGAAGGGCTATCTGTTTCCACTTATTTATTTATCCCATTACTTATGTTCATATGGGTTTATAGATATTTTATCCTATGAGTTGTGATCCAGTTATTCATTTTGTCACTCAGATTGTTTCAGCTTTGGCTATTGGAAGCTCCTTCAAGTTGGATCACGTGTCCTTTGAATATACCCCCATAATGTTTTGAGCACTGCTTTACTTTCTGGCACCACAAGATATTTCAAGCTCATTTTGTATTTTCCCTGCCTGGCTTCCTCTGGCCAGAAAGATGGGTATTCTCTCTCCTAGGCTTTTGGATACCTGTGTCATAGTGGCAATTTTGGTACAGAAAAATAAAATTTTTGAGAGAAAAACTAAAACTGGGGATTCCCTTTTTTCTCTTGATTTGCAGGGCCCAGCTCCCTTTTCTCAGTGCTGTGGCTAGAAATGGAGTTCTCCCAGTTTTACTGTCAGCACCTTCTACATAGTTTTGGAATTTAGCCTACCTTCTTGTTGAAACCAGGAAGAAAGGAAGAAAAAAAAGCTAGGACACTCAGAGTCACTGCCTCAACCTCAGTTTTATAGGGATCATTATTCAGGTTTTCATTCCAGTCCCCAGTCTGCCTGCTGTTGTTTCCTTTTCATAGTGCTTAGGTCACTTCTTTATGTATTCTGTTCATAGTTTCTAGTTGTCATAAATGGCAGAAGAGTCTGTATTTGCCCTTACTCCATCTTGGTCAGCCTACTTTGCTTGTTTTGAATAATTAGAATTCTTTTTATTCACCTTTGGTACTAATGAATTTGTTTTTTTTTTTTTTTAATTTAAAAATTTTTATTTATTTATTGACAGAGAGATGACAGGTGGGCAGAGAGGCAGGCAGAGAGAGAGAGGAGCAGGCTCCCTGCCAAGCAGGAGAACACAATGCGGGACTGGATCCCAGGACCCTGGGATCATGACCTGGGCCGAAGGCAGAGGCTTTAACCCACTGAACCATCCAGGCGCCCCATGAATTTGTTGTATTGATAGTTAAATTCTCATTTCGTTAATTCGTATGCAATTAATACTTATATTTCAGTATAGAACCATAGTTGGAATACATTTTAATTATTTTTATAAATAATATTTGAGTTATTAACTGGTCTCATCTGTATGATGTGTAATATCCACAAATGTGTATACTATAGTCTCACAGTGTTCCATGTTTTAATGTGCATGTATTGAGAAATTTGGTGAATTGCCTTTTTGTTGGGAAGTATTTAATAACTTAATATTTTTTTGTTCAAGTGAGCAGTGAAGATTCTGAAGATTCTGATTTCCAGGAATCAGGAGTTAGTGAAGAAGTTAGTGAATCTGAAGATGAACAACGGCCCAGAACAAGGTAAATATCATGTCACTTTTACAAAAATTGTAAGAATTCATATGAATAACAATGCTTCAAGTTATTTATAGAAAGGTTGCTGTTACTAATAAGTAAAATATTCAATATTTTGATTTGATACTAATTGTGAAAATTAAAGAGTACATATAAACATATATGTTTGCATTATCTCTTATAAATCAAGTGGGCTTTCAGTATGCAAGAACACTCTTCACTGTACTTTTTGGTTGTTATAGGGAAATGCTATAGTGTAGTAAATAAGAGGCTCTGTAGACAAACTACCTCCTGGCTTTACTATTTGCTTTTTGTATGAATACTCTGTGCTTCAGTTTCTTTGTCTTTAAAATGGGGGATTACAATAGTACTTACCTTATTGATTATTATGGACTTTGAATGGGTTTATAGTATGCCTACTTGGCAGATAGTAAATGTTGCCTGAATGTTAATTATCGGTCCTAGTAGTATACTAGTATTACAGTAATTAAGATTTGTTTGTTCTGTTAATACACGTAGCTACTGATCTAGATTAGTAGTTATTTAAAATTCTGTTTTACATCTTAGTGTAGTATTTTAGATAATACTAACCATTCTGAGAATTTTTTTTTTTTTTTTTAAAGATTTTATTTATTTGACAGAGAGAAACACAGCGAGAGAGGGAACACAAGCAGAGGGAATGGTAGCGGGAGAAGCAGGCTTCCTACAGAGCAGAGAGCCCGTTGTGGGGCTCGATCCCAAGACCCTGGGATCTGACCTGGGCCGAAGGCAGACGCTTAACGACTGAGCCACCCAGGCGCCCCTTTTCTGAGAATTTTTTTGTTTCCTCCAGAATATTGCATCTTGGTCTTTTGGCTAAGATCTAGTGTTATTTTCCCCAGAATAATATTATCTTTTTATAATTCATCAAATGGGCTGTTTGTGTGAATATGATGTGTGTGTCTGTGTAGGTGTAAATACTTACAAATTTTAAAACATTTGAGATCTTCTTAGATCAGCACTTACCAGGTTGTTCCTGGAGTATAGCAACATATTATACATTAGGGAAATAAAAGTGGGATACAAGGAGAGATTTTTAAAACTGAGAATTCACATAATAACATAATGTGACATAACATAATAACATAATAACACAAAATTAACTTGTTAACATAATAACACAAAAACTCACCATTTTCAAGTGTAGAATACAGTGATTTTTAGAATATTCACAAAGTTCTTCAGCCAACCACTGTCTAGTTTGAGAACATTTTCACCACCACAGAAAGAAACCTTAT
>CM053612.1:52215692-52254367 GCA_028646535.1 Procyon lotor
TTGATCCATTTTGAGTCTGTTTTTGTGTGCAGTGTAAGGAAATGGTCCAGTTTCATTCTTCTGCATGTGGCTGTCCAGTTTTCCCAACACCATTTGTTGAAGAGACTGTCTTTTTTCCACTGGATATTCTTTCCTGCCTTAAACACTTGGTCTTAATTAAATTCAAAATCGGAAACTCTGTACCCAGCCCTTGTAACCTCATCTAATTTCTGTGTTTATGAATTTGCCTATTTTAGATACTTCATATTAAGGGGATTCATACAATATGTGACCTTTTGTGTCTGGCTTATTTCACTGACAATGTTTTCAGGGTTCATCCATGTTGTAGACTTTATCACAATTTTCTTCTTTTTGATGCTAAACAATATTCTATTGTATGTATATATCTCATTGTGTATCCATTCATTTGTTAATGGACACTGGGATTGTTTCCATTTTAGGCTATTTTGAGCAATGGTGCTGTGATGTGGGTATAGAAATATTTTAGTCCCTGCTTTATGTCTTTTGGTTATAATCTGAATATGAAATTGGTGGATCATCTGGTAATTCTGTGTTTAACTTTTTGAGGCACCATCATATTGTTTTCCCAGTGCATGAGGCTTCTAGTTTTTCTACATTTTCACCAAAACTTGTTACTTCTCTGGTTGGTTTTTTTTTTCTTTTTTTAATAGCCATCCTAATGGGTGCAAGATAATATCTCATTTATGGTTTTGATTTAAATTACCCTAGTGACAAGTAATGTTGAACATCTTTTCACATGATTACTGGATATTTCTGTATCGTCTTTGGAGAAATGTCTGTTGCATTCCTTTGCCCCCTTTTCTGGGGTGTTTCTTAATGCTCTTTTTTATTGCAAAGTATAATTCTAAAGCTTTTCAGTATGTTTTCTTTCACCTTTTCTTAGTTTATTAATTATTGGAATATGAAATGGGTGAATTAGACAGCTTTGTGGTATTTACCTCTGATCATTTAAATTCCATAGAGTAATTCTGAAGAAGATAAAGAAGAGGAGGAAGATGAAGAGGAAGAAGAAGAAGATGAAAATGATGATTCCAAGTCTCCTGGAAAAGGCAGAAAGAAAATTAGAAAGATTCTTAAAGATGATAAACTAAGAACTGAGACACAGAATGCTCTTAAGGAAGAGGAAGAGAGGCGAAAACGTATTGCTGAGAGGGAACGTGAGCGAGAAAAATTGAGAGAGGTAAACCAGTTTTTATTTATAATTTAAAAAATAGGACTTTAATACCTTCACACACACACACACATTACTCAGTATTTTAAGAATAGAATGTTGTAATCACCACAGATTTTTAGTTATACTTGCTTTTCCCTATTAGTATTTTATGCAACTTTAATTTCAAAAGATTTTATTTATTTATTTATTTTAGAGATAGCTAGTGAGTGTGCAAGTGGGGAGGGAACAAATGGAGAGGGACAAGCAGACACTGCACTGAGCATAGAGCCCATCATGGGGCTTGATCCCACGACCCTGAGATCATGACCTGAGCTGAAATCAAGAGTCGGACATTTAACCTACTGGGCTACCCCCTCACCCCTATTTTATGCAACTTAAAAATCTTCATTAGGCTATATTAGTATAATTAGATAGATGAAATGACTTGAAATTCTTGAATTATCACCAAAGTGATTGTGTTTTATCTGGGGCAGAAAAATGTTTAAATATTATTGCTTAAATTCATAAAAGATTTTAATTTTTTTGGTTAATCCTTTTATTTATGTATTTATTTTGAATCAGAGAGAGCACAAGCAGGGGGAGGGGGAGTGGCCTTTTCTTTTTTTTTTAAGATTTAATTTATTTATTTGACAGAGAGGGGAGAGATCACAAGTAGGCAGAGAGGCAGGCAGAGAGAGTGGGGTAAAACAGGCTCCCATTGAGCAGAGAGCCCAATGCGGGGCTTGATTCTAGGACCCTGAGATCATGACCTGAGCCAAAGACAGAGGCTTTAATCCACTGAGCCAGCCAGGCACCCCAAGATTTTAATTTTTTTAAATAAACTTTTATTGTTACAGTTTTCAGGCACATGTATAGGCAGAGGGAATAATATTATAAATCTCCATGTACCAGATACTCAACTTCAGCAGTTACCAACACATGGCGAGTCTTGTTTCATCTGTTTTCTTCAAATTACTTTGGAGAAGTCTCAGAAATCATCTCATGTGTGTATATATAGTTCAGAATATATTGTCAAAAGATAAAGACCCTTAGACATTATTACAGTACCATTATTACACTTAAAAATTATTTTAATTAATTCCATAGTATCATCAAATATCTAGTTAATATTCCAAATTCCTTCATTTTCCTCAGAAACATATTAGTGGTTTTTAAAGATTTATTTTATTTGAGAGGGAGAGAAAAAGAGTGTGAGGGGAGGGGAGAGGCAGAAGGAGAAGCGCAGATAGAATCTCAAGCACATTTCCCACTGAGTGCAGAGCCTGATGTAAGGCTCAGTCTCATTACCCCAAGATCATGACCTGAGCCAAAACCAAGAGTTGGATGCTTAACCAACTGAGCCACTCAGGTGCCCAAATATTAATGGTTTTTAAAAATATGTACTATGAATTAGGATATTAAGAAAGTCTTACTGGGGCGCCTGGATGGCTCAGTGGGTTAAGCCTCTGCCTTTGGCTCAGGTTATGATCTCAGGGTCCTGGGAGTGAGCCCCGCATCACATCAGGCTCTCTGCTTGGTGGGGGGCCTACTCCGCCCCCCCCCCCCCCCCCCCCCCCCCCCCCCACCGCCTGCCTCTCTGCCTACTTGTGATCTCTGTCAAATAAATAAAATCTTAAAAAAAGAAAGTCTTACTACACATTATGTTGCATTTGGATATTATACCTTATAAGTCTGTTTTTATTTTAAATGTATTTTCCTTTTTCCATTTTCTTTTATACTACATGTGTTTAAAAAGCTAGATTATTTGTGTAGAATTTCCTATATTTTGAGCTTTGCGGGTCCTATTTCTGTGGTGTCTTTTCACTGGTCCCCGTATGTCCCATAAACTCTTGGATATATAGAGGTCTGATCAGATTTAGATTCAGTTCTTCGCAAAAATACTCATGGGTGGTAATATATACCTCTTCTTGCATCTCATTTAGATGTATGTTTAAGAGTAGTTGTCTCCTTTTGTGAGATTATTTAAACTTTATTTAAAAATGTGAATAATAGCATTTGATAAGTAGACGTTAAAATTCTATATTATCATTTTCTTCTTCTGATCCCTATCAGTATATATACATGTGTTTCACATAACTGCAATCACTCTATGTGATATATGCTGTATTTTCCTTTCCCTTTTATTTCATATAGTTTAAATATATATTAACGCATTCCCCGTACTTTTCATTGTTTTATAATGTTTATTTTCTAATTAACTTTTTTTGTTTACTAAATTGAATCTATGTGCTTTTTAAAAATCAAATATTACCATAAGGCTACGTTGAAAAATCAGTACTTCTGTTTTATCCATACTCCACTCAAAGGTAGTGACTCAATTCTTCTGTTCTTTGCTTTTACTTTTATGTTTCTGTCTAATATGAATATAATTTTATTTCTTTATTTTTCAGTTTTAGACATTCCCATTATTATATGATAGTTGTGGATTTAGTTCTCATATACTGCCTGCCAAAGACAGAGTTTCCTCCTCCCATTCTCTCAGTATGGTTATACCACAGTTCTGGTGGAATCATTTGTCATTGTTTGCGTGACTATAACTGTAAATACTCACGAAAGGGCTACATAGTGTATATCGCATATATTTCTCATATATACACATAGTGCATGAGATTACATTTCTTTGTTCTTTTTTTTGTTTGCTTTTCCTAGAGTTAATGATGTTTTGGGGTTTTTTTTGGTCTTATTTTCTGCATACCTTTGACTACTTAATTTCCTGTATATTTAGCAGAACCCTAAAATACCTCAGTAACTTTAACACATCAGGTAAATGATCAGTTTCAGGAGCGCCTGGGTGGCTCAGTCGTTAAGCGTCTGCCTTCGGCTCAGGTCATGATCCCAGGGTCCTGGGATCGAGCCCCACATCGGGCTCCCTGCTCGGCAAGAAGCCTGCTTCTCCCACTACCATTTCCTCTGCTTGTGTTCCCTCTCTCGCTGTGTTTCTCTCTGTCAAATAAATAAAATCTTTAAAAAAAAAAAACGATCAGTTTCATTTTTTGTTTCTTTGAAATGACACTAATGGAGCCTTTTTTCCCCACTTCTAATCTGGTCTGTTTCATTACTTTCACTTTTCTGGGAATTTCCTCACCCATTTCTTGTTTTAGATCTCTTACTACACAATACTTATTTTCCCATGCACTGTACTTCCTAGAATCTTTAAAGTGGGTTAGTCACCTTACTTTAATAATGGACTAATTTGGCGATCTGGTAGGTGTGACTCTTCTTATTTAGCCTTTCAACCAATTTTCCTGCTTTCGCTCCACACTTCTCCCGAACTGTTTGTGTTAACTCCCGAACTGTTGTGTTAACTGATGCCTCCTTGTCCTTAACCTTCGGAGGAATATCAAATATGTGATTCTTGTTAGTTTTCTTCTCTATGGGAACTTAAGTTTCAACCTTCTTTATTTTGTTATGTCATTTGACATTTGTCCATATGCCATCTGGCTTTCACAGTTTTGTTGACATTTCATTTCTGCCAAGATCTTCCTTGTTCACCTATGGGATTATAACATTTTTGTTCTTTCATATCATTTTAGTAAAGAAATATGTTCATTATACCATTTTGAGCCACTTGCAATGGTCTTGCTTAAGTAAACTGTCCCAAGAAATAAATTTCATTCATTCATTCGATCTTATTTATTTATTTGACAGAGAGAGAGTACAAGCAGGGGAGTGGCAAACAGAGGGAGTGGTGAACAGAGGGAGAGGGAGGAGGAGGAGAAGCAGGTTCCCTACTGAGCAGGGAACCCGATGTGGGACTTGATCCCAGGACCCTGAGATCATGACCTGAGCCGAAGGAAGATGCTTAACCAACTGAGCTACCCAGGCACCCCACATGATTATTTTCTAAGACAAATAGGATTTTATGAAAAGTATATTTCCCAGTAGCCATTGCCATAATTAAGATGTAGAAAACTTTCATCAGTACTTCTTGGTCAGTCCTCAATCCTATATACCTAGCTGTAGGTAATATCTGATCTGCTTTGATCACTATAGATTATATTTGTCTTTTTTAAAGTTTCGTATCAATGAAATCACTAGTATGTTCTTTTATGTAATTTTCAGTTTAACAATTTTGAGATTCATTCGTGTTTATGTGTTCCAAGTACTTTGTTGTTTGTAGAGTACTATTCCACTGTATGGATAGGCTACAGGTTATTTACTTATTTATGGATGTTTGGGTTATTTTTGGCTTATGAATTAATTTGTTATAAATATTTCTATATAAGTCTTTGTGTAGAAACATGTTTTCATTTTCCTTAGAAAAATATCTAGAAGTGATATTACTGGGCCATATGGTATGTGCATGTTTAATTTCAGATTCCATTTCTTCATTGTTTGTATATAGGAAAGTACTATCTTTTGTATATTAACCTTATATCCTGCAACCTTGCTCTAATCACTTAGTTCCTGGTTTCTTTTTCTTTATTTGTTTTGGATTTTCTCTATATGAGATCATTTCATCTGTGAACAAAGACAGTTTTATTTCTTCCTTCCCAATCTGTGTACCTTTTAATTGCTTTCCTTTTTTTACTATGTTAACTAAAATTTCTGGTATGATGTTCAAAAGGAGGGGTGAGAAGGGATATCCTTGCCTTTACCTGACCTTTAGTGTGAAAGCTTATAGTGTCTCACCATTGTTATGTTAGCTATTGAATTTTTTTTTTTTGTAGGTACTATTTAACAAGTTATATAAGTTCTCCTCTATGTCTTATTTACTGAGAATTTTTATCATGAATGGGTGTTGGATCTTTGTGAGATGCTTTTGCTGCATCTATTGTAATGATCATATGATTCTTAAAGCCTGTTGATATAATGGATTATGTTGATTTTTGGATGTTGAACCAGTGTTCCATATCTGAGATAAATCCTACTTGGTTATGGAATATAATTCTTTTAATACATTATTGGATTTTATTTGTTAACAGTTTGTTGAGGACTTTTGCATTTATGATTATGAGAGATACTGGTTTGTAGTTTCACACCATGTCTTGGTATTAGGGTAATGCTGGCCTGATATATTGAATTAGGAAGTGTTCCCTCTGCTATATGCTCTAAAAAAGATTGTAGAGAATTGGTATAATGTCTTCCTTAAATGTCTATTGAATTCACCCGTAAACCCACTAGTGGTTTTATTTTGGAAGGTTATTAATTATTGACTTAATTTCTGTAATATGTATGAGCCTATGTAGATTGATGATTGGCTTTATAATAAACTGCCAAATTGTTTTCTAGTGTGGTTAACATTTTGAATTACCATCAGCAGTATATGAGAATTCCAGTTTCTTCATGTCCTCACCAATAATAGTTATTGGCAGTTTTTAAAATTTCATCCATCAAAAAATTTTTTTCAGCCATTTTAATAGATGTGTGGTGTTATTTCATTGTAATTTTAATTTGCATTTCTCTGATGACTAATGAGGTTAAACATCTTTTTGTGGGTTTAATGGCCATTTATATATCCTTGTGATGTGTTTATTCAAATCTTTTCTTTTTTTGTGTGTGGGAGTTTTGTCTTTTTATTTAGTTTAGATATTTATTTTGTATACAAGTAATTTTTCAGGTTTATGTATTTTATATGTTTTCTTCCTTTTTGATTTCTCTATTTCTTTGTGTCTTTCAAAAAAGCAGAAGTTTTAAATTTTATGAAGTCTTACTCATTAGTTTTTTAATGTTTGCTTTTTTTTTTTTTTTTTTTTTTTGGTGCGCATGTGTGTGTCCTATTTAAGAAATCCTGGTTTCCTCCAAGGTTGCAAATATTTTCCTCTCTGGTTTCTTCTCAAAATTACGTACTTTTCATTTTTTAGTGTGAGTTTGTGATTTCTTTCATGTTAATTTTAACATGCTAATGATAAGTGAGATACAGGTGAAGACTCATATTTTATCCCAATATAGTCAGTTATTCCTTTGTCAATTGTTGTAAGACTTTTTTCTCTTATTTTGCATCTTTTTAAAAAATCAACTTATCACATATTCGTGAACCAGTTTATCTATATATCTGTCCTTAAACTAATACCATACTGTTTTGATTACTGTAACCTTGTATTTTATAGTAAATCTTGAAATCAGATACATGCATCCTACAACAAATCCTAGAACAAATCTACATTTTCAGAATTGTTTTGGCTATTAACTGTTACTTGCATTTCCATATAAATTTTTAGTATCATCTTGCCACTTCTCATAAGAGTCCTTCTGGAAATTATATTGGGATTGTGTTGGATTTTTATATCAGGGACATTTTAGCAGTATTTTTCTCCTGTTATATGAATATAGTATGTCTCTCCATTTGTTTAGTTTTCCTTTGATTTCTCTTAGCAATGTTTTGTACTTTTCATTGTGCAAATCTAGAATATATTTTGCTAAATTTATCCCCAAGTAGTTCATGTTTTCTGATAACATGATAAATGAAATTTCAAGTGATTTAATGACTTTGTATTCTGTGATTTAGCTAAATTCTCTTAACTAGTTCTAGTACCTTTTTGTAGATTCTTGATAATTTTCTACCTTTACAATCATGTCCATACATAAATAACCACTTTACTAATTTCTTTCAAATCTGATAATTTCTGTTTTAAAATTATAAGTGGATGTAATTTCTTATTCTTTTTTTTTTTTTTTTTTGAGAATGTGCAAGTGGAGGGGGGAGGGGCAGAGGGAGAAGGAAAGAATCTTTTTTTTTTTTTAAGATTTTATTTATTTGACAGAGAAGGATCACAAGTAGGCAGAGAGGCAGGCAGAGAGAGAGGGGGAAGCAGGCTCCCTGCTGAGCAGAGAGCCCAATCCGGGCTTGATCCCAGGACCCTGAGATCATGACCTGAGCCGAAAGCAGAGGCTTTAACCCACTGAGCCACTCAGGCGCCCGGAGAAGGAGAGAATCTTAAGCAGGCTTCATGCTCATTACAGAGCCCAGCACAGGGCTCCATCTCATGACCCTGAGATCATGACCTTGGCCGAAATCAAGAGTCAAAACACTTAACTGACTGAGCCACAGGTGTCCCTTAATTTCTTTTTTTGATTGAAATATAGTTGACATAAAATATTATATTAGTTTCAGGTGAACAACATAGTGATTCAACATTTATATACATTATGAAATGATCAGCACTGTAATTCTAGTTGCCATCTGTCACCAGTGTTTTATTACAGTATTTTTTTATTTTTTGGTTGGCATTCATTGTCAAATGATTCTTTTAATTTAATTTAATTTTTTCAGTGTTCCAAGGTTCATTCTTCATGCACCACACTCAGTGCTCCATGCAGTACGTGCCCTCCTCAATAACCACCACCAGGTTTACCCAACCCCCCACCCCCCGCCCCTCCAAAACCCTCAGTTTTTTTTCTCAAAGTCCGCAGTCTCTCATGTTTCATCTCCCCCTCCGAATTCTTTATTCCCTATACTTCAGTATTCATAGTACTTTAGTTCCTTGTGACTTATTTTATAATTGGAAGTTTGTATCTCTTTATTGCTTTCACTTCACTCATCCACTCAACCTCCCTCCCCTCTGGCAACCACCAGTTTGTTCTCTGTATTTGCGAGAGCTTTTATTTTATTTTGTTTATAGATTCTGCATATAAGTGAAATCATATGGTATTTGTCTTTCTCTAAAAGTATTTCAGCATAGTACCCTCTAAGTCCATCCATATTGTCGCAAATGGCAAAACTTTAGTCTTTTTTTTTTTTTTTTTCCTGGAAAGGATTTAATTATTTCTTTTTAGGATAAAGTATCAGAATAAAACATGCTCAATACAAAAGTTTTGGAGACTTTTTGAGAGAAACAGGATGACATTTTCCCCCATTGTGCGCCCACTCTCACACAAACATCATTTAGACGTCTGTGTGTTCTTTCCAGGCTTTGGGCCACTCATTTTTGTTACAGTGTTTCAGTCACCCTCTGGTGACCTACTGTTTTCCGTCTGCTTCCGCCTGCTGTTTTCCATGTTATGTAGTCTTCGTGTGGTTGATTGTTAGCTGTGACCTCAGAATCCCTCTCAGGGGTGAATCCTTTAATCCTTTCTCCCTTTGACCATCTAGGTTGTTTCTAACTTTCTGTTTTAAAAAATGGTGTTGTGACAAACCTGTTCGTATAGCAAGATTTTCTGTGTTTAGAATAGTTTCCTTTAAGGTAGATCCGAATGAAAAAAGAAAGTGTCTTTTAAATGACCTCAGGCCAAACATCTCAGGCTGAAGCTGACCCAGCTCAGGTTGGGACTTTGTGAAAGTTTGAGAGCGTGCCTTCCAGTCCAGTGCTCGACCTTGAATTAGGTCAAGTTCAGTTTCTTCATTGGTGTGATTCTCAAAAACACATATACTCAACCATATTACATGTACATTTAAAGACATTTAGGCCAAATATAAATTTTTTGGAAATGATCTCCTAAAGCACAGTATCTTATATGATGCTGTAAGGGCAACTATCACACCCATGTGCACACACGTGCCCTGGAGAATTATGAGGCATGCACGTGCATCTGGCTAGAAAATTGATATAGGAGGAAAGGTCTCTCTTGAGCCTGAGGCTTTATTTCATGGGGGCAGCTCAGCAGGTGCAGCAACGAGAA
The DNA here is from genome assembly GCA_028646535.1 of Procyon lotor. Classification (NCBI taxonomy): domain Eukaryota; kingdom Metazoa; phylum Chordata; class Mammalia; order Carnivora; family Procyonidae; genus Procyon; species Procyon lotor. The sequence goes on from CM053612.1 coordinate 52,225,447, forward strand.
GAAATAAGGACACTTCTTCTTCTTCTTCTTCTTTTTTTTTTTTTTTTTTTTTGCTGTAGAAATTTTGTGGCTGGGTTGTGGACATTGGGGAGGGTATGTGCTATGTTAAGTGCTGTGAAATGTGTAAGCCTGACAATTCACAGACATGTACCCTGGAGCAAATAATACTTTAGTCTTTTCTTATAGCTGAGTAATACATACAACACACATGCACACACAGCACATCTTTATCCATTTATCTATGGATGGACACTTAGGTTGTTTCCATATCTTGGCTATTTTAAATAATGCTGCAGTTACCATAGAGGTGCATGTATTTTTTTTTTTTTTGCATGTATCTTTTTTTTTTTAAATTAGTGTTTTCAGTTTCTTTGGATAAATACCCAGAAATGGAATAGCTGGATTGTATGGTCGCTCTATTTGATCATTTTGAGGAACCTCCATACTGTTTCCCATAGTAGTTGTACCAATTTTTATTCCCATGTCAGTAGTGCACACTGCTTCCCTTTTTTCCACATTTTCATCAACACTTTTTATTTCTTATCTTTTTGATACTAGCCATTCTGATTGGCATGAGGTGATATCTCTTTTTTGCTTTGATTTGTGTTTCCTTGATGATGAGTGATGTTGAGCGTTTTTTTTCGTGTGTCTCCTGACCATTTGTATGTTGTCTTTGAAAAAAGTCTGTTTAGGTTCTCTGCCCATTTTGTAATTGGATTGTGTGTGTGTGTGTGCGTGTGTGTGTGTGTGTGTGTGTGTGTGTGTGTGTGTGTGTATGTTGAGTTGTATGAGTTCTTTATATATTTCAGATATTAACCCCTTATCAGGTATATCATTTGCAAATATCTTTTCCTGTTCATTAGGTTGCCTATTCATTTTGTTGATGTCTTCCTTTGCTGTGCATAATAAGCTTTTTAGTTTGATGTAGTCCCAGTTATTTATTTTTGTTTTTTGTTGCCCCTTGCTTGAGGATATAGATTCAAAAAGGTATTTTAAGACTTACGTCCTACAGTTTACTGCCTGTGGTTTCTTTTAGGGAGTTTTGGGTTTGAGGTTTTACATTTAGGACTTTATTTTGAGCCTGCTTTTGTGCAGGGTATAAGAAAGTGGTTTTGTTCATTCTCATGTAGATATCCAGTTATCCCAATAACATTTATTGAAGATTGCATCTTTTTCCCATTGTATATTCTTACATTCTTCATGGTAGATTAATTGACTGTAAATGTCAGTTTATTTCTGGGTTCTCACTTCTGTTCCACTGATCTATGTATCTGGTTTTTGTGTGTGCATGTGTGTGTGTGTGCTACTACCATACTGTTTTCACTAACTTTGTAGATATAGCTTTGTAGTATAGTTTGAAATCTGGTGCTACTTCCAAATACCTCTAGCTTTGTTCTTTTTTCTCAAGATTGCTTTGGCTATCTGGGATCTTTTGTGATTACATACAAATTTTAGGATTCTTTGTTTTAGTTCTGTAGAAAATACTGTTAGTATTTTGATAGATATTGCATTGAGTCTGTAGATCATTTTGGGTAGTTTGGACATTTTAGCAAAATTAATTCTTCCAGCCCATGAGCATGATATATCTTTTTATATATTTGTATAATCTTCAGTTTTTCAGTTTTTTCCATTAAATATACAATAATAGTTATTGTATTCTTTTGCTCTAATTGGTTCTTTTAAAATATTTTAAAATATTTCCTATCTATTGAAGTTCTCACTGTTTTTATTCTTTTCCTGAGTTTGAGGAGCATCTTGATGGCCATTACTTTGACCTTTTTATCAAGTAGATTGCCTATCTCTAGTTCTTTTTCTGAGGTTTTGTCTTATTTTGTTTGGAACACATTCTTCTCTCTCCTCTTTTTGCCTTTTTGTGTTTGTTTTTATGTATTAGAATAGCTACTGCTCTTTGTCTTGAAGGAGTGGCCTTATGTAGAAGGCATTCTCTCTGGGGCCCAGAAGTGCAGTCTGCACTAGTCAACCAGAACCAGGCTCCCAGAGCTGTCCCTTGTGTGGGCTGCCTGTGTCTTCCTATTGTGGCTGGGCTGAGACTGTTGCAGATAAGCTGGTAGGCAGAGTTAGCCATCGTCACCCCCAGGAGCTGTCACTCTCAGGTGCCACTTTGGAGGGACACTAGTCCCAGCTGAGGCCACCTATCAAGTGTGGTAGGGTGGGAGCCTGGTTGCCAGGGTGGGGAGGGGGTTGGTACTAGCCAAGACCACGTGCCAGGTGTGGTGGTGAATGCTTACTTTCTTCAAATGCTTCTTAACGTGTCCGTTTTGGTAATCTTGCGTTCTTAGAATAAGCCTTGCTTGGTCATGGTAGATTACACTTTTTATATATTGTGGTATTTCTTTCTTTCTTTTTTTTAAGATTTATTTATTTATTTGAGAGAGAGGGAGGGAGAGTGAGAGAGAATGAGCATAAGCAGGAGCAGCAGAGGGAGAGGGAGAGAATCTCAAGCAGACTCTGCATCAAGTGCAGAGCCCAACGTAGGGCTAGATCCCATGACCGACCGTGAGATCACAACCCAGTTGAAACCAAGAGCTGGGTGCCTGAACAACTGCATCAACCAGGGGCCCCTATTGTTTTATTTCTTTTGCCAATATTTTAACTGCGTTTATACCTCAGTGTTAAGTATGCATGTTCCTTTATAGATTTCTTATATATGTTTCTAGTTTTGTTATCACAGTAATACTATTCTCATGTAAAGTGAGTAGGGAAGTGTTCCCACCGCCTCTGCCTTCTTAAAGTTTCATTCTTAAAAGTTTGATAGAATTCTCCAGTAAATTCATGGGCCTGTAGTTTTCTGTTTCGTTTGTTTGTTTGTTTGTTTGTTTTTGTTTCTGTTTTTTTTTTAACAGTTTCAGTTTCTTTAATAAATGTAAGGCTATTTAGACTATCTATTTTTCCTTAGATCTGTTTTAGTAAATTTTGTCTTTAATGAATTTGCCCATTTCATTTAAACAGTCAAATTCATTGGTGTAAATTTGTTCATTATATTCTGGGGTTTTTTTCATGGTTTTTGTAGGCTTTGTCATGATATCTCATCTTTCATTTCTGTTGTTGATAATTTGTGTCTTACCTTTTTTCCTTGTTCAGTCTCTTTAGAGGTTTAGCAATTTTAGTATCATTTTCAAAAACACCAGCTTTGGATTTCATTGATTCCTCTATTGTTTCACCTTTTCCCATTTCATTGATTTCCACTTTTATTTTTATCTTATCATCTTCTTTGGGTTTCATTTACTCTTCTTTTTCTAGCTAATTAAGGTGGATTTTAGATCTTGCTTTTTAAAAAAAATATACATTTAATGGTATAAATTTCCTTACTGTTTTAAACACTATGCCATATGAATTTTGATGTTTTTGTTTCACTTTTACTGTGTTCAGATTCATCTCTAATTTAAAACCTAGAAATGCTGTATATTAAAAATTTTTTTTTCCTTTTATACTGATGTTTCTAGCTGCAGTATTCTATAAATTTTAATTAAGTTGTGCTGGTTGATTATATTCAGGGCTTTTATATCTTTAATAATGTTCTGTCTAATACTGAGAGAACAATGTTGAGGTCTCCAAGTATAATTGCTGATTTGTTTTCTCCTTGCATTTCTCAGTTTTTTCTTCTTGTGTGTTGAAGGTCTGTTGTTAGGTACATGTACATGTAGAATTATTGTCTTTCTAGTGATGTACCCTTTTATGTCTATAATTTTCCTTCATCTGAACTCTTATCTACTTTATGTGTTAATAATATTATCTACTCCATCTCTCTTTTCCAGTGTTTTATTATGAGAAGTTCCAACATACAGCAAGGTGAACAGAATTTCACAGTAATTTCCCATAAACTCACCTCCTTGAGTCTTCCTTTAATGATTTAGTATACTTGGTTTATTATATTTCTGTTTATATGCTTATCTCTCTATCCATTATTACAGGTCTTACGCATTTTAGTGTCAATTGTAGACATCATTTTACTTAACCCAAAAGCTTTAGCATGCATATCTTTTTTAAAAATTAAAAAAATTTTTTATGTAGACTCCATGCAATGTGGGGCTTGAACTCACAACCATGAGATCAAGACCTGAGCCGATATAAGAGTTGGACACTTACCTGACTGAGCCACCCAGGCACTGCTAGCATGCATACCGTGAGCTGGAATTTGTAAAGATTTACATGCTTTCCTTTTTATGTAAAATTTACATTCATTAAAATGTACTAATCTTAAGTGTACCTTTCTTTTCAGCATACCATGGAATGCACAGATCTATCTTATATTTTTGTGGTTTTCTTCAACTTGCTTTTTTTCCTTTTCCTTAAATGTTTGGGAAGTTTTACTTATTGTGTCTGCCCTTAACTGTGGTACAACTTATCGGTTGAATGGATATAGAACCATCAGTCCTTACCATCTCCAGATCTTCTTTTGAGGGACAGATACGTTGTTTGAACATTTTTCACTAAATTGGAGTATCTTGTTACATATTAGAATGACTTCTGTTGTGCTTTGGCTCACTTTTTAACAAAATTATTTACTGAGGCACCTGGGTGGCTCAGTCAGTTAAATGTCTTGACTCTTGACTTCGGCTTAGGTCATGATCTCAATGTTGTGAAATTGAGCCTCACATTGGACTCTGTGCTGGGCATGGAGCCTGCTTAAGATTCTCTCTCTCCTTCCCTCTCTCTTTTTCTGCCTCTACCACTTACCCCCCCCAAAAAATTATTTACAATTTAAGTGTTTTAAGTGCACAGTTCAATGAAGTACATTCACAGTGTTGTGCAGTCATCACCACCATTTGTTTTCATGAACTTACCATTATCCTAAACAGAAGACTGTACACATCGAAAAATAAACCCCATTCTTCCTGGCCCCTTTTAATCTGTCTTTTATTTTCTGTCTCTAAGTATTTGTTCTAGGTACCTCATATAAATGGAATCATATAGTATTTGTCCTTTACTTTCCAGTTTATTTCATATCACATAATGTTTTCAAGATTCCTTCATTTTATTAACTATCAGAATTTCCTTACTTTCTAAGGATGAAAAATATATATGTATCACATTATATTTATTCATTTATCTGTTGATGGATACTTGGGTTTCTTTTATCTTTTGACTGTTGTGAATAATGCTGGTATAAACATGGGTATACAAATATCTGTTCAAGTTCCTGCTTTCCATCCCATTGCATATATATACAGACGTGGAATTGCTGAACATAACATAATTCTGGATGAATTTTTTGAGGAATTGCCGTACCATTGCCATTCTGTGTTGCCACCAGCAATGCATACCGGTTTTAATTCCTCCACATTTTCACCAAAATTGTTCTTTTCTTTCTTTTCTTATTTCTTTTATTTTCTGTGTTTTTGAGTAATGGATGTGAAGTGAGGTCTTAATGGTTTTGATTTGCATTTCCTATATGACTAATGATGTTGAACATGTTTTTTCACATGCATATTGGTCATTTGTATATTTTATTTGGAGAAATGTGTATTCAAGGTTTTTGCTGTTTTTCTTTTTCTTTTTTTAGGTTTTATTTATTTATTTGACAGAGAAAGAGATCACAAGTAGGCAGAGAGACAGGCAGAGGGAGAAGGGGAAGCAGGCTCCCCGCTGAGCAGAGAGCCCGATGCGGTGCTTGATCCCAGCACCCTGAGATCCCAGGACCTGAGACCTGAGCCTAAGGCAGAGGCCTTAACCCACTGAGCCACCCCGGCGCCCCTTTATTTTTCTATTTTTTTCTTTTTAAACTTTTATTTAAATTCTAGTTAACATAGAGTACAGTATTGGTTTCAGGAATAGAATTCAGTGATTTGGCGTGTTACAAAACCCGGTGCTCATCATATCAAGTGCCATCCTTAATACCTGTCACCCTTCTAGTTCATTCCTTACCCACCTCCATCTAACACCCCAGATATTTGTACTCTATCTTAAAGAGTCTCTCTCTCTCTTTCTCTTTTTAAGTTATTATTTATTTATTTGAGAGACAGCATGAACAGGGAGAGAGGGAGAAGCAGACACCCTGCTGAGCAAGGAGCCCAATGTGGGGTTTGATCCCAGGACCCCAAGGTCATGACCTGAGCTGAAGGCAGATACTTAAGTGACTGAGCCACCCAGGCTCCCCTCTTTGTCTCTTATGACTTGTTTCCCTCTCTTCTTATTCTTTTATTTTCCCCTCCCACATATTCATCTGTTTTGTTTCTTAAATTCCACATATGTGTGAAATTATAATGCTGTTTGTCTTTCTCTGACTTAATTGCATTTAGCATAATATGCTCTAGCTACATCACGTTATTGCAAATGGCAACATTTCATTCTTTCTGAAAGCTGAGTAATATTCCATTGTATATATATTACCACATACTCTTTAGGCATTCATCTATTTTTTACTTTTTGAGGAACCTCCATAGTGTTCTCCAGAGTTTCTACACAAATTTGCATTCCCACAAGTGCAAAACAGTTCCCCTTTCTCTGCATCCTCGCCAACACCTGTTGTTTCTTGGTGTTGTTAATTTTAGCCATTCTGACAAATGTGAGGTGGTATCTCATCTTGGTTTTCATTTGTATTTCCCTGATGATAAGTGATGTTTTGCATCCTTTCCTCTATCTGTTAGCCATCTGGATATCATCTTTGGAGAAATATCTTCATATCTTCTGCCCATTTTTTAAACTGGATTATTTGTGTTCTGGGTTATGAGTTTGATAAGTTCTTTATAGGATTTGGACAGTAACCCTTTATCAGTTACATCATTTTCAAATATCTTCTCCTATTCTGTAGATTGCCATTTAGTTTTGTTGATTGGTTCCTTTGCTGTACAGAAGCTTTCTATCTTAATGACATCCCAGTAGTTCATTTTTGGTTTTTGTTTCCCTTGCCTCCGGTGACATGTCTAGTAAGAAGTTGCTATGGCTGAGGTCAAAGAGGTTGCTGCCTGTGTTCTCTAGGATTTTGATGGTTTCCTGTCTCACATTGAGATCATTCATCCATTTTGAATTTATTTTTGTGTATGGTATAAGAAAATGGTCCAGTTTCATTCTTCTGCATGTGACTGTCCAGTTTTTCTAATACCATTTTTTTCCCCAAATATGTTTATTTTTCCTAATACCATTTGTTGATGAGACTCTTTTTTTCCATTCATTACTGCTTTGTTGAAGATTAGTTGACCAAATAGTTGTGTGTCCATTTCTGGGTTTTCTTTTCTGTTCCATTGCTTTATGTGTCTGTTTTTCAGTCAGTACCGTATTGTCTTGATGATTACAACTTTTTAATATAGCCTGAAATCTGGAATCGTGATGCCTCCTGTTTTGTTTTTCTTTTCATGATTGCTTTGGCTATTCAGGTCTTTTGTGATTCCATACAAACTTAAGGATTGTTTGTTTTAGCTCTGTGAAAAATGCTGGTGGTATTTTGATAAGGTTTGTATTAAATGGGTAGATTGCTTTGGGTAGTATAAACATTTTAACATTTGTTCTTCCAATCCGTGGGTATGCAGTGTTTTTCCATTTCTTTGTGTACCCTTCAATTTCTTTCATAGGTGTTCTATAGTTTTCAGATTACTAATCATTTACCTTTGTAGGTTTATTCCTAGGTATCTTATGGTTTTTCATGCAATTGTAAATGGGCACAATTCCTTGATTTCTTTTTCTGCTCCTTCATTATTGATATATACACATGCAACAGATTTCTGTACGTTGATTTTATATCCTGCCACTTGGCTGAATTCATGTATTCTAACAATTTTTTTGTTGGAGTCTTTTGGGTTTTCTTTATAGAGTATCATGTCATCTGTAAAAAGTGAAAGTTTGACTTTTTCCCTGCTCCTTTGGATGTCTTTTATTTCTTTTTGTTGTCTGACTGCTGTGGCTAAAACTTCCTGTACTATGTTAAGTGTAATGGTGAGAGTGAACATCCCTGTCTTGTTCCTGACCATTGTGGAAAGGCTCTCCCACTTTTTTCCCATTGAGGATGATATTAGCTGTGGGTCTTTCATATTTGGCCTTTATTATGTTGAGGCCTGTTTCCTCTATCCCTACTTTATTGAGGGTTTTTATCAAGAATGAATGCTCGGGGCGCCTGGGTGGCTTAGTGGGTTAAAGCCTCTGCCTTCAGCTCAGGTCATGATCTCAGGGTCCTGGGATCGAGCCCCGCATCGAGCTCTCTGCTCAGCAGGGAGCCTGCTTCCCGCCTCCCCCCGCCCCCGCAGCCTGCCTCTCTGCCTGCTTGTGATCTCTCTGCGTTAAATAAATAAATAAAATCTTTTAAAAAAACACAAAAGAATGAATGCTCTATTTTGTCAAATGCTTTTTCTGCATCTATTGAGAGGCTCATATGGTTCTTATCCTATCCTTTCTTTTATTAATGTCATATATCACATTGATTTGGGACTGTTGAACCACCCTTGCAGCCCAGGAATAAATCCCACCTGATTGCGCTGAATGATACTTTTCATATTCTGTTGAATTTGATTTGCAAGTATCTTGTGGAAAGTTTTTGCTTCCATGTTCATCAGGGCTATTGGCTCGCAATTCTCCTTTGTAGTGGGATCTTTGTCTGGTTTTAGAATCAAGATAATGCCGGATTTGTGGAATGAGTTAGGAAGTTTTCTTCTATTTCTGTTTTTTGGAACAGTTTAATAAGAACATTATTAATTATATACAATCATAATAGTATTAATATTTAAAGCATTAACAATATTACTCTTTAGTAATTAGTGTGAATATTAACTAATAAGAATAGTTTATATACTATTATAGTATATAGTACTAGTATAGTAATAGTATTAATTCTTCTTTTAATGTCTTTTAGAATTCTCCTGGGAAGCCATCTGACCCTGGACTTTTGTTTCTTGAGAGATTTTCAGTTACTGATACACTTTCTTTTCTGGTTATGAGTCTGTTCAAATTTTCTATTTATTCCTGTTTCAGTTTTAGTAGTTTGTATGTTTGTAGGAATTTGTCCATTTCTTCCATATTGTCTGGTTTGTTGAGAAATTTTTCATAATATTCTCTTACAGTTGTTAGTATTTCTGTGTTGTTGGTTGTGATCTCTCCCCTTTCATTCATCATTTTATTTATTTGGGCCCTTTTTGATAAGTCTGGTTAGGGGTTTATCGATTTAATTCATTCTTTCGAAGAACCAGGTCTTATTTTCATCGATCTACTCTACTGGTTTTGTTCATGTCTATATTGTTTATTTCTGCTTTAATCTTTATTATTTCCATTCTTTGGATGCCTTTATGCTTTACTTGGTGGTTGTTTTCTAGCTCCTTTAGTTGTAAGGTTAGGTTGTGCATTTGAGACTTTTCTGGCTTCTTGAGCTTGGACTGTATTGCCATATACTTCCCTGTTAGGAATACCTTTGCTGCATCCCTAAGGTTTAGGGCCCTTGTGCTTTCATTTTCATTTTCTTTCATATATTTTTTTTAATATCTACTTTTATTTTATGGTAAACCCATTTATTCTTTAGTAGGATGTTCTTTAAATATGAATGGTCTGATCTCTATCATTTTGTACTTGTTTAGGGCTGATTTGTGACCCAGTATGTGATCTGTTGTGGAGAATGTTCCATGTACACTCAAAAAGAATGTGTGTTGTGCTGTTTTAGGATAGAATGTTCTGAATACATCTGTTAAGTCCATCTGGTCTAGTGTGTCATTCAGAGCCATTGTTTCCTTGTTGATTTTCTGCTTAGATGATCTGTCCATTGTTGTAAGTGGGGTGTTACTGTCCCATACTACTTTTCTATTATTATCAGTGAATTTGTTTGTTGTTAAGTGACTTATATATTTGTGTGCTCTCAAGTTGGGTGTATAAATATTTACAATTGTCACATCTTCTTAATGGAGAAATCCTTTATGACATAATGCCCGTCTTCATTTCTTTTTACAGTCTTTGGCTTAAAATCTAGTTTGTCTGATATAAGTATGGCTATTCCAGATTTCTTTTGGCATCCAATAGTATGATAGATGGTTGTCCATCCCCTCACATTCCATCTGTGGATGTCTTTAGGTCTAAAATGAGTCTGCTATAGGCAGCAGGTAGATGTGTCTTGTTTTTTTATGCATTCTCTTTCCCTATGTGTTTTGATTGGGCCATTTAGTCCATTTACATTCAGAGTAACTAATGAAAGATATGAATATAGTACCTATTTGTTACCTGTAAAGTTGGTGTTTCTCGTGATATTTTCTGTCCCTTTCTAGTCTTTGTTGATTTTGGTCCTCCTTCCCCCCACTTAAAGAGTCCTCCTTAATATTTATTTCAAGGCTGGTTTAGTGGTCATGAACTCCTTTAGGTTTTGTTCGACTGGGAAACTTTTTGTATCCTTATATTCTGAATCACAGCTTTGCTGGTTAAAGAATCCTTGGCTTCATATTTTCCCCATTCAGTGTGTTGAGTATGTCTTACCACTCTCTTCTGGCCTGTCAAGTTTCTGTGGATGAGTCTGCTATGAACTTCATCTGTCTTCCCTTGTAGGTGAAGTACTTTTTCTTCCTTGCTGCATTCAGGATTCTTTCCTTGTCTGTATTTTGTTAATTTGACTATGATATGTGTTGGTAATGGACCACTTTTGTTGAATGTAATGGAAGTTCTCTGTGCTTCTTAAATTTTGATGTCTTTGTCCTTCCCCATATTAAGGGAGTTTTCAGCTATAATTTGCTCAAATAAGTCTTCTGCCACTTTTTCTGTCTTTATCTTCTTGGGCTCCTATCATACAAATATTACTCTGTTTTAATACCTTGCTGAGTTCCCTAAGTCTGCCTTCATGATCCGTTACTTTTGTTTTCCTTTTTTTAGCTTCATTGTTTTCATCTTCTATATCACTGATTCATTTCTCACCTTTGTTCAGCCTTGTTATTAATGCATCCATTTGTGTTTGCACCTTGCTTATAGCATTTTAAATTTCAGCTTGCCTTGCTTTTAGCTCTTTAATCTCAGCAGTAAAGGATTCTTTAGTGTCTTATATGCTTTCTTCAATTCCAGCTAGTATCCTTGTAATTGTTTTATTTTTAAAATTTTTTATTAAGTTCATCTAGCCAACATATAGTACATCATTTGTTTTTGATGTAGTGTTCAGTGATTCATTAGTTATGTATAACACACCATGCTCATCAGATCACATGGCCTCCTTAATGCCTATCATCTAGTTATGCCACCCCCATCCCCCACCCTTCTTTAACCCTCAGTTTTTTTCCCAGAGTCCAGAGTCTGTCAGTTTGTCTCCCTCTGTGATTCTTCCCATTGAGGTTTCTCTCCCTTCCCCTATGGTCCTCCATGCTATTCCTTATATTCTACATATGAGTAAAACCATATGATAATTAATTGTCTTTCACTGCTTGACTTATTTCACTTAGCACAGTCCCCTCCAGTTCCATCCATGTCGATGCAAATAGTAGATATTCATCCTTTCTGATGGTTGAGTAATATTCCATTGTATATATGAACCACATCTTTATCCATTCATCTGTTGAAGGACATCTCAGCTCCTTCCACAGTTTGGCTATTGTGGGCATTGCTTCTATGAGCATTGGGGTACATATGCTCCTTCTTTTCACTACATCTGTATCTTTGGGGTAAATAGTAGTGCAATTGCTGGGTCATAGAGTAGCTCTATTTTTAACATCTTGAGGAACCTCCATCCTGTTTTCAAGAGTGGCTGTACCAGCTTGCATTCTCACCACCAGTGTAAGAGGGTTCCTTCCTTCTCCATGTCCTCACCAACATTTGTTGTTCCCTGTTTTGTTAATTTTGGCCATTTTTACCTGGTGTAAGATGGTATTTCATTGTGGTTTTGATTTGCACATAATTGTTTTAAATTTTAGTTCAGACATCTCACTTATATTTGTATTTATTAAGTCCCTGCGTGCTATTTCTTCTTGTTCTTTCTTTTTGGGTCAATTCCTCCATTTTGTCATTTTTGATATTAGAGAAAGGAAACTAATATAAAAATTTTAAAAAATTGAAAAGTAAATGAAGCTATGTGTGTTTCGGTCTGCCCATTAAGAGTATCTTGATTAGGAAAAGAAAGGGAAAAAATAAAAAATTTTTTAAAAAAAGAAGAATTTGCTCTTCCTATATCCAGAAAACCTCAGAAACAAAACCAAAGCAAAACCAAAAAAAGAAACCCAAAGGAAGCTAGATCCTTTTCCCCCGTATATCTTTTGCTTTCAGCACTCTATTTTTAGTAGAGTTGTCAGTGAGAGAGGTTTTTTTTGGTCTTCCTGGAGAGGGGCCTGCTGCTCTGGTTTTCTTTGGATTTGCCCTAGTGTACATCCACCTCCAAGGTTCATTGGGTCATTTGGTGGCACTGTTTACCTCAGGTCATTATTGCTGGTGGGTGTGAAGTGAGAATGGCTTCTTCTGGTTTTCTCAGCTGAGGAGTGGGAAATTTACACCCACCTCTGTTTAGGAAGCCCTCACAGATGCCCAAACTGTCACCCCTCTTTTGTCCCCAGCTTCTTTAAGATTCTCACCTTCACCATTTTTCTTGACTGAGCTGTCCGCCTGCAAGGCGGTTCAGGACTCCTGTGTTTTATCTCAGGTGCCGCTGTGTTTTATCTCAGGTGCTGCTGTGTTTCGAAGTCTCGCACTTCAAAGACCCACATGGTGTGTTCCTGCACTCGTCCGTTATGGGAGGGTCTCTGCCCTGTGGCTGGTGCCAGCTTGTCCTAGAAAACGGTTATACAGTGGTGCATGTGTTCTTTATATATTCTGTATGTTAATCCCTTATCATGTATGTGATTTGCAAATATTTCTCCCATTTTGTGGATTACCCTTAACTGTATTGATAAGCATCTTTTTTACAAAAGTTATAAAATTTGATGAAGTCCAATTTATCTGTTTTTTCCTTTCATTGCCTGTGGTTTTGGTGTCATATCGAAGGCATCATTGCCAAATCCTATGTCATGAAGATTTTTCCTTTTGTCACAGTGGACAGTGAGGTTAATATGCTGTTGAATTTGGTTTGCCAGAATTTTTTTTGAAGATTTTTGAATCTGTATTCATATAGAATCTGTAGTTCTCTTATAGGTTATCAGTCTGGATTTCAAATCAGGTTATTGTTGGCTTCATTGAGTGAACTGTAAAGTATTTCCCCCTCTTCAGTTTCCTTGCAGAATTTGAGAAAGATTGACGTTATATTTTTGAAATATTTGGTAATATTCATCAGGGAAACTATCTGGTCATCATCTTTCTTGGAAGTTTGATTACTGATTCAGTGTTCTTATTAGTTTAGTGGTCTGTACAGTTTTTATTTTCTTTCGTGAGTCTTTTCTGGTAGATTATATTTCTAGAAATTTTTCCATTTCATCTAGGTTGTTTATTTTATTGCCATACAGTCATTCATGGTATTTTTCGTAACTATTTTTCCATAAAATTGTGCTAGTAATATCCCCACTTTTATTTCAGGTTATAGTAATTTCAGTCCTCTTTTTGTGTTAGTCTATGGTTAATGAGTATTTTACTTTTTGAAGAGCCAACTTTTGATTATGTTGATTCTCTTTTTTCCCCAAGTGTCTGTTTTATTTATGTCTGCTCTAATCTTTATTATTTCCTACCATTCAGTAGTTTGAATTTAGTTTGCTCTTCTTTTTCTACTTCTTTAAGTGTAATGTTAAGTTCCTGATTTCTGATCTTATATCCTTTTAATGTATGTGTTTAGTGCCATTAGTCCCCTTTTAGCACTGCTTCTGCTGATTCTATTAGTTTTAGCTTTGTTTGGTTTCGTTTTCATTTTTCTGACGATTATTTCTAATTTTTCTTGTGATTTCTTATTGACCTGTTTTTTTTTTAAGTGTGTCTTGTTTAATTTCCACACATTTGCATTTTTTCCAGTTTTCCTTCTGTTACTGATTTCTAGCTTCTTTTAGTTTTGAGTAGAAAAGATAATTTTTATGATTTCAGTCCTTTATAATTTTTTAAGGCTTGTTTTATGGCCCAACATGTGGTTTCTCTTTTAGAATGTTTCTCTCATATTTGTGAAAATTTGTATCCTGCTGTTGTATGAATGTTACCTATATATCTGTTATGGTAGATTGTTTTATCATATTTTCACGTTCTAATTTCTTACTGATCTTTTTTGGCTTGTTTTGTGCATTATTGAAAGTAGGGTGTTGATGTCTCCAAACTATTATCATAGAACTCCTTTTCATTCTGTCAGTATTTGTTTCATATATCTTGGGACTCCGTTGTTGGTACATTTATGTTTATGAGTGTTATATCTTCTTGATAAATTGACTCTTTTTATCAATGTACAGTATCTTTTTGCCAGTTGTAATAGTTTCTTGACTTAAGGTGTATTTGTCTGATGTCTTTGTAGTCACCCCTGCTTTCTTAGTTATGGTTTTCATGAAATATTTTCTATCCTTTCTTTTTCAGCTTATTTGTGTTTTTTAATCTAAGTTGAATCTTTTGTAGTTAACCAGTATTTACATCATCTTTTAATCCATTTTCTCAATCTGTGTCTTTTAATTGAGGGTTTAATCCATTTGTATTTTTTAAGTAAGTACTGAAGAGTAAGAATTTACTTTTGCCATTTTGATACCTTTTGTTTGTCTTACTGCTTTTTTTCATCATTTTCTCCATTACTGCCCTCTTTTTTTGTTTAGTTGTCTTTTTCAAACAGGGACAAATTGTGACTCCCATCTCATTTCTGTGCATAATCATTAGACACTTTCTTCATGATTATCATGGTATTAAATATCATATCAAATATCCTAATGTCATAATGATCTGTTTTGAATTGATATGAACTTAATTGAATCACATACAGAACTGTAGGTTTCTGCAGCTCTATTTCTCATGTCACAGATTACATTTCTATACATTTTATGTCCTATAACGTATTTTTAATGTCTTTTATGCTTTTGTCTTTTAAATACATAGAGAACAAACCTAGGGTTACAAACCTAAATTACAATAATAGTGGGTTTTATATTTGCCCCTATATGTATCTTTTCTATAGATATTTATTTCTTCATATGTCTTTGAGTTACTATATAATATAGCATTCCTTTCATTTTAACCTGAACACCTTCCTTTAGCATTTCTTGTCTAGTTTTAATGAACTCCCTCAGTTTAGGAATGTTTCAGTTTCTCCCTTTTTTGATGGATATTTTGTTTGCTAAGAATTTCTCAGCTGACAGTTATTTTATTTGAACACTTTAAAATATATTATCCGGGTACTTGGGTGGCACAGTCAGTTAAACATCTGACTCTTGGTTTCAGCTCAGATCATGATCTTTGGGTTGTGAAATCGAGTCCCACCCGCATTGGGCTCCATTCTCCGTGTGCAGTCTGCTTAAGACTTTCCCTCCCCCTGTCCCTCCTCCTTGCACATGCTCACTGTCACTCTAAGAAATCAATCTATCTGTGCTTTAAAAAAATATTATCACACTACCTTCTGGCCTCCAAGTTTCTAATTAGAAGTCAGCTGATAATGTTATTGATGATCTCTGTATCTGATATTTTCTCTTTAGCTACTTTCAAGATTCTCTTTGTCTTTGGCCTTCAAAGCTTTGAGTATAATGTGCTCAGTCTGGGTCTCTTTTAGTTTATCTCACTTCTAGTTTATTGCATTCCTTGGATTTGTAGATTCTGGTCTTTATTCAGTTTTTCAGAGTTTGGGTCCAGGATTTCCTCAAATAATCTTTCTGCCCCTTTCTCATTCTCTTCTTTGCCTCTCATTATGTATATATGTTGGTCCACTTGATGGTGTCCCACAATTCCCTTAGTTTTTCATTTTTCTTCATTCTTTTTCCTTTCTGCTCTATAGGTTTATAATTTCACTTAACCACCTTCATGTTTGTTAGTTATTCTGTGTGCTCATACTATTGTTAAATCCCTTTTGTATTTTTTTTTTTTTAAAGATTTTAATTTATTTGTCAGAGAGAAACACAGCAAGAGAGGGAACACAAGCAAAGGGAATGGTAGCGGGAGAAGCAGGCTCCCCGCCGAGCAGGAAGCCCAATGCGGGGCTCGATCCCAGGACTCGGGGATCACGACCTGAGCTGAAGGCAGACGCTTAATGACTGAGCCACCCAGGCGCCCCAGTATTTTTTTTTTTAAGTATAGTTGACATAAAGTGTTTTAGTTGTTTCAGGTGTACAATGTAGTGATTCAGCAACTTTACATTATAGTATGCCCACCATCACTGATCATCAGGGAACTGTACATAAAAGCTACATTGAGATATCACCTCATACCTGTCAGAATGGCTAAAATGAAAAACACAAGAAACAGAAAGTGTTGGCAAGGCTGTGGAGAAAAATAAACCTTCTTGCACTGTTGGTGGGAATGCAAATTGTTGAAGACATTTTGGAAAACAGTATGGAAGTTTCTAAAAAAATTAAAAATAATACTACCCTATGAGCCAGGAATCACACTACTGGGTATTTACCCCAAAAATATAAGAGCACAAATTCAGAGGGATACATGCACCCCTGTATTTACTGCAGCATTATTTACAGTAGCCAAACTATGGGTGCAGCTCAAGTGTCCCTCGATAGATGAATGAATAAGAAAATGTGTTATATATATACATTGAATATTATTCATCCATAAAAAGAATGAAATCTTGCCATTTGCAATAACATGGCTAAAGAGAGAGAGTATAACAGTGATTGAAATATGTCAGCTAGAGGAGGACAAATACCATATGATCTCAGTGATACGTCAAATTTAAGAAACAAAACAAATAAAGGAAAAAAAGAGAGAGACAAACCAAGAAACAGACTCTTAACTATAGAGAACAAACTGTTGGTTACGAGAGAGGAGGTGGGTAAGGGTTTGGGGGAAATAGGGGGCGAGGAATTAAAGAGTACACTTATGATGGTGAAAAAAAATGATAAAAAAGATAAATTATCTCCTCCTACATTCAGGATGAAAATTCACCAATTCTCAATCCAAAGACAGCACTTAATAACAAAAATATGCAAATCACTAATGAACATATGGTCTCAAAGTCTAATTACAGCAATGTGTATTATTTTTCTAGTGATATGTTAAGATATTATCAAAAACTCAGCCTCTTAAAACAAGACAACATTATTATCTCACAGTCCTGTAAGTTAGGAGTTTTAGAGTGGCTTAACTGAGTATGGCTCTACTAGCTCACCTGCTCAGTGTCTCACTGACTAGATATTAAGTTGTTAGCCAGAGTTCAGATTTTCATATAAGACTTTGTGTCCTTTTTAAGCTCTCTTTTTGTCAGAATTCAGTTTTTTATAGTTGTAGCATGGAGGTCCTTAGCTCCTAGATGCTTCTCCACAACATGACTTCAAGACTAGTAAGAGAGCATTTCTTACACTTGAATCTTTTAAAGGGCTCATCTTGATTAGGTCTGGCCCACTTAGGAGAATCCTCTTTTTGATTAAGTCAAACCCAACTGATTACTAACTCATTTATGGGAATGATATCCCATTATATTTATAGATCTCAATCACATTCCAAGGCATTGGACTATACAGGATGTTTACATCAGAGGATGGGATCTTAGGGACAATTTTTATGATTCTGCCTGCTACACCTTGCAAAAAGAACAAGACATTAAGGGAATTTTCCATTTTGATTAATGGATTTGCCCCAGTGATATGAAGCTTGAACACAATCGAAGCTAGGATACTATAAAATTTTAGTGAATATTTAGTGTATGTTAGTTACCTTGTATACATTGTCTTATTTAATTTCTATAACAACCCCATAAGGGCTGTTTATAATCTTTCCCAGTTTGTAGATGAAAAAACTGAAGCTAAGAGGGTTTAAGTAATTTGTTAAAATGGAGTTTGAATTGAAATGGCCCATGGTATTTATACTCCACCATGGTGTCACCTAGTATTAATCTTGATTTGTATATTATTTACACTTTTATGTAAGTGCAGTATCTATTCAGGTAATTTACCACAAATTTGTGACTTATGTTATAATTTTTTACATCCAGTAACGATAATGTGGTTATGGTTTTAAAAAGGAGTATCCTTTAAAAGAGACGTTTAAAAACATTTACAGATGAAATTCCATGCTTTCTCACATTTGCTTCAAAATCAGGGGCGCCTGGGTGGCTCAGTCGTTAAGCGGCTGCCTTCGGCCCAGGTCATGATCCCAGAGTCCTGGGATCGAGCCCCACATCGGGCTCTCTGCTCAGCAGGGAGCCTGCTTCTCCTGCTACCATTCCCTCTGCTTGTGTTCCCTCTCTCGCTGTGTTTCTCTCTGTCTAATGAATAAAATCTTTAAAAAAAAAATCATTTGTGGGATATGAGGAGTTGGAGAATGAGTAGGAGGCTGTCATTGAAAAAAAACTAACCAGAAGTTGATAATATTTGATATTGCTGGATAATGGGGAACAGGGTTTATTATGCTATTCTACTTTTTTTTACATTTGAAAATTTCCATGGTGAATAATAAGTAATCCATAGTTACAGTTCTAAATAAGAAAAAAGATACTAGGTAATACTAGGAAAATATTGTATTCCTTAAAGATCATAATGTCTGTATTTTTAAAATCATGAATCTTAGAAAAAACAAAATCATGAATCTTTATTGGTTTTCATGGAATCATAAAACTGTTAATATAAGCATTTCCTTTATTAAAGTAGTACTATGTAGTGGTTAATAACAAGGACTAGTATCTGATCCTCTGAGTATCTTAGTGTTGTAATATTTAATAGTTGTATGACTTTGTGTAAGTTATTTGACTTCTGTGTCCTTCACTTCTTTTTATTTGTAAAATGGGAATATTTGTATCTACTTAATACAGTTCTTGGGTATAGTGTGTAATGGCTATATTGGGATAAGACAGCAAAAACATGTGTACACATACATGTATTCACATTTATATCTATTTGTTTCTTCTCAAATAAGAAACTTGAGATTATTGTTTCCCCTTTGCAGTTAGAGAAGATTTTATGTTTTTGTAACATTTTTTGAGCCTGTGGTTCTCAAACCAATGTTTCTAAAAAAACGTTTTTTCCTTTCACAACACATATTTACATTGCTTTGCAGTGGAAATCATTTGGCATTTTGGGTCGAACAGTTCTTATTTGGGACTTTTACATTATTGAACATCAGTATTTACTTTCCTCTCTACCTACATTAAATACCACTTCTGACCAGTCATTGTGACAACCTTAAGTGCTCTTGCACATTTTCAGATGTCTTCTAGAAAAATAGAACCATCCTTGTTTGGGAGTCATGTGTCTGTTAAAATTTGTAGGGTGGTACTATAGTTTATTTTAGAGTACTGATTTTCTCACAGCTGTACCTATCATGTGTGTTAAGATATATTGAGTGAAAACTGATGAGCTAAATTACTGATATTTCCACAGTGGTTCAAAGTCTTATATAAGTATTATTGGAAAACATGTATTAACCTGTGATCTGTCTTGATCTTAATGGAGCCAAAATGTTGGATGTGTAGTGTGTAAATAGATATGTGTATATTTTGGAAAATTTCCCTTAGTAATACTAACACTCCACCATTGCTTGAAAGATTTCTGTGAGTTAGCTAACTGTAATTCCCTTTCTTGTAGGTGATAGAAATTGAAGATGCTTCACCCACCAAGTGTCCAATAACAACCAAGTTGGTTTTAGATGAAGATGAAGAAACCAAGGAACCTTTAGTGCAGGTTCATAGAAATATGGTTATCAAATTGAAACCACATCAAGTAGATGGTAAGAAACAATTTTATGATTAAAACATTTTTTTTTAAGTAGACTCCACCCAGCGTGGAGCTCAGTGTGGGGCTTGAATTCATGTCCCTGAGGACAAGACCAGAGCCTAAATCAAGAGTCAGATACTTAGCCAACTGAGCCAGGTGCCCCATGATTAAAGCATTTTTAATTAAGTTTTACCAGTATTTGGTGTCTCCTGTGTGCCTCACATTCTGCTAAGCACTAGAGGCACGTTGGTGAGCAAAACAAACATGAACCCAGCCCACTATGGAGCTCATAAATAAATGAGGAGAAACAATTAAATGATTACAAAGAAAATAAGTGTTATAGAAGGAGAAATAAGTGCCACATACAAATGGGTACATATAGCAAATGGATTTCATGTAGTTTGCAATGGTTGGGTAGGGGCAGCTACAGGGTAGGGAGAGATACCACCATTAGCTAAAAGCCTTCTTTAGGAAATTCTGTGTCAGCATTTTTTTCAGGTATGCTGGTTAATAATATTCTGTCATTGGTATTTTGAAAGATACCATATTATCCCTGTTCTCTATTTTGTTAAAGTGGAAACAGTAAGTCAGTTTTGAGTGTGTATGTGAATGACTTCATAAGGGAAGTTCTGCAGTCCTAATCCTTGGGTAGTAAGGCCCCTTTCTTCTTTAGTCTTTATTAATGAATAAAAGGAGAAATGATAAATTGTCTCCTGTGTAGTTTTCCTAATCAACTTAATAAACCTGAAAGAATATTTGATAAAAATCTATAAATTATATAAAATTTTAGATAACATTTGTATTTTAGATTATTCATATATTTCTTTGGATTGTCCCAGGGAATGAAGGTTTGCTCTGATAGAATAGATGAATGAAGGAAAGTTGGCCTCTTGTATGCTTCAGTTTACTGTCTTTTTTTTTTTTAATTAACCTTAGTGGGGGTGGGGGGATTTCATATATACTTATGAGATTCTTTATCTCATTTTAAATTCTATTTCTTAGATATTTTAGTTATGTTTTTGATGTGTGTATGAAGGAAGATTTTTAACTTGGATCTTTAAATTTAATGAAGCTATCATTTTTAGGTGTTCAGTTTATGTGGGATTGCTGCTGTGAATCTGTAAAAAAAACAAAGAAATCTCCAGGCTCAGGATGCATTCTAGCACACTGCATGGGCCTTGGTAAGACTTTACAGGTAAGAACATGAAGGTGTTCTGTTCTTGTGCATTTATGAATTCAAGATTATATGTTGGATTCTATTCTCTGTCCCAGGGAGAGTTATAGGGTCTGGAGATAGAGCAACCAGTAAACAAGAAAAACAGGAGCCCTCTCAGGAAGCTTATATTTTAGTGCAGTTGAGAGATTTTAATCAAATAAGAAATACGTACTTTCGGTAGTAAGTGTTCAGAGAGAATAGAGAGGGAATGCAACTTCAAGGAGGTGATGTAGGAGCAGAGATCCTAATGAAGTGAAGGAATGGGGTTATGTAGCCCCATTTACTGGCGTAGCCAGTAAAAACTGTAAAGATTCTGAGGTGGAAATGAACTTCCTTACAATTTTTAATAGTCTGTGATCCTACAGTAATGAGAATGTAAACTATTTTTCACTATTAAAATATTGAATTTCTGATTGGCAGGACTTGTAGCAGAGATGACATTAGTGAATATATATGTAATATATATTATTTGAATATATATATAACATTAAGCCATGAGATAATAATTACAGATTGTGAGTCAGAACATTTTATTTTTTAGCCATTTTAACCATTTTTTTTGCTTTTAAGGTTCTTTTTTTGTTCTAAGATTTTATTGAAGTTCAAGTTACTTAACATATAGTATTGGTTTCAGGAGTAGAATTTAGTAATTCATCACTTACATATAACACCCAGTGCTCATCACGAGTGCCCTCCTTAATGGCCATCACCCATTTAGCCCATCCTCCCAGCCCATCCCACCTCCCTTCCAACAACCCTCTATAGTTAATTCTCTATGGTTTGCCTCCCTCTCAGGTTTTTTGTTTTTTGTTTTTTTTAGATTTTATTTATTTATTTGAGAGAGAAAGTGAGAGTACAAGCCAAGGGGAAAGGCAGAAGGAGAAGCAGGCTCCCTGCTGAGCAGGGAGGCCAATGTGGGGCTTGATCCCAGGATCCTAGGATCATGACCTGAACCAAAAGCAGACGCTTAACCAACTGAGCCACCCAGGCGCCTCAGCCTCCCTCTCAGTTTTTACCCTATTTTTTTTCCTTCCCTTCCGCTATGTTCACCTATTTTGTTTCTTAAATTCCACATATGAGTGAAGTCATTTGGTATTTGTCTTTCTCTGACTGGCTTATTTCACTCTAGTTCCATCCATGTCCTTGCTAGTGGCAATGTGTCATTCTTTTTGATGGTAGAGTAGTATTCCTTTGTATATATTTACCATATCTTAACTATCCATTCATAGATCAGTGGACATTTGGGCTCTTTCCATAATTTGGCTATTGTTGATAGTGTTGCTATAAACATAAGGGTGCATGTGCCCCTTTGAATCAGTAGTTTTGTTATCCATTGGATAAATGCCTAGTCGTACAATCGTTAGGTTACAGGGTAGTTCTATTTTTAACTTTTTGAGGAACCTCCATACTGTTTTCCATAGTGGCTGCACCAGTTCACATTCCCACCAACAGTGTAAGAGCATTCCTCTTTCTCCACATCCTCGCCAATATCTCTTGTTTCCTGATTTGTTAATTTTTGCCATTCTGACCTGTGTGAGGTGGTATCTCATTGTGGTTTTGATTTGTATTTCCCTGATGATGAGTGATGAGCATTTTTTCATGTCTTCTTTGGAGAAATCTCTGTTCTTGTCTTCTGACCACTTCTGAACTGGATTATTTATTTTTTGAGTGTTCAGTTTGGTAAGTTCTTTATAGATATTGGGTGCTAGACCTTTATCCAATATGTCATTTGCAAATATCTTCTCCCATTTGATAGGTTGCCTTTTAGTTTTATTGTTTCCTTTGTGGTGCCAATGCTTTTTATTTGATGGAGTCACAGTTGTTCACAAAAAATTTTTTTTTGCTTTTGTTTCCCTTACATCTGTAGAAATGTCTAGTAAGAAGTTACTATGGCTGAGGTTAAAGATATTGCTGCCTATTTTCTCCTCTAAGATTGTGAGGGTTTCCTGTCTCATATTTAGGTCTTTCATCCATTTGGAATTTATTTTTGTGTATGGTGGAAATAAGTGGTCTAGTTTCATTCTTTTGCCTATTGCTGTCCATTTTTTCCAGCATCATTTGTTGAAGAGACAACTGTCTTTTTTCCATTGGACATTCCTTCCTGCTTTGTCAAAGATTGGTTGACCATATAGTTGTGGTCCCATTTCTGGGTTCTCTGTTCTGTTCCATTGCTTTATGTGTCTGTTTTTGGGCCAGTACCACACTGTCTTGGTGATTATAGCTTTGTGATACAGCCTGAGGTCTGAAATCGTGATGCCTCCAGCTTTGCTTTGCTTTTTGAAGATTGCTTTGGCTATTTGGGGTGTTTTGTGGTTCCATACAAATTTTAGGATTGTTTATTCTAGCTCTGTGAAAAGTGCTAATGGTATTTTGATAGGGATTACATTAAATGTGTAGATTGCTTTCAGTGTTATAGACATTTCAACAATACTTGTTCTTCCTATCCATTAGAATGGAATGTTTTTCCATTTCTTTGTGTCCTCTTCAATTTCTTTTTTTTTTTTTTTTTTTCTTTTCCTCTTCAATTTCTTTCATAAATCTTTTACCTGTTTGGTTAAGGTATTTCTAGGTATCTTATGTTTTTTGGTGCAATCGTAAATGAGATCAATTCCTTGATTTCTCTTTCTGCTGCTTAATTGTTGGTATATAGACATGAAGCAGAGTTTTGAAAATTTCTTTTATATCCTGACTTCACTGAATTTGTGTATAAATTCTATCAATTTTTTGTTGGAGTCTTTCAGGTTTTCTATAGAGTATCATGTTGTCTGCAAAGACTGAAAGTTTTCCTTCTTCCTTGCTGATTCGGTTACCTTTTATTTCTTTTTGTTGTCTGATTTCTGAGACTAGAACTTCCAGTTTTATGTTGAACAATAGTGTTGAGAGTTCTATATTTAGAACCTTAGGGGAAACTCTTCAGTTTTTCCCCATCGAGGATGATATTAGCTGTGAGTCTTTCATATATGGCCTTTATGATGTTGAGGTAGGTTCCAATCTATCCCTACTTTCTTGAAGATTTTTATTAAGAAAGGATGCTATATTTTGTCATGCCTTTTCTGAATCTGTTGAGAGGATCATATAGTTCTTAGCTTTCTTTTATTAATGCAGCATATCATGTTGATTGATTTGTAGGTGTTGAACCACCTCTGCATTGGCTTTTAAGTTTTTAATTCCATTCAGTTAATGTACAGTGTTATATTAGTTTTAGGTATACAATATAGTTATTCACTAATTCCATACATCACTGAGTGCTCATTATGACAAGTGCACTCCTTAGTCCCCATCATCTATTTATTCCGTCCCCTTACCATCCTCCCCTCTGGTAACCATCAGTTTGTTCTCTATAAGTAAGAATCTTCTTCTTAATTTGTCTCTCTCTTTCCCCTTTGTTCATTTATTTTTTCTTAAATTTCACATATGAGTGAAATTCTATGGTATTTTTGTTACTCTGACTTATTACAGTTAACATTTTGCTCTAGCTCTGTCCATGTTGTAGCAAATTAGAAGATTTCATTCTTATTTACAGCTAGATCATATTCCAGTGTGTGTGTGTGTGTGTCTCACAGCTTTATCCATGTATGGATGGACACTTGGGCAGCTTCCATAATATGGCTATTGTAAATTATGCTTTTTTAAAAATAGGATTGCATGCGTGCCTCTGAATTAGTGTTTTTCTATTCTTTGGGTAATACCCAGTAGTGTGATTGTTGGATTATAGGGCAGTTCTATTTTTAACTTTTCTAGGAATCTCCGTTCTCTTTTCCACTGTGACTGTGCTAGTTTTCCCACCAACACTGCAAGATGGTTCCTTTTTTTACACATCCTTGTGAACACTTTTTTTCTTGTGCTATTGACTTTAGCCATTCTCACAGGGGTAAGGTGATATGTCGTTGTTTTGATTCGCATTTCCTTGTTGATGAGTGATGTTGATCTTCTTTTCTGTGTCTGTTGGCCATCTGTTTATCTTCTTTGGAAAAATGTCTGTTCATGGCTTGTGTACGTTTTTCAACTGGATTATTTGGGGGTTTTTTGGTGTTGAATTTTAAAGGTTCTTTATATATTTTGGAATCTTAACATTTATCAGATATGTCCTTTGCAAATACCTTCTCTGATTCTGAGGGTTACCTTTTAGTTTGGTTGATTGTTTCCTTTGCTCTGCAGAAGCTTCCCATTTTTATGAAGCTCAGTAGTTTATTTTTGCTTTTGTTTCCCTTTCCTCAGAGCCATATCTCTTAAAATGTTCCTACAGCCAACGTCAGAGAACCTGCTGCCTGTGCTCTCTTAGAATATTTTTATGGGTTTAGGTCTCACATTTAGTCCTTTCATCTATTTTGAATTTGTCTTTTTGTGTGGTGTAGGAAAATGGTCCATTTTCTTTCTTTTGCATGTCATTGTCCAGTTTTCTCAACACTGTTTCTTCAGGACACTGTTTTTTTCCCATTGGATAGTCTTTCCTGGTTTGTCACAGATTAATTGACCATTATAATTTTGGATTTATTTCTGGATTTTCTATTCTGTTCCATTGATTTATGTGTGTATTTTCGTGCTAGTACCATACTGTTTTATTTACTACAACTTTCTAATATAACCTTGACATCTGGAATTATAATGCTTTTTTTTTTTTTTTTAAATGTTTATTCACTTATTTTAGAAAGAGTGAGAGTGTGCATGGGCCAGGGGAAGGGTGGAGGGAAGGGTGGGGAGAGAATCCCATGCAGACTTCCTGTTGAGTGTGGAGCCTCTTAAGGGGCTCTCTCCCAAAACCTTGAGATCATGACCCAAGCTGAAACCAAGAGTCGGATGCTCATCGGACTGAGCCACCCAGGTGCACTTATGTTTTGCTTTTTTTTTTTTTTTCAAGATTACGTTGGCTATTGGGGATCCTTGTGGTCCATACATACTTTAGCATTGTTTATTCTACCTCTGTGAAAAATGCAGGTGGTATTTTGATAGGGATTGCATTAAATGTGTGGGTTGCTTTGGGTAGCTTAGACATTTTAACAATATTTGTTCTCCCAAGCCTCCATTTTTTCATCTTCAGTTTCTTTTGTCAGTATTTTTACTTTTCAGAGTACAAGTCTTTCACCTCTTTGGTTAAGTTTATTCCTAGATATCTTAATATTTTTGGTGGTATTGTAAATGGTATTGTTTCCTTAATTTCTGTTTCTGCCTCTTCGTCATTGGCATATAGAAAGGCAACAGATTTCTGTTTGTTGATTTTATGTCCTGTGACTTCCCTGAGTTTATCAGTTCTAGCGGTTTTTTGGTGGAGTCTTTTCTTATGTTCAGATATGGTTCCTCTAAATCTGCTTTCCTTAAGGTTTTTATCATGAATGGATGTTGTAGTTTGTCAAATCTTTTTTCTGCTTTTTTTGAAATGATTATATGGTATTTATCCTTTCTGTTATTGTTATGATGTATGACATTGATTGATTTGCCGGTATTGGCTGACCCTTGCAGCCCAGGAATAAATTGCAGTTGATCATGGTACATGATTTTTGAAATGCATTGTTGGATTTGGTTTGCTAATTGTTTGTTGAGCATTCTTACATCAGTATTTACCAGAGATATTAGCCTGTAATTCTCCTTTCTAATGATGTCTTTGTTTTTGGAATCAGGGTAATGCTGGCCTCAGAATGAATTTGGAAGTTTTTATTCCTTTTTTCTATTTTGTAGAAGTTGAAGAAGAATAGGAATTAACCCTTCTTTAAATATTTGGTAGACTTCACCTATGAAGTCCTTTTTTCCTGGTCTTTAGTTTGTTAGGGTTTTTTTGGTTACCGATTCAATTTCTTTACTGGTTATGGTTGTGATTGAATTTTCTATATCTTCCTTTTTCAGTTTTGGCGGTTTATATTTTTCCAGGAATTTATCCATTTCTTCTAGGTTGTCCATTTTTTAGTACATAGCATTTACTAATATTCTCTTGTAATTGTATTTTTATAATGTCATTTGTTATTTCTCCTCTCTTATTTATAATTTTATTTTCTTGAGTAATTTCTCTTTTTTTACTTCTCAGTCTAGCTAGAGGCTTATATATTTTACTGATATTTTTCAAGGAACCAATGCCTTGTTTCATTGATCTTTTCTATTTTTTTTTAATTTTCTGAATCATTTATTTCTGCTGTAATTTTTATTATCTCCTTCCTTTTGCTGGTTTTAGGTTTTGTTTGTTGCTCTTTTTCTAGCTTCTTCAGGTGTAAGAATGGGCTGTTTATTACAGATTTTTCTTGCTTCTTAAGCTAGTATTGGTGTAACCTTCCCTTTTAGAACTGTTTTTGCTCCATCTCAGGGGTTTTTGGTTATTGTGTTTTCATTTTCATTTGTTTCCACGTAGTGTTCCATTTCTTCTTTTATTTCCTGATTGACCCATTAATTGCTTAATAGCATGTTTATAATTTCCATGTATTTGTTATTTTCTAGATTTTTTTTCTTGTGGTTGACTTCTAGTTGAATAGCATTTTGGTCAGAAAAGATTTATGGTATGAATTCTGTCTTCTTTAGTTTGTTGAGGCTTGTTTTGTTGGCTAATATGTCATATGTTCTGGAGAATGTTTCATGTGCACTTGAATGTGTATTCTGCTGTTTCATAATGGAATGTTATGCATATATCTGTTAAAGTCATCTGTTCCAATGTGTTATTTAAAGACAATGTTTCCTTGTTGGTTTTCTGTTTAGATGGTTTGTCCACTGGGGCGCCTGAGTGGCTCAGTGGGTTAAGCCTCTGCCTTCAGCTCAGGTCATGATCTCAGGGTCCTGGTATCGAGCCCCCCATTGGGCTCTCTGCTCAGCGAAGAGCCTGCTTCCCCCCCCCCCACCCCCGCCTCTCTCTCTGCCTGCCTCTGTGCCTACTTGTGATCTCTTTCTGTCAAATAAATAAATAAAAATCTTAAAAAAAAAAGATGATCTGTCCATTGATGTAAGTGGGGTGTTAATATCCCCACAATTATTTTTTTTATTATTTTTTTTAAGATTTTAGTTATTTGACAAAGAGAGAGAGAGCGCGAGCGAGCACACAAGCAGGGGGAGTGGGAGAAGGAGAAGCTGGCTCCTCACTGAGCAGGAAGCCTGATGTGGGACTCAATCCCAGGATCCTGAGGTCATGACTTGAGCTGAAGGCAGACGCTTAACTGCCTGAGCCACCCAGGCAACTCTATTCCCACTATTATTGTATTATTATCAATTAGTTCCTTTATATTTGTTATTTATTATTTTAGATATTTGGGTGGTCCCATGTTGGGTGTTATATCTTCTTTTTTAATTTTCCATTTTATGATTATATAGGGTCCTGCTTTGTCCCTTACTCTACCTTTGTTTTAAAGTCTATATTGTCTGATACAGATACTGCTATTCTGGCCTTTTTTTTTTAAGATCCATTTGGGTGATAGATGTTTCTCTGTCCCTTTACTTTTTTTTTAATATTTTATTTATTTGACAGAGAGAAACACAGCAAGAGAGGGAACACAAGCAGAGGGAGTGGTAGCGGGAGAAGCAGGCTTCCTGCCGAGCAAGGAGCCTGATGCGGGGCTCGATCCCAGGACTCTGGGATCATAACCTGAGCCGAAGGCAGCCGCTTAACGACTGAGCCACCCAGGCGCCCCCGTCCCTTTACTTTTAATCTTTAGGTTTGTTTAGGTTTCAGATGAGTTTATTGTAGGTAGCATATGGATGGGTCTTTTTTTTGAAAATCCATTCTGTCACCCTATGTCTTTTTTTTTTTTTTTTATCTTTTTCTTTTTTTCCCCCCAAATATGTTTATTTTATTTTTTTAGTGTTACAAGATTAATTGTTCATGCACCACACCCAGTGCTCCATGCAATACGTTCCTTCCTCAATACCCACCACCAGGCTCGCCCAACCCCCCACCCCCACCCCTCCAAAACCCTCAGTTTGTTGCTCAGAGTCCACAGTCTCTCATGGTTCATCGCCCCCTCTGATTTCCCCCCATTCACCCCTCCCTTCCTTCTCACAATGCCCTCCATGTTTTTCCTTATGCTCCACACGTAAGTAAGACCGTAAGATAATTGGCTCTCTCTGCTTGACTTATTTCACTCTGCCTAATTTC
>CM053612.1:52254867-52273349 GCA_028646535.1 Procyon lotor
AGTTTGGTGATTGTGGCCATTGCTGTTATGAACATTGGGGTACATGTGGCCCTTCTTTGTACTGCATCTGCTTCTTTGGGGTAAATACCCAGCAGTGCGTTGGAAGGGTCATAGGGTAGCTCTATTTTTAATTTCTTGAGGAATCTCCACACTGTTTTCCAAACTGGCTGCACCAGCTTGCAATCCCACCAACAGTGTAAGAGGGTTCCGCTTTCTCCACACCCTCTCCAACATTTGTTGTTTACTGTC
Organism: Procyon lotor; assembly: GCA_028646535.1. Classification (NCBI taxonomy): domain Eukaryota; kingdom Metazoa; phylum Chordata; class Mammalia; order Carnivora; family Procyonidae; genus Procyon; species Procyon lotor. Next base: position 52,255,117 of record CM053612.1, read on the forward strand.
CTGTTGATTTTGGCCATTCTAACTGGTATAGGGTGGTATCTCAGTGTGGTTTTGATTTGAATCTCCCTGATGGCTAAAGATGATGAACATTTTTTCATGTGTCTGTTAGCCATTTGTATGTCTTCTTTGGAGAAGTGTCTGTTCATGTCTTCTGCCCATTTTTTTATGTGACTATCCTGTCACCCTATGTCTTTTTTGGGAGCACTTAGTACAGTTACATTCAAAGTAATTTTTGATAGTGATGTATTTAGTGTCATTTTGTAATTCATTTTGTGGTTGTTTCTGAAGATTTTCTTTGATTTTTGTCTTTTTCATGTTTTGCTGTTTTTCTTTGGTGATACTGAATTTCTTTCTCTTTATTCTTTGCATTTTTATTAGTGGTTTTTGATATATGGTTACCATTAGGGTTTTATATAACTTCTTCTGCATATAGCAGTCTATATTAAGTTGATGGTCATTTCAGTTCGGGCCCATTCTTTACTCCTCTCTTCCACATGTTTTTGGTGTATGAGGTCATATTTTATATCCTTTCATTTGTTCCTTTACTGATTTTTTACAGAAATATTTACTTTTCATCCTTTTGGTCTCTCCTTTCAACTGAAATTGTCCACCTTAATATTTCTTGCTCCTTTAGTTTTTCTTTGTATGGAAACTCTTTATTTCACCTTCTATTTTGAATGATAATCTTTCTAGATAGAGTATTCTTGGTCACAGGTTTTTCCCATTTAGCACTTTGAATAAATAATGCCACTTTGTCCTTGCCTACAAAGTTTCTGCTTTAAAAGGGGCTAGTAGCCCTATGGGTTTTCCATTTTATGTTAGTTTCTTCTTTTGTCTTACTGCTTTAAAATTTTTTTTCACTATATTTTGTCAATTTAACTATAGTATGTCTTGGTGTGGGTCTGCTTTTTTTGATTTTGTTGGCTGTTCTCTGTGCTTCCTGGATCTGGATATCTGCTTCCTTCCCCACATTAGGGAAGTTTTCAGTTATTATTTCTTCAAATAAATTTTCTGTCCTCTTTCCCCTGTCATCTTCCTTTGGGAGGTATACTACAAATGTTGTTAGTTTGATGGAGTCATTTCCCTATGTCTGTACTTGTTTTGCATATTATTTTTTTCACTCTTTTGTTTAGCCTGATTACTTTTCACTACTCTGTCTTGTAGGTCATTAATTCATTTTTGTGCTTCTTCCAGCCTGCTGTTCAGTCCATCTAACCTGTTTTTCATTTCATTTATTGAGCCCTTCCCCCTTTTTAGATTTTATTTATTTATTTGAGAGTGTGCAGGATAGACAGCATCAGCAGGGATGGGGAGAGAAGAGGGGGGAGGAGAAGTTGTCTTTCCACTGAGCAAGGATCCCAACACAGGGCTCCATTCCAGGACCTCGGGATCATGACTTGAGCTGAAGGCAGATGTGCTTAACTGACTGATCCACCAAGGTGCCTCTCATTTCGTTTATTGAGCCTTTTATCTCTGCTATGTTATTTCTCATCTCTCTGTTAAGGGTCTCACTCATGTCTTCCTCTCTTTTCAGAAGTTCAGTAAGTATTCTTACGATCATTCCTTTAAATTATTTGTTAGACATATTACTTATATCTGTTGTGCTTAGATCTGTGACTGTGGCCTTGTTGTGTTTTCATTTGGGATAAATTTCTCTGTCTTTTCATTTTGTCTACGACTCTGTATGTGTTTCTCTGTGTTAGAAAAGTGAGCTCAGTCTCCTGTTCTTTAGAATAATGGCCTTATGAAGAAAAGGTCTTGTGGTGACTTGATGTGTAGTGTCCCCTGTTCCCTAGGGTCTGGTGTTTGTGGAAGTGTCTCCAGTGGGTGCTGTGTGTACTTTGTTGTTTTGTCTTGGCTGCTTTATCCTTCACAGCAGTCTTCTGGAGAGGCTCTCTTTGCCTGTTGTGGACAATGCGTGATTCCTTGCTTGAATGTGGCATCTTTTAACTAGGTGTGCTCAGGTCTGTTTGTGAAATGAGAAATGTTGCAATATGAGAAGTGTTACTGAACTGAGATCCTGAAAACTCCCAGGTCGGGAGACATGGTGTGAGCAGGGATTTGGATGGGTCTTCTGGGAGAGACTGCCTTCTGCCCTGGTACTCAGGGAAGCATGACCCAGAGGGGTGCTTCTGCTTGAATGCTGGCAGTTGGGGCTTAGTCTGAGCAAGTTAGGTAATAAGTGTCAGTGCTCTTGTGCTTCCCACAGGTGCCCTTGTGCTTATGCTGAGGGGAGGGGTGGGAAGATGATATTGACCAGTTTCTTTGCTCCTGAAGGGGTCTCTTTGTGAATGCTGTTTCCCTGGGATGTGGTCCGAGATGAGCAAATACCCTCCCTACTGTAGGCCCCCAGGTGCCCTTCATTTCGCTGTTTCCATGCTATATGTCCATTCACTGTTTGCCTTCTCTTCAAGAGCAGCACAATGTCCTCTAAGCTGTGTCTCAGCCATGCCTGCCGACCTTTAAAACTCCGGACTTCAAGCCCCACTGGTTGCAGGAGCTCACCAAATTCAGCCCCCTCACTTTCCAAGCCAGTTGCTTTGGGGATTCATTTTCCTTGTGTGCTTCCCTGTGTGATAAGCTGTCTTTTGTCCTTCTCAACGACCAAATCTCCTTCCCCACCATGGTGGCCTTGATCCATTTCTGTCCCAAACCACATCTCTGTACTTTCTACCTTCACTTACAGAGTTTGTTCTCCCAGTTCTGGGATATTTATGATGAATTGATAGTTACTTTATTTGTGGGATTAGGCGAGCCTAGGTTCCTCATAGTCCACCTCCATCTTTACAAGATACCAATTCAGAACAATTTTAAACGGAAAAATGCTGTATAACACTATTCTCTTCTAAATTGGCAATGACAGTTTCTAAAAGTTTTTGGGGAGGGACATTGTGCAGACTAGGGACTTAGTCATAGTTTTGGTATGGTTATTTCTTATATTAATAATATAATATATTATTATTATTATTATTAAAAATCTTATATTTATTTATTTGACACAGAGAGCACAAGCAGCGGGAGCAGGAGAGGGAGAAGCAGGCTTCCTGCTGAGCAGGGAGCCCAATGTAGGGCTCGATCCCAGGACTCTGGGATCATGACCTGAGCAGATACTTAACCAACTGAGCCACCCAGGCACCCCCATATTATTATCATTGATCATAGGATCATGAAGCTTTAGAGTTGGAAGAACTTTATACATCATGTAATCAAACTCTTTTTTTTTTTTTTAAGATTTTATTTATTTATTTCACAGAGAGAGGGAACAAGCAGGGGGAGTGGGAGAGGGAGAAGTAGGGTTTCTGCAGAGCACGTGGCCTGATGTGGGGCTCGGTCCCAGGACCCTGGGATCATGACCTGAGCCAAAGGCAGACGCTTAACAACTGAGCCACCCAAGTGCCCCAGACTCCATCTTTTTATATATTATATCTCTTCCCCCATACTTTGCCTGGTTTGGAAATTGTGACCTTTGGTTGGTTGCTTTATTGTTTACAGGTAAAAGAAAACAAAATTAGTAAGTTGTACGATTGTTTTAACTTTTTTTCAGATATTTTAGTTGAAGACGGTAACTTAATTTGTTTTTTTGTAGGTGGTAAGTTTTCTTCATACGGTTCTTTTGTGTGACAAATTGGATTTCAGCACAGCTTTAGTGGTTTGTCCTCTTAATACTGCTTTGAATTGGATGAATGAATTTGAGAAGTGGCAGGAGGGATTAAAAGATGATGAGAAGCTTGAGGTATTATAATTTAAATATTTTCTTTTATTAAACTCACTGCATGAAATTAATATATATAGTAAAATAAAGTAAAATATTTAGTGAAATAAAGTAAAATAAAGATTTTTTTAGTATAGTAAAATATATATATAGTAAAGTAAAATAAAAATTTAGTAAAATATATAGCAAAATAAGATTTTTATTTTATAGAATATAGTATAGTTAGTATAATTAGTAAAATAAAGATTTTTAATTACCAGTTGTACATATTTCCATGGGAATATGCAGTATTCCTATATTCCTAATAGCTACCCTTAAAAATCTTTGTTTTCCCACAAAAGGTCTCTGAATTAGCAACTGTGAAACGTCCTCAGGAAAGAAGCTACATGCTGCAGAGGTGGCAAGAAGATGGTGGTGTTATGATCATAGGCTATGAGATGTACAGAAATCTTGCTCAAGGAAGGAATGTGAAGAGTAGGAAACTTAAGGAAATCTTTAACAAAGCTTTGGTTGATCCAGGTAATATATTAATAGGCACTGAGATAAATAAGCAAGTTGAATAAAAAATATGCTAATATTCTGTTTAACAACTACGAAGTATTTGGGTTTTGTTTCATTTGTCCCGTTTTTTTCCTTCTTTTCGTTTCTTAGTATAATTTTATTAAGGTGAAAGCACTCTTAATGTTGCCAATTTTTCAGTCTAGAAGTGTTTAGGGTTTTTTTAGGGGAGATCTTGTAAACAACTAAAAATGCATCTGGTGCCCAAGTCACAATTGCAGTGTCTTCCAACTGTCTTAATATTAGGTAATAACAAGACCTCTCTCCAGACTCTGAAAATAGTTAAGTTTCTTTCCCAACTTTATGTCATTACAAGAATTGCTGCTGGTTTTTTTTTATTGTGTTTTAAAGTGTCATCACTGTGGAAGGTTAATATTTACAATACTATCTAACTTTATGACAGTCATTCTCATAATACAAGATCAAAATATTTAATTCTTATTTGGCACTTGGAAAAGCAACAAGTTGTATTATTCACAAAACTAATTAATTTTTAATTATTTGTATGTTTTTTCTTTTTAAGCTTTTATGTTACTTTGAGACATTTACTGAGGCTTTAGATGTGTGTTAAAGTCTAATTTTCAAAAAAAAAAAGTCTAATTTTCACTGTCAAAATAACAGTGTTCTTTAGAATCCATCAGTTTGCCTCTTTTTTATTATATTTTATTGTTTTCAGGTTTATTCAGGTGAGTGGACAGAGTTGTAAAATATTTAAAGTGTACAATATATGATTTTGATAAATGAATATGTTTTGGAAGTGTTACTGAGAGAATGAAAAGGAAAGAAGCCTCAGTTATTTTCGCTGCCCACGTTAAAGAATTACAGGATAGCAAAATGCAAGAAAGGCAGAGCAAAGTTTTATTGATGTATACTCCAAGGGAGAGGTTGGCCACTCAAGAAAGACAAAGGCCCAGAAACTCCTGGGTGTGAGTTTATATCAGTTTTTTCTTTTGAGTGGGTTCTAGGATCATAACATTTGAGTGACAGGTCTAGATTATATAATTAGCCAACTATCCATGTCCTTTTCCAAGATAAATTTGAAATGCCTTAATGGGGTAGGAAACCACAAGATTATTTCTATTCTAGAGACATAAGGACAAGTGACTGCTTTCTGTACAAGTGCAACAAACACAACAAACTTAACTCTAACTCTGTCGGGATGTTGTAACTGCAAACTGACTGCTAGGTGGGTAGGATGGGTGGTCCTCAGTTGGAGCTCTCCATCGGGATGGCTAAGGTCCATCCTCCTGTTGCTTAAGCTTAGCTTCCTGCCTAACAGAAGGATTCACCCTTTTGAGTTACGCATCTATGACCTCACATGTTTACTACCCCCATTTTTTTTTTTTTTTGGTGAAAGCATTTAAGTTTTACTCTTTTAGCAAATTTTAATTATATAGTACAGTGTTATCAGCTATACTTACCATGTTATAAATTAGATTATCAGACCTTATTCATCTTATAACTGAATATTTGTACTGTTTTGCCTCTTTTTTAAGATAATGCTTTAACATGTATCAAAGTAACATTGCCATTGTAAATCTAAGGCTCAATTAGTTTATCAAATATTTTTCAGAAAGTTCTGTGGTGGTTTGTTCATGAGGAAATAAATTTTTTAAAAATTAAAAGGCTTGACATGAAGAGTAACATTTGTTACTTCCATGTAAATCATTTAGTGACATTTTAAAAATGTTTTATTTTGGAATAATTTTTTGCAGAAAATTTGAAATGATAGTAAGAAAAAGAAAAAAAGGTCCCATATTCCGTGCACCCAGATTTCCCGCTTTTAACATTTTACATTGCCAGGTAGATTTGTCCAAACTAAGAAATTGGTACACTGTTGGCATATGTTAACTAAACTTGAATTTCACCGTTTTTCATGTCCACATTCTGTTCCAGGATCTGATCTTGGATATATCACATTGCATTTAATTGTCATGTCTCTACAGTCTTGTGGAGACTTTAATTTTCATTATCTTGTCAGTCTTGAGTGTTGTGCAAGTATTCTATAGAATGTTCACTAGTGTGTGTGTGTTGTTTTTCTTGTAATTAGACTGGGGTTATACATTTTTTTAAAAAATTTACCAGAGGTGAAATACCTTTCTCATCACATCATATCCAGGGTACATTAGATCTACATGACATTACTGGATCTACTATTTTCACCTATCTCTACTCTGTTTTTTGGAAGTCGGTCACAAAGTCTAGCTTACCCAAGTTGGGGAAAGGCAGAAATTAAGCTCTGTCTCCCTTAGTGGCCATTATTGACACATTAAATTTAGAATTTTTCTTTAAGAAAGATTTATCCTTCCTACTTGTTTATATAATCAATCATTTATATCAGTATAGACTACCTATTATTAGTCTATATATTAGATTATAAACTAATGCTGTGTTATTTATTTTGTTGTTCAAATTGCTCCAATTTGGCCATTGGGAGCTCTTTCAGGCTTGTAGATTAGTTCCTGTATCCCTTTGATGCGTCATACTTTTTGTTGTTGTTTTAAGCACTTCATTACTTTCTGGAACTAAAAGAACTCCAGGCTTATGTTATATTGCCTCTGCCTCCTGCCACAGAATTAACCATTTTATTAATGTGCCATGATGCCTCTTATTGAAAAATGGTTTGTTGCTACTGGAGTATCATTGCTTCTAGGTCCTCTCAGTAGACAAAAGCTAGGTGATATTTGTACAAATCTACATCTACACACAAATCTATCCCTTTGTGTGTGAGTACAAAGAGATAAACTTGATTTCATAATGGTGTCGAGTCTTATCTAGTATCATTGTGTTCATTTTCACCTTCTTTGTTGATCTGTTACTTACTTTTCCAACTCTGAGTATCCTGGCTCCAGCTATCTGCCTTCCATTTATTTATTTTTCCAGATTCATTATACATGCAAAGTAATTTCAGAATTGTTAACCTGTACCTCTGTGAGAAACAAGTTTACCAACTATAATAGTACAGTGTTTTTATGGTTGTTTTTGTTTATGGCTTTAGAATTTATTTATTTTTTTTAAAGGATTTTATTTATTTGTCAGAGAGAGAGAGAGAAACCGTAAGCAAAAGCAGGGAGAGGGGCAGAGGAAGAAGCAGGCTTCCTGCTGAGCAGGGAGCCTGATGTGGGACTCCATCCCTTGACCCTGAGATCATGACCTGAGCTGAAGGCAGATGCTTAACTGACTGAGCCACCCAAGTGTCCCTGCCTTATAATTTATAGTTATAATATTTTCTAAAGTCACTTGGGTCAGTTTCTTTGTTTTATTATTTGGATACATTAAAGTTTATTCTTTGTAATGTAGCTTTTATTGGGCTTTGAGAAATGAATAACCTGTTTATAACCTCATTACTATACTTGACTTTTTAAATTCATAGCACAGTTACTTTAAGTCGTGCTAGCATTTATTCATTGTGGTAGCTTGAATATTAATCTACATTGTCCCACACTTTAATTGCTAGATTATTGCGGTAAAACTACACATAACATAAAATCCATTTAACCATTTTAAAGTTTACAGTTCAGTGGCGTTTAGTATATTCACAATGTTACGTAACTATCACAACTATTCTCTTGAACTCCACAGCATTTTCATCGCCTCAAAAAGAAATTCTGTACCCATTAGCGGTCATTTCCAAATGCCCTATCCCCTGGAAACTACCAATGTACTTTTTGTCTGAATGGATTTGCCTTTTCTGGACACTCGTGAAAATATTTCTGGACATTCTGTAAAAATGAAATCATACAATATCTGACTTTTTTCACTTAGCATAAGGCTTTCAAGCTTTATTTATGTTGTAGCATGTTACCAGTGCTTTAGTCCTTTGTGCACACACACAATATTAATTTAAGGTACTGTTTGATTTAAACAATAAAATAGACTTATGTAATTATATAAAATAATGACAAATTTCTGTGGTGTATTGAACTATTTCAGTCAGGCTTAATTTTTGAACAGGAGAACTTTTCTCTAAGCCTCTTGCTAAATCCCTTTTCTTCCACTCTCCAGAGTCTCATGACTGTATTCTCTCTTTGTCTAGAATGATTTTTCCAGTAGCTGTTTTCACATCCTACCACCTCATTGGAATGAGGTTTTCTAGAAATACATTTCCAAGATAATTAAATTTTACTTCTTTTAAAGATTTTTAAACTTTTTAATGTTAGAATGTTACATACATTCCTATCTTAGTAAACAGAATAAGAATAACATCTTTTAGCTTTTTTTGTTGACTCGGTTATTCATGAGTATATTTACTTTTATTCTTTCTTCCTACTTTTATTCCCTCAGTTATCCTTACTAAGGATAGGACTCCCTTTCCCTTCATTGCCACACTGATAAACAAGTCTTTTTAAGTTAAATTATAAAAGCAATACATGTTCTTGAGCCAAATATAAACATAAGAAAAAGTTGTATATTAAAAAGTAAAAGTTTCCTTCCTCTGTCTCACTGTTGTTTCGGTTATATCCTTCCAGAAATTTTTTGTGTTTGTACTAACAAGCATGTATTTTTTGAGATGTAATTGACATAATAGTATTATAAAGGTGAAGGTGTACAACGTAATGTTTCAATATATGTATATATTGCAAAATGATCACCATAATAAGTCTAGTTAACATCCCATCACCCAGTTAGAATTTTTTCTTGTGATGAGAACTTGTAGTATTTACTCTCTCAGCAACTTTCAAGTATATAATACAATATTGTTATTTATGATCATCATGCTGTATATTACATCCCTAGAATTTATTTATCTTGTAACTGAAAGTTTGTAACTTTTGACTGTCTTTACCCATTTCACTCATCCTGTCTCTGGTAACCAACAATTTATTTTCTGTGTCTACGAGTTTGTTTTGTTTTGTTAAGATTCCGTATAAATGAGATCATAGAGTTTTTGCCTTTTTTGGTCTGATTTATTTCACTTGACATAATGCCCTCAAGATATATTCATGTTGTCACAAATGGCAGGATTTCCTTTTTTATGGCTGAATAATATACCATTGTGTATATATGCACCCCACATTTTCTTTATCTGTTTATCTGTCAGTGGACACTTAAGGTTGTTTTGCTGTCTTGGCTACTGCAAATAATGCTGCAGTGAGCATGGTAGTTCAGATACTTCTTTGAAATAATGATTTTGTTTCCTTGAATATATATATATATATACACACACATATATATACCCAGAAGTAGAAATGCTTGTTCGTGTGGTAGTTCTACTTTCCAATTTTTGAGGAGCCTGCAGCAATTTATATTCTTAGCAGGGGTGCACAAGGGTTCCCCTCTCTCCACATCCTCACCAGCACCGGTTATCTCTTGTCCTTTTGAGAATGGCCATTCTAACAGGTGTGAGGTAATATCTCATAGTGGTTTTGATTTGCATTTCCTGATGATTAGTAATGTTGAGGTCTTTTTCATGTACCTGTTGGCCATTTGCATGTCTTTGGAAAATTATCTAATCAGATTCTCTGTCCACTTTTTAATCAGATTGTGTGGGGTTTTTTTTTTTAAGCATGTATTTTATATTGCAGTGTTTAGAAGCCCAAGACTACTCTCAGGCTCAGTAATTTACTAGGACTCAATAGAACTCAGAAAAGCTGTTACACTCATGGTGATGGGTTATTACAGTGAAAGGATACAAGTTAAAATCAGCAACAGGAAAAGGCACATAGGGCAGGGTCCAGGAGAGTTTACAAAGCTGATCTGTCAGTGGAATTCTGCAGACAGCAGTTACTTCTCCCAGCAATGATACATAACAGTATGGAGTATTGCTAACCAAGTAGACTTGTACAAGCCTTGGTGTTTAGAGTTTGGACTTGATCACATAGACATGTTTGACCACCCACGTGAGTGATCTTAGTGTTTAGCCCCTCCACAGGTCAAGAAGACGCCATATGGCCCAACGACCCCCTGCCCACATAAATCACCTTGTTAGACTATCTGGTGTGTATCCCAAGCCATCCAGGTAAACAAAGACCATCCTCTCAGGCAGGATGTTCCAAATTTAGAGATTACCTCCCAGGTGCTGAGGGCAAAGGCCTAACCTTTCTTTGGGCAGTGTTAATCCTTTACTATGTATGTGAATACACAGATAAAATCACCCTGTTTGAGGTGGCTTTTTTTCCTTAAGATTTTAATTATTTATTTGACGCAGAGTGAATACAAGCAGGGGGAATGGCAGGCAGAGGGAGAGGGAGACTCAGGCTCCCCGCTGACCAAGGAGCCTGATGTGGGGCTCGATCCTAGGATCATGACTCAAGCCGAAGGCAGACACTTAACTAACTGACCCACCCAGGTGTCCCAGAGGTGGTTGTTTAAATACAAATAGTATCATAATATAGATTCTGCAGCTTGCTACTTTTTATTTAATAATGTATTTGGCATATATTTCCAGGATTGTACATAGAGATGTTATTATTAATTTTAGTTCTGCAACATTCCATTACAGTTTTATTAATGCCCTTTGAAAAGCTTTTAGGTTGTTTTCAGTTTTCTACCAAAACAAGCAGTGCTTCAGGGAATATTTTATGTATCTTGGGATACTTGGGGACGTATACTGTTAGGGTAAATTCCCAGAAATTGAAATATGGGTCAAAGGGTGCATACATTTTACATTTTAATAAATACTGTAAAGTTGTCTTCCAAAGTGTTTGATAGTAATTTAGACTTTCACAAAGATTGTATGAGAGTACCTGTTTTACCATACCCTCATGAACAATGAATATGGTGATGAAAATCATTTAAGTCACATGTATAAGGCAATTTTTCTCTTTAGAAAACTTTATAGGATTAAAAAAAACCAGTATGTAGTCTTTTAATACACAGCATGATAATTGATTTTAGTTTTTAAGGAAGTATATAAGTAATTTTAAAAAGTCTTAATATTTGTGTAGCCCCATCAGAATACAGATTAACAATTATATTATTTGGTCAATCATACTGAAGCATTTACTTTTGAAAATCATGTAGAAGACAAATTTTCTCTAATGCCTAACATATGGGGAGTAATTTGACAACTGCTATTGTTGAAATCAATATTTAAGTAGTATGTGTATATATACACACACACACACACACACACACACACCAGCAAATTATGTATAAACCATACTTTAGAAGACAATTGATATGTTATTTTAATAAAGTGTATGTATTTCTTTTGAAAGAGTCACTTTCAGCTGTAACATCTTTTATAGCTTGGAATGTGTTCTTCCCATCTGCCCCGTACCCCATAGCCATATAACAATCAATTTAGCTCTTCTTTATCAGTTAATTTTTTCCCCTTCAAAGAGTGTTAGTTATTTGGAATGTGTTAATTGGGAGATACTGCAGGGTCTATTGTGATTTATTTTTATTTTTTTAAATATTTATTCGAGAAGAGAGAGAGAGAGAGAGAGAGAGAGAGAACATGAGTGGGAGGGGCAGAGGGAGAGGAAGAAGCAGACTTCCCACTGAGCAGGGAGCCTGATGCAGGGCTCCTCAGTCCCAGGACCCTGAGATCATGACCTGAGCCAAAGGCAGACGCTTAACTGACTGAGCCACCCAGGTGCCCCTCTATTGTGATTTATATAGTATTTCTTAAAATGTAACTTTTGAAATTTGTCTTTTCATGTATATATATAAATTGCTAGTAGTCTTAGGCAGTTGTGTTCACTTGATACATTAGTGCTGAAATATATCTTTAGATACTGTTTTCCAATTATAAAAGATTGTAATTTTCAAATGCCTTAATCTGTTGAGGGAGATCTTTTTACTATTTGGTCATGTTTATTTATTTTTTTGTTTGTTTCTTATTGAGAGAATCTTAAGTACCATCTATAGTATTTAATACTCTACTGTTGGGATATAATTAATACTAGTTAATGCCACATTACAAAATATTGTAAATACAGCAGCAGATAAAATATGACTATTCTTATTAGAATAATTGTTTTATCTTCCCATAAAAGCAGCATTTTAAAGAGTTAGCTTATTTGCTTGAATGGATTGCATATTCAATTTGTAATTACATTTTAAATTTTATTATATACTACTTAAATGTTGTTTTTCTATACATTTTTATAGGCCCTGACTTTGTTGTTTGTGATGAAGGTCATATTCTCAAAAATGAAGCATCTGCTGTTTCAAAAGCTATGAATTCTATACGATCAAGGAGGAGGATTATTTTAACAGGAACACCACTTCAAAATAACCTAATTGAGTGTGAGTTAATATCTGCAATTATGCTGTAGAGTTGGCATTGCCTCAGATACATTTTTGCCACTTTGCCATTTGCCTTTCTTCTGTCTAATACAGTCTTTGACTATGATCTGCATAGGTCCATCTTAGTCTGCTGTGAAAGAATACCATACATTTCAAGTGGAATGCTTTATATATATGAATGGTAAACCATAGTAAACAGGTGTGCTTTTTTGAGTGTTCAAAAATTAAACATAGAATTTTAAATCTAGAAAAATTATTGGAAGTCTTAATGATTGCTTTACAAATTCAGGAGATATTTTAATAGAATATATCTATTTTGTGGGAAGTACTATAGGAAATTGAAAAGAAATACCACGTGTGAATGTTTTAGGAATGTGGAGATGGGATAAGGAGAGCTATGTTGAATCTATATCAGCATAGAATTTGTGTATGTGCTGCCAAAGCGAGCACTCAGCATAGAATTTGTGGAGACTGAGGACAGATGATGTGAATCCAGATAACTTGTGATTTTTTTCTCATTTTCATATGTGTGGTAATACTTAAAGACGGAACGTGAGTTATTCAGCAAATAAATTGAAATTTCCTATTATGATCCACTGTAATAGATTTTTGTTATTTTTATTATTCCATTCAATTAGTATATAGTAACTTAACTGCTTTTTATTATTTGTAAAACTGGTTATTTCACTGTAACCTATGTTTTATCTTTATTTTTATCTGTTCCAGTTTCCCCTTTTTGTTACTCCATATGTAGAAATGCTACTTCATATTGCAAAAACATAAAATATTAGTTAGAAGAGTATTATGATAACAGTGAAGAAAGCAAACCAGTGGTGTTTGCCAATGAAATTCACATCCATAGAAGTATGTTGTACTCCCATGGAACTTTGCTTTAAGTGACACTGCATGTAGAGTTCATTCTAGTTTTTTATTGAACTGCATTTAATTCTTATTATTATTCATGGCTTTTTAAGGGCTGTGCTATAATGAGAATATGTTCTATCTTACTGTTAAAATCTCTTTATACATTCTTTAGAATTTTCTAAGACAGTCCTTTGGATCCCATAAATAACAGTTTTGATGTAATAACTACTAATAAAATTATATTGAAACAGTGGTAAAAAATGCTATTTCACATTGTGGTCCTATGTAGTATTGGGCAGCTGATAGCTATTAAGGGCTTCTGGAACTAGATCGGTTAATATAAAGTTTGATACAGTGGCTTATTACCTGATTTTATTATTTTGATTCAGTATCTATATATTTTTCACGAGATCCCTTTGCTGATGATAAAATCGTAGCTAGAATTAACTTGTTTTATACTCCATATCTGTTACAGAGAATTATGAATTAGAATAAAATGTTCTTAGGTATTATTTTTAAACATTCGTGTCTAGAATTTAAGGATGGCTGGTATTTGAAATTCTCATCTGGTTTAGGTAATCCAGTTCCAAATCAGACTTAAAACCAATGTTTAGTCTATATTCAGTTTGCTGTTCTTTCTTTGTAGCTAATTCTAATGCTTCCATGGCACGTGTTTTTGACATGAACATTTTATCAGAGAATTTTTCTGAGTCCGTTTTAGCCATTATTATTATTAGTGAACTAATGTCTTCTCTCTTAGATCATTGCATGGTTAACTTTATCAAGGAAAATTTGCTGGGATCCATTAAGGAGTTCAGGAATCGATTTATAAATCCAATTCAAAATGGTCAGTGTGCAGATTCTACCATGGTAGATGTCAGAGTGATGAAAAAGCGTGCTCACATTCTCTATGAGATGTTAGCTGGATGTGTTCAGGTACAAATATATTCCATATAATCAAATATTGTTACTGTTATATTATAATCCCAAAATGTTTCCTGAATTTAATTATTTTGTGTTTTCTTTCTCCTTTTTTCAGTATATAGTTTTATACTTAAATCTCTTTGCGTTGTCTTCAAAAGTTTTTGAAACTTTAAATTTTAAAAAAGAGTTCCATTTATAGCATAATTGATTAATTCATTTACCAGGTGTATAGTTTTGTATTTTAATATGTTAAAGTTTAGATTCCTCATCTTTAAGATAGGGTAAAAGGTACATAGCTATTATGATTAAGAAATTCCAGTGCTCACCCTAATTTTATGGTAGAGTGGCCTGAACCTCAGTTATTTGAAATAGTTGTAGGAAAGGCAATTATGAATTGCGGAGGAGCTATTTTTAATGTGATCTTGAAGAAAGAGTTTTATTACTTTGAAGTCATACACTAACCTGAATGGGTTAATAGTGTTTACATCCAGATATTTAGTGAATCTGTATTAATGAGTAGGTAAGTATGTAGAGATTGAGCCAGCAATTAGTAGACCTCAGAATCTGTACTTTTTCTTTAGACACTAGATATTAATTGTAGCCATAAAGATGTAACAAACAAATAGGCTGTCCTTCTGGCTCAGTATTCTACCATCATATAAGACAGTCATCCTTTTTGTTCAGGTTAGCCACAGGTACTAGCAAGTCCTCTGTTTTTGTATTGATGCCACCGCCTAGACAGTATTTTCCTAGTTTAGGTAGTCATTTGTACCTAGCACATTAGTGTTCTTTCTTTCTTGTTCCTATAATTAAATGGTATCAAGAGTGCTTATACATAGCTTGCTTTCTCAACTGAGTAAACAATTTCCCTGAAGTTATGTGTTATCCTCTGACATAATGGCTCGTCTTACCCAAAGAATAAACCAGACTGCATCAGACATTGATTTATTGCTTTTAGTATATGATTAAAGCAAGTTTTTTTTATCCTAACACTGCTTACTGTATCCCCTATATGCTTTTTTTCTTTTTTGTTTTATATATAGAAAAAACCATTTGAAAAAATAAATCACACACTTGGTAATATGATCACTTGAGTTTAAAACCTGCCTGGTATATTGCAGTATCCTTTTACCAGTGCATCACATTGTGTAATCATATGAAATATATTAACTACAATCATATAATGATGATTACGTGATTAAAGAGGCTAAATATAAAAAAAAAAAAATAAAGAGGCTAAATATGTTTAAGAAAATGTTTTCTTGTATGTTTGATACCTATTTCTTTATATGTACCTTTTAGTTGCAAGCAATGATGATTCTTAGAGCCATCAATTCCTGTCATATTTAGGTTAACTAATTTCATTCTCTTTCTTGTTAATTACAGAGGAAAGATTATACGGCATTAACAAAGTTCTTGCCTCCAAAACATGAATATGTATTAGCTGTGAGAATGACTCCTATTCAGTGCAAGCTCTATCAGTACTACTTAGATCACTTAACAGGTAACAAATGCACTTATTGTTTTTATCTTCAAAAGACATTCTTTTTCTGGTGAGTAACTTCAGTAAAATTTAGTAAATTTTCCACGTAAGTTGTTCCTTTTCAGTTGTGAATTTGAATAAAATGGGTATGTTCATTTTGTAAAGCCACAAAATAGTTCTGATTTAAAACACATTTGCCAAACTAAGGAACAAACTGGTGAAAAATCATATACAGTGTACTGGAATAATGCCCTTAATTTGTAAAGAGCTTTTATTTCAGGAAAAATCTTAATGTTAATAAATCCATAAAAGAAAATATATAAAATTCCAGTGTATTATTCAAAAAATTGAACCACAATAATAAAAGGCATATAAATCAAATCCATGAAATCATTTGTCATTTATCAAATTGACAAAGGTTGAAGGAAAAGAAACAAAATGCAAGGCAGTACATATATTATGCTCTCAACATTATAGTAAAAATATACACAAATGCCTAAAAACACCAAAATGCTAAGAGAAATTTGTTTTTTTTGGGTGGATTAATTATGAGGGTCTTTTAGAATGTTTTTTATTCTTTTCTATGGGCTTTTAAAAATACAATGAATAGTTATTATTTTATCAAGTGTAAATTCATGGGTCTGTGTGTGTGTCTGCAACTCTATGCCCAAGGTTGTCACTATTAGGGGGTGGAAGTGTGTACATGCATCTTAAAATGATACCTCATTTTATATCACTAGTTACAGTGATACACCTTATAACAGCAGTGCATTTTGTTTTACTTTATTTTTTTTTTTTAACAGTAGTACATTTTAGAGAATAGAATAATGATGGTTCTCAAGAATGATTTTGCTTTGGGGAAAACAGAATTTGAATGTTAGTATTTTACAGAACTGTTCTTTTGCTATATTATAAACTCATTAGTGACTTTTAGAAGAAAGTCACTTTTTTTCCCCAAATATGTTTATTTTATTTTTTCAGTGTTACAAGATTAATTGTTCATGCACCACACCCAGTGCTCCATGCAATACATGCCCTCCTCAATACCCACCACCAGGCTCGCCCAACCCCCCCCTCCAAAACCCTCAGTTTGTTGCTCAGAGTCCACAGTCTCTCATGGTTCATCTCCCCCTCTGATTTCCCCCATTCACCCTCCCCTTCCTTCTTATAATGCCCTCCATGTTTTTCCTTATGCTCCACACATGAGACCATAAGATAATTGGCGCTCTCTGCTTGACTTATTTCACTCTGCATAATCTCTTCAAGTCCCGTCCATGTTGAACAAAAGTTGGGTATTCATCCTTTCTGATGGAGGCATAATATTCCATTGTATATGTGGAACATATCTTCTTTATCCATTCATCTGTTGAAGGGCATCTTGGTTCTTCCTGCAGTTTGGCGATTGTGGCTGTTGCTGCTATGAACATTGTGGGACATGTGGCCCTTCTTTGTCCTGCATCTGCTTCTTTGGGGTAAATACCCAGCAGTGCGTTGGAAGGGTCATAGGGTAGCTCTATTTTTAATTTCTTGAGGAATCTCTACACTGTTTTCCAAAGTGGCTGCACCAACTTGCAATCCCACCAATAGTGTAAGAAGATTCCGCTTTCTCCACACCCTCTCCAACATTTGTTGTTTATTGTCCTGTTGATTTTGGCCATTCTAACTGGTGTAAGGTGGTATCTTAGTGTGGTTTTGATTTGAATCTCCCTGATGGCTAAAGATGATGAACATTTTTTCATGTGACTGTTAGCCATTTGTTTATCTTCTTTGGAGAAGTGTCTGTTCATGTCTTCTGCCCACTTTTGGAGGTGATTATCGGTTTTGTGAGTGTTGAGTTTGAAGAGTTCTTTATAGCTCTTAGATATCAGACCTTTGTCTGTAGTATCATTTGCGAATATCTTCTCCCATTCTGTGGGTTGCCTGTTTGTTTTGTTGACTGTTTACTTTGCTGTGCAGAAGCCTTTTCTCTTGATGAAGTCTGAATAGTTCATTTTCGCTTTTGTTTCCTTTGTCTTTGGAGACATGTCCTGAAATAATTTTCTGTGGCCGATGTGGAAGAGGTTACTGCCTATGTTTTTCTCTAGAGTTTTGATAGAGTTCTGCCTCACATTGAGGTCTTTTATCCATTTCGAGTTTATCTTCGTGTACGGTGTAAGAGAATGGTCAAGTTTCATTCTTCTATATATAGTCGTCCAGTTTTCCCAGCACCATTTATTGAAGAGACTGTCTTTTTTCCACTGGGTATTTTTTCCTGTTTTGTCAAAGATTATTTGGCCATAGAGTTGCGAGTCCATATCTGGGCTCTCTATTCTGTTCCACTGTTCTATGTGTCTTGTTTTTGTGCCAGTACCATGCTGTCTTGGTGATCACAGGTTTGTAGTAAAGCTTGAAATCGGGCAATTTGATGCCCCCAGCCTGGTTTTTCTGTTTCAGCATTTGCTTAGCGATTCGGGGTCTTTTCTGGTTCCATACAAATTTTAGGATTGTTTGTTCCAG
>CM053612.1:52273849-52292753 GCA_028646535.1 Procyon lotor
TGGGCTCTCTATTCTGTTCCACTGTTCTATGTGTCTTGTTTTTGTGCCAGTACCATGCTGTCTTGGTGATCACAGGTTTGTAGTAAAGCTTGAAATCGGGCAATTTGATGCCCCCAGCCTGGTTTTTCTGTTTCAGCATTTGCTTAGCGATTCGGGGTCTTTTCTGGTTCCATACAAATTTTAGGATTGTTTGTTCCAGCCCTTTGAAGAAAGCCGGTGAAATTTTGATTGGGATGGCATTGAAAGTATAGATTGCTCTGGGCAGTATCGACAATTTAACAATGTTTATTCTTCTGATCCAGGAACATGGAATGCTTTTCCACATTTTCATGTCTGCTTCAATTTCTTTCATGAGCGTTCTGTAGTTCCTCGAGTACAGATCCTTTACCTCTTTGGTCAGGTTTATTCCCAGGTATCTTATGGTTCTTGGTGCTACAGTAAATGGAATCGATTCTCTAATTTCCCTTTCCGTAGTTTCATTGTTAGTGTAGAGGAAAGCCACTGATTTCTGTGCATTGATTTTGTATCCTGCCACATTCCTGAATTGCTGTATGAGTTCTAGTAGTTTGGGGGTGGAGTCTTTTGGGTTTTTCATATAAAGTTTCATATTGTCTGCTAAGAGGGAGAGTTTGACTTCTTTGCCAATTTAAATACCTTTTATTTCTTTTTGTTTTCTGATTGCTGTTGCTAGGACTTCTAGCACTATGTTGAACAAGAGTGGTGACAGTGGGCATCCTTGTCGTGTTCCTGATCTCAAAGGGAAGGCTGTCAGCTTTTCCCTACTGAGGATGATATTTGCTGTGGGCTTTTCATAGATAGACTTTATGATGTTGAGAAATGTTCCTTCTATCCCTATACTTTGAAGAGTTTTAATCAAGAACAGTTGCTGAGGGACACCCACGTGGCTCAGTTGGTTAAGCCACTGCCTTTGGCTCAGGTCATGATCCCAGGGTCCTGGGATCGAGTCCCATATAGGGCTCCTTGCTCAGCAGGCAGCCTGTTTCTCCCTCTGCCTGCTCTGCCTACCACACTACCTGCTTGTGCTCCCTCTCTCTCTCTCTCTGACAAATAAATAAATAAAATCTTTAAAAAAAAAAAAAAAACAGATGCTGAATTTTGTCAAATGCTTTTTCTGCATCAGTTGAGAGGACCATGTGGTTCTTTTCTGTTCTCTTATTGATTTGTTCTATAACACTGATAGATTTGCAAATGTTGAACCACCCTTGCACCCCAGGGATAAATCCCACCTGGTCATGATGAATAATCTTTTTAACAATAATTTTTTTAATGTGCTATTAGGAATTAGCTAGGATCTTATTGAGAATCTTGGCATACATATTCTTCAGGGAATACTGGTCTGAAATTCTCCTTTTTGATGGGGCCTTTCCCTGGTTTGGGGATCAGGGTAATGCTGGCTTCATAGAAAGAGTCTGGAAATTTTCCTTATCTATTTTTTGGAATAGTTTCAGGAGAATAGGTATTAGTTTTTCCTTGAATGTTTGGTAGAGTTCCCCAGGGAATCTGTCAGGTCCTGGACTCTTGTTTTTTGGGAGGTTTTTGATCACTGCCTCAATCTCATTAATAGATGTTGGTCTATTCAGATTGTCAATTTCTTCGTGTTTCAGTCTTGGAAGATTATGGGTTTCCAGGAATGCATCCATTTCTTCTAGGTTGTTTAACTTATTGGCATATAGCCATTGATAATAATTTTTGATAATTGTTTCTATTTCCTTTGGATTAGTTGTGATCTCTCTGCTTTCATTCATAATTTTGTTACTTAGGGCCCTCTCTCTTTTCTTTTGGATTAGTTTGACCAGTGGCTTATCAATCTTATTGATTCTTTCAAAAAACCAACTTCTGGATTCATTTGATGCGTTCTTTTGTTTCTCTAGTTTCTAACTCGTTGATCTCTGCTCTGCTCTTGATTATTACCCTTCTTGTGCATGGGGTTGGCTTCTTTTGTTGTTGATTTTCCAGTTCTTTAAGGTGTAAAGAGAGATGATGTTTTCGAGATTTTTCCATTTTTTTTGAATGAGGCTTGGATAGCTATGTATTTCCCCCTTAGGACTGCCTTTGCCATGTCCCATATGTCTTCATTCTCATTGCTTTCCATGAATTGTTTAAGTTCAAATTTGATTTCCTGGTTGATCCCACCATTTTTGAGCAGGTTCGTCTTTAGCCTCCAAGTGTTTGAATTCCTTCCAAACTTTTTCTTGTGGTTGAGTTCCAGTTTTAAAGCATTGTGGTCTGAGAAAATGCAGGGAATCATCTAAATTTTTTGATATCAGTTGAGTGTTGATTTGTGACCCAGTGTGTGGTCTATTCTGGAGAAAGTTCCATGTGTGCTCGAGAAGAATGAGTACTCTGTTGCTTTAGGGTGGAGTGTTCTGTATATATCTATGAGGTCCAGGTCCATCTGGTCCAATGTGTCATTCAAAGCTCTTGTTTCTTTATTAATTTTCTGTTTAGATGATCTGTCTGTTACTGAGAGTGGCGTGTTAAGATCTCCTACTATTAATGTATTCATATCAGTATGACTATTTTGATTAACAGTTGGCTTATGTAGTTGGCTGCTCCTATCTTGGGGGCATAAATGTTTACAATTGTCAGATCTTCTTGGAGGATAGACCCTTCAAGAATGATGTAGTGTCCTTCTGTATCTCTGACTATAGTCTTTAGCTGAAAATCTAATTTATCTGATATGAGAATCGCTACCCCAGCTTAGTAGAGAGTCACTTGTCATAAGGCACATGTTTTCATTTTGTATATATATCAGTCAGAAATTGTTATATTTATTGTACTGCCATCATGTTTTGAATGACAGAAATTGGAGACAATGGTTAAGAAACCAAATGTAGTCATCCCAGTGAGAGAGCTACTGTGCAGTTAAAAAAAGGGATGTCCAGAGCTATCTTTCATTAATATATGAATAATAAAGGATATTAAATTTGTTCATTTAGTTTAATAATTTTTTCATTGAAACTTTGTTTTATTTAAGAGAAAATGCCACCCACAGTGTTTTCAAATACTAGATAATCACTTGTCTTTAATAACCAATAGCAAGATGTTAATAGCTCATGTATAGATTTTAAAGTATATACTGTTGAGGGCAATGCAATATTTAAGAACTAAGGGGGCCTCATTCATTGTGATTTTAATCGATAGCAAATACCTAAAGTACTGATTATTAAGAGCTTCTAAACTCTGTAAAGTATAATTTTTTTAAGTTTTCATTTAAAATCTAGTTAGTTAACATACAGTGGAATATTGATTTCAGGAGTAGAATTTAGTGATTCATCACATACATATAACACCCAGTGCTCTTCACAAGTGCTCACCTTAAAAAAAAATGCTCTCCTTAATACCCATCACATGTTTAGCTCACCACCTCCCTCCAGCAGCCCTCAGTTTCTTCTCTGTTATTAAGAATCTCTAATGGTTTGCCTCCCTCTATATTTTTCTCTTTCCCTTCCCCTGTGTTCATCTATTTTGTTTCTTAAGCTCCACATATGAGTCAAATCATAGTATTTGTTTTTCTCTGACTAACTTATTTCACTTAGGAAAATACATTCTAGCTCGATCCACATCCTTGTAGATGGTAAGATTCGTTTTTTGTTATGGCTGAGTAATATGTGTCATATATGTACACTACATCTTCTTTATCTGTTCATCAGTTGATGGATGTTTGGGCTCTTACCAAAGTTTGATTCCTGTTGATAATGCTGCTATAAAGATCAGGGTGCGTGTGACCCTTCAAGTCAGTATTTCTGTATCCTTGGGTAAATACATAATAGTTTAGTTGCTGCGTTATAGGGTAGTTCTACTTTTAACATTTTAAAGAACCTCCATACTGTTTTCCAGAGTGGCTATACCAGTTTACATTCCACTAACAGTGTAAGAGGGTTCCCTTTGTCTGTATCCTCGCCAATGACTGTTGTTTCATGTGTTGTTAATTTTAGTCATTCTGAGAGTTGTGAGGTAGAATCTCATTATGGTTTTGATTATATTTCCCTGGTGATAAGTGATGTTGAGCATCTTTTTATGTATCTGTTAGCCATCTGTATATCTTCCTTGGAAAAATGTCTATTAATGTCTTCTGCCCATTTCTTGATTATTTTTGGGGGGTGTTGAGTTTGTTAAGTTCTTTATAGATTTTGGATACTAACCCTTTATCAGATATGTCATATGCAAATATTTTCTCCCATAACATAGACTGCCTTTTAGTTTTATTGATTGTTTCCTTTGCTGTACAGAAGGTTTTTATCTTTTGTTAAAAAGATTTATTTATTTATTTATTTTAGAGAGACAGAACGCTAGCAGAGGGAGGGGTCGGGGGAGAGGAAAAGAGAGAATCCCAAGTAGACTCCACACACACTGAGCATGGAGCCCAACATGGGGCTTGATCTGGTGACCTTCAGATCATGATCTGAGCCAAAATCCAAGAGTTGGATGCATAACCAGCTGACCACCCACATACCCTAAGAAGCTTTTTAATTTTGATGAAGTCCCTGTAGTTCATTTTTGCTTTTGTTTCCCTTGTCTCCAGAGACATGTCTAGTAAGAAGTTGCTACAGCCAAGGTCAAAGAGGTTGCTGCCTGTGTTCTTCTCTAGGATTGTGATAGTTTCCTGTCTTATATTTAGGTCTTTCATCCATTTTGAGTTTATTTTTGTGTATAGTGGGAAAAAGTCGTCCATTTTCATTCCTCTGCATGTAGCTGTCCAGTTTTCCTAGCACCATTTGTTGAAGACACTTTTTTCCATTAGATATTCTTTTTTGCTTGTCTAAGATTGCTTGAACATATAGTGGTGAGTCCAGTTGTAGGTTTTCTAGTTTGTTCAGTTGATCTTTGTATCGTTTTTTTATGCCAGTACCATACTGTCTTGATGGATGACAACTTTATCGTATAACGTGAAGTCCAGAATTGTGATGCCTCCAGCTTTGCTTTCCTCTTTCAGGATTGCTTTGGCTATTCAGGGTCTTTTGTGGTTCTGTACAAATTTTAGGATTGTTTATTCCATCTCTATGAAAAATGCTAGCGGTATTATGATAGGGATTTCACTGAATGTGTAGATTGCTTTGGGTAATATAGACATTTTAGCAATGTTTGTTCTTCTAATCCATGAGAATGGAATATTTTTCCATTTCTTTGTGTCTTCTCCAGTTTTTTTTTCATAAATATTCTATAAGTTTACCTCTTTGCTTAGGTTATCCTAGATATCTTATGGTTTTTGCTACAGTTGTAATTGGGATTGATTCCTTGATTTCTCTTTCTGCTGCTTCAATATTGGTGTATAGAAATGCAACAGATTTCTGTATGTTGATTTTGTATCCTGTGACTTCGCTGAATTCATGTATTAGTTATAGCAATTTTTTGATGGGGTCTTTCTATATACAGTATCATGCATTCTGTAAATATTGAAAGTTTGAATTATTGCCATTTTGGATGCCTCTTATTTCTTTTTGTTGTCTCGTTGGGAGAATAGGACTTCCAATAATATATAAAATAATAATAGTGAGAGTGCACATCCCTCTCTTGTTCCTGACTTTGGAGGAAAAGCTCTCAGTATTTCCCAATTGAAGAATGACATAAGCTCTGGGTCTTTCCTATATGGCCTTTATGATGTTGGGGTATGTTCCCTCTATCCTTGCTTTGTTGAGGGTTGTTATCAAGAATGGATGCTCTGTTTTGTCAGATGCTTTTGTGCATCTATTGAAAGGATCCTGTGGTTCCTATCTTTCTTTTATTAATGTGATATATCACATTGATTGATTTCTGAGTATTAAACCACACTTGTAGCTCAGGAATAAATCCTGCTTGATCATTGTAAATGATTCTTTCAGTGTATGTGTTGGATTCCATTTGCTAATATTTTGTTCAGAATTTTTACATCCATGTTCATCAGGGATATTGGCTTGTACTTTTTTTTTTTTTTTTTTTTTTTTTTTTAGTGGAAGTTTTCCTTCCATTCTATTTTTTTGAACTAGCTTGAGAAGAATAGGTATTAACTCTTCTTTAAATGTTTGGTAGAATTCCCTTGGGAAACTATCCGATCCTGGACTTCTCTTTTTTGGGAGTTTTTTTGATTACTGATTGAATTTCTTTGCTGTCTGTTGGTCTGTTCAAGTTTTCTGTTTCTTCCCGTTTTGGTTTTGGTAGTTTATATGCTCCAAGGAATTTATCCATTTCTTCCAGATTGCCCAATCTGCTGGCATATAATTTTTCATAGTATTATAAGTATATTTTTGTAGTGGTGGTTGTGATTTTTCCTCTCTCACTTGTGATTTTATTTCTTTGGGTCATTTCTGTTTTCTTTTTGATAAGTTTGGATAGGGTTTTATCAATTTTATTAAAATTTTCGAAGAGCTCCTGGTTTAATTCATTTGTTCTATTCTTTTTTATTTCTATATCATTTATTTCTGTTCTAGTATTTACCATTTCCCTTCTTATGCTGGCTTTAGGCTTTATTTGCTACTTCTTTTCTAGCTCTTTTAGGTTTAAGGTTATGTTTTATATTTGAGACTTTTCTTGTTACCTGTAACAAGAAGTAAGCCTCGTAAACCTGTATTGCTGCATACTTCCCTTTTATGACTGCTTTTACTGCCTCCCAGAGATTTTGGACTGTCATCTTTTCGTTTTCATTTGCTTCCATGTATTTCTTTATTTTTCCTTTAATTTCCTGATTAACCCATTCATTCTTTAGTAGCATGTACTTTAACCTCCATATGTTTGTGTTCTTTCCAAATTTTTTCTTGTGGGTGACTTCAAGTTTCATAGTATTATGGTCAGAAAATATGTATGGTATGATCTCAGTCTTTTTGTGCTTGTGGAGGCCTGATTTGTGACCTAGTATGTGATATCTTCTGGAGACTGTTCCATGAGCACTTGAAAAGAATGTGTATTCTGCTTTGTTAGGATGAAATGTTCTGAATATATCTGTTAAGTACATCTGGTCTAGTGTATTATTCAAAGCCATTGTTTCCTTGTTGATTTTCTGCTTAGATGATCTATCCATTGCTGTTAGTGGGGTTTTAAAGTTCCCTACTACTACTATGTTGTTATCAATGAGTTTCTTTATGTTTATTACTGGTTTTTATATTTGGGTGCTCCCAAGTTGAGAGCATAAATATTTACAATTGTTACATCTCCTTGTTTGGTAGACCCCTTTATCATGATATAATGCCCTTCTTCATCTCTTCTTATAGTCTTTGGTTTAAAATCTAATTTGTCTTGGGGCAGCTGGGTGGCTCAGTGGGTTAAAGCTGCTGCCTTCGGCTCAGGTCATGATTCAGGGTCCTGGGATCGAGCCCCACATCGGGCTCTCTGCTCAACCTGCTTCCCCCCCTCTCTCTGCCTGCCTCTCTGCCTACTTGTGATCTCTCTCTCTCTCTGTCAAATAAATAAACAAACAAACAAACAAATAAATAAAATCTTTAAAAAAAATCTAATTTGTCTTGTGTAAATATTGCTATTTACACAAAAATAATACCTACTATGGCTTTCTTTTGACATATATTTGCATGGTAAATATTTTTTTTGTCCCCTCACTTTCAAGCTGCAGATGTCTTTAGGTGTAAAATGTAAAATGAGTCTCTTGTAGGCCACATATAGATGGGTCTTTTTTTTAATTCATTTTGACATCCTATGTAAAGCATTTAGTCCATTTCCATTCACAGTGATTATTGATAGATTTGAATTTAGTGCCATTGTATTAAATGTAACATTGGTGTTTCTGGAGATTTTCTCTGTTCCTTTGTAGTCTCTGTTGCTTTTGTTCTTTCCCACTCACAGTGTCCCCTTTAATATTTCTTGGTGGGCTGGCTTAGTGGTTACAAACTCCTTTAGTTTTGTTTGGGAATCTCTTTGTCTCTCCTTCTATTCTGTTGAATATATCATGCTAATGCCTTCTGGCCTGTGAAATTTCTGTGGTTAGATGTGCTGATAACTTTATTTGTATTCCCTTGTACATTAGGGATTTCTTTTTCTTTTTTCTTTTCTTTTTTTTTAAAGATTTATTTACTTGAGAGAGAAAAAGCAGGGGTAGGAGGGGCGGAGGGAGAGGGAGAGAGAGAATCTCAAGCAGACTCTCTGCTGAAGTGCAGAGCCAGACACTGGACTCGATCCCTATTGAGATCATGAACTGAACTGAAATCAAGAGTAGCCACCCATATGTCCCCGGGGATTTCTTTTCTGTTGCTGTTTTTAGGATTCTATCCTTATCTCTGTATTTTATTTTACAAATTTTACTATGATATGCCTTAGTGTTGGCCTGCTTTTGTTGATTTTGATGGGAGTTCTCTTTATCTCCTGGATTTGGATGTCTGTTTTCTTCCCCACATTAGGGAAGTTTTCAGCTATAGTTTTCTCAGGGAAACCTTCTGTTCCCTTTTCCTTCTCTACTTTTGGGATGCCTATGATACGAATGTTATGCTTTATGGAGTTGTTCATTTCCCTACGTGTACATTCATGATCTAACATTTTTAGTTCCCTCTTCTTTTCAGCTTCATTATTTTCATAATTTTACCTTCAGTATCATTTCTTCTTCTTCTTCCATCCTTGTGGCCATTACATTTAGTCGGTTTTGCGTCTTCATTATAGTATTCTTTATTTTGGTGTGACTAGTTTTTAGGTCTTTTATCTCTGCACTAAGGAACTCCCTGGTGTCTTCTTTGCTTTTCTAAAGCCCAGCTAGTATCCTCATAATTGCTGTTTTAAATTTTGGGTCAGGCATATTACTTATATCTGGTTTGATTAGATCCCTGCCTGTGACCTCTTCTTGTTCTTTGTTTTGGGATGAATTCCTCCATCTTGGTATTTTGTCTAGGTCTGTGTCTTCTCCTGTGTCCTTTGAAAGCCCGTTATAGTTTCTGCTCCTGAGAATAATGGTTGTATTAAGAAGAGGTCATATACTGTCCAGGGCCTGGTGCTTCAGAAAGTGTTCTGATGCACTCTGCTGTTGTGTTTTTGCTGCTGTTGTGTTTTTGCTGCTGTTTCCTTCAGGTCAGTCCTCTGCATAATTTCTTCTTGCCCACAGCAGGGAGTGTTTGGTCCTTTTCTAAAGTGTATGGTGAGTTTTAACTATGTGTTTTTTGGTCCACTTATTAAAACAGGCTAGATGGTATTTCCCCTAGAGCTGAAGCTTTGCAGCTCTCTGTGAGTAGACTTGGTGCATGTGGAGGGTTTGTGCTCGTCTTCTGGTAGGAGAGGTGTGGCATTCCTGCTCTGAGTCTTAGGCATACTTGTCCTAGCAAAAACAAAAACAACCAAAAAACCCCAACAACAACAAAAACCACCTGCAGGGTGCAGGAGGCTGGGGTTTGGTATAAGCAGCTCAAGCCTCCTCTGTGGGCACTGTTCTCACTGCCGTCTGTCTGTTCTGATGGGCGGGGATAAAAATGTTGTTAGCCATCTCTCTCATCCCCAGTGAGGGAAGTTTGCACCTGCCAATGTTCAGAAAGCCCTCATAGAAGACTGAACAGTCTCCCCTCATTTGTCCCATGCATTCCTCAGATATATGCATCTTCACCTTGTCTCTGAGTGTCTGCCTACCCTGTGGCGCCATGCTCTTGTGTTTTATCACAGGCCTGCGGACTGGGTTTCAGAACTCCAAATTTTAGGTACTCTGCGATACATGGACATGCACTGATCCTCTGGGAGAGGGTCTCGCCATATGTGCTGGTGCTGGTTTGTCCCAGAAGGATAGTTGCAGGAATGCACAGGGCTTGGAGTTTACCATAAAGCACAAGAAGCTGGCATACAGGTTAGCTGCCCTCAGCTGATATCTCCTATGCTAAAGAATGGGGCAGCTCAGTGGTACCTGCCTGCCCTTTTGTTCCCGTAAAGACAGTGCCCTTCTCCCAGATGCTCTCCATGAAAGGGAATTGTCTCTCCTAGAGTAACCCAAGGGATCCTCAGATCATGCTCCCTGGCCTCTCCCTTTCTTCTTCACAGGAGCACTTCTGCCGGCCACCCTGGCGATGGCATGGACTTCTAAAACCAGACTTTGTGCTCCGCTGCTTGTAAAATACTTGTGATAATTAGCCCCTCTCATTTTCCCCATTCGTGATGTAGGGGAAGTGTTTTTCTTGTCTCAGTCTCTCTTTTCCTGATCTGTGCTTTCTCTCCTCTGCAGCATCACTGACAGTTCTTTTCTTCTCCAAATCACATCTCCTCACCTTCTAACTTCCATGATGTGGCTTGCCTCTTTTCTCCCTCTAGTTGTGCAGTTTGTTCTCTCAGTCCTCAGATTGATTTCTTGGGTGTTCAGAGTGATTTGATATTTATTTAGCTGTGTTTGTTGGAGGAGGCAAGCATAGGCCTATTAGTTTGCTTCTTAACTCTTTCTGAAAAGTATGTTTGTTAAATTATCATCTAATGTCATGAATCTTTCAGTTGTGAAAATGTTTGGTGTTCCACCCAACTAAATGTGATGTTTATTTTCCTTAAAGTAGCATAATCTGAGTTAATATTCCCTTTGGAAAAAACTTACATGAAAGGCCAAATGGGTTATATTAAAGGCTACTCTATCTTGATTCTCACTACCAACCATCATGGTATTTCTCCTGAAATTTCACCCGTGTATTTCACTTGATTTAAAATGTTTGGTGTTGGGTGCCTGGGTGGCTCAGATGGTTAAAGCCCCTGCCTTCCGCTCAGGTCATGATCCTAGGGTCCTGGGATCATGCCCAGAATTGGGCTCTCTGGTCAGCAGGGAGCCTGCTTCTCTCTCTCTCTGCCTGCCTCTCTGCCTACTTGTGATCGCTCTCTCTCTCTGTCAAATAAACAGAATGTTAAAAAAAAAATTTGGTGTTTTTCTGTCACTTGTTCCAAAATTTCTTTTGTTTTTTTATTTGCCTCTTTCTAGATTCTATTTGGTTTTAAGAATTTCACTTAAATTTTGCTTTTTTTCCTAAGAACAGCTTTGTGTTAATGTTAATAGTAATAATTTGTAATATATTTAATATTATAGAATTAAAGTCATAAGAAAGTGATTTTTAATGAATTTTAAAGAAATTAAAGTCTTTGTTCCCGTTTTTCAGTATAATCCTGCAGTATTCCTTTTACCATCAGTTATCAGAAGTTTATATTTACATGTAAGCCTCTGCCTTCAGTAAACACTTAATGTTTTAAAATGTGGATACTTAATTTTTTAAAGTTTTTATTTAAATTCCAGTTAGTTACCGTATAGGATAATATTATTTTCAGTACACTGTAGTGTACAATGTAATGATTCAGCATTTCCATACAATACCCGGAGCTCATCACAAGTGCACTCCTTAAACCCCATAAGCTATTTAACCCATCCCCCCATATCCCTCCCTCCTGGTGATCATCAGTTTTTACTTAGTTTTTTAATTAGTGATTTTTTTTTTTTAAAGATTTTATTTATTTGACAGAGAGAGACACAGCGAGAGAGGGAATACAAGCAGGAGGAGTAGGAGAGGGAGCAGCAGGCTTCCAGCTGAGCAGGGAGCCTAATGCGGGGCTTGATCCTAGGACCCTGGGATCATGACCTGAGCCGAAAGCAGATGCTTAATAACTGAGTCACCCAGGCACCCCACATTAGCCTGATTTTAAGCGTAAGTTAGTGTTAAAATCCATGCAGTGTTTTAAGGCATGCAAAAATGGAGCACATGGAAAAAAGTCCACAGAATGGGAGAAATCATGTATCTGAAGAGGGATTAATAACCCGAATATATAAGGAACTCTTTTTTTTTTTTTTAAAGATTTCATTTATTTGACAGCGAGAGAGTTATCACAAGTAGGCAGAGAGGCAGGCAGAGAGAGAGGGGAAAGCAGGCTCCCTGCTGAGCAAAGAGCCCGATGTAGGGCTCGATCACAGGACCCTGAGATCATGACCTGAGCTGAAGGCAGAGGCTTTAACCCACTGAGCCACCCAGGCGCCCCATAAGGAACTCTTATAACTCAGTGACAGTAAAACTCAACATAATTGGAAAATGAGCAAAGGACTTCAATAGACATTTCTCCAAGGAATATATACTAATGGCCAATAAGCACATGAAAAGGTTCTCTGCATTGTCCCTAGTTATAGAAATGCCAATATCAAAACAAAATACCACTTCATACCTAATAGGATGTGTATTACCAAAAAAAAGAGAGAGAGAGAGAGAACAAGTATTGTCAAGAAAGTGGAGAAATTATGGCCCTGGTGCATTGCTGGTGGCAGTGAAAATGGTACAGCTGCTATGGGAAAAGCAATGTGGCCATTCCTCAAAGAGTTAAACATAGAGTTATTTCCATAATGATCCAGTGTATGATCCAGCAAATCCACTTCTAGATATATAACCCAAATGATTGAAAGCAGAAACTTAAGCAGATATTTGCACACTCATGTTTACACAGCAGCAGCATTCATAATAGCCAAAAAGGTAGAAGCAATCACGATGTTCACTGAAAGATGAATAGACAAAGGCAATGTGATATACACACAAACACATGCACACATAACATATATACACAAACACACACACATACATACATACATACATACCATGGGATATTTAGTCTTAAAAAGAGAAGAAATGCTGACACTTTACAATATTAATGAATCCCAAAGCTATCATGATAAGTGAAAATAAGCCAGACACAAAATGACGAATATTGTTTCATTCCAGTTAGAGGTACCTAGAGTAGTCATATTTGTAGAGGCAGAAAGTAGTAGTTACCAAGGTTTGTGGGAGAGGAAAATACAGAGTTATTTTTAATATGTACAGAGTTTCTAGGATCATGAAAATGTTTTAGAAATGGAGTGTTGATGGTTGCACAACGTTGTGATTATACTCAATGCCACTGAATTGTATTCATAGATAGAGAATATTTGTATGCATGCATCCAAGTGCCACCCTTTAAAGACTGATTAAGTGGATCTGGAGTAGGGCTCAGAAGCCTGCATTTTTATAATACCTACAGGTGATTTTAATGTACCTGCAGCCTGAGAACCACTGCTCTAAATGATGTTTAACATAATTGGAAATGTAAATCAAGATCACAATGGGTTACCTTTTATAACTCACTAGGATGGCTGTAATCCAAGAAATATAATAATAGCAAGTGGTGAGGATGTGGAGGAATTAGAACCCTGTGTTTTGCTGGTTTTGAATGTCAAATGGTGTAACTTATGAGATAGAGTTACCATGTAACTCAGCAATTAAAAACTTCTGGGTATATACTCAATAGAAAGGAAAACACTTGTACACACAAAGATTTGTACACCAATGTTTATAGCATCATTGTTCATAATAGTTAAAAGCTAGAAACAACCTATATGCCCACAACTGGTGAAGGGTTAAACAGATTTGATATATATATATCATAAAACATTCAGCAATGAAAAGGAAGAAAATGCTGATACATGCTACAACACATATCAATCTTGAAAACATATGCTAAGTGAAAGAAGCCAGTCACAAATGACCAGATGTATGATGAGATGTCCAGAGTAGACAGATTTGTAGACACAAAGTAGATTAGTGGTTTCCTAGGGTTGTAGGAGGAATAGAGAAATTGGTGGATGATGGTTTGGGGGTATAGAGTTTCTTTTGAGGGTGATGAAAATGTAAAAACTAGATTTTGGTTATGGTTGCTCAGCTCTGTGACTACACTAGTAAATTGTGAATAGTAAATTGTAAATTATATCTGAACAAAATTAAAAAAAAAAACTTGGTGGCTTACTTTTTTATCTATATAAGTTTTATTTAGTTATCTTCCATCTAATTCCTCATTCTTTATGGTTTCCTGTGTCTAGCATGTACTTTCAAGATTATTAAGATTTCTTTATACAATAGTAAACAGTTATAATCTATGTGTGATTATTCTAGTTTTTGAAATCCTTATAGATTTCTTTTATCTCTCTAATTTCTGTCAGTTTTTCAGGCATGCTGCCTTGTTTCCATGTGTGTTTAAGTACTTTTGACCACAGGTTCCTAATATCCCTTGGAGTACTAATAATTGATAATTCTTTGAGGCCCAGGATAGCATTTGGTTACTCCAGAAAGGATTTGCTGTTGTTTCTGCTAGGGGTCTGGAGATATTATTTGTCTCAGATCCCTTGATATTATAATTTGTGCTTGAAGCACTCCTAACTTTTAAGTTAGTGGGAATTTGGGCAAATGATGGGCTATTTGATGATATAAAGTGGGGGTTCTCTGGTACTTAAAATATTATTCCTTTGTTTCTTCTACTTTCTGCATAAATAGGCATACTCCAAAGAATGTTAACCAGTTTCAGTGGTCTTTGTGTGATAGTTCGAGGGTGGTCATTTTTATATGAGATTCCTATACTTGTGTGTTTAATCAGAAGGTGGTATGACTACAAGATTTAGATTTAGACTTGAACAGATACTTTAGATTTAGACTTGAACAGATACAACAGCATATGTTTAGTTTATCAAAACTAAGCTTTCTGCTTAAAGTCAGCTTTATAGAACCTGCATTGATGTATTGAGGCAGTGAAATAACTAATATCAATGAGATACTCTTTTTTACTTACTGTTCATTATATATAGAATTCTTCTGGGCACCTCTTGGTAGTTATGTTATTGCTTGGGTTTTAGGCTTTCCTAAATCGTTGTTATGTTTAAAAGTGGCCTTGAGTCCTACAGGTTAACTGAAGGAGCATTGGAGGAAACAAAATCAGATTTCTGAAATAGTTCAAAGAAATTATTTGATTAGTAAGGATTTTGTGATAAAACAGTGTGGAAATCTTAGAAGATGTTTCCAAATTTAGTGGCCGAACCACTCCCAAGGTTCTTAGATCAACCGTTTTTAGTCATTTATGTGGAAAATTATTTGAGATAATTTTGAGGACTTGGGGAAACTATAAAATTTATTGATCTAGCCCATGGTATTTTATTATCATCATCTCTAATTCCTTGTTTATTATAGCTGTATTGATGTTCAGAATACTCCAGTGAGACCTGTTTATTTTAATAGTATAATTGTAATTTATAAGGGGTCAAAGGGAAATTGAATATAAAAAGCTTTTAGTATTTTTGGAATGTTTGCTTTACCTCTACTGTCTTCATCCTTGAATAACCTTGAAGGGCGCTTAAGGCAGTGTGGTAGATTGAATGATGGGCACCTGAAGATGGCAGATGTTACCTAGGTCCTGGAACCTGTATTACCTTATAAGAAAAGGGGATTTTTTAGAGGTGATTAATCTAAGGACCTTGAGATGAGATTTTCCTGGAATGTCCAGATGACTCCTAATTCCCATTGCAGGTATCTTTGCAGGAGAGAGGCTGAGGGAGATTTGATATACACAGAAGTGGAGGAATTGTGACCACAGAGGCAAAGACTGATGTGGCTGCAAGTCAGAGAATGCCAGCAGCCACCATGTGCCTGAGGAGGCAAGGAATAAATTCTCTCCTAGAGCTTCCAGAGGGAATGTGGGTGGCCCTGTGGACACTTCAGTTTTGGCTCAGTAGGACAGATTTTGGACTTCTGATCTCCCAGTCTGTGATGGAGTATATTTCTGTGGTGTTAAGATTTTGGGTTTGTGATGATTTGCTCTGGCAGCCCTAGCAAACTAATTGAAGCAGTGAGTTTTCCCAACCATCCTTCTTTATGACTTGTACCCTAGTTTGCAACACAAGCATCTGAGAACCTTCTTAGAAAGTTTTGGTTTCTGTGCCTCATCACATAACTAGGAAATCAGAATTTATAGGAATGGAATCCAAGGATGTGTATAACACATTGCCCAGGTGATTCTGATGTGTGCCAAGTTTGATAAACATTTCACTAGGATGCTGTATTGATTTCTTCTTGCTGCTGTAGAAAATTGCCACAACTTTGATGGCTTAGAACAATACAAGTTTATTCTTTCATGGTTTTGGGGCATTGAAGGTCCAGGGTTAGCATTACTGGACTAAAGTCAGCAGGGCTGATTCCTTCTGGACTCTCTGGGGAGGGAAAATATTTTCTTGTCTCTTTCACCTTCTCATGGCTGTCTGTATTCTCCATATTCCAAGTATATTACTTCAATTATACATATGTCATCATATCACCTTCTCCAACTCTAACTTCTGGATCCCTCTTATATAAGGACTATTGTGGTTGCATTGGATCCTCCTGGATAAACTAGGATGGTCTTCTTCAATTTCAGGTCCTCTGATTGCATCTACACATTTTCTTTTTCCATATAGAATAACTCGTGGATGGATCAGAATGTAGATATGTTTGGGAGACCATTATTCAGTTAACCACAGACCCCATGATAACATATCATGTAAAAACTAGGTGTAAATAAGGTTCAATAACAGATTATCATGATTAATTAATCATGTATTCACTTAACTTTTCTTGGCATATTTTCCAAATAAAGTGATTTGGAGTCAAAGTCATTTTTTACAAAAGATAGAATGATTCAATAATAGTTGTCATTACTCTTTTGAAGAGAGAAAATTTTTCTCTGGGTATTTTTTGCCTAGGTTATTAACATATCCTTTTTATGTGGTTCCTATTTACCATCGAGAATATCAACTCTAATATAAATCAGTGGTGTAGGTAGAAAAAACTGCTTTTTCCCCTTTTAGGTAGAGTTTTTTTCCCTTTAAAAATGTCCTCCCTGGGGCACCTGGGTAGCTCAGTGGGTTAAAGCCTCTGCCTTTGGCTCAGGTCATGATCTCAGAGTCCTGGGATTGAGCCCCATATTGGGCTTTCTATTCAGCAGGGAGCCTGCTTTCCCCCTCTTTCTGCCTGCCTCTCTGCCTACTTGTGATCTCTCTCTCTCTCTCTCTGTCAAATAAATAAATAAAATCTGTGAAAAAAAAATAAGTTTAATTTTAAAAATGTCCTCCCTTTTCCTATTTTAGCTAGTTTGACCTAACATTCTTATGAAGTTTTTCTATAATAGAAGGTGTTTATGATCTGTGCAAGAGTAATTTTTGCCCCCACAAAAGAAGAACTGGCTTTTAAGTCTTTCTTGGAGTATAAAATGATAAAGTTTAGCTTGCCTTTTTTTTTCTTTTTTTAAAAATATCTCTCTCTACATTTTTTTTTTTTTTTTTTTAAGAGCGAGAATGTGAGTAGTGGG
Source organism: Procyon lotor (assembly GCA_028646535.1). NCBI lineage: Eukaryota > Metazoa > Chordata > Mammalia > Carnivora > Procyonidae > Procyon > Procyon lotor. Next base: position 52,290,902 of record CM053612.1, read on the forward strand.
GGACGGGGAGAGCAGAGGGAGAGAGAATCTTAAGCAGATTCCATACCCAGCATGGAGCCTGACCCAGGGCTTGATCTCATGACCCTGAGATCATGACCTGAGCTGAAATCAAGAGTCAGACACTTAACCAACTGAACCATCCCCAGTGCCCCTCCTTTACATTAATTGTAACTTATAAGGTGTTCAGTGATAGAACAGCTGGGTAGAAGATCAACAAGGAAATAGAAGACTTGAAAAACACTATAAACCAACCAGACTTAACAGACATTTAAAAAAAACACTCCATCGAGCTGCAGCAGAATACATATTCCGCTGAAGTGGATGTGGAATATTCTCCAAGATATTCCATATTTTAGATTATAAAACCAGTTTCAATTAACATAAAAGGATAACGTCATACAAAATGTTTTCTTTAACCACATGGGAATGAAATTACAAACTAGTAACAGAAGGAAAGTTAGACCATTCACGAATGTATGAAAAATAACAGATTCCCAAATAACCAGTAGATAAAAAAAAAAATCACAGGGAAAATTAAAAAATATTTAGACATCAATGAAAACAAAAACAGAAGGTACTAAAATATGGGATGCAGGTAAAGCATGCTTAAAGAGGGAAAATTATAACTAAATGCCTATAATTTTTTAAAAAAATTATCTCAAAAAAAAATTATCTCAATTTTAGAATCTAACCTTTTTACCTTAAGGAAGTAAAGTAAGAGCAAACTAAACACAAAGCAACTAGAAAGAAAGAATAAAGACTAGAGCATAAATAAATATAAAGGAAGAAAAAACACAAAAAACCACTGAAACCAAAATTTGCTTCCTTGAAAGATCAACATAATTGATACCATTTTAGCTGTACTTGCAAAGTAATAAAGGAGCCACAACTAAAATCAGGAATGTGAAAGAACATAACTACTGATATTACAGAAATAAAAAATTATAAAGGAATACAATGAGCAATTGTATATGAAGAAATTAGATTCCTTATTTTCATAGCAGTGATTTCTATTCTACACAGTGGAAATACCTCTTATAAGGCAAAGTAATCACTACCAGATTTTCATGCATTTTTATTAGTGTTTCATATCATCAAATTTTCTCTTGCCATGAGTGGAAACAAGACATATTTGTGAAATTATCTTTTAAAACTGTGGGCAGAAAAATGTTATTGTTTAAATTCTGCTTTTTTATCTTTTATATCAGTAATCACTTTATTTTATTTTTTCAGTGTTCCGAGATTCATTGTTCATATACCACACCCAGTGCTCCATGCAGTATGTGCCCTCCTCAATACCCACCACCAGGTTCAACCATCCCCCCAACCCCCTCCCATCTAAAACCCTCGGTTTATTTCTCAGAGTCCACAATCTCTCATATTTTGTCTACCCCTTCAATTTCCCTCAGTTCACCCTTCCTTTCCTTCTCCCAGTGTCCTCCATGTTTTTCCTTAGTTTCTACACGTAAGTGAAACCATATGATAATTGACTCTCTCTGCTTGACTTACTTCACTCAGCATAATCTCTTCCAGTCCTGTCCATGTTGATACAAAAGTTGGGCATTCATCCTTTCTGATGGAGGCATAATATTCCATTGTATATATGGACCATATCTTCTTTATCCATTTGTCCGTTGAAGGACATCTTGGCTCTTTCCACAGTTTGGCGATTGTGGCCATTGCTGCTATGAACATTGTGGGACATGTGGCCCTTCTTTGTACTGCATCTGCTTCTTTGGGGTAAATACCCAGCAGTGCGTTGGAAGGGTCATAGGGTAGCTCTATTTTTAATTTCTTCAGGAATCTCCACACTGTTTTCCAAAGTGGCTGCACCAGCTTGCAGTCCCACCAA
>CM053612.1:52293253-52310829 GCA_028646535.1 Procyon lotor
TGGGCTCTCTATTCTGTTCCACTGTTCTATGTGTCTTGTTTTTGTGCCAGTACCATGCTGTCTTGGTGATCACAGGTTTGTAGTAAAGCTTGAAATCGGGCAATTTGATGCCCCCAGCCTGGTTTTTCTGTTTCAGCATTTGCTTAGCGATTCGGGGTCTTTTCTGGTTCCATACAAATTTTAGGATTGTTTGTTCCAGGCCTTTGAAAAAATCCAGTGGAATTTTGATCGGGACAGCATTGAAAGTATAGATTGCTCTGGGCAGCATAGACATTTTGACAATGTTATTCTTCTGATCCAGGAACATGGAATGCTTTTCCACCTTTTTGTGTCTTCTTCAATTTCTTTAATGAGTATTCCATAGTACCTTGAGTATAGATCCTTTACTTCTTTAGTTAGGTTTATTCCCAGGTATTCTGTGATTCATGGTGCTATAGTAAATGGAATCGATTCTCTAATTTCCCTTTCCATATTTTCATTGTTAGTGTAGAGGAAAGCCACTGATTTCTGTGCATTGATTTTGTATCCTGCCACATTCCTGAATTGCTGTATGAGTTCTAGTAGTTTGGGGGTGGAGTCTTGGGTTTTCCATATAAAGTATCATATTGTCTGCTAAGAGGGAGAGTTTGACTTCTTTGCCAATTTAAATACCTTTTATTTCTTTTTGTTTTCTGATTGCTGTTGCTAGGACTTCTAGCACTATGTTGAACAAGAGTGTAGAGAGTGGGCATCCTTGTGTTTCTGATCTCAAAGAGAAGGATGTCAGCTTTTCCTCATTGAGAATGATACTCGCTGTGAACTTTTCATAGATATATTTTTTGAAGTTGAGGAATGTTCTCTCTATCTCTATACTTTGAAGAGTTTTAATCAAGAATGGCTGCTGTATTTTGTCAAATGCTTTTTCTGCATCCATTGAGAGGACCATGCGGTTATTCTCTCTTCTTTTATTGATTTGTTCTATAACACTGATAGATTTGCAAATGTTGAACCACTCTTGCATCCCAGGAATAAATCCCACCTGCTCATAGTGGATAATCTTTTTAATGTGTTGTTGGATCCTAATAGCTGGGATCTTATTGAGAATCTTGGCATCCATATTCATCAGGGATACTGGTCTGAAATTCTCCTTTTTGATGGGGTCTTTGCCTGGTTTGGGGATCAGGGTAATGCTGGCTTCATAGAAAGAGTCCGGAAGGTTTCCTTCTGTTTCTATTTTTTGACAGTTTCGGGAGACTAGGTATTATTTCTTCTTTGAATGTTTGGTAGAGTTCCCAGGGAATTTGTCAGGTCCTGGAGTCTTGTTTTTTGGGAGGTTTTGGATCACTGCTTCAATCTCGTTACTAGATATTGGTCTATTCAGGTTGTCAGTTTCTTCCTGTTTCAGTCTTGGAAGTTTATAGGTTTCTAGGAATGCATCCATTTCTTCTAGGTTGCTTAACTTTTTGGCATATCGCTGTTGATAATAATTCCTGATTGTTTTTATTTCCTTTGGATGAGTTGTGATCTCTCCCCTTTCATTCATCTTTTTTGTTAATTTGGGTCCTCTCTCTTTTCTTTTGGATTAGTTTGGCCAGTAGTTTGTCGATCTTACTAATTTTTTTCAAAAAACCAGCTTCTGGTTTCGTTGATGCATTGTACCGTTTCTCTAGTTTCTAACTCATTGATCTCTACTCTGATATTGATTATTTCCCTTCTTGTGCGTGGGGTTGGCTTAATTTGTCGTTGATTTTCCAGGTCCTTAAAGTGTAAAGGATCTGATGTATTTGGGATTTTTCAGTTTTCTTGAGTGAGGCTTGGATGGCTATGTGTTTCCCCCTTAGGACCGCCTTTGCCGTATCCTATACGTTTTGGACCGATGTGTCTATATTCTCATTGTTTTCCATGAATTGTTTTAAGTTCTTTCTTTTCCTGGTTGATCCAAACATTCTTGAGCGGGTTGGTCTTTAGCTTCCAAGTGTTTGAATTCCTTCCAAACTTTTTCTTGTGATTGAGTTCCAGTTTCAAAGCATTGTGGTCTGAGAATATGTAGGGAATCATCTCCATCTTTTGGTATCGGTTGAGTCCTGATTTGTGACCCAGTATGTGGTCTATTCTAGAGAAACTTCCATGGGCGCTCGAGAAGAATGAGTATTCTGTTGTTTTAGGGTGGAATGTTCTCTGTATATCTATGAGGTCCATCTCGTCCAATGTCTCATTCAAAGCTCTTGTTTCTTTATTGACTTTCTGTTTCCATGATCTGTCTGTTGCTGAGAATGGCGTGTTAAAATTGTCTACAATTAATGTATTCATATCAGTATGATTCTTAATTTTGATTAACAGTTGGCTTATGTAGTTGGCTGCTCCTATATTGGGGGCGTAAATATTTCCAATTGTTAGATCTTCATCGAGGATAGACCAGGATCCACAGATGTAATCCAGGATCCACAGATGGCATTATTGGGGGTATGTGAATCAGAATAAGAAAAAGTGACATTAATTTTTACTAACTGCTGATAAAAATTAGCATTTTTTTGTTATAATGTGGGCAGTAAACCATAGTGCTATTAGGGATAAGTGTGACTTTGTTACCAATAGAAATCAAATATTGCTATTGTTACTAGTATCTTAAAATTATTTTCCTTTATCCAGACTTTAGAATTTCAGATAATTCTTAGACTTGCTGCTGTATTTTGTTATTTAATGTATTAACAAAGTACATATATTACCGTATCACAAATATGTTGACTATTTTGGTAATTTAAAAGTAATGGGTTTCTTTCGTTTTCCTATTTTATGTGTTTCTACACATTATTCAAAGATAGATGTCTATAAACTTCTCTATACTGCCAAAAGAATCCATGGCACAGATAAAATTAAAATCCCTAATTTAGAAGCATGTTGCTTGACATAGAGAATTCTTTTTTTTTCTCAGTTTTTATTTAAATTCCGGTTAGTTAAATTAGTTTTAGATATACAATTTGGTGATTCAGTACTTAATACAACACCTTGTGCTCATTCACAAGTGTACTCCTTAATCCCCATCACCTTTTAACCCATCCCTCCACCCACTCTCCTGACATAGAGAATTCTTATGTCTTAACATTAACTACTTTTTTTTAATCAGGTGTAGGTAATAGCAGTGAAGGTGGAAGAGGAAAGGCAGGTGCAAAACTTTTCCAAGATTTTCAGATGTTAAGTAGAATCTGGACTCATCCTTGGTGTTTGCAGCTGGACTACATTAGCAAAGAAAATAAGGTAAATCAGATAACCTAAAATTGATTAAGATGTATCTGTTGGAAGCAGAATAACTTTAGGAATAAGGTTGATCTATATAGACTTATTGTATATTGGAATTTTCCTTTGCTTTGTAGTATAGTAATTCAACCTATTTTATTTCTAGTTAATTTCTGTATGTTAGAATGCATTATGATTATGGAAGGCCTATTAAATGTTATTCTTAACATCTGTATAAACATGGTAAAATGATAAAAATGTAAAAAGTAACATTGGGTCAGTAGTATTAACTAATACACAGTAGACTTCATCAGTTTTTGTTACTTATGTCCTTTTTTCTTTTTCACGATTCTGTCCAAGATTTCACAGTGCATTTAGTAATCATATTTGTGGTGTCTCCTTTCTTTTTTCTAATCTATGGTAGTTCTTTCAGTTCTTTCTTATCCCATGACAGTTAACTTACCCTCAGGTAAAGTAAACATCATTATAATTTTCAGTATAAGTTGAAATAAACTATTAAAACATTCATTTTTTTTCCTCTAGGGATACTTTGATGAAGACAGTATGGATGAATTTATAGCTTCAGATTCCGATGAAACCTCCATGAGTTTAAGCTCCGATGATTATACAAAGTAAATTGAATAATTTTTGTGTCCTCTGTTGACACATTTAAAATCCATAATTGCTGATTGTTCTCTCATAATTGGCATTTGTATCTTTTCTGTGCTTTCCTAACAGTTTGAATTTGTTCCTTTTATAGAAAGAAGAAAACAAAGGGGAAAAAAGGAAAGAAAGATAGTAGCTCAAGTGGAAGTGGCAGTGACAATGATGTTGAAGTGATTAAAGTCTGGAATTCAAGATCTCGAGGAGGTGGTGAAGGAAATGTGGATGAAACAGGAAGCAATCCCTCAGTTTCATTAAAGCTGGAAGAAAGTGAGTCTGATGAATGTTGCTTTTATAATTGGACATTGATTTAGAAATTATGTCTGTGCTTTTTTCAGTTATTATTTTATCCTTACTATTTCACTCAAAGGAATGTCTTTCCTAGGTGCTTTTATTAAGCATCTAGGATAATCAGGTCACATAATAACAAATATCTGATGAATGTTTAATTACAAGCAAGCCACTGTGTTCTCTCTGATATTTAAGAGAAAAAGAAGAAAGAAAAACCAATGTTTATTTACATGTATATAAACTGAATGCTATACTTTCATTCCATGTGTTAAATGACTTAGTTCTTGAGCAGTTACAATGCTCTTGATATCTTTGTTTTTTATAAATGATAAGTAGAAGTGCGATTTAGACCTAGATACATCTAATTTCAGAGCCTCAATGGTATTTTCAATTAACTATATGTAAATAACTGGAAACATTTCATGTAATAGAGTATCATTGTAATTAACTTTATACAGTATAACTAGTGTTAATGTTTCAACCTTTTTCCTTTGTAATTCTTCATAATCTATAATTGTTGCATACATTTTCCCTTTTTCATGTACAGTTTATCACCTCTTTTTAAAATTAGTTTTACTTTTTAATTTAAATTTTATTTTTTATTTTTTTTACGATTTTATTTATTTGACACAGAGAGAGAGATCACAAGTAGGCAGAGAGGCAGGCAGAGAGAGAGGGAAAGCAGGCTCCCCGCTGAGCAGAGAGCCCGATGCGGGGCTTGATCCCAGGACCCTGAGATCATGACCTGAGCCGAAGGCAGAGGCTTTAACCTACTGAGCCACCCAGGTGCCCCTTAATTTAAATTTTAGGTAGTTAACATACAGTGCAATAGTAGTTTCTCGAGTAGAATTTAATGATTCATCACTTACATACAACACCCAATGCTCATCAGAATAAGTGCCTTCCTCAATACCTATCACCCATCTAGCCCATTCCCCACCCATTTCCTTCCATCAACCCTCAGTTTGTTCCCTATCCTATAGGGTCTCTTATGGCTCGAGGGTTGGTGGATAGGAGGGTGGGGTGACTGGGGGATTAGCATTGAGGAGGAGGGGACTTGATGTAATGAGTACGTAGTATTATATGCAACTGATGAATCACTAAATTGTACTCCTGAAACTAATTATAATTATACGTTAGCTAAATTGAATTTAAATACAAATTTTTTTAAAAGAGTCTCTTATGGCTTGTTTCCCCCTCTCCTTTTTCTTTTCTCCCTTCCCATATGTTTATCTGTTTTCTTTCTTAAATTCACTTAGCATAATGCATTCTACTTCCATCCATGTCCTTGCAAATGTCTAGATTTTATTCTGTTTTATGGCTGAGTAATATTCCATTATAGTTATACCACATCTTCTTCTTCTTTTTTTTTTTTTTTTATAAGTAGGCAGGCAGAGAGGGGGGGAAGCAGGCTGCCCGCTGAGCAGAGAGCCCGATGTGGGGCTCGATCCCAGGACCCCGAGATCATGACCCGAGCTGAAGGCAGAGGCTTTAACCCACTGAGCCACCCAGGTGCCCCCCACATCTTCTTTATTCTTATGTTGATGGACATCTGGGGTCTCCCCATAGTTTGGCTATTGTTGATAATGCTACTATAACCATCAGGGTGCATGTATCCCTTCAAATCTGCATTTTTGTATACTATAACCATCAGGGTGCATGTATCCCTTCAAATCTGCATTTTTGTATCTTTTGGGTAAATACCTATTAGTGCAATTGCTAGATCCTGGGGTAGTTCTATTTTTAACATTTTTTTTTAAGATTTTATTTATTTGACAGAGAGATCACAAGTAGGCAGAGAGGCAGGCAGAGAGAGAGGAAAACAGGCTCCCTGCTGAGCAGAGAGCTGGATGCGGGGCTCGATCCCAGGACCCTGAGATCATGATCTGAGCTGAAGGCAGAGGTTTTAACCCACTGAGCCACCCAGGCACCCCCTATTTTTAACATTTCGAAGAACCTCTGTACTGTTCTTCAGAGTGGCTGCAGCAATTTGGGTTCCCACCAACACTGTAAGAGGGTTCCCCTTTCTTTGTATCCTCACCAGCACCTCTTGTTACTTCTTTTGTTAATTTTAGCCATCCTGACAAGTGTGAGATGGTTTCTCATCACGGTTTTGATTTGCATTTCCATGATGGCTAGTGATGCTGAGCATTTTTTCATGTGTTTGTTAGCCATCTGTATGTCATTTTTGGACAAATGTTTATTCATACCTTCTGCCCATTTATTAACTGGAATATTTGTATTTTAGATGTTGAGTTTGATAAGTTCTTTGTAGATTTCACCTACTAAGCCTTTTTCAGGTATGTCATTTGCAAATATCTTCTCCCATTCCATAGACTACCTTATAGTTTCATTGATTATTTTCCTTCACTGTGCAGGAGCTTTTATCTTTTTTTAAAATTTTATTTCTTAAGATTTTATTTGTTTATTTGACAGAGACACAGTGAGAGAGCAACACAAGCAGGGGGTGTGGGAGAGGGAGAAGCAGGCTTCCTGCCAAGCTGGGAGCCTGATGTGGGTCTCGATCCCAGGACCCTGTGATCATGATCTGAGCCAAAGGCAGATGCTTAATGACTGAGCCACCCAGGCGCCCCAGAAGCTTTTTAACTTGACGAAGTCCCAGTAGTTCATTTTTGCTTTTGTTTCCCTTGCCTTTGGTGACATGTCTAGTAAGAAGTTGCTATGGCAGAGGTCAAAGAGGTTTCTGCCTGTGTTCTCCTCTGTCACCTCTTTTGTTTTCTCTTTCTCTCTCTTTCTTGTGCATGAATGTAGACAGGAGTGAAAGTCTGAATTTTTTATTGGCTGAAGTTGTCTTGACCCATATCTACATTTCAGGGATTAGTGTTGAGGCTCCATATACTCTTGGTGCAGCCTGATTGGGTATCTAGGAACTCCAAAGTTGGTACCAAATATCTGAATATTTAAAATATAAACTATCTAAAGACAGAACAGTGTAAATAGCTCTAAATATTTGTCATTTGAGATTCATATAGCAAAGCAGTTGACTGTGAAGGAAAGAGAGAGATGGAGGCCATCTTGGTGAATGACCCTGGGTTCAAACAAGCGTGACTGATTTTAGGCCTGCATCTGAAGTAATGTGATTCCTTCATAAGCATTTCTCTTGTTAAGAGAATAGGGGCAGAAAGTGTACTTGGAAGAATAATTGCTGAGAACTTTCTTCCTCTGGGAAGGGAGACACATCCAGATCCAGGAGGCACGGAAAACTCCCATCAAAATAAACAAAAGCTGGCCAACACCAAGACATATTCTAATTAAATTTGTAAAATATAGTGATAGAGAAAAATATCTTAAAAACCGCAGGACAAAAGAAGTCCTTAACTTAAAAGGGAAAACCCATAAGGCTAGCTGGAGATTACTCAACAGAAATTTGGCAAGCCAGAAGAGAGTGCCATGGATATATTCAAAGTGTTGAAGGGAAAAATATGCAACCAAGAATATTTTATCCAGGAAGGCTGATTCAGAATAAATAGAATGAGAAAGAGTTTCCCAAACAGAAACTAAAGGAGTTCATGACCACTAAACAAACCCTGCAAGAAATATTAAATGGGACTCTGGGAAAAAAAGACCAAAAGTGACAAAGTCCAGAAAGGAACAGAAAATCTTCAGAAATAACAACAGAACAAGTAATACAATGGCACTAAATACATATCTATCAATAGTCATTCTGTATGGTGTAAGAGAATGGTCAAGTTTCATTCTTCTACATATAGCTGTCCAATTTTCCCAGCACCATTTATTGAAGAGACTGTCTTTTTTCCACTGGATCTTTTTTCCTGTTTTGTCAAAGACTATTTGACCATAGAGTTGCGGGTCCATATCTGGGCCCTCTGTTCTGTTCCACTGGTCTATGTTTCTGTTTTTGTGCCAGTACCATGCTGTCTTGGTGATAAAGGACGTCAGCGTGATACAGGAATCTATCAAAACCATAGAGAAGAACATAGGCAGTAACCTCTTCAACATCAGCCACAGCAAATTCTTTCAGGACATGTCTCCAAAGGCAAAGGAAACAAAAGCAAAAATGAACTTTTGGGACATCATCAAGAGAAAAAACTTCTGCACAGTGAAGGAAACAGGCAACCCACAGAATGGGAGAAGATATTCGCAAATGACACTACAGACAAAGGTCTGATATCTAAAATCTATAAAGAACTCCTCAAACTCAACACTCACAAAACTGATAATCACATCAAAAAATGGGCAGAAGACATGAACAGACACTTCTCCAAAGAAGACATACAAATAGCTAACAGACACATGAAAAAATGTTCATCATCTTTAGCCATCAGGGAGATTCAAATCAAAACTACACTGAGATACCACCTTACACCAGTTAGAATGGCCAAAATCAACAGGACAGTAAACAACAAATGTTGGAGAGGGTGTGGAGAAAGCGGAACCCTCTTCTACTGTTGGTAGGAATGCAAATTGGTGCAACCACTTTGGAAAACAGTGTGGAGATTCCTTAAGAAATTAAAAATAGAGCTACCCTATGACCCTGCCATCGCACTGCTGGGTATTTACCCCAAAGAAGCAGATGCAGGACAAACAAGGGCTACATGTCCCCCAGTGTTCATAGCAGCAATGGTCACAGTTGCCAAACTGTGGAAAGAACCAAGGCCCTTCAACAGATGAATAGATAAAGAAGATACGGTCTGTATTTACAATGGAATATTATGCCTCCCTCAGAAAGGATGAATATCCAACTTTTTTATCAACTTGTACCGGACTGGAAGAGATTATACGGAATGAAATAAGTCAAGCAGAGAGCGCCAATTATCTTATGGTCTCACGTGTGGAGCATAAGGAAAAACATGGAAGGCATTGTGAGAAGGAAAGGAAGGGTGAATGGGGGGGAAATCGGAGGGGACTATGAACCATGAGAAAATGTGGACTCTGAGCAACAAACTGAGGGTTTTGGAGGGGTGGGTGTTTGGGTGACCCTGGTGGGTATTGAGGAAGGCACGTATTGCATGGAGCACTGGGTGTGGTGCATGAACCATGAATCTTGTAACACTGAAAAAATTAAATAAATATATTTAGGGAAAAAAATAATCATTTTGAATGTAAATGGACTAAATGCTCCAATCAAAAGACATAGAATGTCAGAGTGGATACAAAAGCAAGACCCATCTATATGCTCCCTACAAGACACCCACTTTTAGACCTAAAGACACCTTCAGATTGAAAGTGAGGTGAAGGAGAAACATTTATCTTGCAAATCGATGTCAAAAACGTCAGGGTAGCCATACTTATATCAGACAAACTAGGTTTTAACCAAAGACTGTAATAGGAGATGACAAAGTGCAGTATATGATAATAAAGGGGTCTATCCCACAGAAGATCTGAGAATTGTAAATATACCCCTAACTTGGGAGCACCCAAATATATAATACAATAACAAATGTAAAGGAATTCGTTGATAATAATACAATAATAGTAGGTGACATTAAACCCCACTTACATAAATGGATTGATCATCTAAGCAGAAAATCAGTAAGGAAACAATGGCTTTTTATGGTACATTGGACCAGATGGACTTAACAGATATATTCAGAACATTTCATCCTAACACAGCAGAATACACATTCTTTTTGAGTGGTCATGAAACATTTTCCAGAAGAGATCACATACTAGGTCACAAATCAGGCCTCCACAAGTACCAAAAGACTGAGATCATACCATACATATTTTCTGACCACAATACTCTGAAACTTGAAGTCAAACACAAAAAAAATTTTCAAAAACCACAAATACATGGAGGTTAAAAACATGCTACTTAAGAGTGAATGGTTTCAGCAGAATAGTAAGGAAGAAATAAAGAAATACATGGAAAGGAAATGAAAACATGACAGTCCAGAACCTTTGGAATGCAGCAAAAACAATCATAAGATGGAAATAGATAGCAATACAGGCCTACCTCAAGTAGCAAGAAAAATCTCAAAAACACAACCTAACCTTACACCTAAAGGAGCTAGGAAAAGAACAACAAATGAAGCCTAAAAGTGAAGAGAAGAAGGAAAATAATAAAGATTAGAGCAAACAAATGAAAGAGAAACCAAAAAATAAACCAAACCAAACAAAACAAAAACAGTAAAACAGATCAATGAAACTAGGGGCTGATTCTTTGAATTAATAAAATTGGTAGCAAAACCAGATAAAGAGTACCCTAAAAAAGAGAGCTAAGGCTAATACCATAGATATACATAGATAAAAAATTCTCAATAACATTCTTACAAACTAAATTCAACAATATGTTTTTTAAAAATCATTCACAGTGATCACGTGGGATGTATTACTGGGTTGCAAGGGTTATTCAGCATTCACAGATAAATCAATGTGATATACTGCATTAATAAAAGGAAGGGCAAGAACCATACTGTCATTTTAGTAGAAGCAGCAAAGGCTTTCACATAGTATAGCATCCATTTATGATTTAAAAAAACCCTCAACAATGTAGGTTTGGAGGGAGCGTACCTCAGTATCATAAAGGCCATATATGAGAAACTGAAAAACCCATAGCTAATTTCATACCCATTGGGGCAAAACTGAAAAAAAAAAAGCTTTTCCTCTCTGGTCAGGAGCAAGATGGGGATGTCCATTCTCACCACTGTTATTTAACAAAGTACTGGAAGTTCTGCTCAAAACAGTCAGACAACAACAATAACAAAAGACATCCAGATTGGTAAGGGAGAAGTAAAACTTTGACTATTTGAAGATGACAAGATATTCTGTATAGAAAACCCAAAAGACTCACCAAAAGCTGTTAGAACTGATACATGAGTCCAGTAAAGTGGCAGTATACAAAATGAATAATGAAGCAGCACAAACAAAAACTAAGGAATCAGTCTCATTTACTGTTTTTCCAAAAGTAGCAAGGTAGATAGGAATAAACTCAACCAAGAAGGTGAAAGATCTGTACTCTGTAAAATATAAAACACTGATGAAAGATATTGAAGAGGATACAAACAGAGCAACATTCCATGCTCATGGATTGGAGGAACAAACATTATCAAAATGTCTATGCTACCTAAAGCAGTCTACATATTTAAAGCTATCCCTTTCAAAATAACCAAGAACATTTTTCACAGAGCTAGAACAAACAATCCTAAAATTTGTATGGAACCACCAATGTCTCAAGTAGCCAAAGCAACCTTGAAAAAGAAACAAAAGCTGGAGGCATCACAATTTCTGTCTTCAAGTTATATTATGCAGCTGTATTAATCAAAATAGTATGATGTGGTGCAAAAATACCTAATAGAACAGAATTGAAAGCCCAGAACGGAACCTACAATTCTATGGACAATTAATCTTTGACAAAGAAGGAAAGAATAATGGGAGAACCAATGTTTCTTCAACAAATGTTGGGAAAACTGGACAGCAACATGCAGAAGAATGAAATGGGACTACTTTTTTACATGGTACACAAATAGAAAATCAAAATGGATTAAAGACATACCTGTGAGACCTGAAACCATAAAAATCTTAGAAGAGAACACAGGCAGTAATATCTTTGACATTGACTGTAGCAAGTTGTTTCTAGATATGTCTCCTGAGGCAAGGGAAGTAAAAGCAAAAATAAACTATTGGGACTTCATCAAAATAAACAGCTTCTGCACAGTGAAGGAAACAACCAACAAAACTAAAAGGCAACCTTCGGAATGGGAGATGATATTTGCAAATTACATATCTGATAAAGTGTTAGTATCTGGAATATATAAAGAACCTCTAAACCTCAACACCCAAAAAAATGAACAATTGAAGTAAAAATGTGCAGCTGACATGAATAGACATTTTTAAAAACAACAGATGGCCAACAGAGGCTTCTTACCATCAGGGAAATGCAAATCAAAACTACAAGGAGATATCACATTACACCTGTCAGAATGATTAAAATTATCAACAGTAGAAACAACAGATGCTGGTGAGGATATAGAAGAAAAGGAACACTTTTGCACTTCTTGTGGAAATGCAAACTGGTGCAGCCACTTTGGAAAACAATATGAAGATTCCTCAGAAAGTTAAAAATAATTGCACTACTGGGTATTTACCCATAAAATACAAAAAACTAATTCAAAAGGATATACGCCCTCCTATATGTATAACAGCAATTATCAACAATAGCCAAATTATGGAACAAGCCCTCATGTCCATCTACAGACAAACGGATAAAGAAGAGGTGGTATATAATTGCAATGGAATATTACTCAACCATCAAAAAGAATGAAATCTTTGGGAACAACATGGATAGAACTAGAGAGTATTATGCTAAGCAAAATAAGTCAGTCTAAGAATGATAAATACCCTATGATTTGATATATGTGGAATTTAAGAAAGAAATTGTAACAGTAAAGGGTTAAAAATAGAGATGCAAACTAAGAAATAGACTTAACTATAGACAACGAAGTGATGGCTACTGGAAGGGATATGGATGGGGGAGTGGCTTATATAGGTGATGGAGATGGAGGAATGCATTTATGATGAGCACTGGGTCTTGCATGAAAGTGTTGAATCACTATATTGTGCACCCGACATTGATACTACACTGTATGCTAACTAACTGGAATTAAAATAAAACCTTCAAAAAAATAAGAAAAATATAAAACCTTTCTCTCTTCACTACGTAATTAGAATACGCAGATGGCAGCCTAACCACAGACCTTGGTTTATTTCTCTTAGAAATCAGGGGGATAGTAAAAATTGAACTACCAAATTTTTCTCCTTGTTCTTCTCTGCTGTTATCTCATAAAGGCAATTTATTATCATTGTTAATCTTCCAATTAGAGTTAAAGAGTATTTTTCTAAGAATAGTAAAGGAATGGTTCTAGTTTAATAGGAAGCTTGTTATCTCCCTCCCTTCTCTCCCAGTCTGACTTTTTACTTAAATTTCTCCTTAGTCATCTCAGAATTAGAAATATATAGCTTAAAATTTATGTGTTCCTGGGAATGATTTTCTCAGAATATTCTTGTTGAAATTTTTTTCCCATAATTTTTGGTTAGGAGAACAGGGGGAGGAGAGAAACTGGTATGTCTCATTTTATGCTCTAAACAGATTAAATAAAATTGCTGAGGTATTGTTCCCTTCATCTCTTAGAAGTACAAGTCAGGTCTGAGGCAGCTGGGTCACCTCCAGAAGTGAGTAGCCCCTTCCATTTTCTCCTGGTATATTATGTAAGCATTATTGTTTTTCATTTATGTCATAAGGTGAAAAAGTTTGGAAAGAATTGGGACAGAGAACAGGTGGCTACATATTGTGAACTTAAAAGCAGATAGGGAAGGCTGTGGTTTCCAAACGACAAATTTTGACTAAGGTCTTTGTTTCATTTTAGGTGTGTGCAGTCAAATAGAAATCATTCATATATAGATGTATTTTATACTTTCTTCAGCTGTGTACATGTATAGTCTATCAGAAATATTTTCCAGAACAAATGATGATAAAAATTTATTTTTTTTTTAGATCTAGATTAACTCCAAATAAGGCTGAGTATATCATAGTACATGGACATATATAACTGATACTGTGTAATTTTTTAAAAACATAGTTACTTTCGGGGCGCCTGGGTGGCTCAGTCGTTAAGCGTCTGCCTTCGGCCCAGGTCAGATCCCAGCATCCTGGGATCGAGCCCCGCATCGGGCTCCCTGCTCCGCGGGAAGCCTGCTTCTCCCGCTACCATTCCCTCTGCTTGTGTCCCCTCTCTCGCTGTGTTTCTCGCTGTCAAATAAATAAAATCTTTAAAAAAAAAAAACAAAAACAAAACATAGTTACTTTCTTATAAGACATTAAGAAAACTTGAATAGGAAGGATTAAAGGGCCAAAATGTTGTATTTGGAATATGAAATAGATATTAAATAAGTAGATGGCTACAGTTGAGCTATAATAATATTTTCACTGCATATTTCATTTTTTCTTGAGAGTTGCTGTTTAATTCTTTTTACACTAGCTTTCTGAATATTTATAGATGCAACATCTTGAGTAAGTCTTTTAAGTAAACCTTACAGTATCCCTATTTCTGTGTTTTAGTATTTTAATAGGACAGTTTGTTTTATGAGTAAATGAATATATAAACTATTTCAAAGTATTCAATTTACAGCAATTGCAGTACTAGATATTTACTCCAAAGATACAAATTTGGTGATCCAAAGAGACACTTACATCCCAATGTTTATAGCAGCAATGTCTACAATAGCCAAACTATGGAAAAGAGTCCATATGTCCATTGACAGATGAATGGATAAAGAAGATGTGATACACACACACACACACACAGAGGAATACTACTCGGCCATCAAAAAATGAAATCTTGCCATATTCAATGATGTGGATGGAACTAGAGGGTATTATGCTAAGAGAAACAAATCAGAGACAATTATATGATCTCACTCATATGTGGAATTTAAGAAATTAAACAGAGAACCATAGGGGAAGAGGAGGTAGAAATAAAACAAGACAAAATCAGGGCTCCTGGGTGGCTCAGTTGGTTAAGTGACTCCCTTCAGCTCAGGTCATGATCCCGGACTCCCGGGATCGAGTCCCGCATTGGGCTCGCAGCTCCACGGGGAGTCTGCTTCTCCCTCTGACCTTTTCCCCTCTCATGCTCTCTCTCATTCTCTCTCTCTCAAATAAATAAATAAAATCTTTAAAAAAGAAAAAAAAAAACAGGACAAAATCTGAGAGGGGGAGAAACCATAAGAGACTTTTAATCATAGGAAACAAACTGAGAGTTGCTAGAGGACTGAGGATTTGGGAATGGGGTAACTGGTTGATGGACATTGAGGAGGGCACATGACGTAATGAGCACTGGGTATTATATATGATTGATGAATTACTGAACTCTACCTCTGAAATTAATAATATTACTATATGTTAATTAATTGAATTTAAATTTTAAAAAGTATTCAGTTTATTATTTTGCTATTTTTAGATTAATCTTTATTAGCATTTATGCTTTAAAATATATATAATTTATTATATGGACATAAACTTTGGTGAAAGAATCCTTGTACATGATGTAGGACCATAATATTAGCACTAATATACCACATTTATTCATTCAACAAATATTTATTTGAGTGCTTAGTATGTTCCAGGCACTGCTATAGAAGCTTGGGTTATGTTAGTCAACAAAATGCACTCACAGAGCTTAACATTCTATTACTAGTACTATATAGATACATAATACTTTAATGATATTGCTACTTTTCTTTATAAAACTTCAGTGTATCTTGATGCAAATATGGTAGTTAAATATATATTTAGAAAAATGTACTTCAAGAAATTAGGGGTAAAGTTGTTGCTTTTTGTTTGTATTTCTTTTGTGTCTTACTTTGTGAGCATTTTGTGATATCCAGAGTGGATATTAAGGAGTGGCTTTAATTAATTTACTGTTTCTTGTATATAAGATAAAAGTTATAATGGAAGTAATAGTTAATCCACGTGGATGTTGAAATAAGAGTATTCAACATGAAATACCTGTTTGTAAGCTTTAATTACATATTCAGGATATTTATTAACTGGAGTAGCCATTATTTTCCTGTATCAGTTTTTATTTCTTTAGACATTAATGTAAAGTATTTTGATTATATCCAATAGGATCAAGAGTAGAATGGAATCTCTTGCACAGAAATTATCACCTATCCTAAACTTTGGGATTTCTTACCTAGCTGCCACATTTTTACTAACTTTGTGCTAGCATTTTTTTTATTGCTAACATTTTCACTTTAGTTAAATTACCTTTTATTTTTTTACCTTATATTTATATACCCAAAGTATATTTGGGTATATACTTGGGCATTCCTTAAAGGCATTCGTTTTTTGCCAATTGTAGAAAGGAGTTTAGTTAACATTGGCTTGATAAGCTGTTTGTCAGTGGCACCCAAGACCATCCTTAGGTTCAGTGATTGATAAGACTTAGCATATAGTCATATTCAGGTCTATGATTTATTACAGTGAAAGGGTACAAAGCAAAATCAGTAAAGGGAAAAAGCAGATGGAGTCCAGAGGATACCAGGCATAACCTTCTAAGAGTCTTCTCCCAATGGAATCACCCAAGATGTACTAATTTCTTCAGAAATGTTATGATAATATATATAAAGTGTCATTTACCAAAGAAACTAATTATTAGAGACCAAGTACCCGAGTTTTTTTATGTGTTTTAAACACACTGTCTGCCTGGCTTTTACCAAATTTCAGACTCCCAGAAAAAAAACAGGTGTTCAGAACAAACCACACTGTACAGACAATCTAGGCACAGTGAGCCATTCTTAGCAGGGAAAGTTTTATGTTAGTACAAGGAGCTATATACCATTCAAGTGCCCAGACAACAGCATAGGGCCAGCCTTGCAAAGGAGGCTTTCTAAGATGAAATTTCAGTTGATTTTTGAAGGATAGTGAAGCATAAAAAGTTTGCCAGGCAAAGAAGGGGAGAAAATAATATAAGACATTCAAGGAAAGGTATGGATTCTTGCAAATATGTGACATGTTTAGGCAGTAGTTCATTGTGGTTTGAACATCAATACATAATGAGCTCTCTATAAGTAGTGGAAATCAACAGGTCCCAGACACAAAGAAGGAACTGATAATTTAAACAGTAATATCAGGAAGGTGCTGTGGAAGCCTTAGGGATATGCTAAGTCTTGAGACTGGCAGTTTGGGTTTTCACCGACCCAGGGAGAGGATACAAGGTCTTGAGCCCTGTATAAGGTGGAGAGTTCTTTGAACCCAGATTAAAGCGGAATCTCTTCAAAGGGTATGTAGTCCATTGACAAATAGGATAGAAAAAAAAAATTGGGGCGCCTGGGTGGCTCAGTGGGTTAAGCCTCTGCCTTCGGCTCAGGTCATGATCTCAGGGTCCTGGGATCAAGCCCCGCATGGGGCTCTCTGCTCAGCGGGGAGCCTGCTTCCCCCTCTCTCTCTGCCTGCCTCTCTGCCTACTTGTGATCTCTCTCCTCCTGTCAAATAAATAAATAAAATCTTAAAAAAAAAAAAATTGCCCGTCAATCCAGGAAGGTGTCAGGGAAGCTTATCTGTTTCACCCTGGTCTCCGGGTTGAGAAAAATAGTTTCCTTGGATTCATAATTAAGGGCTTACATAGGTTATGATTTGAATTTCTGTTACTTAGTCTAAAAATCTCAAGCTGATAGGATGCCTGGGTGGCTCAATCAGTTAAACTTGGGACCAGCTCTTTTTTTTTTTTTTTTTTTTTTAAGATTTTATTTATTTATTTGACAGAATGAGAGAGATGATAAGTAGGCAGGGAGGCAGACAGAGAGAGAGGGGGAAGCAGGCTCCCTGCCGAGCAGAGAGCCTGATGCGGGGCTCAATCCCAGGACCCTGAGATCATGACCTGGGCCGAAGGCAGAGGCTTTAACCCACTGAGCCACCCAGGCGCCCC
>CM053612.1:52311329-52322792 GCA_028646535.1 Procyon lotor
TTTGTTCTTTGGGTGTTGTGTTTGAGAAGTTCTTTACAGATTTTGGATTGCCAACACCATTTGTTGAAGACACTGTCTTTTTTCCACTGGATATTCTTTCCTGCCTTTTTGGGATGGAATGTTCTGAATATATCTGTGAAAATTTAACATTTTGTCAGAGTGAAAAAGCAACCTACCGAATAGGAGAAAACATTTGCAAATCATGTATCTTGAAGGGGTTAATATTCAAAATACATAAAGAACTACTATAATTCAACAACAAATAGATAACCTGATTCAAAAAATGGGCAAAAGATTGTCTAAAAGGTAATATGCAAATGACCTACAAGCTCATGAAAATATGCCCAACATCATTAATCTTTAGAGAAATGCAAATCAAAACCACAATGAGATATAACCTCACATTATTAGAATGGCTATTGTCAAAAAAAATCTGTAAATAACAGGTTGGTGATGTGGAGAATTTGGAACATTTGTGCACTCTTAGTGGGATTATGAAATGATACAACCACTGTGGAAATCAGTATGGCAGTTCCTCAAAAAATTAAAACTAGAATTACATGATCCAGCAACATTACTTCTGGGTATATACCCAAAAGTATTGAAAACGTGGTTTTGAGATTTTTATGCACCCATATTCATAGCCACATTATTCACAATAATGAAAAGGTAGAAACAGTCCAAGTGTGTATTGGTGGATGAATGGATAAACAAAATGTGGTATACATACAGTGGAATATTTTTCAGCTCTTGAAGGAAGTCCTGTCACATGCTACAGCCCAGAAGACATTATGTTAAGTAAAATAAACCAGCACAAAAAAAAGGTGACTACTGTGTAATTTCATTTACTTCACTTATCTAAAGTAGTCAGATACACAGAGAAAGTAGAATGGTGCTTACTGTGGGGAAAGGGAGAATGGGGAATTGTTTAGTGTGTATAGAGTTTCAGTGTGCAAAGTTCTGGAGGGGGCGCCTGGGTGGCTCAGTGGGTTAAAGCCTCTGCCTTTGGCTCTGGTCATGATCTCAGGGTCCTGGGGTGGAGCCTCGCATTGGGCTCTCTGCTCAGTGGAGAGCCTGCTTCCCCCTCTCTCTCTGCCTGCGTCTCTGCTTACTTGTGATCTCCCTCTCTCTGTCAAATAAATAAATAAAATCTTAAAAAAAAAAAAGTTCTGGAGATATGTTAACACAACTGAACTATACACTTAAAATGGCTAAGATGGTAAATTTTATGGTATGTGGGGTTTTTTTGTTGTTTTTTAATCACAGTATAAGTTATATAGCCAGCTCCTAGTGGAGGTTGGGTAAAACAGAACTTTTGCTTCTTTTGTTTTGCACCAAATCTTTCTGATTTCTCTGTCTTCTATTAAAAATACAAATTTTTAAAAACTGGTAAGAGATATGGGACAAAAACCTTAAAACTCGGTAATGGTTTGTTTACTCTCTAAGACAGATTTATAGGTAAAATTAATGGACATTAAATTAACTTTGATGAGTACCTACCAGCTATTCTGCCAACGACTAGGAAACACAATTGTAGTCCCTTTCTTGAGGAGCTAGCAGTCTAATGGTGAGTACAGATATTAAAGACAAAAAAATTAAATGCCCCAGAAATTGAGGGGCAGTATTTCTGTAATTTAAGGAGTTCTAATCTCTCTGCCCCAGACTATCTCAGACAACTCCTTAGTATAGCTTTAACCATATTGCCCCTAATCAATCAATTAATAGGGGGAAAAAAGCCAAATTGGGAGGGGAGAGATAGGAAGGGAAACAGGTTTTCCCCATTTTGATTATTTTTAAGTGTGTAGTTCTATTGCATTAAGTACACCCATATTACCATGCAACCATCACCACCATTTTAAAATAGTCACTTTCGTTGGGGCAAGTCCATGAAGCTCCTTATGTTGTCATACCAGAAGTCCCTCTTCCCATAAATTAAATTTTTTTTCACTGATTTCATGAACATTTTGATGTCACTCCATATATGATGTTATATCACTTTCAGTTATACAGTAATCTGTCCAGTAAAATTATAAGTAACTATTTCTGTTATTACACATCAGAATTACTCAGTTTTTCACTATTATAGGTAGTCCTACTATAGGTGCCTTGATGAAAGTAGATTTTTAAAAATTTCTTCTGGTTAAATTTCCATGTAAAATTAGTGATTTTAGGATATACTATTTTTCTGTTCGAGAATAATAATACAGTATATGTTATGAATACTATTTACAGTCCTCATTTCTTTATGTAAGTATCGAAGTTGAGGGGAGCCTGGTTGGAAGAGCATGCAACCCTTGATCTTGGGGTTGTGAATTCAAGCCCCACATTGAATGTAGAGATTACTATTTTTTATTTAAAATAAACTTTAAAAATAAATAGATAAATATTAAAGTTGGTAGTTACTTGTTATCAACAATATAAAGAATACATTACCCTATTAGTTTTGGGTGTACATCACAGTGATTTGATATTTTTATACATTATGCCAGTACCATGCTGTCTTAGTAATCACAGTTTTGTAATAAAGCTTGAAATCAGGCAACGTGATGCCCCCAGCTTTGTTTTTCTTTTTCAACATTTCCTTGGTGATTCAGGGTCTTTTCTGGTTCTATACAAATTTTAGGATTGTTCGTTCCAGCACTTTGAAAAATGCCGATGGTATTTTAATCAGGATGGCATTGAAAGTATAGATTGCTCTGGGTAGCATAGACATTTTAACAATGTTTATTCTTCCAATCCATGAGCATGGAATGTTTTTCCATCTTTTTGTGTCTTCAGTTTCTTTCATGAGTGTTCTATAGTTCTCGAGTATAGATACTTTACATCTTTGGTTAGGTTTAATCCAAGATATCTTAATGGTTTTTGGTGCAATTGTAAATGGAATCAATTCTCTAATTTCTCTTTCTACAATTTCATTGTTAGTGTATAAGAAAGCTGATTTCTGTGCAATGATTGAAATGACCTCCATGATAAGTCTAGTTACCATGTGTTTACAGCACAAAGTTATTACAGTACTATCAAACCATATTATTTATGCCATACATTACAAGCCATGACTTTATTTAATAACTGGAAGTTTGTACCTTTTAATTCTGTTCACATTTTTTGCTTATCCCCCAACACCTCCGCACTCTGGTAACCAACAGTTTCCTGTATCTATGAGTCTGTTTCTGTCTTTCTGTTTGTTAGATTCTACATATGAGTAAAATCATATAGTATTTGTCTTTTTTTGTCTGACTTTATTTTTTTAAAGATTTTATTTATTTATTAGAGATCACAAGTAGGCAGAGAGGCAGGCAGAGAGAGAGGAAGAAGCAAGCTCCCTGCTGAGCAGAGAGCCCGATGGGGGCTTGACCCCAGGACCCTGAGATCATGACCTGAGCAGAAGGCAGAGGCTTTAACCCACTGAGCCACCCAGGCACCCCATGTCTGACTTTATTTTGCTCAGCGTAATACCCTCTAGGTCCATCCACGTTTTTGCCAGGTGGAAAGATCTCATCCTTGTATATGGCTGAGTAATATTCCTGTGTGTGTATGTGTGTGTGTGTTTTATTTTATTTTATTCCTTTGTTATTTTATATTTTATTTTATTTTGTTTATTTTATTCTTTTAGGTTGCTTCCATATCTTAGCTATTGTAAATAATGCTGCAGTGAACATAGGGGTTAATATATCTCTTCGGTGTTTCCATTTTCTTTGGAAAAATACCCAGAAATGGAATGATGGATCATAGGGTAATTCTATTTTAATTTTTTGAGGAACCTCAATAGTGGCTTCATCAATTTTACATTCCCACCAACAGTGTATAAGGGTTCCCTTTTTTCAGTATCCTTACTGACACTTCTTAACTTTTGTCTTTTTGATTATAGTCACTCTAAGCAGCGTGAAGTGATACCTTATTGTGGTTTTAATTTGCTGATGCCTGGTGAAGTGTATCTTTTCGTGTGCCTGTTGGCCATCTTTATGTCGTCTTTGAAAAATGTCCATTCAAGTCTTCTCCCCACTTTTAAATCATTTTGTTTGGGTTTTTTGATATTAAGTTGTGTAATTTCTTTATATGTTTTGGAATTGAACCCCTTATTAGGTTTATGATTTGCCTTCTCCCGTTCAGTAGATTGCCATTTTGTTTTGTTGAAGGTTTTCTTCACTGTTTAAAAACTTTCTAATTTGATATAATCCCATTTGTTTATTTTAGCTTTCATTACCCTTGCTTGAGAAGACTGGTCCAAAAAAAAATATTACTAAGATGGATGTCAGTGAGCTTACTGCCTATGTTTTCTTCTGGGAGTTTTATTGTTTCAGGATCTTAAATTCAAGTCTTTAAACCATTTTGAATTTATTTTTGTATATAATGTAAGATAGTGGTCCAGTTTCATTCTTTTGCATGTAGCTTTCTAGTTTTCCCTACATTATTTACTGAAGAGGTTTTTTTCCCCAATTGCATATTCTTGCCTCTTTTCACATAGATTAATTGACCATATATGGATGGGTTTATTTATGGGCTATTTTGTTCCATTGTTTTATGTATCTGGTTTTTCCCTAATACCATACTGTTTTGATGACTCTTTGTAGTATAGTTTGAGATTAGGGAGCATGATACCTCCAGCTTTGTTCTTCTTTCTCAAGATTGCTTTGACTATTTGGCATCTTTTGTGGTTCTATACAAATTTTAGGATTCTTTGTTCTAGTTCTGTGAAAAAATATGTTGTGATCTTTTTTTTTTGTCTGATGGTGGTACCCTGAATATTCTTGGAATATTGTTTTTAATTTTAATTTTCTAATTCTGTTGATAATATTTTCTCTTATTACATTCATTTTAAATATAATAATTTTTTTAGGAAATAAAACCCTAATAACATCCTGTGCAAGTTATAGGCAGGTGGTATCTTTATTTTTAGACAGGTGCATTGGTTGTTTAGGTCACTGTAGTAATTGAAAAGGAACATACGCTCTTTAGTGGATACCATACCACATACTATATCATTGGTTTACTAAGACGTTTACCTAGTAAAAAAAAGTAGAATTCCTTTTTCCCCAAGCAAAGTCTTACATAGAATATTAGTACATTGATCCTGGGTTGCTAAAAAAGTGAAGAGATCTCTCCTCCTTCCCTAGCTGGGGTTAGGAGTCACCACTAAGCCACTGCCTCATTAGCACACCTCAGGTTAGCTGTTTACAGAACCTGTATAATATTCCAGAGTTCACTTCATCTTGTAAGTATAGGGTACTTAGCATGTGCAAGTCACAATCTAGATGCTGAGGATAAAGAAGCTAACAAAAAGGAATATGTCCCTAACTCCCTAGAGGCTACATTTTTGTTAGGGAAGACCAATAAGAGGGTGGAGGTGGGGGGCTGGGCAAACCTGGTGGTGGGTATTGAGGAGGGCACGTTATTGCATGGAGCACTGGGTATAGTGCATGAACAATAAATCTTGTAACACTGAAAAAATAAAATAAACATTTTTTCGGGGAAAAAAAAGAAACAGGAAATGTATAGTTTAAAAATCCAATGGAGATATAATGAAATACTTTAAAGGTGATAGGGAATTCTGGGTGACAATATGTAAATTGGTCAGGCAAGGCTTTACTGATGTACCTCACAAAACTGGACATATAGTAGGTCCATAGTAAATATTTGCTAAATTGGCAGAGTATCACATTTGCCCTTACCTGGGTATTCTTTAGTTATTTTCCATAGAGAATCATGCTCTGGTGATGGATTTTTTATGTGCCCATTACATTTAAGTGCTAGGTATATACTGGCAGTTTTTAATCTTTATCACTACTCCCTTCTTTATTTCTAAGGCCCTTCCTTATTGATATGTCTTTAACGTATATATAGGTAGTGTATATATGTATTCCTTGATTTGACTATGGTTAAGTATAAAGTGGGCTTAAATGGATTTTTCTGTTATCAATTATTAGTTTTATTAGTTCAATTCTATGTTCTGGCAGTGCTTCATTATTTGAAAGACAAATTACCAGAAAAGTTATATTAGTTTATTCTACTATCATGAATAAATGGAAAATGCCTATTTTACTGTATACCTGTAGTACTGTGATAACATTTTCCCCATATTTAATGGGTAAAAATAATTGTCATTGTTTTAATTTGTATCTTTCTGGGGCGCCTGGGTGGCTCATTCAGTTAGGTGGCTGCCTTCGGCTCAGGTCATGATCCCAGGGTCCTGGGGTCGAGTCCTGCATGGGGTTCTCTGCTTGGCAGAGAGCCTTTTTCCTCTCCCTCTACCTGCCACTCTGCCTACTTGTGCTCTCTCTCTGACAAATAAATAAAATCTTTAAAGCAAACAAAATTATATTTTTCTGAACACTGGCAAGATTGGATATTTTTTATGTGGTTGTTAGCTTTTATTTAATTTAATAAATTATCTTCAACAAACATTTGTTTTAACTGTTAATCAGTTCAGTTTATCTTTTGTATCATCACCACCACCACCACCACCACCACCACCACCACCACCACCACTACCACCACTACTACTGGGTACTGGGCACTGAACTAGGTTCAAGGGGTATTACAGGAAATCATGTTATAGAGATGATCACATTATAAATGTGCCCTAGTAGAGACAGATACAATTTGATGTAGAATCTTGGGTGATAATATTAAGTACTCAATGAGCGATTGATACCCACTGTGTGACAGGCACTATTCTAAGGGTTTTTTCCCTTATGTCAACTCACCTATAAAACAGTAACTCTATGCAATAGGTGCTTATCTAGCTCCATTTTTAAAGATAAACACATTTTCACATTTTCTAAATGAAGATGCTAATAAATGGTGAACCTGGGATTTTTAAAAACAATCTATATTGGTGACTAACCTGTGCTGACTTTATCACTTTCTAAGTGTTGGATTCACAGAAGTAGGAGTATATACATTATTCATTTGTATTATCAGAGAAAGATGAGTATGTTGAAATACTTAAAAATATTGTCATATTTATTTGTGATTAACTTATTAACTTTAATAATTACCCTGTTTGGGTGAACAATTAATGGAAATGTGACTCCAGCCTCTTTTTTTATACAGTCATCTGTCTCAGATTCTTTTTTCCTTAGCTGTGTGTATGCCTTTTTTTTCAATTGAAAGAAATAAAAGTCACAAGTAAATAAACAGACTTTCTTACCAATTGCCAAATTTTCAGCAAGGATATTCCATGTTCTCAGTATAAGTAAAGATATGGGTAAGTAATAAACATGTTGAAAAGCACCTTTTAAACTAAGTACTAAATTTAAGTAAAAAGTTTGCTTGAAAGATCTAATTCTCAGTTTTGTCAACTTGTTTTTATGTTAAGATTCTAGGATGTGACTCTGGAGAGGAAATAATAGTAGTATTATGTTTACAATTAAAAGAACTGGAATGGAAATTATGTATAATAAAATAGAAAAATGTCATAAGTACTTGATTTGGTATTTTAGTTTTAATTTAATTAGTAAATTTTCACCTCACTGTCCTAAAGTTGATTAGTATCAACTTGTTAATAAGGGAGGAAACCTGGCCATTTGCAGATTTAATTAAAAGTAAGCTTCATGAATATAATGCAGTTTAACTGTATTCTTTTGATAGTTTTAAAGGTTTCTAGTCAAGGAAATCTTTTAAGAAATTCACATGTAGGGGCACCTGGGTGGCTCAGTTGGTTAAGCAGCTACCTTCGGCCCAGGTCATGATCCCGGAGTCCTGGGATCAAGTCCCACATCGGGCTCCCAGCTCCACGGGGAGTCTGCTTCTCTCTCTGACCTTCACTCCTCTCATCCTCTCACTTTTTCTCTATCAAATAAATAAATAAAATCTTTAAAAAAAAAAAAAAAGAAATTCACATGTAGATGAAATACTTTTTTTAACTTATTTTATTTTATTTTATTTTATTTTATTTTATTTTATTTTTATTTTATTTTATTGTTTTAGTATTCCAAGATTCATTGTTTATGCACCACACCCATTGCTCCATGCAATATGTGTCCTCCTTAATACCCACCACCAGGCTCACCCATCACCCCCCCCCACTCCTCTCCAAAACCCTCAGTTTGTTTCTCAGAGTCCACAGTCTCTCATGCTCAGGTGAAATACTTTCTAAATGTATCTTTGCTATTTAATATCTATTGGAAATAAATCTGTGGGAATATATTTGTTAATAGAGTGAATTACACCTTAATTAAAAAAATTTATATTTTATTATATAATTAAAATACATATAACTAGATTTTAAATGGTGAGCAGGGAAGAAAATCTGTTATTACTAGCAGAACAATATATATCAGATCTCTCTTTTATTAAATTTTCAGGTGAAGGGAAGTGGCTGCGAAACATTGACTATTACCGTTTAGATGGTTCTACTACTGCACAATCAAGGAAAAAATGGGCTGAAGAATTTAATGATGAAACTAATGTGAGGTACGAAACATTTTTGTTTGTACAGAGAGTTTTTAAAAAAAAATAATTTAAAATCTGGGATACCTGGGTGGCTTAGTTGGTTAAGTGGCCAGCTCTTGATTTCAGCTCAGGACATGATCTCAGAGTCATGAGATCGAACCCCATATTGGGCTCTGTGCTCAGCTGAGTCTGCTTGTCCCTCTGCGGTCCCCCCACCCCCCACTCGTGCTCTCTCTTGCACTCTCTTTCTCTCAAATAAATAAAATCCTTTTAAAAAATCCAAAAAATTTTTTAAAATATACAAATAGTATAGTTCACTCGTTATAGTATATATTTCTACAATTTTTGACAAATGCAAGGTAGAGTCAAGATATATAAATGGTGTTTGTTTTTTTTTTTTTAAAGATATAAAATGGTTTCTTCACCTTTCAAGAAATTCACTCATGGAATCATAGAGTTAGAGCCTTTCGAGTCTCACTTTCATGCAGCAAAATATTTGAGGTTTATCCATTTTATTGCATATATCAATAATATCTTTTTATTGTTGAGTAGTATTCCATTTTATGGATGCATTACAATTTGTTTAGGCATTTCCAATTGAGAGAGTTATTTCTAGGTTTTGGAATTAAAATTGAAGCTGCTCTAAACATTCATGTGTAAGTTTTTGTGTGACCCATTGATATTTCTAGGAGTGCAATTGCTGGGTTGTATGGTAAGTTTGTGTTTAGCTTTGTAAGAAACTGGCAAATAGTTTTCCAAAGTAGTCGTACAATTTTGCATTCCCATCAGCAGTGTATGAAAGTTCCAGTTGCTCTGCATCCTTGTCAGCACTTGGTATTATTGGTTTTTTTTTTTTTTATTTTACCCATTCTAATAGGTATGTAATGGTATATTTCATGTGGTTTTAGTTTGCATTTCCCTAATGGTAATTGACACCAAGCATCTTTTCATGTGCTCATTGGCCATTTTTATATCATCTTTGGTGACAAAGATGATAGAAGCTTTAAAGTATTCCTGATCTCCTTATCTTCTGCAGAGATTTGAATCATATACTTTAAACCACCATAGGGATGAGGTGTATTACAATACATCTCATGTGTTGTTGATGCTGCTTTTACCTGTTAGCAATTAATTAACAGACTTGAACTGCATTTGGAAGAGAAAAATTTATATGTATACATATGTATAAACATATGCACACACATATATACGTGTGTGAAAGCATGGTCTTTCAGAAAGTGTTGAAGATGGGGTTAGTTTAATGATAAGGCCAGAGTATGCCTTAGTAAATGTTTTAAAGCATAAAAGATATTATATTGTGTATGTAAAACATGTTTTATTTCTAGCAGAGTCCTGAGCTACACCTGGGGTTAAGGCTAGAGAAATTCCAGTTAGACCATAGGAAGAATATATTCTAATAAGTATTTAAAATCCATATAGTCTGGGAGAGCTTATAAAGGAATGGTTGAGTACAATAAAGTTATAAAAGCATATGATTAAATAACTGTTAACAGAGTAAGTTCATTTTTATGTTGTTTGCCATGTTCCTAAAAATTACTATTTCTGCATGAGTGTGAAGTAATTTTATTTTGTAACCCTCATCTAGTTTGTCAAACAAACTAAACCTTTGACTCGTTTAATTTCTCAAATTTGTAAATATCACAGTAGCATATGATTTGTCCTATAACATTAATATTTGATGACCAATGGGGAACAACATTGAAATTTGGATGCTGTGCTATCATCTTGGTGTACTCACTAGCCAATTAACTCCCCTAAACATGGGCCAAAAAGTATCCGATTCAAATTCATCTTCTCTCCCTCTCATTTTTCCTCTCTTTCCTTACCCCCAAATATGTAAGAGAGAGTGTGTGTGTGTGTGTGTACATAATAGGTTTGAGGGGTTACTGTTGAGTAGCTAAACCTGTAGATTAATCTCAGCTAAACCTGAGATTAAATGCACAAATTTTAGAGATTGTATTTATCTATATTTTATTTCCTCATGACTCAGTAATTGTCAGGAAACAGAATAAATGTTTTTATGGTAAAGCAATTGGAAAGACACATTAAGATAAACTTTAAGATAATGACCATTTCTAATGTTGTCTTGTGAGACCAGGAAGTATTTTTCAACAGTCTTAGGACCCTGGTTAGCTTTAATACTGTTTTTTTTTTTTTTTTAACTTTTTATTTAAAAATAATTATAGGGCACCTGTGTGGCTCAGTGGGTTAAAGCCTCTGCCTTCAGCTCAGGTCATGATCTCAGGGTCCTGGGATCGAGCCCCACATCGGGCTCTCTGCTCAGCAGGGAGCCTGCTTCCCCCCCTCTCTCTGCCTGCCTCTCTTCCTACTTGTGATCTCTCTGTCTCTGTCAAATAAATAAATAAAATCTTTAAAAAAAAATTAAAAAAAATAACTATAGATTCATAGGAACTTGTAAAGACAGTACAGAAGAGGTCCTGTGAACACTTCATGTAATTTTCCTTTATATACCTATAATTTCAAAACCAAGAAATTGACACTAGTTCAAAGTATATAGCTCTTTTTTATCACATATGTAGAGATTCCTGTAACAACCCCTGAAATCAGGTACATAAATATTCTATCACCACAGAGATTGCTCTCCAGCCATCCTTTTATACCATACCCCTCCTTTCCACCAACTTCACCACTATCCCTAACTCCTGGCAATAACTAATTTGTTTTCCATGTTTATAATTTTGTCACATCAAGACTGATATAAATGATACCATACTATATGTGATCTTGTGAGATTTTTTTTTTTCATTCAGCATAATACCCTTTAGTTCCATCCAAATTGTCCTGTATATCAATAGTTTGTTCCTTTTTATTACAAAGTAGTATTCCGTGATATGAATATATAGGTTTGTTTAAAACAAACTGTACATCTGTTGCAGGGCATTTTGGTTGTTTCCAGGTTTGGCTATTACAAATAAAGCTGCTGTTGGGGGAAGGTGCCCAGGTGGCTCTGTCACTTAAGCATCTGGCTCTTGATTTCAGCTCAGGTCATGATCTCAGGGTCCTAGGATCAAACCCCACATCGGGCTC
>CM053612.1:52322892-52359154 GCA_028646535.1 Procyon lotor
TCTCTCTCAAATAAATAAATAAATAAATAAATCTTTTTTTTTTTTTTTTTTTTAAGATTTTATTTTATTTTACAGAGAGAGAGAGATCACAAGTAGGCAGAGAGGCAGGCAGAGAGAGAGGGAGAAGCGGGCTTCCCGCCAAGCAGGGAGCCCAATGTGGGGCTCGATCCCAGGACCCTGAGATCATGATCTGAGCCGAAGGCAGAGGCTTTAAACCACTGAGCCACCCAGGCGCCCCAATAAATCTTTTTAAAAAAAAAATGCTGTGAATGTTGTATACAGGTTTAGTGTAGACCTACAATTTCATTTCTCTAGTATAAAGGCCCAGGAGTACGATACCTAGGTTGCATGGTTAGTGACTGGTTTTGTACTTTTTTTTAACAATGCTACCAATAAAGTGTGAAAGATAAGTTTTTCTGCATCCTCACCAGCATTTGGTGTTAGCACTATTTTTCATTTTGGTTGTTCTGATGAATGTGTAGTAGTAACTCATTCTGTCTTAAATTTATATTTCCCTGATGGCTGGTTATGTTGAATAGTCTTCTCATATGTTTATCTATCTGTATATCCTCTTCAGTGAAATGTTTCAGTCTTTTGCCCATTTTGTTAAGTTTTGGAAATTCTTTATGTGATTTAGATATGAGTCATTTGTCAGGTATGTGGTTTGCCAGTATTTTCTGCCAGTCTACAGCATGTCCTTTCATCCCCTTCACAAGGTTGTTCACAGAGCAAAAGGTTTTAGTTTTGATCAAGTCTAGTTTGTTAATTTTAGATATCATGTTTTGGTGTCAAGTCTGTGAATTCTTCCACAAGCCCTAGCTCATACAGATTTTCTCCTGTGCTTTAGTTATATAGTTTTACATTGTACAATTTATATTTTATGTTTAAGTCCAAGGTGCATTTTGAGGTAATTTTTGTATAAAATGTGAGGTTTGGGTCAAGTTCACTTTTTTTCTTTTTCTTGTTTTTTTGCCTACAGATATCCATTTGCTCTAGCATCATTTTTTAAAAAAGCCATCTTTCCTCCACCAAACTGCTTTTGCACTTCTGTGAAAAATCGGTCTATTTCTCGGTTCACTGTTCTGTTCCATTGGTCTGTATGTCTGTCCTTCTGTCATTGCCACATAATCTTGAATATTGTAGCTGTTAGAGTAAGCTTTAATGACAGGTTGAGTGATTTCTCCTACTTTTTCCAAATTGTTTTAGGTAGTCTAATATCTGTACCTTCATATATAAGTTTTAGAATCTTCATATATCTACAAATCTCTTGCAAGGCTTGTAATAGGAATTGCACTAAATGTCTTACCATTTGGGGAGAACTGATACTTTTACTATATTGAGTCTCCTGTGAACATATTTTTTTCTATTTATATGGATCTTTTATTTCCTTTATCAGTGTTTATAGTTTTCAGCAATAAGTCCTGTATTTGTTTTGTAAGGTTTTACCCAGATATTTTATTTTTCTGAATGACTGTATATTATATATTTTAATTTTGGTTTTTGCATGTTCATTGCTAGTATGAAGAGATGCAATTGACTTTTGTGTTGATCTTGATACCTGTGATCTTGCTAAACTCACTTGTTCTAGGAGTTTGTTTTATAGATTCTCTGAGATTTTCTATGAGACCATTATGTCATCTGCAAGTAAGGATAGTTTACTCTTTCTACCTTTCTGATCTGTATGCTCTTTATTTCCTTTTCTTGGCATATTGCACTGGCTACAACTTTAATATGTTAAATAGCAATGATGACAGTGAACAGTCTTGCAATCTTCTTGATATTAAGAGCGTTAAGTATTGATTAACTATGCTGTTAGCTGTATAATTTTTTAGATATTCTTTATCAATTGGAGGAAGTTCCCTTCATTCCTAGTTCGCTAAGAGTTTTTATTTGAGTATTTAATTTTGTCAGATACTTTTTCTGTCTCATTTAATAAGTTTTCTTCATTAGCCTGTTAAATGCTATGTTATGTAGATTGATTTTCAAATATTGAACCAGCCTTGCAACCCTGGAATAAACCCCATTTGGTCATGGTGTAGAATTTTTTTTGTATACTAAGGGTTTTATTTGCTAATGCTTTATTGAGGGATGTTTATGAGATATGGATTGTATCCATTTTTTTGTATTGTCTTTATCTGATTTTGGTATCAGGATAGGATTGACCTTATAAAATAAGTTGAAGTGTTCTTGTATTTTCTAAAAGAGATGTAGAATTTGTATTGATTAATCTTAAATTTTTGGTAGAATTTGCCAGCGAAACTTTCCAGCTTTGAATATTTTTGGAGAATATTTAAATCACTAATTCAATTTCCTTAATGGTTATAGGATTATTCAAATTACTTCATATTGAATGAGTTCTGGTAGTTTGTGCTTTTTGAGGAATTGGTTCATTTCAACTAAA
This sequence comes from Procyon lotor, assembly GCA_028646535.1. Classification (NCBI taxonomy): domain Eukaryota; kingdom Metazoa; phylum Chordata; class Mammalia; order Carnivora; family Procyonidae; genus Procyon; species Procyon lotor. Next base: position 52,325,294 of record CM053612.1, read on the forward strand.
TTTCAAATTCATGTATAGAATTGTTCATAGCATTCTCTTACTGTTTTGGTATCTGCAGGGTCTGTGGTGATAGCCTTTCTTTCATTGATGCCATTGGTCATTTGTGTATTTGCTCTTTTGACAAAATTCTGCTAGAGGTTTGTCAGTTTTATTGGTCTTTTCAAAGAACTAGCATTTTATTTATTTTCTCTACTTTTTTCCTATTTTCAGTTTCATCTTGCTTTGACTTTATTTTTCTCATTTTTTCTTGACTTTCTTGAGGTAGAATGTTGGATTACTAATTTAAGACTTTTCCTTTTTTCTAATGTAAGTATTTAGTGCTGTAAACTTACCTCTCACCACTGGTTTAGCAGGGTCATATAAATTTTGACATGTTATATTTTCATTTCCATTCAATTTAGTGTTATTTTTTTTTCTTGGAGACTTCCTTTTTGACTCATAGCTAGAAAGTATGTTGTTTTAATTTCCAAATATTTGGAGATTTGCATTAATTTGCTGTTATTCTAGTCTGATTCAGTTCTGTGCAGAGAACATGTTCTGTATGATTTCAGTTCCTTTAAATTTATTATGTTTTGTTATATGGCTAAAGATATGGTATATCTTGGTATATTGTATATTAGCCTTTGAAAAGAATGTGTATTTTGCTGTTTTGGCTGTTGTATTCTTTTTTTTTTTTTTAAAGAGGACAACCTCTTTTTTCTTTTTTTTTTTTTTAAAGATTTTATTTATTTAACAGAGAGAGAGATCACAAGTAGGAAGACAGGCAGGCAGAGAGAGGGGGGGAAGCAGGCTCCCCACTGAGCAGAGAGCCCGATGTGGGGCTCGATCCCAGGACCCTGGGATCATGACCTGAGCCGAAGGCAGAGGCAACCACTGAGCCACTCAGGCGCCCCTTGGCTGTTGTATTCTATAGGTGTAGACCATATCTTCTTTGATGGGGTTAGGTTCTTTATCCTTGCTGATTTTTGTCTAGTTGGGTTATTGATTTTTGAGAAAGGAGGGTTGAAGCCTCCAACTATTAATAAATGTGTATTTGTCTGTTTTCAGCTTTGCTTCTTACATTTTCAGGTTTGTTGTTTGGTGTGTACACATTTAGGGTTGCCGTGTCCCTCTCTATCCCTTATTTTCTTTGCTCTGAAACCTACTTTCTGTCTTACTAATATAGCCACTCCAACTTTATTTTGATTGTCATTTATATGGTATAGTCTTTTTCATCCTTGTACTTTTAGCCTGCCTATTTCATTATATTTGAAGTGAGCTTCTTGTAGACAGCATATGTTTGGGTCATGTTTTTTTTTACCCTTTCTGTTGGTCTCTTAAATGGTGTGTATAGACCATTTAAATTTTTTAATTGAAGTATAAGTGACATATAACATGTTAGTTTCAGGTGTACAACTGTTTATATTTAATATAGGGCTTCAGGCTGCGATTTTATTTTTTGTTCAATTTGTTCTTTTTTTCTGATTTCTTATTCTGCCCTTCCTGTGGGTTACTTTTACCTTTTATGAAATTGTGTGTTTATTCATCTATAGCATTTTTTAGTCTATCTTTTTATAACTTTCATAGTCATTGCTGTAAGTATTACATTATATGGATATAATTTATCATAGTCGATTGATGTCATCAGTTTACCATTTTGGCTGAAGTGAAGAAACCTTATGCTCTTACATCTCTTTCTCTTCCTCATTTATAATATAATTGTCTTAAATATTTTCTCTACATCATGGATTACCAGACAGTGTAATAATTTTTTTTGAATTATTAAACATAATTTAGAAAAATTTAAAGAAAAATCTTCCTTATTCACTCATATTTTTTGTACTTTTTATTATTCTAAATGTTTCAGTATTTTTTCTTTTTTTTTTTTTTTAAAGATTTTATTTATTTATTTGACAGAGAGAGAGATCACAAGTAGGCAGAGAGGCAGGCAGAGAAAGGGGGGGAAGCAGGCTCCCTGCTGAGCAGAGAGCCCGATGCAGGGCTCCATCCCAGGACCCTGAGATCATGACCCAAGCCAAAGGCAGAGGTTTTAACCCACTGAGCCACCCAGGCGCCCCCAGTATTTCTTTTATCATTTCTATTTTTTTTTTTTTTTTTTTTTTTTTTTAGAGAAATTTCTTTAGTCATTCTTTTGGGGCACGTCTGCTGGCAACAAATTTTCTGAGTGCCTTCATATGAGAATTTCTTGATTTCCCGTTCATTTTTGAAGAGTATTTTAGATCAGTATAGAATTATGGGTTGGCAGTTCTCTTCTTTCAGCACTTGAAAAATGTACTACTGGCTTCAGGACTTCATAATTTCTTACAAAAACCCTGCAGTTATATTGAGTTTGGCTTTTTGAATTTCACATATCAGTGATACCATGCAGTATTTCTCTTTCTCACTTAGCATAATGTGCTCAAGGTATATTCATGTTGTCACATATGGCAGGATGTCCTTTTATCTCATGGCTGAATACCATCCCATTGTATTTATATACCATATCTCTTTTTATCCTTTCATCTTTTTGTGGGCCCTTAGGTTGTTTTCATATCTTGGCTATTGTGGATAATGCTTCAGTAAACATGGGAGTACATGTATCTCTCTGGCAACTTATTTTCATTTCTTTTGTATATATACCCAGAAGTGAAAATGCTGGATCATATGGTAGATCTATTGTTAATGTTTTGAGGAAACTCCATATTTTTTATAGTAGCTAAACCAATAAGTGAATGTAGACTACAATAATTTATTATACTCGTTAAACTTCCTAAGAGACTAGAAATTATTCCAGCCAGTAAAAAGAAATAATTATTTAACATGATGGAGGTGCTAATTGTTGCTGCAGTGGCAATCATATTACAGTATATGAATGTATCAATCTAACATGTTGTATACCTTAATTTTATACAATATTTTATGTTAAATATATTTTAATTTTTAAAAAACCTTCTGTTTTTCAAATCATTTTTCTTTCCTATCAGTAGTACCTGTTTCTTGCTTCTTTCAAGATTTTTTTTTTATCTTAGTTTCAGAAGTTTGACTATGGTGTGTCTTGGCATTAATTTCTTTGGGTTTACCCATTTTATAGTTCATTCAACTTCTTGAATCTGTAAGTTTGTGTTTTTTCTAAATTTTGGTAATTTGTAGCCATTATTTCTTTCAAATACTATTATAACCCCCTCCTTTTTTTTCTTCTCTCCTTTCAGGACTCCCAAAGACAAGAATGTTAGATCTTTTATTATAGTCCTATAGGTCCCTGAGCCTATGTTTGGTATTTCCAGCTTTTTAAAATTTGATTTCTACCTATTTTTTAGATTGGGTCATTTCTATTGGCCTGTTTTCAAAGTTCCTGAATCTCTGTTTTTTATATTCTACTGTTTAGTCCATCTGTTGAGTTTTTTATTGTATTTTTCAGTTCTGAAATTTCTATTTGGTTCTTCTTTATATCTTGTATTTCTCTGTTGAGGCTTTCTGTTTTTTTTCCCATTTGTCTTAGGTTTGTTAATAATTGCTTATGAATGTAGCTACTTTTTCCAGCCTTGTCAGACAATTCTAACATGTCATTTCAGTGTTGGTGTCTGCTAATACCTTTTCTCATTGAAGTTGAGATTTTACTGGTTCTTGTTATGACAGATCTATTTCAACTGGACATTTTGTTTATTATGTGGACCTTACTTAAATCTTCTGTTATAGCAGGCCTCTTTTGACATGTGTTCTGATGGAAGATGAGGTGCCCTACCTCATTTACTATCAGTTAAGAGTGGAAGTTCAGTCTACCACTAGGCTTCTGCTGATTCTGTCTTGGCTGGGAGGGTTAGGATTGCCTGTTCACAACCTCTCCCCCATTAGCCTCTACCGACACTACAGGGGTAACTCATTACTGTTTGGGTTGTGATATAATTCCTGACTCTCCACTAGACCTCTTCAGATACTACCTTAAATAGGGAGGGAGAGGGTTTTTCTTGTAACTGCTGGATAAAGATGGATGTCTGGTTTCCTTACATGGACTTTACTGACACTCGTGGGTTGAGGGGGAAGACTGTTAACTCAGACTTCTCTGACACCACTCTGGCAATGCCTTGTTACAACTAGTTGAGGGTAACACTCTCAACTCCCCACTTAGCCTTTAGTGACAAGGGTGGAGATGAACCACACTGTTTGACTAGCATTGTACTAGCATTGGGCCTAGTACTGTTTGACTAGCATTGAGTGGTGTTTGTTTTAAAGTTTTCTGTCTTTCCAGGGTGCCCCTTTTTTGGTCCTTTGGCTAGAGAGAGCAGGATTTTCTTGGGAGATTTTTTTGGCAACATCCACTGGCATTTCCAGGTTGCTGGGTTCTTTAGCACTCATTCTGGGTTGCCAGGAATTAGGGTTAGTGGGGGGAAGGTGTAAATACTGAAGGATAATGCAAAAGAGGGTTTTTTTTTTGTGGTGATGGAGCAATTTTGTGCCCTGCTTGTGGTAATGGTTGCATGAATCTACATACATGATAAATTTCATAGACTTACACACCAAACAAAAAAAGCACTTATAAAAACTGGTGAAATCAAATAAGCCTGAGTTTACAGTATTGTACCAACATCAATTTCCTGGTTTTGACAATGTATTCTAATTATGTAAGTTAGTGCCAATAAGGAGAGCTGGAGGGTACATGGGAACTCTCTCTACTACTGTTAACAAATTCTTGTGGACCTTAAGATATTTTTTTAAAGGTTACAATAATGACAGGTAATACCATGAGTTATCAAGGATTTGGAACAATTGGAACTCTCACACCCTGCTGGTGGGAAGGTAAATTGGAATAACCACTTGGGGGAACTACTTGTTCAGCTTTAACAATGCTATATACATACCCTATGACCCAGCAGTTCTATTATGGGGTATATACCTAACAAAAATGCTTACATGTCTTTACCAAAACACATACCCAAAAGCTTTATAGCAGCATTATTCAAATAGTTCATATTTTAATTGTGTTTGAGTATATATTTTAATACTGATGTTAAGTATTAGGAAAATCTAAAAATATCCTAATTAGCTTATCTCAGTATGCATTTACATATTCTGTATTGAGTAATACTAAAGGTTAAATAGTTGTAAAATAATTTTTAATACTTATTCATTTACTTGACTTTGTTTCTTTATTTTTCTTTTGAGCACAAAATTAAACAGTTTTGCTCCCCAGTTACGTGCTTTTAAAAAACAGAATATGTCATTGATCACATCAACACCATGTAAATCAATACCTCTATTATTGTAAATTAGACTGCATGTATTTTATATATTTTTTGTCTTAGAGTTGCACTGCTTTAGTGCAATGAATGGGTATTTTTTCATCTTTTGTATTAGCAGTCTAGTTCAGTACTTGGGATACATAGCAGTTTGATAAACATGCTTATTAAGCCCATTCAACTACCAAAGAATTTTGAAGTTCTCTACTACAGGGTTTCGTGTGTATGTGTGTGTGTGTGTGTGTGTTTAACCTACATAGTTTATGCCATCCTGTATGCTTGATCTTTTCACTGGTGTGGAATAGATATAAATAGCTGGAATAATTTTGGTGCCCCAGTTGTCCATAATCCCTTAAATATGTCCATTAATTAAACAAAGCACAGTTCTCTGTAGAATTACAGAGAAATATAAAGAAGAAAATAAGTATCATAATTCCATTGACCAAAGAGAACTGTTAACATTGTATGTATGTATATGTTTTGGTTTTTAGTGCAGTTGCAATTATACTTAATAATGTTCTATATCCTGCTTTTTTCACATAATATTATAGGATTTTATTGGTAATGTAACTCATTGAATAGACAGTATAATCCAGTCCTCTGTGTTGTATATATTCTTTATTTTCAACCTTATGATCTTATCAATAACAATGTGAATGAATATATTTTCTTGCATTTCTGTTAATTTCTGTAGCCTACATTCTTAGATATGTGGTAACTCCAAATAAATAGAAAACATGAATTTAGCACCTGTGTTTATTTTCTACGGAATTTTTCTTAATTGTAAGCTCTTTCCTTTTATTTAAATTTTGAGCTTCTTTGCATTTTAGTTTATAATACTATATATGTAGTCAGTATGGCGTTTTAGTTATTTATTTCCCTTCATGAAATTACAGAAAGTAAGGCTTGGTGTATAAAAGCATTTTGAGAGTTTACTATATTCCAGGGGTTTTCTCACTCTTTAAGCTGGCCAGCAGTAAACAAATTACATAGTCATCCAATGGAATATTATTTAGCTACCAAGCATGGTGTTTACCAAGGAATTTGAGGAAATGCTCATGATATAAACTGTATACACAGATATCACATCTATGGAAAACCAAAAATATATACACTTAGAAAAAAGAAACCTTGGGAAATAAACCATAATTTGAAAGGAGGTTGTTTCTGGGGAATGGAACTAAGTTTTTTTCTTTAAATTTGTTTATATTTTCAAAAAAATGTTACATAAAAATCTTTCTAAATTAGTTTTGTTTATATTGAAGTAATATATTAATGTATTCTTTAAAAACAGTTCTATAAGGCTTGAGATCAAAACCAGTTCCTTGACCAACCACTTCCTACACATGATACATATGACTTTGTAATATTTGCCTAATTCAGTTTGGAGTGTTTACTTTATTGTGACTATGTAAATATTCACACACAAGCCATTTACAATACTGTGATTACTTTTCCCTTTTTTATGCACATGTTCATTTTTGTTCAATTAATGGTTTCTATTTTAACATTTGCTTAGTTTTCTATGAACCTGTCAACTAATTCATTCCCACATTCTCAGAAATTTAAACTCTTGTGTTACAGCACAGCATGTAATCTATCAGTTTCTTTCTTTTTTTAAATTTATTTTTTAGGTTTTTATTTAAATTCTAGTTAGTTAACATATAGTGTAATTTTGGTTTCAGGAGTAGAAATTAGTAATTCATCACTTACATATAACACCCAGTGCTCATCACAAGTGCCCTACTTAATACCCATCACCCATATAACCCCTCCCCCACCCACATCCCCTCCAGCTGCCCTCACTTTGTTCTCTATAGTTAAGAGTCTCTTAGGGTTTGCCTTCCTCTCTGTTTTTCCCCTTTCCCTATGTTCATCTGTTTTGTTTCTTTAATTCCAAAAATGAATGAAATCATATAGTATTTTTCTTTCTCTGACTGACTTATTTCACTTAGCATAATACACTATAGTTCTATCCACATCATTGCATTGCAAATGGCAAGATTTCATTCTTTTTGATGGCAGAGTAATATTCCACTGTGTGTGTGTATGTATACACCACAGCTTTTTTATCCATTCATCCGTCAGTGGACATCTGGGCTCTTTCCATATTTTGCTATTGTGGGTATAGCTATTGAAAAACATTGAGAGTGCATGTGCCCCTTTGAATCAGTATTTTTATATCCTTTGGCTATATAACTAGTAGTGCAATTGCTGGATAATAGGGTAGTTCTATTTTTTTTTTTTTTTTTTTTTTTTTTTTGGGTAGTTCTATTTTTAATTCCTTGAGGAACTCCCATACTGTTTTCCAGAGTGGCTACAGCAGTTTGCATTCCCACCAACAGTGTAAGAGGAAGATTCCCGGGGTGCCTGGGTGGCTCAGTGAGTTTAAGCCTTTGGCTCAGGTCCGGATCCCCCCATGGGGCTCTCTGCTCAGTGGGGAGCCAGCTTCCCCGCCCCTGCCTGCCTCTCTGCCTACCTGTGATCTCCCTCTCTCTGTCAAATAAATAAATAAAATATTTTAAAAAAAAGAGAGAGAGGAAGATTCCCCTTTCTCTGCATGCTCACCAAGACCTGTCATTTCCTATGTTGTTAATTTTAGTCATTCTGACCTGTGTGAGGTAACTCATTGAATAGTGAAGTTCATTATGATTTGATTTGTATTTCCCTGATGATGAGTGATGTTGAACATCTTTTCATGTGTCTGTTAGCTGTTTGTATGTCTTCTTTGGAAAAATGTCTTTTCATGTCTTCTGCCCATTTCTCAACTAGATTATTTGTTTTTTTGGGTATTGAGTTTATTGAGTTCTTTATAGATTTTGGATACTAACTTTTTATCAGATATGTCATTTGCAAATATATTCTCCCATTCTGTGGGCCGCCTTTTAGTTTTGTTGATTGTTTCACTGTGCAAGATTTTTATCTTGATGAAGTTCCAATAGTTCATGTTTGCTCTTTTTCCCTTGCCTCAGGAGACTTGTCTAATCAGAAGTTGCTGTGGCAGTTGTCAAAGAGGTTGCTGCCTGTGTTCTCCTCTAGGATTTTGATGGATTCTTATCTCACGTTTAGGTCTTTCATCCATTTTGAATTTATTTTTGCGTATGGTGGAAGAAAGTGGTCCAGTTTCATTCTTCTGCGTGTGGCTGTCCAGTTTTCCCAACTCCATTTGTTGAGGAGACTGTCTTTTTTTCCACTTGCTTTGTCAAAGATTAGTTGACCATAGAATTGAGAGTCCTTTTCTGGGTTTTCTAGTCTGTTGCATTGAGGAATGTGTCTGTTTATGTGCCAGTACCATACTGTCTTGATTACTACAGCTTTGTCATATAGCTTGAAGTCTGGAATTATGCCTCCAGCTTTACTTTTCTTTTTCAAGATTGCCTGGCTATTTGGGGTGTTTTGTGGTACCATGCATATTTTAGGATTGTTTGTTCTAGCTCTGTGAAAAATGCCTGTGGTATGTTGATAGGGATTGCATTAAATGTGTAGATTGGTTTGCGTAGTTTAGACATTTTAACAATATTTGTTCTTCCTATCTATGAGTATGGAATGTTTATCCATTTCTTTGTGTTCTCTTCAATTTTTTTAATAAGTGTTTTATAGTTTTTAGAGTACAGATCTTTTATGTCTTTGATTAGGTTTATTCCTAGGTATCTTATGGGTTTTGGTCTTTCTTTTTTTTTTTAACACATCCTTCCTGGAGCCCTCTGTCTTCTTGCTTCAATTTTAGCTACTTTAGTACCTTACATCTGTCTAACTTCTCTCCCTATGTTTATTACATATTCTCTCTGTATGTTATTACACTATATTACAGTTGCTTTTCACTCACCACTATTACACTTAGGCCTTTACACACTATCCTTCATTTTGATGTACTTAGTTCTTGCTTATAACAGTACTGAACACAGTATGGATTTTTGAGTTATACATGGATTTTCTACATTTACTGTATATACCTTGAATACTTTGTAAACATGTGCTTTCCACATATGTATTTATTCCTAAATCAGACTCTTCATTTTCCAGCAGTATGATTCTTCTTGCACATATAAATCATCAACCTGCTCCTTAGACATGTCTTATTTTCTTCAGTAAGTGAGAAATGAATTCTTTGAACTCCTAATTGTTTAAAAAACTGCCTTAGGATTAAAAAGTCATATCATAATTAAAATATCTATGAAGCACTTATACTAAAGCATTTATTGTTTTTATTTCAGAGGACGATTGTTTATCATTTCCACGAAAGCAGGATCTCTTGGAATTAATTTGGTAGCTGCTAATCGAGTGATTATATTTGATGCTTCTTGGAATCCATCTTATGATATCCAGAGTATATTCCGAGTGTATCGCTTTGGACAAACTAAACCTGTGTATGTATATAGGTTCTTAGCTCAGGTAGGTTTACAATTTATATTCTCTTTTTCACTGTGAAAGGTTGGGTTGAAATTGATAATGTTTTTGGAGTTCCAAACATATATGCATTATAGAGAAGCAAATGAATTGAAAACATCAACCCTAATACTATACATAAAGCAGCAGAAGTCAATTTTGGCCTCTTATGATTTTCTGTTTTGTAGTTCATCCATGTCTATAATGTCATGGATTGTCATGAATGTCATGGAATATAATGTCAACTTTCTCAGATTGAGATGGATTTGCATGGGTAAACAGATTTAGAATTTTCTTGCTTGTTCAGAAAAGTTAAACATTCATAGTTCTTTTACTTAGTATATATAGAAAAGCAAATAAGTTAATCTAATTTGCTTATAGATGTAAAGGTCAAATGATCATTGTCTTTAGTGGCTACCAGGTACTCTCTTAATTTGACAAATATGGGTAAATAGGAAGAAAAAGTTAACTTATAATGACAAAAACTCACTACAAAGAATATTTGATACTTTTTAGGAAAAGAATATTAAAGTCATTTCCTTTAAATACAAACTCAGATATTAAGAAACAGAAACTGAAATTTAGGAAAAACAAGTAAAATCAAAGAGGTGGATGCAGTATAAGGTAATACAGGTTTATAGAATCAAGTTGCCTTTTTACTGTTACACATGTTTTGGGAACAGATGCGATTCTCTCCAGCTACCTCCAAATCTGGGCTTCTGAACCAGATACTGAGTTATCTTGGTAGATCGATCCTTGCTCATTTGATCTTCTTTAGTACTTAATATAATTGGCAGACTGCAGTGTAACCCTTTTTCTGTCATTTAAATTAAAAGCTCTTTTACATTCTGGCTTAAAATGATATATATGTAGTAGATAAGGCATTTGTTAATTTTCTATCCTGAAATTATAGAAAGTAAGACTTGATAGAAAGGCTGTTTATAGTGATTATTGAGAGCTTATATTCCACTGAGAAGGAATTAAACTGCTGTCTTGAATTACTATTTTTATAACCCTCTAAAATGTTATTTCATGTACTTTTTTATTTCTGTTCACCTTGGTGTCTAACTACTACTTCCACTAAGTACAGAAACATATAAAGCAAAACCTGAATGTATATTGGTCAGATAATACAGGATGATTATCAGTAATGTACTTTTCCTTTTTCTCAAGGTAAACTATGGTGAATAGATGAAATCTTTCATGAATTAAGCAGCATTGCTAATAAAACTTGCTTTATGGCAGTATATCACTATGATATTTTGCTATTTTATATTAACTAATAATTATATTTCTCCTTGATTAAGTTTCATATGTACAAAATTTATATATTGTTCTTTTTTACAAAGGGAACCATGGAAGATAAGATTTATGATCGGCAAGTAACTAAGCAGTCACTGTCTTTTCGAGTAGTTGATCAGCAGCAGGTTGAGCGTCATTTTACCATGAATGAGCTTACTGAACTTTATACGTTTGAGCCAGACTTACTAGATGACCCTAATTCAGAAAAAAAGAAGAAGAGGGATACTCCCATGTTGCCAAAGGTAAACATCTTTAGATTATTAGCTTTAAAAAAAATTAGCTTTTGGTCCATATACCATGGACCAAAGGTATTTTATCATTACAGTGAAAGTCATTTAACTAAGGCTGTATTTTAGAAATTTCCAAAGAGAATAAAATCATATTTCAATAAGAGAGTGCTTGGTCAGGGTGCCTGGGTGGCTCAGTGGGCCACCTCTGCCTTCAGCTCAGGTCATGATCTCAGGGTCCTGGGATTGAGCCCCACATCGGGCTCTCTCTGCTCAGCAAGGAGTCTGCTTCCCCCTCTCTCTCTGTCTGCCTCTCTGCCTACTTGTGATCTCTGCCAAATAAATAAATAAAATCTTTAAAAAAAAAAAAAAAGAGGATGCTTGGTCAGTTCTCCCCATAACACCACAAAAAAAAAGATAGTGTAATCTGAAATGCATATTTTATGCCAAGTAAAATTTTGCCAAGTAAAATTCTACAGCCCTGTAGAAAAAAGTTTCTGAGTAGAAACCATAAAGGAAACAGTACTTTTCTCTTTTAATAATCTCCAGTAGAGGGCATACATAATTTTAATATTTCTCTATGAAATTTAAGTATCTCTTCCTTAACATTCTTTGCTGTCATATAGCAGTTAGGAATCAGCAAATAAAAGTGTCTCTTGATAATTTTCACTGTCACAAAGGAAGTAAGACTTGCACACTTGAAAAAGGATGCTTAGAGGTAATCTTGTCAAGCCCTCATATTTTTTTTTAAAGATTTTATTTCTTTATTTGATAGAGAGAGAGATCACAAGTAGGCAGAGAGGCAGGCAGAGAGAGAGGAAAACAGGCTCCCTGCTGAGCAGAGAGCCCGATGCAGGGCCCGATGCCAGGACCCTGAGATCATGACCTGAGCCGAAGGCAGAGGCTTTAACCCACTGAGGCACCCGGGTGCCCTGCCCTCATATTTTATATAAGTGGGGAAACCTAGGGGCAGAGATATTCAATGACTTGCCCATAGTTTCCAGCTAATAAGTGGCAGAGCCAAGAGTAGTATCTAGTAGTAGTATCTACATCTAGTAGTACCAGTAGTAGTATCTACATCCCTTTTCTGGTCCATTGTTCTTGGATTTTAAAGAAGACATTATTTAGAATAGTATAGAAATTTATTATGATGGTAGAGATTATTTTGACCCTTTTGAACATAAGAGAAAGCCACATGTTCTCTGGTCTAAAATAATGGTCTAAGTATGTTTAAACCTATTCTAGTTAATCTAAAAAGCCATTTTAGGGGGAATTGTTGGGGGGTTGCTTTTCCTGTTGTCTTGGCTTGAAATTCAAGCATTTAATGTTCCATGTGGCTGTTAAGAGTCTTGGAAAAGCAGCTACCCAGTTACGGTGTCACTGTACCGAAGTCAATTTAGTCATTTGTTTAAAAAACAAAAACAAAAAAACAAAACAAAAGAAACCCTCAAACCTCCTAAGTATCTTAGTTCTTCATATGGTTGGACACAGTTAATTAAAGCAACAGAAGGTAAGAGTAATAAATATCTAATGCTAACATAAATCATTGATTTCTCTAGTTAACTTTTAATGTACCTGTCAATTCAAGTAACATGAACATTAAACATTTGGAAATTTTTTTTTAATGTCTTTTATCTATATAAAAAATATTTTGTTTTTCTAATCAGTGAACTACTCTTCCATTTAAAGTTTACTGATAGAGCATCTAGGGAAAAAGAGTTTTTGTGACAACCTCTATCAAATCCCTTTGATAATGGCTTAGGGCCACATGGGGGTTTAAATCTACTGTTTTTATGTTACATTTAAAGCACTTCTTTAAAGAATATTTCAGGGGTGCCTGGGTGGCTCAGTGGGTTGAAGCCTCTGCCTTCGGCTCAGGATATGATCTCGGGGGCCTGGGATCGAGCCCCGCATCGGGCTCTCTGCTCGGCGGGGAGCCTGCTTCCCCCCCTCTCTCTGCCTGCCTATCTGCCTACTTGTGATCTCTCTCTGTCAAATAAATAAATAAAATCTTTAAAAAAATAAAATAAAGAATATCATTTCATTTTAATGTTATAAGATATTAAATTGATAGTGATTTGACTTTCTTAATTATGTTATTATAGGAATGAATAGGATGTTGAATAGTCTTTGGAAAATTTTCTGTATGTCAATTTGTATACCTTTAAAAACACACAAACACAAATAGGATCGTATCATATGTACTGTTCTGCGACTTTTTTTTACCTAGTTGTTTCTTGAACATCTTTCCATATTGGTACATATACTTCTACTTTTTTAAAAACAATTACATAGTGTTCACTTGCCTTTATTTAATTCTTGTATCCTCAACAGCTTTCTTTTTTTTTTTTCCCAACAGCTTTTTTTTTTTTTTAAAGATTTTATTTATTTGACAGAGAGAAACACAGCAAGAGAGGGAACACAAGCAGAGGGAATGGTAGCAGGAGAAGCAGGCTTCCTGCAGAGCAGAGAGCCCGATGCGGGGCTCGATCCCAGGACCCTGGGATCTGACCTGGGCCGAAGGCAGCCACTTAACGACTGAGCCACCTAGGCGCCCCCCAACAGCTTTTTTATCAGTTACTTAATTCTGTATGGCAAAAGTATTCTTTAAAGGACTTGGACATATGTTTATAATTTTAAAGATAGTGAAATTTCCCTTTTCAATTTAAGAATGATTTTTATCTAATTAGCATCTTTCCTAAAATTATACTTTAAGATTCAATTTTTATAAGAAATACATCATGCTTAATATTTCTGATAGGAAGCAAACATTCCACATTAAAAAGGGGCAGTTGCTCTGAAGTTGTTCATTATATGGTAAATTTCTGATTTTAGGAATATTTGTTTACTTTGATAAACATTTATTGCTTATTTTTTTTGACTTTGAGGTGCACTATGAAGGTATACTAAGAACAACAAGATACTGTCTGTGCTTTAAAGAAGATTTAAAAAAATCCAGCAGGAGGGGTGCCTGGGTGGCTCAGTGTCTCAGAGGCTTAAAACCTCTGCCTTCGGCTCGGGTCATGATCTCAGGGTCCTGGGATCGAGCCCCGCATCGGGCTCTCTGCTTAGCGGGGAGCCTGCTTCCTCCTCTCTGTCAAACAAACAAACAAACAAACAAACAAACAAATAAGTAAGTAAGTAAATAAATAAATAAATAATAAATTAAATAAAATCTTAAAAAAAATATCCAGCAGGAAAGAAATGCTATTTAATTATTATAGGCTGTCTGGAAAGAAACCATCTGTTTTATAACTTGGTACTCTGAGTTGTTAAAGGTGTCGTGCTTTTTCACTTATAGACTTGACTTATTTTATTTTGCTTTTGGTGCTATACCGTTTGCCCAAGAACAAAAAGGAAAAGGAATATTGAATGCTACATTAACACCAAGTGCTTCAACTCTCCCACAGCTCTTCCCAAAAGGAAAATAATAGTTAACTTTTGCTGATTTCTTACTGGGTTTCATACTGTGTGCGAAACAGTTTGTTCAGATTATCTTCCTCAGTCTAGCGGCAACTGAAAAGCTGATAATGGTGTTTTCATTTTCAAGATGAGGAAGTTAAGGTTTGAAGAGGTTATGTAACTTACCCAAGTTTACCCGCCTAATTAGTGGTGAAGCTGGCCTTCAAACCAAGTCTGTCCAACTTGAAAGCATGTACTCTTAATCATTATATACTTTATTGCTCCCCAAATAGAGATTAGAAAGTTAAGTCCGAGTAGAAGAAACAAGGCAGAGGACCCAGGATTCTTAGAATTGAATGACATTTAGAATGCTTTACTTTAAATAAAGCTGGATTTTAAAATACAGAATTCTTTCACAGTTAATACCATTGTGTCATGTAACTGTTGAGATTGTATAATATAACCAGTTTAGCTCATAGCTTATGAAGTGGTAAATTCCTCAAATTTATAGAAAGCTTTAAAGTTTACAAAGGACTTTCTCATACATATTTATTATCTTAGGAGACTGAAGTTTACAGAGTTTGTGACTACCCAAGAGTACATGACCCATAAGTGTTAGAGCTAGAACTTGAACTAAACAGTTTTCAAATTGTATTCCAAGGAACCTCCAGTAGATGAGCAGAGGTGCTCCAGGGCTACCATGTGGCTGAGTAGTGGAAGGCCAGACAGGCAGCACTCCAAACCGCACATCCCATTTCAGTCAGAGTCCCTCTTTTATGCATTGGCCTGCAACATATGATTTAATTTAAGTGGAGGATGGTAGTCATTTGTTTTTCTTACTGTCCGCTTTTTATTCCCATAATTTCCTCAGATATTAGTACTTTTTAGAAAAGGTTTTTAAAACAGTGTGCTAGTGACACCTGGGTGGCTCAGTTGGTTGAGTGTCTGCCTTTGGCTCAGGTCATGACCCCAGGGTCCTGGGATGTAGTCCTGCATCAGTCTCCTTGCTCAGGGAGGAGCCTGCTTCTCCTTCTGCCTGCTGCTCTCCCTGCTTGTGTGCACTCTCTCTCTCTCTCTCTAACAAATAAAAATATTTAAAAAAAAAACAAAGTGTACTGTACCACAGTGCCTTTCTAACTATGACAGTAGCTAAGAACTGTCAGGGATCTAAAAGGAAACACAATAGGGCATTGTATGAGATTTACCTGAAGGAGGTGATAGTCTATTTGGGGAGAGAAAAGTAACATTATTTTAAGAAAAAGAGGGAAGTACTGATGTGACTGGTACTGAAAGTGTTGGCCAAATAATATATGGTTAAAAAATGGAGAATGGATTATTCAGGTACATTTTTGGTGGAAAAAAATCAGACTGGCTAATAAAAGGTGGTTAGTATTTGATTGGATTAGGAAAGAATGAGGTTTGAATGCAGCATGAAACAATTTGGGCAAAGGGAAAGATAATGATTTGTGTACCTGACTCAAGGTATGATAAAGAGATTGGCCTGATAAAAAGTTGAAATTGGGTAGTTGAGGTGTGGGTTAGGTGGGGCCAGCTTATGGAGAGCCATGAAAGGTAAATGGAGGCATTTGGATTTAAAATATTATTCACTATAAGTTTATGAATGGACCTGTTACATGATGAATGTAGGCTTTTGGAAAATTAGCCTGGTAGTAAAATGTGGGGTGAGGACATGTAATAGGGTGATGGTTATGGAATGAATCAAACACTTCAAGAAAATAAATGAGAAAACTCAGTAATTGATGCTAGACTGTAGCTTTCAGTAGGTAGGCAGTGAAAAATATACCTAAATAATGAAACTTATTCATTCACTGATTAAAAACTTCTCAGATACCTGCAAACTACTGATTATTATGCTGGTTACTAAGGATATATTGGTAAATAAGACTAGGTTCCTGCTCCTACGAAGTCTAATCAATGTACTATAAGCAAGTAAATGTAATAAAAGTTATGGGTCCCCCCCCCAAAAAAAAGTTATGGGTCCCATAATATAAATCTGTATAGACATCAAGGACGTAATATTCAGTTCTTTTTTGGAAAAGTTGGAGATGGGAAGTTGACATTAGGAGGACTTGATCTGATGTTGAAAATAGAAGTGGGTAGCTGTTTGCATTGCTATGAGGGCAAAAGGTGAAGGCCCTTCAAGAGGAAGAGCAGGAAAAAGAAACATGCACATCAAACATCATGGCAAGTTTTAGGAGCCTCAAGTAGTTTAAAAATAATAGAGTAAAAGGAGATAGTGGTAGAGTAAGGGTAGGCATGGGGAAGAGATGAAGGACTGGAGAGACAGATAGGAATCTGTCATAGAAGTAAAGAGTTCAGACATTGTGTTACAGGCTATTGGATCTATTGTAATGATTTTAAGAAAACGACCAACGTCAAGTTTTCATTTTAGAAAAATCACTTTGGGTATCAGCATTCAGGATGGATTGGAGAAAGGAAAGTAGATGCAAAGATACTTGTTAGGATGCTATTTTTAATAGCATCTCATAGTCCAAATGAGAGAGGTATTGCAGGCCTGAAGTAAGGTGGTAGCAGTGCGGATGTATTTTTAATATAATATATAATATTATATATTATATAATTATATATAATTATATATTATATATTATATATAATTTATATAATTATATATAATTATATAAATATATAATATATAAATATATATATAATTATATATAATTATTTATATAATATATATAATTATATAAAATCATATATAATTATATAAATATATAAATATATTAATATATATTAATATATAATATATTATATATATAAATTATAATTATATAATAATATATAATATATTATATATTATATATATATAATATAAAATACCAAACATTGTGTAGGTACTCAGTAAATGTTAACTTTGTTCCCTAGGCTTCTATTTAGAATTTCATTTAACTTTACCCGCTACTGTTTGGTTTTGATTTCCTTCGATAAGAATTTGAAAATTGATCCTCTCTGAAATAGGTACAAGTGGGTGTTTTTGATATGCACAGTGAGGGATTTCTCAGTATTTGAGCCTGCTCTTATTTAAAGACATTTCAGAGTTGGTTCCTGTTAGTATAATACAATTGCAAACACCTTCCTTTTTTATACATCATGTTCAAGATGAAAGACTGCTAAAAATGATATATTTTCCTTTCTTCTTCAAATTGCTTTTATCTAAATAATGATTAAATCGCATGCCTTTTTGAGTTAATTTTCATTGCTCTTTGATATTTCCTGAAATGTTTATTTTCAACTTACTTGGTATGTGATTATTGTATCTTTGTCTGCCTTATGACATCCTCTTTATTATGTAATTCCTCCTCCTATATTTCTGTTCTTGTTTACTTTCTTTTACTTCCCTACTTTTTTAAATGTTTTAAAATTAGACTTACTATCTCAGACTTAATTTATTAACCACTTGGCTGTGTTTCTTGTCTTTTTATCTTTGCAGCTCTTTAAAGGCAAGAACTATATCTTTTGCTCCTTTTCTTTCATCCATAGTGAATAATATAATGCTGGCACTTTTATATGGCCTTTTTTGAAATTCGAGTTGCCTTTATTGTGATATTTAACTAGACTTTTTATTGTTCCTTAATGATCCATCTATCATTGAAAGGCAGTGTCAGACTTATTATTGCAAGTAATAAAATTGAAATGAAGAGTGATTTGTCTGTCACAGCAGGTGTGTGAAAGGAAGAGAATTAGAGATTTTAATTCATGTCTTCAGTTCTGTACTGAATTAGCTATCTTAGTCAGTTCTCACCCCAGCCCATGAATTACATTTTGTTAAATCCCCTCATTGGTTTCTTGCTGTTGTTGGTACTGCTTTTCTTTTTTTGGAAATGTAACAGTCTTGTAGTCCTTTGAAACCATTTTTAAAATATATTGACTTTAGGGTCTCCTGAATCATGTCTACAAAGTGTTGGTGCAGCTCTTTAGTTGTTCATGGTAATGTTTTCAGCCTCTTTGAAACTTCTAGCATGATCTAAACTTACAGTTTAACGTAAGTTTCTAGTGATAAAGATATGTTGACTGATTCTTAACTGTTTATTTTTTAACTACTAAAGTAATAACTTACAGCGCACCTGGGTGGTTCAGGGGGTTAAAGCCCCTGCCTGCGGCTCAGGTCATGGTCTCAGGGTCCTAGGATGAGCCCTGCATTGGGCTCTACTCGGCGGGGAGCCTGCTTCTGCCTCTCTGCCTACTTGTGATCTCTCTCTCTGTCAAATAAAGAAATAAAATCTTTAAAAAAAAAAATAATAACTTCTGTTAACGTTTATGTAGACTATGTTAGGCAAAGTATCTTTTCTGATAGTAAACTTATGAATAATGAATCGTTGAACACTACAGCAAAATTTATGATGGCTAACAACATAATAACAAAAAACTTATGAATTACACAGATAACAGAGATGAAATCTTGGTCAGGGTCATGTTTTATAATATGGTTAAGTGAGTTTGTCGGCTAAGCTCTGTACCTTTGTTAAGAAAACAAAAGTCAGTAAACATGGCATAAAAGTTTTTTTTTTTCCTTCCCTTTTCTAGCACTGTACTGCCTATGTCTTTTTAAAGGTGTACTGCATGTTGGTAATTATAAAGAGAACAAAATGGAGATTTAAACTAAAGTATCCGAAGTGAGGCTTAAGGTTTGCTTCCTCCACCCTGATCTTGTGTACAAGATTCTCCCTTTGTCCTTACTCCTTTATTAAAGTTTTAATACCTCAGAGCAGAGTTTACTTAACAGAGATGTTATTGTGCAGTGTTAATACAGGATTTTTACCTTGGTCTTTTTTAACATTAGCGAGAAATACACTCACCAAAATAATTTGATGCGAAGTCTAAATCAGACTAATCAGCCTATTTAGGGAACTTTCATACATTTATTTTTAGGAATAAAAGTTCAAAAGGACCCATTTAATGGTAGGGCAAGTATCAGTAACCTATAGCATATTAACCACATGGTGGCACATGAACCCAACTTTTGTGGACATGTACCTATAAGGAGCCATGCTCATAATTGAAGCATAATTGAGGTATAATGTCATTGTTTCCTACTTCTCTGCCTCTTTTTCACAAGTTATATGTTTATTATTCAATAAAACAAGTTCTAGTATTTTTTTTTATTCCCTGGCATAAAAATGATTATTCTTCTGAATAAAACCACTAACAATTATAATATACTCTAGAGAAGTTATTTTAATATTACAATTTCTTTGTAGGTTATAATTATATTCAGTGCTTTTAGGGATGGTTGATACCTAGTAAAAAGAGCAAATGGTTTAAGCCTGTTCCCTTTTCTAATCACCTATCAAACCACTCTTTTTAGGATGTAATCTTAGGCAAGCCACATAAGCTTTCTAAGTTTCACTTCCATTAAGAACTTCAGATAGTAGTACCTTTCTCACAGAGAAGATAATCTACATAAAGCCCCTGCCTAACACATAGTAAGTGCTCAAATGTTAGCTGCTAGTTTTGTTTCCATAATTGTTATTAATGTTGCCATTATACTTGGTCCATTTCTCGGAAACCAGTATAGACATAAATTTTTAGAATTTCAGAGGAGTCATGAAGTCCTGATCCTTAGGAGATTAAGCTTGACATGTGACAGATTAGTAGAAGACTGAAAACATTTAGGGGCAGAGGCAGCAATCTCACCCGGACTGCAGAAGAGACAGGTATTTGAGGCTTGGATTCTTCTAGAGATCAATTATAATCAAGAGTATGTAATACTAGATATTGATAATCACTTTTAGTGATGTTAGCATGCATTTGACTATGAACTACTACCGTTTCTAACATTCAAGGATTTTTTTTCTTAAATAGTACATATGACTTTAGAATTATCTACCTTATAGCCAGCTGATTCCACGTTAGTAATTTTTAAAGTGAAGCTTCTAGTTTCCCTCCACAAACCAGAAAAACAATAGACTGACCATGCTTGCTTGCTTATAAAGATTATTTATTTATTTGAGAGAGTGAATGAGTGAGAGAGAGAGCAAAAGCAGAGGGAGGGACAGAAGGAGAGAGAGAAGCAGGCTCCCCACTGAGGATGGAGCCATCACAGGGCTTGATCCCAGGTCTGTGGGATCATGACCTGAACTGAAGGTAGTTGCTTAACCGACTGAGCCACCCAGGCAACCTTGACCATGCTTTAATTAAAGTGCTGCTTTTGTATCTTATTTTGATTATATCACCTTATGACACAAGAAGAATTATTAAGGAGCCAAGGTTATTGAGTATTTTAGGGAAAACATTTGGATTAAATGGACTCTGGTGCCAGTGATGCCCCTGAATAGCAGTCTCCCTAACCCTGGCAGGATGCTGTGCAAATCACTGCTAATGGAAACATCAACATCTATGAGGCCACCTTACTGGCAGAATTGGGGGTGGAATGCAAGATTCTATTAGGGAGGGTGTGAGGTAGACTTCAGGAAGTGTCTCCTTTTGAAACACTAGAGAGATCTGCTACTCATGATTATGGAAATTTTGAAATTTAAAATACGAGGTTGGTATTTAGTAAATGCTCCCTGATTAAACGAATTTTAATTCATTTTTTAAAGATTTTATTTATTTATTTATTTATTTGACAGATCACAAGTAGGAAGAGAGGCAGGCAGAGAGAGGGGGGGAAGCAGACTCCCTGCTGAGCAGAGAGTCCAATACGGGACTCAATCCCAGGACCCTGAGATCATGACCTGAGCCAAAGGCAGAGTCTTTAACCCACTGAGCCACCCAGGCACCCCGAATTTTAATTCATTTATTGGGAATTCAAAATTAATTAGGAATTCAAGAGCAGGAACTTTTTTGGCTTTGTAGACAAATTAAAAGATATGTCTGTTCTTTCTAGATTATAAGTTTCCTACTACTGGCCTGTGAAGGTAGGGATTGTGTCAGTGAATCTTTATCACTATATTCCTAGCATCTGGCATAATACCTAGCACATAGCAAGTATTTGTGCTAAAAATGTGACAAGTGAACAAATGAATTTTTGTCCTATAATTGCAAGCTGATGGTTGTACATCAGTAGTTGACATGCCTTTAAAACTGTGTTTTTTCTCGTGTGTAGTTCTTGGACTAAGTAATAGCATCTGAGTAGATTCTGAAAAGCATCAGAATCACCCGGCAGCTTGATAAAAATGCAGATTCCTGGCTTCATCTAAGACCTACTGAATCAATTTCTGCAAGTGGGGCCTGGGAATCTCTATTTTTAACAAGCTGTTTTATAGCTTGTTTAGCTGTTTTATAGCTATGAGATATGTACTAGCGTGATTTGCCTTTATAGTTATCAGCTACACCTTTGAATTAACAATAATAAATAGTAGCTAACTTTTATTGAGTGCTTTTTATGCCAGATGCTGTACTAAGGGCTTTACTTGTATTGAATCATTTATTTATTGCTTTATTATTTAATTCTTATAGCCACCTTACAAAGCTGGTACAGTTTGTTTTTATCTTATAGATGATGAAATTATAACAGAGAAATGGTGGCATCTGTATTTGATCTCAGTGCCATAACCAGACCCCATACTCTTTAACTACTACACTCTACTGTGCTGACATTAATTTGTTACATGATCAAACTTGTGGAAGAAGTTTTGGTATGACTTCACACTCCTTTTTTAATTCCAGCTTCCTTTTTCACTGATATTTAATTGACATAACAGTTTCAGGTATACTACATAATGATTCAGTATATGTATATATTGCTAAATTGATTACCACAGTAAGTCTCGTTAACATCCATCACCCCACATAGTTACAATTTTTTTTTCTTGTGATAAAAGCTTTTAAGATCAACTCTCTTAGCAACTTGGAAATATACTTTACATTACATCACCAGGACTTATTCATCTTACCCTTTGACAAACGTCTCCCCCCCCCGCCATTTTACACACAACCTCAGCTCCTGGTAACCAGCACTCTACTCTGTTTCTGTGAATTCAGGATTTTAGATTCCACATTTAAGTGAGATCACAGGTATTTGTCTTCCTCAGTCTGGCTTACTTCACTTAGCATGATGCCCTTAAGATCCCTCCATGTTATTGCATTGACAAGTTTTCCTTATTTTAATATAAATTATTATTTTAATATTTTAAGTTATATTTTTAAAATTATTTATTTTTTAGAGAGAGAATGTGAGTAGGGTGGGGAGAGGGGCGGAGGGAGAGAGAGTGAATCTTAAAGCAGGCTCCTTGCTGAGCGCGGAGCCTGATGTAGGGCTTGATCTCATGACCCTGAGATTATGATCTGAGCCAAAATCAAGAGTCAAATGCTTAACCAGCTGAGCCACCCAGGTGCCCCAAATTATATGTATGTATTTAAATTATAAGATTATGATACTTCACTTGTAAATATTTCAGTATAAATCTCTCAAATATAAAGACACTTCAAAAATAGACACTCCTTATATAACCACTCTACCATAAAATTAATAACTTCTTAATTTCCTAACATCATCTAATACCATACCTGTATTCAAATTACTCCAGTTGTCTTGAAAATGTCTTTTATAGCTCCTTTGTTCAAATCCGGTTCTGTTCAGGGTACACACACTATATTTGATTGACACTATATTTGTGTCTTGTTATAGTTCTTTTAATTTAGTGTACTCATCTTCCCTCCATTCTGGATTTATTTCCTGTTGGTTGTTTGAATTTCAATCTCTTACATATTCTGTAAACTGGAAATTAGACCCAAAGGCTTGATTAAATTCATGGCAGGTATTTCTGGCAAGAATGTTTTATAGATAATGTGTAAAAAGATGTTAATATTTTAAAAATACAGGATAAAGCAAAGTGTGAAGCAAAAGGAGTAATAAATATACTTATCGAGTGCTGTGTTATGCTCCTTTAAATACACTATCTCATTTAATTCTTATAATAACCCCATGAGTTACCAATGGTATTATCCCTTTGTAGTAAGGGAATTGGTTCCAAGAGATCACTGAACTATTAAATGGCAAAGGTAGAATTCAGAAAGAGAAAGAAAAAAATCAAATAAGGCCGTTTATCTTTACATAAACATAAAAAAAATTTACTAACAAATCACTTGCTCTCTGTTCCTCAATCTCTAGTAAAATAAGAGCAACAAATTGACTTGACTCTCACATAAATAAATTGCTCTGGCTTATGGTCTCATTTTAGGCAATGAGAGGTATCCTTTGAACGTCAGAAAAAAAATTTTTTAACATACACACACTTGCAGAACAGGTAATAACTTATTGGTCGTTCTATGACAGTCATGTATCTAGGATTTTCTAGGACAATTCTGATATCCCATAGTTTGTCCTATCAAACATCTGAATTTTTCATTAGAAAAATTTGGTTAAAGAGTAAAACCTCTCTTTTTCTGTATAGTAATACATTGTTTTTTAAAGCATGTGTGTGGGGGTCTGCTTTAGACCTAGAAAAGGTGTTGGAAGTAAGAGAAAGTAGTAAAGAACACCATTAGAATTCTTCAAGTTAACTGACCAAGAGAAGAAAGTATTTTAGTGAAGAGAAGGAGTAAATTCTATTAGATGTTGCTGGTGGATCGACAGGATCAGGTCTGAGAATTAACCGTCAGATTTAGCAATACAAAGGTCATCAGTAAATCTGACACTGTGCTTAAGCCCTTCAAGTGTAGTATTTAATCTCCACAGTACATCTTGTGAAATAGAAACTTATTAGGTCCATTTTACAGATCAGGAGACTGAGATTCAGAAAGATAACTTACTCAGGGACATAGGGCCAGTAAGTGTTAGAACTAGGATTTAAACCCAGTAAGACTGTAGGTCTGCACTATCCAATACAAGAGCCAGCTACATGTGACTATTTACATTTGCATTTAAATGTATTAAATTAAACTTTTAGTTCCTCAGTTGCACTAGTAACATTTCAGGTGCTCAGAAGTCACATGTAGCTTCCATTGGACAGCACAGACAGACCATTTCCATCATTGCCCAGAGTTCTGTTTAGCAGTACTCTAGAGCCTGTGATCTTAACCACTATACATAAAGCCTCTCAATTTACAAAGTTATATGAAACTTAAAATAAGTCTTGCCATTACATTTTCCTATGAAATTCAAAAGGCTCACATAGGTCGTTTTATCAGATCGGTTGACTCCAGCAAAATTATATTGGCATTTATATTTCAGTCTGGTCATGAAATGTCTCTTGTAGAGAGAAACCTGGAAAGCAAGGCTCTGTGTCCTTTCACTTTTTTCCATTTTCATTTAAGGGAGTCCAGAACGACATAACTAGCATGTTGGAATGATCAGTGAGCCTCAATTAATATAAGGTACTTGAGTGCCACAGTATCTGTATGTTAATATCCTAAAGTATGTTACTCGATGGGTTAGGTTGGCTGATTCAAATATGTCTTGTAACATTTTAGGAATAGTGGAAAATGTAGGCTTTGAGACATTTAGGTGAATTAAGTAGGAGAATGCCTCCTTCTGTCTCTTCAGTTATTGACGCTTTCATGACCAGGATTTTTGCATTATATTCATTACTTTGGACCCTTAAAGGAATATAAATTACATGAGCGATGTGGTCAATATAAGAATCACTAGGAAAGATACACAGACATGTACCCTGGGGCAAATAATACATTATATGTTAATAATAAAAAAAAATTTAAAAAAAATCACTAGGAACGTCTGGGTGGCTCAGTGGGTTAAAGCCTTCGCCTTCAGCTCTGGTCATGATCCCAGGGTCCTGGGATCGAGCCCCACATCCGGCTCTCTGCCCAGCAGGGAGCCTGCTTCCCTCTCTCTCTGCCTGCCTCTCTGCCTACTTGTGATCTCTCTCTCTCTCTGTGTCAAATAAATAAATAAAATCTTTTAAAAAAATGTAATCTCAGCCGCGAAATAACAGCTTTCATTCCTATTTCACAGGTCTTCTATCTATATCCTTATCTCAACCGCGAAATATCAGCTTTCATTCCTATTTCACTGGTCTTGTATCTATATCCTTTTTATTAGCATACCTATAGTTGAGTTAGAGGATGTTAACAGTGTTTATGAAATAAAGAGATAATATGAACTCCACATTGTACAGCATGAGAACCAAGTTCCAATTCAGGTTCTACTTGGAAAGCTGCAACCTCTAGAAAGTCACTACCATCCTATAAAATCTTGGGTGACACTCTTTACCTCACAGTGAATGGCATGTGGCTTATGTGGTAATTATAATGGATAACAAATTTTTAAAGGTTAAATGCTAAATATACTATCTAGTTCCTTGACTGTTAAATTGAGGAGAAAACATGCTTCTGACCAAAGGAGACTTTAACTCTTACCTTCCACCAAAGTCAGTGTGGTAGGCCTGCCTTTTCCTTTCTTGAAAGTGACAAGTTCTATAGTTGCCACTATCTTATTTTTACCTATAATTTGGGAATGTGGATATGTTTATAAATGGTCTTTGGCAAAAGTATGTGCTCTTGACCTAAAAATCTGATATGAGGTGGTATGTGAACTTTATTTAGTATCAAGTATGAACTTTATTCGGTATTAAGTATGTTGCTTATCAAGTTACTTATCAAGTATGTCGCTTATCAAGTATGTCGCTTTTTTTTTTTCCAGTGTAGTTTGGGAAAAAACAGTCTTCAAATTTGAAAGTAAAAACTTTTTTTTAACCAGGAATATTAAGTTTCTTTACTAAAAATCTAGACTTGTTGAAGTAATAAAAGGAATTTTTTTCATAGCTTTTAGAGTGGGTCCTATGGCACTTAAGTATTCCAGTGGCATTTTATTTCCAGATATTATAGAACTCAAATTCAAAGTGATGGCAAGCAAAATATTTTGAAACATGGCAAACCACTACCCCCACCCTCAGGCAAAGACTTAATTGTTTTTAAAAATTTTATTTTCAAGGTTGAATTTCAGGATTGATTAGATGGGAATTTTTGTCAGCTTGCCAAATACTTTAAACTTCTAAATAAATTAACTTAAACTTTTAATCTATCATTAATTTTGTTTTATTAATTAAACTAGTCATTTTTAAAGCTTAAACTAATGTAGCGTTAGCTAGAATACAGACCATTCTTTTTCCCAGCTTGTAAGCTTTTTCATTTATTGAAGGAAAAATAAAGTTTAGACAAAGAAAAGGTACACATTTGGATATAATTTAAACCTCATTTTCACGACTGTTGGCCTAGTGATTATAGATTCTGTTCCAGTATTGTTTTCAATAATAGTGTTGCTATAGCAACTAATAAATGCATGCTTCAAAGAAAAGAAACAAAAAACCTTTCCACCGATTGTGTTATATATTGAGATGAAATTTTTCTTACATATATAATTTGCTCTAGACTTTGCAAAACTGTTTTTCCCAAAGAAGTATTCTGAGAATCTTGTTACACAGTTTTTTGTGTGTGTGTGTGTGTGTGCGGTCTTAATCTTATCATCTGCTTCTTATATTAACAATATGCTATAATTAATTTACAAAGGGAAAGATGTAGAAACAGTTTATATCATAAATTCTGTATCTTCTTTCTGTTATTTGTCTTACACAGCACTCCAGAGGAAAGAAAGATTTTTGCCCTCCTGCTTCTGAACTATGTAAATGAATCTTGTTCTTATAAAAGTCAGTTAACACATGTAGTGTCTTTTCTTTGTTAAAATGGAGATTTGGTAAACATACTTGTTTAAGTCCTTGAGTATTATTGGCATAGTTATTATATGAACAAGTGGTTGAAATACACTAAAATTTGTCCATTTAGCTATTTTGTTGCAGATTTAGTAACAATGAAGAACTGGAAGTGGTCTAAATACTAATAAACCCTGAAATAGGAGAATAATTAGATTAGAAGGTTTATTTGTATAATTTGTAAGCATCTTACAACTGTTAAAAATGATGGTTTGTGGGGCACCTAGGTGGCTCAGTGGGTTAAAGCCTCTACCTTCGGCTCAGGTCATGATCTCAAGGTCCTGGGATCAAGGCCCACATCGGGCTCTCTGCTCAGCGGGGAGCCTGCTTCCCCCTCTCTCTCTGCCTGCCTCTCTGCCTACTTGTGATCTCTCTCTCTGTCAAATAAAGAAATAAAATCTTTAAAAAAAAATGGTTTGTGTATAACACCCAGTGCTCCACGCAGTCCGTGCCCTCCTCAATACCCATAACCAGGCTCTCCCATCCCTCCACTCCCTCAAACAATGAATCATGGAACACCACGTCAAAAACTAATGATGTACTGTATGGTGACTAACATAACACATAAAAAAAAATGACGGTTTGTATTTGATGTAAAATGTTCATGGAAAGCTACTAATTCAGAAAAGTGGTTTCAAAACTATAGTAGAATCCCATTTTTATGTAAAAGCATGTGTGAGTGTGAGTATAAATTGTAAATGTGTGGAGAAATATATGACAGATGGTGCCATTAGTTATCTCTAGGTTTTATGGTAGGAAATTAGCAGTGTTTCCTTAAATTTTTAAAAAATTCCTTGAAAAGAAGAGAGCATCTGTAGCCAGTAGAAGCAATTTGAATGGGTTTTTGGTTTGATGTTAGGAGGGAGCTAACATTTTAGGAAAAGGGTCCAGAAATTTTTAATGATACAAAATAAAGTCACATGCACTTTTCTTCTGACTTGTTGGCATTTTAGTTGACTGTGGGTCAAAGGAAAGTTATTGCATGGACAGAAGCCGAGGGACTTCCATAATCTGACCTTAATAAGGCAATCATGTTTGACTTGAGAGGATAGATCTTAAATTGAAATTGATGAGGAGAAGACATTAAAATGTTTTGGAAGTGGTATTTCCTAAAATGAGTGTCTCCTGAGGATGAAAATGGTAAAATATTTCATGTCAGGTTTAGGCTAAGCATGAACTGGTTTTTCACAGGTTTGTGTCTGAGAATTGTGTTTGCTTCAGTTTTTATATTTTCCTTTATTAAAAAATCATCATATTAAAAAAAAAACTTCAGAAAGTGCAAAAGCATTAAAAGTGAGGGAAAAAATAGACATACTTAGGTTTCTCCCACCCCGAAATCCTTCAGGGTAGTCTTTCTTATTTGAGTACAGATCTGGGAAATGGAGGAACTGTGCCTCAAGAAAACATTCTTTATAGTGTGATAGAATGATCACTGGATAGAAGTCTGGAAATTCAGCTTCTAGTCCTAGCTAGTCTGAGCTGTGTGATTGGAACAAGTTACTTTGCCTCTCTGGGCATGGGTTTCTACCAATTCCAAGGTGTTAAGTTTTGACTTTGAAATTATAGGATGATAAGGACTGACTTGATAAAATTCTCTGATAGTTCAGACATTTTTTAAAGGGTATAAATGAGGGTGTGTGTGCATGTCTGCATTTGCATACATGTGTCTCTGGAAAGACTTTCTCTCTAACCATAAAAGAGTAATTACTGTATGAACTCTGGTGTTTATAATTGAGAAATAAACACTGCACTTAATTGACATAAGATTTATTTCCAAAGAATTGGGTGCTTCATCTATTTCTGCTATTCTCATGTCCATCCTGTTATGCATGTGAGTGGAGAGGATTTCATTTTGTTTAACTGACAGTCATAGCTAGACTAAATTATTATTCACTGTTACAGAGAGAATCAGTGGCACAGCTGAAAGTAAATCAGTTCCTAGCACACATTTCTCTTAGTCTTTCCCATAGGTTGCTTTCTTAGAAAAATGAAGTTATTTTTGACTATGGTTAAGAACATCACTTACTGCTAGACAGAAGTAAAATTAGGGACTATCCATAGAACATTACTACCTTGTAATTCATTTGGTATTCTGTAGAATAGCTGACTTTTTAAATTGTATTTGGCATGGTCACTTTCTAAAAATATAAGTCAGTGTTATCTGGTTTTATTATATACCTCTCTCTTGAGTCATAGTTGGGGGATGAGCATGGGAGGCATACATCTGAAGAAGCATTGTCTTTTAATAGAATTTAATTCATATTGGCCTCTTTGCCTACCTGGTCAATAACTGTGAACTTGGGAGATCTGTCTAGTGATGATAAGCTTGTTTTAAATAGCATAGGTGTGGGAAGTCAGCTTTGATGATAGATTTCTACACTGGTGTAGAAGAGAAATGTTTAGCTAGTGTTTCAAAAGAACTAAACGTGTTAGCATCTATGTATTCCACCACTCGGCTTTCTTGAGCCCTCTCCTGTGTATGATCTTCTAATGTTTTCAGTTTTCAACAAAAGAAATAGCATATCATGTCAAAATAAAGTATAAAATCTCAATTACAGTTGTATTCATTAATGAAATCAATTCCTTTTATCTCATGGAATGATGAAATAATTATTTCAAGTGTCTATTAGGGTAGCAAGATAAAGAGTTGTTTAAATGACACCAAATATTCTGATTATTTGGAATTAGTGTCAGCATTTCCTGTTGTACAGAAAAAATCTTAGGGCCTCATGATTTGAATTTTTCATCTTGAGTTATTTAACAGAAATTTGAGTTCCTACCATGTGTTGTAATACTCTGGGGATGGATGAAGATATAAAGACAGAATTATTTTCAAGTGTGGGATTTGTCTGTGCTGAAATTTAGGAAGACATTAAGCATTACTAGATGTAGATTAAATTTAAATTTGATGTACTTATACCTCTGTAACTTTTCCTTTGTAACTATTTATATTCCTTCACTAGATTCACACTTAATTTAGAAAGTGTGTTCTAAGAGAACTTGCTATTACAAGCTATGAAAAATCCTTTTGTAAAGTGGATTAATTTGCCTTTTATATATTCAGGTTTTCATCTGTGATTTCTTAATAAACAACTTCTGAGTATTTTAGTTTTTTATTAGCAAGTAACATCTATGGTTCACTTTAACCCCCTCCTCCCAATCTCTCTTTGTCTCTCTCTCATAATCATAATTACACAGAGCCGGAGTTTGGTTGTTCTTACTAAGTATATAAATGATCCCAAGTTTTAACCTTTTTTTTTTTAACCTTAAAAGACTGACTTAAAGACACTATGACTTAAAAAAAAAATTTGTGACAATAAAATGATAAACAGTGCATATCAGTTTAAATCTGACCTATGCATCTTTACAATGTAATTTATAATTGACCTTTCTACAGTTGAAACATAAGGACTCCATGTTCTAGTGAAACTCTCCTGTAGCTGTTTAGAATAATTTAGATTTGCTTTTTGTTAGTATAGTGGCTGGTAGCCAAAGTGATTGTGAAAGAAATAAAGTTGATAAATACGTATAAACAGGAGCAGCCATGATTTTTAACACAAGCATCCAATGTAATCTCTGATTTAAGCAGACTTATATTAGTATTTATTATCAACTCAGAACAAATACAAAACAAAATGCATATGAAAAAATTAGAAAAGAGTTGGAGGAAAAAACCTCAAAAAAACCCCACATTTAAAACATTGTGAACCCCTAGAACATGCTTATATAAAACATTGTTATATAGGAAGTTCTTACATAAGAGGCTGGTGTTGCACGTTTTATGACTGTTTTCTAAGTAATTTATATCCTATATATCAGATATGTGTAGCAGCTAGTGTCTAGTTTCTAGTCTGACAATAGACCAAAGAACTATGGAGATAGGATCCCGATAGAAAAAATAATTCTCTTTTACTTCAACCCCTGTAAACAGGACACCATACTTGCAGAACTTCTTCAAATACATAAGGAACACATTGTAGGATATCATGAACATGATTCTCTTTTGGACCACAAAGAAGAAGAAGAGTTAACTGAAGAAGAAAGAAAAGCAGCTTGGGCTGAGTATGAAGCAGAGAAGAAGGTAGTTCATTCAAAATGCTTTTTGGTTTTGGTTTTTGTGTTAGTCATTTGAAAGGGCAGTGAGTAAGAAAAGGGTCACATTTGGAACAGGTGATAATAATAGGGAGTCTTTAGGAACAGAGTCCCCAAATACAAGTCTGTTTATATACAGGCTTCGGTTACTTTTGGTGATAGAGTGGGAGGAAAGGAAAGAAGAAAATAGTTTCCACTTAAAGAGTAGTAACCCCAGTTCTGCTTAGCACTTGCTGAATTGAGAGATTAGTGGGAAGCTGTATATTTAGCATCACTTAACTCCCATCAACACCCTCACTCTAGTAACAGACATGCAGGAGCTTAGAGTTTGGAGGTAGGAGGAGATGTTTCTTTGACATGTGTACCATGAAATCAAAATTTTGACAATGTCAGAAGACAAAAATATTCCATTATTGGACATTAATGTCAGTCTTCAACAGCAACTTTATTTAAAATAGTTCCATGTCTATTTTAAATGCCAACCCACTTGAGCAAAAATGCGCCTGAGCATGGGAAACCTTATCCTAATACCTGAATTCTTTTTAAACTCCTAACTCATTGTACCAAACTTCTTTAACGTTAATGTGATGTTAGGAGTCTCATTAGAATTCTCTGAGTTGCCTCATTCTGTGGGAATTATCAGAAAAAAGAATACACCTTTAGGGGTTAAAGCTTTCCGTGTAATAAGATCTTGGTTTCGGGTGAAAAGGGTGTTTTGTTTGTGTGTGGAAGAGTGTTAATAATTTCTTAGATCTCAGAATGTGGAATCTTTTCTAAACCAGTAGGTGATGTAGAATTTCAAGTTTTAAATCACAATGTGGAAAGTGCATAATTTTTTGTTTTTAGGGACTGACCATGCGTTTCAACATACCAACTGGGACCAATTTACCCCCTGTCAGTTTCAACTCTCAAACTCCTTATATTCCTTTCAATTTGGGAGCCCTGTCAGCAATGAGTAATCAACAGCTGGAGGTAAGTTGTGAAGTACAAAAGTAGTTTAATTTGAATTAAAGGCAATTTCAAGTGCCCTGTTGTTGAGGGTTCCCTGTGCAGGAATATCACATTCTCCAAAAGATTACCTCTGAATAGACCAAGAAATTTTTCTTTTATTTGCTGACCTTTTTGAACCATCATAGTATAGTAAAATGCGGTTTGTTCAGAGCACAAGAGAATTAGGCCTTGAATTAATGTTCTTTGAATTATTTTAATTAAGGAACAATAGGGCAGTTGACTGGCTAGGGAAATAGCACTTTCTTCAGTTATAAAATATTTTGAATCAATAATGTTTGAAAATAGGATAAATAGATTTATATTCTGATGCAGTGTAGATGCAGCATTGAGTATATGATAATGTCCAGTATTATAAAGTAAGTTATTTAAAACTAGAATCAATTATGAATTAAATAAGAAAGATTAGGTTTTAGTGTACCAATTATGTAATAACTTAATTGAATCTGTGGTTTTCCAAGTGCTACAAATTGGCAAAAGGATCCCTATACTTTACAACTGTGTGTTTTTTATATGTCCTATATAGCATTTCTTGCATTCTTCTAGGACCTCATTAATCAAGGAAGAGAAAAAGTTGTGGAAGCAACAAACAGTGTGACAGCAGTGAGGATTCAGCCTCTTGAAGATATAATTTCAGCTGTAGTAAGTTAATTGGCAGTTATCTTACTCCAACTTGATATTTTGGTCATGTCCCCCTGTCCCAGCCCTTTTGTTTTTATTTTTAATTGTTTGCTTCCCTCCTTCTGTGGGGAAAACAACATAATCCTTATAACTTGATTTGTAGTAGTAAAATACTAATAAACTGAATAATAGTGCTAAGCTGTAATTCAGCATTTTTACCTAAATGTTGGCACAAAGAGAAATGGGTAATATCCCTAATGAATGGGAAATCAGTCATAGAAATGTATGTTGTTTACATAAGTATATTTTATCAGTTACACAAATTAAATCCAAATAGTTTCATTCCAGAAATAGCTAAACCTTGTACAACAATGGATAACTTAGTACCCTGCTTTTACATCCTTGTTTTCCTTAGAAAAGAATAAAGGAAAGAGGGGAAAAAACCTTTTAAAATCCTGAATATTTTTGAGTACCTTAATTATTTTTCCTCAGTTCTACTGCAATAAGAAGTAAATGGAACCTTTTTCTTTTAGTGGAAGGAAAACATGAATCTCTCAGAGGCCCAAGTACAGGCATTAGCATTAAGTAGACAAGCCAGCCAGGAGCTTGATGTTAAACGAAGAGAAGCAATCTACAATGATGTATTGACAAAACAACAGATGGTAAGAGTTTGACTATCTCTAAGTTATGTCCAGTTTTCTTGAATTTATAATAATGGGTTTGTGTGACATATGTGTTCGTAATCATCCTTCCTTCATATGGATGGTCATTGGTTTTTCCTGGAAAAAATTTTGTCAGAAAACATAGTGATTGTCAAGTAAAGGTAATACCTGGGTTACAGGGTTACAAAAGAGCAACAAATTGGTAAATGGGTCCCCTTGAGGATCATATAGGATCTCATCCATATAATTTTATTTTTTGTGTATTCTAGACATCTAAAAAGGAATTTTTGCCAGATTTATA
>CM053612.1:52359254-52404328 GCA_028646535.1 Procyon lotor
ACTTATAGAGGACTGGTGAAAAGATATGCCAGGTTGACTTACAGGCACAGGGTTCATACGAATATGCAACTTTTGTATCAACATGGACAGGACTGGAAGAGATTATGCGGAGTGAAATAAGTCAAGCGGAGAGAGCCATTTATCTTATGGTCTCACGTGTAGAGCATAAGGAAAAACATGGAGGCCATTGTGAGAAGGAAGGAAAGGAGGAATGGGGGGAATCAGAGGGGGAGATGAACCAAGAGAGACTGTGGACTCTGAGCAACAAACTGAGGGTTTTGGAGGGGAGGGGGTCGGTGTTGGGCGAGCCTGGTGGTGGGTATTGAGGAGGGCACGTACTGCATGGAGCACTGGGTGTGGTGCATGAACAATTAATCTTGTAACACTGAAAAAATAAACATGTTTGGGGGAAAAAATTCATCAAGACCAAGTAAAAAAATAAAATACATAAATACATAAATAAATAAAAATAAAAGACTAGCATATTCCAGAGGCACGTGGGTGGCTCAGTCAGTTAGGCGGCTGCCTTCAGCTCAGGTCATGATCCCAGGGTTCAGGGATCAAGCCCCACATTGGGCTCCCTGCTCAGCGCAGAGCCTGCTGCTTCCTTTTCCTCTGCCTGCTGCTCTGCCTACTTGTGCTCTCTCTCTGTCTCTCTATCAAATAAATAAAATTTTAAAAACTTTAAAAATAAAATAAAAAGCTAACATATTCCAGGACCTTTGATCATTTTTCCCAGCATAGTTGTTTGCCAGCCATCTGCCTTTCACTGAGAAATTTCGACTCTTGATTCCAGGGACTCAATTTCTGTGGCATGTATTTTACTTAGAAAGCACTGTAGAATTACTGATTTATTAGATTATTTTAGGAAATTTGAGACACTCCAGGTAGGAATTATTCCCACTGCAAGTGCTTTTTCCCTTTGGTCGTTTGTCACTAAAAATGTTTGTCATCATGTGAAATATTTAAAAGAATGAAGAAGAAATGAGATTTGACAAAAAGTGCTGTAACTAATACTTGAAACTAATTATAGTGCTGGACAGGTTACTATGGCAACTAACCTAAATGCTGCTTGCAATACAATAGTCAAGTCATTAAGAGAATTTAGCCCTAAATGGTGTTACTAACTGGTTTCTACAGTAATGGTCCTGTGAATGCCTCAAATTAGTAATGGTGATAACAATAATGTGTTTTCCTTTTGGTATGGTACACCCTTAACAAATTGATTTTAACTTAAAACTTGATACTTGCCTCTTTGAGACAGGTCATGCACTTGTAACAGCTCCCTTTTTTCTCTTTAGTTAATCAGCTGCGTTCAGCGAATACTTATGAACCGAAGGCTCCAGCAGCAGTACAATCAGCAGCAACAACAACAAATGACTTATCAACAAGCAACACTGGGTCACCTCATGATGCCAAAGCCTCCAAATTTAATCATGAATCCTTCTAACTACCAGCAAATTGATATGAGAGGAATGTATCAGTCAGTAGCTGGTGGTATGCAGCCACCACCCTTACAGCGTGCACCACCCCCAATGAGAAGCAAAAATCCAGGACCTTCCCAAGGGAAATCAATGTGATTTTGCACTAAAAGCTTAAAGGATTGTTAAAATCATAGAAAGATCTTTTATTTTTTTAGGAATCAATGACTTAACAGAACTCAACTGTATAAATAGTTTGGTCCCCTTAAATGCCAATCTTCCATATTAGTTTTAATTTTTTTAATAGGGCATACCATTTTCTCCTGACATTTGTCAGTGATGTTGCCTAGAATCTTCTTACACACATTGAGTACAGAAGATATTTCAAATTGTTTTCAGTGAAAACAAGTCCTTCCATAACAGTAACAACTCCACAGATTTCCTCTCTAAATTTTTATGCCTGCTTTTAGCAACCATAAAATTGTCATAAAATTAATGAATTTAGGAAAGAATACAGATTTATATATTCGTTCTTTACATATAAAAACACACAGCTGAGTTCTTAGAGTTGATTCCTCAAGTTATGAAATACTTTTGTACGTAATCCATTTCTTTATTAAAATGATTGAAATGGTTTTAATGTTCTTTTGACTGAAGTCTGCAACTGGGCTCCTGCTGTATCATCTCCGTAAGTGAAAGTTAGAAACTTAAGGATTATCTTTGACACAGAATTGTGTGCAATATTCTCAAATACTACTGCTCTAAAACTTGGAGGAGTCTTGCAGTTATCTTAGCATTGTATAAACAGCCTTAAGTATAGCCTAAGAAGAGAATTCCTTTTTCTTCTTTAGTCTTTCTGCCATTTTTTATTTTCAGTTATATGTGCTGAAATAATTACTGGTAAAATTTCAGGGTTGTGGATTATCTTCCACACATGAATTTTCTCTCTCCTGGCACTAATATAAAGCACATCTCTTAACTGCTTGGTGCCAGTGCTAGTGCTTCATCCTGTTGCTGGCAGTGGGATGTGGACTAACAACCAAGTTCTAGCATTTTAGGAGGTTAAGGATGATGGTGTGGTTGTAGGGTCACACCCTGTTTTATAAACAATATCAAAATGGCAGAACCATTGCTGACTTTTTAAGTTCACATGAGGAATGTGCTTTAATAATTCCCAGTACTGTCAGTATTGTGAAATAATTCCTCTGAAAGATAAGGATCACTGGCTTTTGTGCTCTTCCTCTTTTCTGTCATCATCATGTTCTTTTCCACCAACTTCCCTATGTTATTTTAAATAAATTACATTTCAGAGTTCTATTTTTTTTTTTTTTTTAGTTTAGATCTGTAAGGCCATTTTCTGATCAAAATTAATTCATCTAATACCCTTTTTTGAAGTTTTACTAGAAAATCATTACATTGTTTTTCTTAATCCAGGCCTATAAGGATGACCTATAAGTTTATTCATGTACAATTTGACTGCTTGAATTTCTTGAAGAAAAAGATTGTTAGACTATGGGAGTCAACTCAACATGGCAAAACAATTTTTGAGATGGCGTTGTAACAGGTAGTGGAAGTAGCTAAGGAATTGCATAAAAAAAGAAAGTTGGGTGGAGGAGTTGCTCTAGGTATCACTGGATTAGAATGAGTTTAACATTAGCTAGAACTGTTTTGAGTTATTTGGTTGATTAAAAGATTTCCATTTTTATCTTGAAAGAACTAGTGGTAAACATCTAAGAGCACTAGGTTTGTGATACAGAATTTGTGAGGTTAGGTGGATCCATTTCTTCCCCCCTCACTTTACCATGGTGAGTTATCACTAACAAATTCCATATATTTGGATATTGTGCCAGCCATATAGTCAAATTTACTTAATTGGGGTGGGGGGGATGTGTGTTTACTCTAGAAGAAATGAAAAAGACAGGATCTATGAGATAAATATTTGAAGGCAGTACACTCTGACCAACTGTTGTCAGTTGGTATTTCTACAAGTCCAGAATACCTTAAACCTGTTTTACTAGACCTGGGAATTTTCAACATGGTCTGATTACTTACTCAAAGACATGGATGTAAAAATTTTAGGCAACCTTCTAAACCTTTTTCACCATGGATGAAACTATGACTTAAGGAATAATAGATAGAAAGGATTAATTGGAACTAAGAGAGTTTGAAATAAAACTTGGACCACTTTGCATACACTCTTCTCACTTGACATTTTAGCTACATATAATATGTACTTTGAGTATAACATCAAGCTTTAACAAATATTTAAAGACAAAAATCACATCAATAAGATACTAAAAGGCTCATTTTTATATTTGTTTTAGATGTTTTAAATAGTTGCAATGGCTTAAAAAATGACGATTTAAAATGTTGCTTGTAATACAGTTTTGCCTGCTAAATTCTCCATATTTTGTAACCTGTTTTATTTCTTTGGGTGTAAAGCGTTTTTGCTTAGTATTGTGATATTGTATATGTTTTGTCCCAGTTGTATAGTAATGTTTCAGTCCATCATCCAGCTTTGGCTGCTGAAATCATACAGCTGTGAAGACTTGCCTTTGTTTCTGTTAGACTGCTTTTCAGTTCCGTATTGAGTATCTTAAGTACTGTAGAAAAGATGTCACTTCTTCCTTTAAGGCTGTTTTGTAATATATATAAGGACTGGAATTGTGTTTTTAAAGAAAAGCATTCAAGTATGACAATAATACTATCTGTGTTTTCACCATTCAAAGTGCTGTTTAGTAGTTGAAACTTAAACTATTTAATGTCATTTAATAAAGTGACCAAAATGTGTTGTGCTCTTTATTGCATTTTCACAGCTTTGAAAATCTGTGCACATATTGTTTCATAGAAAATGTATAGCTTTTGATGTCCTATTTAATGGTGATTCTTTTTGCACATTTAGTTATTTAATATTGGGAGGTCAAAAAGTTTGGTTTTTGAATCTGTTATATACTAAATTCTGTAAAAGGAGATCTCTAACCTCAAAAATAATTTACATACCAGGAAGCCTATGTGTGTTTGTGTTAGTTTTGGTTGTCTCTTTGTAATCCACCACCATTTCCTGCTTACCAACAGCTGCATCACTCATTTAAATCAAGCAGGACTACCAATCCACACTTGATAGAAAGCTGCTTACCCTCCTGAAGCCATAGCAGGTTAATGGAAGCCTTTATTACCTGGCCTCCAAAGAAGCTGAATATTTTGTAGTCTTCCCTTAGCTATGCCCATTTTCCCTCTATCACAAAATCAGATACTTAACATCTGTGGCCCAAACCAAACTTTTAAGATAGTCACTTACCTAATTCAGTACCATTATTTCCTTTGAGGGTGGCATGTTGTGAAGTTGTAGATATCTATTCTAACAGTAAGTTAGGTCATTCTTTTACATGGTTATTTCACTAAAAATTATGTTCAGATTATTCCCATCTCATTTCACCAGACATAGTCTCACGTGACTTTTAGCTATCTCCACATCAAATCTACCCTTAGAGATGAAAATTCCTCCACCATGGATTTTTTTTTCAAGTCTGTAATCTGTGCCAATCCCAAAGGAGTTACCAAATTTCAGAAATGCTTTTTGTCTGTGCAACATTTTATATATGCTGTTATATGGAGGTGAATAAAAATTTAAAATCCAAAATATATATTGTTTCTAAGCTCAATATCTGCTAGGTAACCAAACTCGGCCCACATTACTCATGTTGGATATTATAATGGAATGGCCCCACTAACCCCTACCTAAGAGTTTTACTCCCCAGAGTATGTACCGCCATGAATTTCCTTTATGATATATACTGCCACCCTCTCTGGGGAATAACCTTCCTGTCACCATTGTGCCTACTTGGCTAACTAAGGCAATTGCCCTTCCTCTCACTTGAGAGAGCTTTCTGGTAGTGACCACTACATACATTCACCAAGGAAGACAGCATATAAATCCAGGCCTTTGTTAAAGATAATGAAGATAAAGCTGTAAGTGAAGGAATGAAAGAGTGAGACAAACCCTAAAAGACAGCAGGCCCTCTTTAATACTCAGAACTACCACATAGTCCAAGCAATCTCCTCCCTGTAGCACTCACCCAAATTCACCTCACCATTCATTTTGCCCTCACTTTCTCCCTGGTAGAAACATAAGGGAAGGGAATTGGCTCCAGTCTCCTTTAGTTAATCATATCAGATGAGAGACTTCTACCTGTTGACTAGACTGAGCCCTCTCCCTATAGTCCTCACATCAAATGCATGTTAGTTTTCAAGAAAGGTGAAGAGATGATGTGAGATGCAAGATCGGGATTTGTTTCGGGTATGTGAAGAGAAAGCGTAGTATTGAAAGGAATAAAGGTAGAGAGGGATAGGGAAAGACAGACTAGATTGGAGTAGATTAATTAAGGACCTTGAAATCCTGAATAATTTCGGTATGAGGATAACAGGTTTGTGAGGTCTGGTTGACGTGTTCAAAGTAGCAATAAAGATGGTGATTTGGACAGATAGATTTTGAATGGCTTAGAATATAAAGTGAAAAAATATGGGGGACAGGAAGATAATGAATCCAGGCATTCAGTGACAAGACTATGGACAACTTTAAGAAAAAAAAATCATTAGAGGTTGTATAAGAGTGAACTTCTTAAATTGCAAGAAAAAACTTACTTCCTACCCTTACCCAAGGAGCCAACTTTCTTCAGGACTTCTGGTTTTATGTGCAAAATTTCACTTACTCTTTTTGATTACCCTCTCAAGCCTAATGGTAAAACCCTTAGGGGCATTCCTGTTCTTAATTTTTCATGACTCCTAATTAACCCTTAAACATATGTACAGAAAGTGACTTTAGTCTGTTTAACTAAATTGAGTGTAATTCTGTTTGTCTTCTCAAGCTAATTCCTCAAAGGGCTAAATCCATTTCGTTTAGTTTTTCCGAAGACCCATCCATTCCAAGTGCTAGTATCTGTTAATATATTTGTAAGTTGCCTTTGGTATTTTCAAAATGCCTTGTGGTTATTATGTGTTATCCTGTATACAACATATCTGTAAAAAAGGTGAGAAAATTACATTCTCCTCATGACAGTTAAGATAAAAGTAAGAACAAAATAAAATCATTGTACCCAGGAGGCAGAAAACAGTAGTTACTTGTTACCTGGGTCTTTATATCTCATTTGGAAAATAGGACTATAATAATATTACTTTCCTGAAGGCAGGAGCCTGGACCAGGTGATTCCCTGAGGTCCCTTTCAGCTTCAAAAGTTAGGGTTTAACTGTGAGCAAAGCACAATCTGAAGCCAAAAGGCAATGGGTTTGTCTAAGGTTACACGGTAAGTTTGTGAGCAGAATAAGAAATCCTTTGCCTTTGGTTAATGCTCTCCCAGACTAAGGTATACCTTTTCTTTTCCTCTGTTTAGAAAAATGAGAGGTCTGACAGGTATTTTAATGACAGCAGGTAAGTCAAGTTGTAATGGGCTCTAATTACCACTTCCACAGCTGTAACCTCCTTTATCTTTTGCCCAGAGGCACTCCCAGAGCTGTGTTTCTTACTGCCTCTAGAACTCAGAAAATGAAAAGCCATATTTAAGGATGATTCTTATATCCTTGTTGGCTGATTGGTTTATATACATGACGAAACATGAAGGTAAATATAAGTCAGCTTCTGTAAAGTCAGCTTTTAATGATAACTTCCCATTCTATTCATAGCTATAAAGCCCAAATTAGGCCACTGTTTAAATTGTCTGGTCTGGGTGAAGTTTATAGTAAGACAGTATTTGTCTATATTGACTCATGTCACCACACATATGGCATACTTTTTGAGATACCGATTTTATAAAAAATCTTGTGACAAAAATTAGTTGAAGCGTGAAATAGTAATTTTTTTTTTCTGTAGCTGCTTGTTCTTACATGCCAGTAGCATAGCAGGTAGAAGACTATGTCTAGTGTGGTGAATAC
The DNA here is from genome assembly GCA_028646535.1 of Procyon lotor. NCBI lineage: Eukaryota > Metazoa > Chordata > Mammalia > Carnivora > Procyonidae > Procyon > Procyon lotor. The sequence goes on from CM053612.1 coordinate 52,366,601, forward strand.
ATTTCAATGGAAACAAAACCAAACTTAAAAAAGAAATATGGAGGGGCGCCTGGGTGGCTCAGTGGGTTAAAGCCTCTGCCTTCGGCTCGGGTCATGGTCTCGGGGTCCTGGGATCAAGCCCCGCATCAGGCTCTCTGCTCAGGGGGGAGCCTTCCGCCCCACTCTGCCTGCCTCTCTGCCTACTTGTGATATTTCTCTCTCTCTCGCTCTCTCTCAAATAAATAAATCTTAAAAAAAAGAAACATGGCTAATATATATCATCTGAGGTCTTGTTAGTTCATTCCCAGCTCTTGGTAGGCTTTCAACTATACAGCACGGAGGCTTTAATGATGCAGGCTTGCTTGAATATTACCCTTAATAAAGTAAACCTTTTGTTAGTAAGTTTTCCCACCCCCTCTTCCCTTATCTTGCACACTCTGCTGGATGTGTAGGCCCAAATAAAGTGCTCGCCTGCAATTTTTTTCTCCTTTACCTCTTTAAATGGTCTCCCCACCCTATCACATATATGTACCTCTTTATATTCTAGTGCTTCAGAGGGGGGCACTTCTAGAATGCTAGAGTTAGTTGGGGTCTTAGATACCCTGTAGCCCAGCCATCTCCCTTAACAATCTGGAAAACAAAGGCCCAGAGAGGGAAAGAAGTTCAAGGGTATTAATGTCTTCTAGCTTCTATTCCACTTCTCATTCCATTCCATTCAGATGCCTGCTATTACACTTGAATTCCAATTCATTTTTTCAGTCTGCCAAACCACATGAAATAAATTTTCAAAATACCTAGTATTGAACTAAGCTTTAAAATAGGAAATGTTGGGGCACCTGGGTGGCTCAGACTGAAGGTTAAGCGACTGCCTTCAGCTCAGGTCATGATCCCAGAATCCCGGGATCGAGTCCCACATGGGGCTCCCAGCTCCATGGGGAGTCTGCTTTTCCCTCTGACCTTCTCCCCTCTCATGCTCTCTCTCACTCTCTGTCTCGAATAAATAAAAATTAAAAAAAAATGGGAAATGTTTATGGAAGTAGAGGAATATGTGAACCAAAATGAAAGAGAAAATGGGAAGACCCCTGACATATCCCCCGAGCTTTTAATTTTGTATCCAGGGTGTTGGCTTTAGGACTTCGTTCTAGAGGGATATTAAATTTTTGTTGTTTTAATTGGTTTTTTAATTTATTTTTTATTAACGTATTTAAATTTGTTTTTTAAAGGGTTCTTTCACCATAGTCAGCAAAGTTTAGACCAATAGGATCTAGAAGCATTGTTTGACTTTTGAGATCTTAGTGTCCTTCAGTGCCAAGGATGGAATCATTCAGCCTTCTTCAAAGGAGGCAGGTTAATGTACCAAGGGCTATAAAATCTAGTTCAAATGAGAAATGCTGCTATATTCCTCATTTGAACTAGATGGAAAGCTCTGTGTTAGTGTAGTGATCTCGGTGAGGATAGTGGCAACTACCCTTGAGTTATAGAATGTGCTATAAGGACCACGAATAGTTTTTTATATTTCCAAAGAACTGAAAAAAACAAAGATTTTAATATACTAGAATTTGGGGGCCTGGTTCTATCTGTATAAATTTAGACAAGTTAATTTACCTCTCTGAGTCTTCATTCACAAAGCAATAAAGATTTATTGAACACCTATTATATGTCAGTCGCTATGATTAGCCACTTCTGTAATTCCTGTTTTACAGATGAGGAAACAGATTTAAAATAATTAAATTATTCACCCAGTGTCTCACACCTAACTAGAAGAGAGGATTCAACAACATGTATCACATTCTATGTTTTTGCCATTGAATAAGCTTGCAACCCTTTCTAGAACCATGATTTAATCTCAGCCTTTAACAAACCACTTAGAGTACCTTATCATTTTGTTCTTTTGCATATCAACTCTCATTTGTCTGCTTTTACTGTAAACAAGGTCTTAAACAGAATATTCCTTCTTGGTGTGGTGTTTTCAAGGCACTTCCTTCTGTCCCTCTTCACTGGCGCCTAGAGGGCTTGGCTTTCTCCTATCATTTCCTTTTGTGATCCAAACAGAAGTGTCTAAAAAAATCCAGTGTGGATACTTTAAAGTATATTTTAAGATATCACAACTCATTTTGAAAGTGCTATCGCAAGTTCAATTAGACACCAATTGAGAATACCAACGGTACAAGTATTCTGAACAAAGTTTATTTTTTTTCTTTTTTTTTTTTAAGAATTTTATTTATTTATTTGACAGAGAGATCACAAGCAGGCAGAGAGGCAGGCAGAGAGAGACGAGGAAGCAGGCTCCCCGCTGAGCAGAGAGCCCGATGCGGGGCTCGATCCCAGGACCCTGAGATCATGACCTGAGCCCAAGGCAGAGGCTTTAACCCACTGAGCCACCCAGGTGCCCCCAAAGTTTATTTTTCATTTTCCACCTGATAAAGTGGAAAAATGCTCACATGTATACCATGTGAGCAAGGTCTTAAAAGATAGCTTGAATTTGGATATGTAGGGATTGAGGAGGATGGCATCTCAAAGGAAACAACAGCACACAAACGTGTGCAGGCAGCAAAGAATAGAATTCAGAATAGTATCGATCCAGGAAATGCCATGCTTCACTACTTGTGCACAGGAGTTTATAGCCCTGTCTAAGGCAATAGCTTCTGTAATGCACAATTTGTAGTTAAATGGTGTGGTAGGCAGAATAATGGAGCGCCAAAGATGTCCATGTCCTAATCTCAGAACCTGTGACTGTGTTAGGTTACATGACAAAGGAAAATTAAAGTTGTGGGAATTAAGGTTGCTAATCAGCTGACCTTGAAATGGGGAGTCGCCTGGATTCTTTAGGTGAGCCCAATGTAATCATAAGAGTCCTTAAACCTAGAAGAGGGAGGCAGAGGGAAGAGGAAGGAAGGAAGGAAAGAAGGAAGGAATTCTCACCTAGAACCTCTAAAAAGTAGTACAGCTCCACTGACACCTTGATTTTAAGCCAGTGAGGCCCATATAAGACTTCTAACTACAGAACTGAAAGATTATAAATGGGTGTTGTTGTAAGCCACCAAGTTTGTGGTTTTTTGCTACAACAGCGATAGGAAAATAATATAAGGGTTATTTGTGTGAGTACTTGATCAATGTCTTGGTCCCCTGCTAGATGTATGAGGTCCTTAAGGACAGAGACTCATATTCACTTTAATATCCTTGGCATCTGACACAGAAAAAGTGTGAGAAAAATGTTTGATGAATTTATGTGTGAATGTCTTGGCAGTCATATCTTACCTGAGAACATTATGGCAATGCCAATAGCATCAAAGTCTATTTCTGTGTGCCCAGGTATATATACATATGTATGTCTGTTCTCTTTTACTTTGGGTCTCTTTGTCTTCCTCCTTCCCTTTATTCTCTCTTCTCTCTTCCTTACTTCTGCCCCTATTTCTTAATTGGCCATAACAAAGGACTGAAGTACACCTTGTAATGCTCCATTATGTTTATGGAATAAAGTTTTATATTTTCTGTTCATAGTTTTTAAAAAGATGTAGTATGGTTTATTGCACTGAAAAAAAATGCTTTATACTCAGGGGTCCCTTCATTTGTTACCCATTTAATTTATATCAGTAGGTAAGTGATCCTTTATAGAAGTTTCTTTTTTCTAACAGGATGGTGTGTAGAACCCAGGGGCAGAAACATCCCACAGAAGCTTTCCTGTTATACTTGCTAGTGGGAACTTGTTCCCTGATTGCATAGTCGACGTTGTCCAAACAACATAATTTCCTCTCACAAGAGAGGAAATTGTTTGACATTATTTTTCCAGAAGAAATCAGGTGTCCCATTGGGACCAGTGTTATTCAGTCTTTTCCCTGGCTCCATCCTCTGTCTACTGAGTTTTTTCATAAAGATGTTTAATGTTTGAATGGGATGCACTGGAATCCTGGGAAGGCATAGGGCCTATTGTTCACCTACAAAGCTCAGCCTGTTCCTCAAAACAGAATGACCTAATGAAAGGTAAAACTTTTGATGGGAAAGTTCTTGAAGTCTCTAGTGATTAAGAACATTTAGGGAAATCTTCATTCCTAGAATTGGAAGGACATGGGCTAGTTCAATGCTTCTCAAGTTTAATGCATGTGCAAGTCACCTGGGAAACTCATTAAACCTTAGATTCTGATATAGTAGATCTGGGGTGGGAATTTGCATTTCTAGCAAGCTCCTGGATGATGTTGATGTAGCTGGTCCGGGGACCACACTTCAAGGGGCAAGGGGATAATGGATCTAGGACAGTCAGAGAGAGGGTATCTGTATTCTGCATGGGGGAACCTAAAAGTGGACATTTCTAGAACAAGAACCAGAAGGTGTCTGAGTTCCCCTCTCCTCTCCGGGAGATACAGGGCCTCACAGTAGGTCTCTCATGTGTGGGGCTTCCCAGAACCAGGGGTGGGAAAGTTTCCTGGTGTGTATTAGGGTAATTAACTCTAGCTGCCATGGAGACCAAAACACAATTTGAAAACCATTATTGGATGAATAGAAAAAAAGTCTTGAATGATATAGCCCAGAATTTTAAAGATGATAGGGAATGAAAATACAGCTGCTTTTGTTTTCTTCTTTTTGCTGATCTGTATTTTCTGATTTTTCTGTAGCAAAAAAAAATGTATAATTTTGCAAAAGCTACTTTTTCAAAAGGCATATATATTACTTTTACAATACTAAGGAAAAAATCTTGCCAAAATCAAAACAAATCCAATCATATTCTGCATGTAATTTTTGCTTGAATAATAATACCTAACACTCATCAAGCACTTAATACATGCCAGTTACCATTCTGTTTCATAAATATTATTTATTACTTGTGACATTCTGATGTAGGTACTGTAATTTCCCCCATTTTGCCATTGGGAAAGCTGAGGCATGGAGAGGTGTGACTTATTTAATTTTAAGGTAAGTGGAGAAGCCAGAATTTGAGCCTAGGCATTGATGACTCCAGAGCATGTGTTAGTTAGTTAGTTATATTAACCTATAATGCATTATTTGTTTCAGGGGTACAGGTCTGTGATTCATCAGTCTTAAGCAATTCGCAGTGCTCACTATAGCACATACCCTCCCCAGTGTCCATCACCCAGCCACCCCATCCCTTCCACCCCCAACTAAACACTATCATATGTTACCTCCATTAGAGTACATGCAAAGCATGTTTTTTAGGCCTCAAAAGTCAATCCTACCCTAAAAACAAATGCCAAGAGTCCTTTCTCTGCTTTTCCCTCAAGCCCTAGCCCTATCTTCCCTTTCTCTTTTCTGCTAAACCTTTTGAAAGTGTGGTCTATACTTGCTGCCTGCAGTTCCCCTCACTCTACTCTTTACTCTTCAGGCTGTGCAATATGCCTTCTGTTCCAACTCTGCCACAGAAGATCCTTTCTTGACAGGAACTCAGGATATTCTAATCACCAAAGCCCCTGACTTTTTCTCAGAGAAAATCCCACAACTCTGTGGACTCGAGTCACAGTAAAATGATCTCTAAATTCAGCTGCCTAGAAACCTTCTAAGTGTCTTTAATCAGCTGGATACTATCCTCTTCTCCATGCTCAGGAGATGACCTTGCCTCCTAGCTCACTGAGAATGACAAAAGCATTGGGTCAGAACCTCTCAACCTCCTTTCCCTCCCAGTCCCCTTCACAAACATACGTTTCCCTTCTCTTGTGTTTCAGGGTCAGTGTCTCCCTTCTGGCAAGAAATGAATTCTTCAGCCTGTGCTATGGGACCAAATTCCTCCCTCCTCCTTAGAGATCTGACTGTATCCATCTTCCCTTCTCTCCTCCACTTACAACCTCCATCTACCCAATCCTGATCTCTTCCTGATGGATAGCTGCAGTAGCCTTTTAATTTGGTCTTCCTACCTTTATCCAATCTGTCTTTCACACTGCATCCAGAATGATATTAAAATGCAAATCCTATCATGTTACATTTCCTTAGGTTGCTCCCCACCACATATCAGCTCATATAACAGGGAATGTAAGGATATATTCTTCACTAATTTCCTAAAAGTCATCAAAACTGCCAAGGGCTTGGCCTCTTTGGCCTAGGATTTCTTTCTTTCTTTTTTTTTTTAATTTTATTTATTTTTTTTCCAGTGTTACAAGATTTATTGTTTTGCACTACGCCTAGGATTTCTGTGCCCCACTCCCCAGATGTGCCTTGAAGAGTAGTGTGGGAAGAACTAGTGGTTGTTTTCTCTGTCAGTTGGCTGCAGGGTTTTGAGTCACTACTGTGTAGCCAATCACTGTACATGGGGACAAAAAAACTCCAGGGCAAAAGACAGCAGGCTGCAGGGCAATCGGATTTCTCTTTGCTTTTGGAAATTCTATTATACTGTAAGCCTCTCCTCAAGTCAAGTCAATGAATATTTGTTAACACCTACAGAATTCCCTGCAGTGTGAAGGGTATGATAAAGAAGTTATAGAGAACTTGCTATGTATGGTCTGGATCCTGGCATTAAGAAGTTCATGTATTTTTATATATCTCCTATTTATGAATTATCTTCTATGTGCCAGCCACTATCTTATGTTATTTACAAACTCATTGTGTCATTTAGTCTTGTATTATGCTCCATTTTATAAAGGAGAAAACAGAGACTTGCCCAAGGGTCACACACAGTACATGGAACATCTAGATTTCAGATCCAAGTTGACTACCTGCAAAGCCCCTTCCATTTTTTTTTTTTTAAAGATTTTATTTATTTGACGGAGAGAAACACAGCGAGAGAGGGAACACAAGCAGAGGGAATGGTAGCGGGAGAAGCAGGCTCCCTGCCGAGCAAGGAGCCCGATGCTGGGGCTCGATCCCAGGACTCTGGGATCTGACCTGGGCCGAAGGCAGACACTTATCGACTGAGCCACCCAGGTGCCCCCCTTCTTCCATTTTTTTAAGTGGCACTTCTTGCAACCTGTTTGAGAATATAGGGCTGATGTTCTTGATATAAAGACAGCACACTGGAGCAGTATATGATCACATGGTAATTTGTGGTACTGCTGGTAAAGATAAAAAGATGTGATATGAAGAGTCTAGGATGAAAGTTTGGTAAACTCTGGAGCCAATTTTGATTCTGCCACTAATTAGGTATGTACCCTTAAATATATTACCTTCTTTGGGCATCAGTCTCTCGTTTTTTATTTTTATTTTAAAAAATTTTAATTCCACTATAGTTAACATAAAGTGTTATATTAGTTTCAAGTGTACAATATAGTGATTCAACAATTCTATCCATTATTTATTGCTGATCACAATAAGTATGCTCATAATCCCCTAAACCTATCTCTTCTGTCCTCTTCTACTTTTTGGAATAGTTTGAGAAGACTAGGTATTAACTCTTCTTTAAATATTTGGTAAACTTAACCTGAGAAGTCATTAGGTCCTGGATTTTTGTTTGCTGGGAATTTTTTGATTACTGATTCAATTTCATTGCTGGTAATTGATCTGTTCAAATTTTCTATTTCTTTCTGATTCAATTTTGGGAGGTTATAGGTTTCTAGGAATTTATTCAGTTCTTCTAAGTTGTCCAATTTGATGGCATATAATTTTTCTTACGATCTTTTGTATTTCTATAGTGTTGGTTGTTATTTCTCCCCTTTCATTTCTGATTTTATTTTTATTTATGTGAGTCCTCTCTCTCTCTCGATGAGTCTGGCTAAAGGGCTATCGATTTTGTTGATCTTTTCAAAGAACCAGCTCCTTGTTTCATTGATCCTTTCTATTGTTTTTTAGGTCCTATTTTGTTTATTTCTGCTATAATCTTTATTATTTCCTTCCTTCTTTGGGAAGGCTTTGGGTTCCCAAAGCCTTTGCGTTTTGTTTTTTCTTTTCCTAGTTCCTTTGGAAATAAGGTCAGGTTGTATATTTGGGATTTTTATTGCTTCTTGAGGTAGGCCTGTGTTGTTATAAACTTCCCTCTTTTTTTAAAATTTGATTTTATTTTTTCAGTGTTCCAAGATTCATTGTTTATGCAGCACACCTAGTGCTCCATGCAATATGTGCCCTCCAAAATACCCACCACCACACTCACCCAACCCCCCTCCCCTCCAAAACCCTCAGTTTTTTTCTGGGTCCACAGTCTCTCATGCTTTGTCTACCCCTCCAATTTACCCCAATTCACTTTTCCTTTCCTTCTCTCAATGTCCTCCATGTTATTCCTTATGCTCCACAAGTAGGTGAAACCATATGATAATTGACTCTCTCTGCTTGAGTTATTTCACTCAGCATAATCTCTTCCAGTCCCGTCCATGTTGATACAAAAGTTGGGTATTCATCCTTTCTGACGGAGGCATAATATTCCATTGTATATATGGACCATATCTTCTTTATACACTTGTCTGTTGAAGGGCATCTTGGCTCTTTCCACAGTTTGGCGATTGTGGCCATTGCTGCTATGAACATTGGGGTACATATGGCCCTTCTTTTCACTACATCTGTACCTTGGGGTAAATAGCCAGTAGTGCAATTGCAGAGTCATAGGGTAGCTCTATTTTTAATTTTTTTGAGGAACCTCCATACTGTTTTCCAAAGTGGCTGAACCAACTTGCATTCCCACCAACAGCGTAAGAGGGTTCCCCTTTCTCCACATCCTCACCAACTCTTGTTTCCTGTCTTGTTAATTTTGGCCATTCTAACTGGTATAAACTTCCCTCTTAAGACCAGCTTTTGCTGTATCCAAAGACTTTGGACCATTATGTTTCATTTTCCTTTGCCTCCATGTATTATCTGATTTCCTCTTTGATTTCTTTGTTGACCCATTCATTGTTTAGTAGCATGTTATTTAACCTCCATGTATTTGTGTCCTTCCCAGTTTTTTTCTTGTGGTTGATTTCTAGTTTCATAGCATTGTGGTTGGGAGAGATATGTGGTATTACTTAAATCTTTTTAAATTTATTGAGACTTATTTTGTGGCCTAATATGTGATCTATTCTGGAGAATGTTCCATGTGCACTTGAAAAGAATGTGTATCCTGCCGTTTTACATAGAAGATTCTGAATATATCTGTTAGATTCAACTGGCCCAATGGATCATTCAAAGCCACTGTTTCCTTGTTGATTTTCCATATGGATGATCTATCCAATGATGTAAGTGGGGTGTTAAAGTCCCTACTCTTATTGTATTACTACTGGTTACTTCATTTATGTTTGTTATTTTTTAAAAGATTTTATTTATTTATTTGAAAGAGAGAATGAGAGCACCAGCACTGATCAGGGAGCCCAATGTGGGGCTTGATCCCAAGACCCCAGTATCATGACCTGAGCCCAAGGCAGACACTTAACCAACAGAGGCACCTAGGCACCTCCCTTTATGTTTGTTATTAATTGCTTTATGTATTTGGGTGCGCCCATGTTGGGTGCATAAATATTTACAACTGTTATATCTTCTTCTTGGATTGTTCTGCTTATGTATATATAGTATCCATGTTTGCCTCTTGTTACAGCCTTTGTTTTAGAGTCTATTTTGTCTGATATAAGTTTTTCTACTCCAGCTTTCTTTTCATATTCATTTGCATGATAAATGTTTCTCCATCCCCACTTTCTTTCTTTTTTTTTTTTAAGTATTTTTATTTGTTTATTTTTGCGAGAGAGAATGAGCATGAGCAGGGGGCAGCAGCAGAAGGAGAGAGAGAAGCAGGCTTCCTGATGAACAGGGAGCCTGATGCAGAACTTGATCCCAGGACCCTGGGATCATGATCTGAGCTGAAGGCAGATGCTCAACTGACCGAGCCACCCAGGCACCCACCATCCCCTCACTTTCAATCTGCATGTCTCTAGGTCTCAAATGAGTCTCTTGTAGGCAGCATATAGGTGGGTCTTGTTTTTATCCATTCTGTCACTCTATGTCTTTTGACTGGAGCATTTAGTTCATTTACATTCAAAGTAATTATTGATATGTATTTATTGCCTTTTGTTACTTGTTTTCTGGTTTCTTTTTAAGGATTTTATTTATTTATTTGAGAGAGAGAGAGAGAGAGAGAGAGAGAGAGAGAGAGAGAGAAAGCATAAACAGGGGGGTCAGGAAGGGAAGAGGGAAAGGGAGAAGCAAACTCTGCATTGAACAAGGAGCCTAATGTGGGGCTCAATCCCAGGATCCTGAGATCATGACCTGAGACAAAGGCAGATGCGTAACTGACTGAGCCACCCAGGTGACCCATTTTTATGGTTGTTTTTGCAGTTCCTCTCTGTTCCCTTCTTCTCTTATCCTCTTCTCTCATGATTAGTTGGCTTTCTTTAGAAAAATACTTGGATTCCTTACTCTTTAGTTTTCGCACATCTATAATTTTTTTTTTTAAAGATTTTATTTATTTATTTGAGAGAGAAAGAGAGTGAGTGGGGGAAGGGGCAGAGGGAGAGAATATCCAAGGAGACTCCCACTGAGCATGGAAGCTGACATGGCCTGGATCTCCTGACCCATGAAATCAGGACCTAAGCCAAAACCAAGATTTGGATGCTTAACTGATTGAGCCACCCAGGGACCCCTCTATTATGTTTTTTTCCACTTGTGGTTACCATTCAGTTTATATAAAACATCTTGCGCATATAGCAGTCTATATTAAGCTGATGGTCACTTAATTTTGAACGCATTCTTTACTCCTGTCTCCTCCATGTTTTAGATATTTGGTATTGTATTTTATGTCCTTTTATTTTGTGTTTTTTTAAATTGATTTTCACAATATATTTAATTTTTTTGCCATTGGGTTTCCTATTTTTATCACTCTTATGATTTTTGTTTTCCACTCACAGAGTCCCTTTTAACACTTCTTGTAGGACTGGCTTGTGACCATGAAGTCTTTTAATTTTTGTTTATCTGGGAAACTATCTTTCCTTCTGTTCTGAATGCTAGCCTCGCTGGGCAGAATATTCTTGGTTGCAGATTTTTCTCTTTCAGCAATTTGAATATATTGTGCTATGCTCTTCTGGACTGCAAAGTTTCTGCTGAAAAATCAGCTGACAGCCTTATGTGGTTTCCTTTTTATGTAATTGTTTTGTTGCAACCTTCAGAATTCTCTATCACTATTTTTTACCATTTTAATTACTATACGTCCTGGTACGGACCTCTTTGAGTTCAATTTTTTGGGGGATCTTTGTGGCTCTTGAATCTGGATCTCTGTTTCCCTCCCCAGATTTGGGAATTTTTTAGCTATCATTTTTTTTTAAATTTTTTTTTTTACATTTTTAAAGTTTTAAAGTTTTTATTTTAATTTCACTTAGTTAACATACAGTGTTATATTAGTTTCATGTGTACAATATAGTAATTCAACACTTCCATACCTCATCCTGTGCACTCCTTGTGTGCACATCCTGTGCATCACAAGTGCACTCCTTAAACTGCATCACCTACTTAAACACCCCCCCACACACACACAGCTATTATTTCTTCAAACACGTTTTCTGCCCCACCCTTCTCTCTGTTCTCCTTTTGGGATCTCTGTAATATGAATGTTGTTACACTTGATGGTGTCACTGAGTTCTCTAAGTCTATTCTCATTATGCCATATTTGTCTCTCACCTGTTCATCTTATTGCTTTCCATTACTCTATCACCAGGTGATTTTTCTCTGCTTCCTGTAGCCTATTATGTATTCCATCTATTGTATTTTTAATTTCATTTATTAAGTTCTTCATCTATAATGTTATTCTTAATCTTTTTTAAGGGTCTCACTGATGTCCTTTTCTGAAGTCCAATGAGTATCTTTATGATCAATACTTTAAATTCTCTATGAGACATATTATTTCTTATTTGCTTAGATGTACTGCTGTAATTTTGTCCTGTTCTTTCATTTGGGACATATTTCTCCTGTCTCATCATTTTGTCTACATCTCTGTGTCTGTTTCTGTGTTAGGAAAGTCAGCTGAGTCTTCTACTCTTGAAAGTAGTGGCTTTAAGAGGAAAAGTTCTGTCATGCCCTGCAGTGTGGTGTCCCCTGTTCACCAGATGCTGGCATTTTGGGTGAGTCTCTTATATGTGTTGTTGGCAACTTACTATTGTATGCTGTTCTCTGCTTGTTGTAACTGTGCTTGTTCTCTGTGGTGTTAGTGGGACCCAGGCAGGCTGACTGTGAGGTGGCATGCCAACAAGAGGGCTGGGGGCAGGGTGGTGGCATTAGCAAAATTTGTAGTAATCCCAGGGCTGAAGCCAGCAGCCTTGGAGTGGGTGAATCTTTGGGAGAATGCATTGGTGAGGCACACTGCTAGCAGGTTAGGTAGCAAGTGTCTGGCAGTGCTGCCTCCAACAGGTGGCTCTGTGTTTTTGCTTGGGGTGGGGGAGGAAAATGAGACCTACCAACACACTCTGTGTTGGACTCAAGTCCCCCAACACACTCTGAAATCAGTATAAACAGATCTTCCTCCCATTTGTCCTAGGTGTTGTGAAAACTGCTGTTTCTATGTTGCCTCTCAGAGGACAGCAGTCTCTTTTTAAAATTTTTTTCTACAAAAGAACACTTTAAATTTAAATTCAATCAGCCAACTTATAGTACATCATTAGTTTCAGATGTAGTATTCAATAATTTATCAGTTGCACATAACACCCAGTGCTCATTACATCATGTGCCCTCCTGCCATCCTTAATGTCCATCATTCTCTTAAAGGGTAAGGACCCAGCTATCTCACCCTCTGGGCTTTCCCAGCGCTAAGTCAGCTGATTTTTAAAGCTCTAGGCTCCAAGTCCTGCTGGTTATACAAACTCACAGAATTTAGCTCCTCTGATTTTCAAAGCCAGATATTATGAAGATTTGTCTCCCATGTGGGTTCCCTGGTGAGAGGAAACATTTCTTTCCCCTCTCTGCACCCATAGCTTCCTCCCTTCTGAACAATGTTTCTGCCTTTCCTAGCCTCTCAGATGCAACTTCTTTACATTTAGTTGTGGAGTTTGTTCTGTAAGTCTTCAGATCACTCTCTGGTTTATTTACATGGATGTGAGTGATATCTAGTTGTAAATGTGGGACAGGGTGAACTTAGAGTCCTCTTACTCCACTGTCTTCCCTATTCCACATCTTCTTCCTCTCTCCCTTCCTTCTGTTTTTACTTTTCTTTCTTCCTTCCTCTCTCCTTCATTCCTTCCCTCCCTTCCTTTTCCTTTCTTTCTTTTCTTTCTCTTTCTTTCTTTCTTTCTTTCTTTCTTTCTTTCTTTCTTTCTTTCTCTCTCTCTCTCTCTCTCTCTCTCTTTCTCTCTCCTTCCTTCCTTCCTTCCTTCCTTCCTTCCTTCCTTCCCTCCTTCCCTCCTTCCCTCCTTCCCTCCTTCCCTCCTTCCCTTCTTTCTTTTCCAGTATAGTTAACATACAGTGTTAAATTAACTTCAGCTAAACAATATAGTGACTGAACAATTCTATACATTACTCAGTGCTCATAAAGATAAGTGTACTTTTAATCCCCTTCACCTATTTTACACATTCCCCATGCATCTCCACTCTGGTAACCATCAGTTTGTTCTTTATAGTTAAGAGTTTATTTCTTGGTTTCTCTCTCTCTCTCCCTCTCTCTCTCTCTCTTTGTTCATTTATTCTGTTTCTTAGATTCCAGATATGTGTGAAATCATATGGTATTTGTCTTACTGTGACTGACTGATTTTGCTTAGGATTATGCTTTCTGGATCCATCCAGGTTGTTGCAAATGGCAAGATTTTGTTCTTTTTATGGCTGAATAATATTCCATTATAGATATACACCGTATCTTTTTTATCCATTCATCTACTGATGAACACTTGGGCATCTTCCACAATTTGGTTATCATAAATAATGTTGTAATAAACGTAAGGGTGCATATATCCTTTTGAATTAGTGTTTTCATATTATTTGAATAAATACTCAGTAGTGCAATTACTGGATCATATGGTAGTTCCATCTTTAATTTTTTGAGGAACCTCCATACTGTTTCCACAGTGGCTGCATCAGTTTGCATTGTGCACAAGGATTCCTTTTTTTCCACATCCTCACCAACACTTGTTGTTTTTTATGGTTTTTTTTTTTTTTAAGATTTTATTTATTTACTTGACAGAGAAAGAGATCACAAGTAGGCAGAGAGGCAGGCAGAGAGAGAGGGGGAGAAGCGAGCTCCCCACTGAGCAGAGAGCCCGATGTGGGGCTGGATCCCAGGACCCTGAGATCATGACTTGAGCCAAAGGCAGAGGCTTTAACCCACTGAGCTACCCAGGCACCCCTTGGGGTTTTGATTTTAGCCATTCTGTCAGGTGTAAGGTGATAGCTCATTGTGATATCTCATTGTGGTTTTGATTTGCATTTCCCTGATAAGTAGTGATGTTATCAAACTCATTTTAAATGGATTGCATAATCATAAGGATGTACCATAACTTATAGCCATTCTTCCATTGCTGGAAAGTCAGAGTTTTTTTTGTCTTTATACATGATATTGCAATGAGCATCTTTGTGTATAAGTATTTGATTAAATTATTAGAAGCAGATTTACTGGATCAAAAGGCATGTATATTATTAAATTTCTTGATTTATATTATCAGGTTACCACATCAGTATTCTCCCAATAGCAATATATGACTGGGCCTGGTTCTCTATCCTTACTGTGGTTTTGAGTATTAATGTATTTTTTAAAACTTTGTCAATATGATTAAGAAAAATATATTTCTTTGTTTTACATTTCATTAATTATTGAGGTTTAAGTATGTTGCTTATATTTTTTACAAGTTATATACCTTCTTTTGTGAATTGCTTATATTCTTGGGCCATAGTGAGGCTTGGTGTTTTTATTGTATATTTGTGAGGATCTTATATTCAGTATATTTAAAGATTTATTCATTTATTTAAGGAGCGAGAATAGGGGGTGGGGGCAGGTCAGGGGGAGAGGAAAAGAGAGTCTCAAGCAGACTCTGTGCAGGGTGCAGAGCCTGGCTATCATTTATTTATTTATTAAATAAATAAATAAATTTTATTTATTTATTTAAACGCAGGGCTCGATCTCATGACCCTGAGATCACAAACTGAGCCAAAACCAAGAATCAGATGCTTAACTGACTGTGCCACCCAGGCACCCCTAAAGGTAATAGCTCTTTGTAGTCTGGGGCAAATGTTTCCCTAGGGTTTTTTTACTTTTTAATTTTATTAATTATTTTTTATATTTAGGAGTTTACAAACTTCCTGATATTTTCCTTAATAGTTTCATCTTTTACTTGTATGTTAAGGAAGTTCTTCAAGAATTAGAGAAATTTGGACAAGTTGCAAAGACAAGACTGTGTGGAGGAGTTGCCATCAAATATGCAAAGAAAGGACATAGCTTTCAGAGACAGAGGAACACTATCTGAAAGAGGAGGAAAGGAAAAATGAATCTAAAGCTTGCTAGAAAGAAATTAAAGGAGACCTAAATAAATGGAAAGACATCCTCTGTTCAGGGACTAGAAGACTTAATATTAAAATGGCAATTCTCCCTAAACTGATCTGAAAGATTAAATGCAATCTCTATCAAAACCTGGAAGGCTTCTTTGTGTAAATTGACAAATTAATCCTAAAATTCATATGGAATTGAAAATGATCCAAAATAGCTAAAACAGTCTTGAAAAAGAACAAAGTTGGAGACTCCCACATCCTGATTCAAAACTTAATACAAATCTACAGTAATCATGATTGTGTGGTACCATCGTGAGGATAGACATATAGATCAATGTTTAGAACTGAGAATGCAGAAGTAAACCCATACATCTTTGGTCAAATGATCATCAATAAGAGTGACAAGACTACTCAATGGGGAGGGTATAGCATTTTTTAGCAAAGAGTGCAATGCCAAAGCATCTAGGCATACAACATGCAAAAACATGAAGTTGGAGCTCTACCTCACACCATATAGTGTGTTCAGACTATATAAAGAAACTTTATAATTCAATAATAAAAAGACATATAACCCAATTAAAAAATGGGCAATAAATCTGAACAGACATTTCTCCAAGGAAGATACAGAAATGGCCAATAAGCACATGAAAAGCTGCTCAACATCATTAGTCATCAGAAAAATGCAAATCAAAAGTATAGTTAAATACCACTTCACACCCACCAGGATGGCTACAGTAAAAAAGTTGGAAAATAACAAGTGATAGTGAGGATGTGCATAAATTGGAACCCTTATATATTGCTAGTAGGAATGTAAAATGATACAATCTCTTTGAAAAAAATGTTTGGTAGCTTCTCAAATGGTGGACCATAGAGGCACCATAGAACCCAGCAATTCTACTCCTAGGTATATACCCAAAAGAAATGAAAACATGTGTTCACAGAAAGACTTATATACAAATGTTCATAGCAACATTATTCATAATAGCTTCAAAATGAAGACAATCCAAATGTCCATCAACTTGGGGCGCCTGGGTGGCTCAGTCAGTAAGCATTTGCCTTCCCCTCAGGTCATGATCCCAGAGTCCTGGAATCAAGCCCCATGCCCAGCTCCCTGCTCAGCAGGGAGATTAGCTCCTCCCTCTCCCCCCTGCACATGATCTCTCTCTCTCTCTCTCTCTCTCTCTCATAAATAAAATCCTAAAAAACAAAAACAAATGTCCATCAACTGATGAATGGATAAACAAAATAGGGTATATCCATACTATGAAATAGTATTCAGCAATATAAAGAAATGTAGTACTGATACATGCTACAATATGGATGAACCTTCAAAACATTGTGCTATATGAAAGAAGTCAGTCACAAAAGACCACATATTGTATGATTTCATTTATATGAAATGTTCAGAAAAAGAAAATCCATAGAGACAAAGTAGATTAAGGGTTACCAGGGACTTTGAGGAGGGGGTAATGGGAAGTTTGTCCTTAATGGTTTCAGAGTTTTTGTTTGGGGTGATGAAAAGTTTTAAAAATAGATAGTGGTGATGGCTGCATAACATTGTGAATGTAATTAATGCTAACTGAATTGTACACTTAAAAATGGTTCAAATGGTGGTGCACCTGGCTGGCACAGTCAGCTGAGCATCTGACTCTTAGTTTCAGCTCAGATTGTAATCTCAGGGTCATGATATCAAGTCTTGCATCAAGCTCCACACTCTGCCCCTTCTTCTCACATGCTCTCTCTCTCTCCTCTCTCTCATAAATAAATAAATCTTTTAAAAATGGTTAAAATGGCAATTTTTGTTATATATATTGTATCACAATAAAAAATTTTTTAAATGTTTTCTTTAAAAGAGAAAAGCAGAACTAAACATACCAAAAAATAATTGTTGGAAATCACAGTTAGATGGGGTAGGTTTTTTTTTAAGATTTTATTTATTTATTTGATAGACAGAGAGAGAGATCACAAGTAGGCAGAGAGGCAGGCAGAGAGAGAGGGGGAAGAAGCCTCCCTGCTGAGCAGAGAGCCTGATGTGGGGCTCGATTCCAGGACCCTGAGATCATGACCTGAGCTGAAGGCTTTAATCCACTGAGCCACCCAGGCACCTCAGATGGGGTGGGTCTTAATAAAATTTTGAGAGATGTTTCATCTATAGAGACCAGAGAGTGCCTGACCCAGAACAGGCTGGAGTTGAGAGCTGGAGAAAAATGGAGATTTATATTTTTTCACATGAACTAATGCAATGTTTACCACCTATTCTCATGACAAGAATTACTTTGGAACTTGTTAAATATACAGATCAGTGGTTCTCAAAGTTTGGTCTAAGGACTCTGGGGGGTGGTTGTGGGTTCCCTTCTTTTCTAATTACAGATCTAGGAGAAGCCAAATTTTCTTCTTATACTTCAGCCAAAAGAACATATAGCAATAAATTGAAAGCAGAAGCAAATATAAGAATCCGGCCATCTTCTATTAAAGGAGATATCAAAGATGTTTGGAAAATAATACCATTTACTAAATTTTTTAGAATATAGTTATTTTTCATTAACATGTGATTTATATTGATTCTAATGGGTTACTGTTATTTTAAATGAATTATTAGATAATAAAAAATTTGAAATTAAAAAAATTTTTAGTTTCTAATATGTTAAATACCAATAGCTATAACCACATAAACAAAAGCTCTTGGAGGTCCTCAATAATTTCTAAGTATGTAAAGATTCTCCAGAATAAAAAGTTTGAGAACCACTGATATAATCAAGCCTCTCAGTTTTTAGGAAGTCCCAATAGAGCCCAGGAGTCTGTATTTTTAGGTAATTACACCAGTTGCTGAGCAGAGTTTGGTTAACACTGAGTCATTATAAAGGTGTTTAAGTGTTAGGGACTTTTATGATGAGCTATGGTGAATGCCAGACAGAATCAAAACTAAATGAATAAAAGGGTTGGCAAGCAGAAAAGGGTTGGTCCATTTGAGGTTGACAAGACTTATTTGTAGTGGGGCCATTTAATGACCCAATTTTCATAATTTTCTTAAGCCATGTTGGCACCCCAGGAGCAGAAGCAGAGAAAGTGGGCACTTTAAACTAGAGTTGGATGGGGCTTTAGATGGGGGCTAAGTTGGATAGTTGTAACTAGTTAGATAGATGCATACTGTAACTAGTTAGATAGATGCATACCATTCAGATTTCATATTGAGGAATCTATACTCTGAGTTTATACTGCAGGAGAGTTCTGGGACCTCTTGGGTGTGGTATAATAGCCCAAGGGGGATACCTGGGGAAATCTACGGCATACAGTGTTAGGTGAGGTTAGGATGGTGTTATGGGTTTTAGAAACTTAGAGCATTTGCAACTGGTGAGATATAGGAAAATTAGAAACCGACAAGGCAAGCATGTATCTGCCCACAGGGGTTTATTTTAGTGTGTGGAATGTTAAAGGGTCTGGGTATGGGCTCAGACGACACAACTATAAGGAAGAGAAATGAAGATGAGGGGTTCTGGATATGTAGGACTTGGGTGACACTGTTCATGGTGTGGTTGTGGGAGCCTACTGAAGGGAAGATCCTGGGACCTTAGGATGCACTGCTAAAATATAACTGAAGCAGAAACTGGATGAGGGCTGAGAGATTCTGTTGGTTTACTTCATACCAGGTTCATTCAAAGATGGAGTTTCCCAATAGGTGCTCTCTTTCTATGTTCTTAGGAAGAGGCCAGCATTTGTATGGCATGACGGTCTCATGTACCATCTTGCTTTCTGGAACCTGTCTTTCCGACTAGGCTATGTCATGAGGAGAAGAATGTTTGTCTTATTCTATATCTTTAAGGACATAAGTGCTCAATAAGTATCTGTTACATGAATGAATGATGAATTTGGGGTCAAAGAGTTGGGAAGTAAAGGAATGTGGAGGCAAAACAAGGTTGGTCTGACTCCAGGATCTGCAGAACATGTTATCCGTGTCTTTTGCTTCATTGCCAAAGATAAAGAACAGGGCTGATGCCATACCTTGTCTGGGAATTGGAAACAGATGCAGAGGGGAAACAGCCTATGCTGGGGTGGAGGGGTGGAGAGGGACTATCGAGGATTAAGGAGATAATTGGGTATCTCTGCAATTGCCACCAGAGCCCTGGTATAGAGAGACCTATTAGAAAGGTCTTCTGTTTTCTCTTGAGAACAGAGGGAACTCTTGGAATAACAAACTAAATTATGTACTGATTCTTCTGCAGAGCAAGGGAATTAAATGACAAATGGGGAACATGTCGTTCCAAAGGAGAGGACCTTTTCTCTCCGGCCCCCTTCTCCCTAACCTCCTACATTCCTCCTAAAAAGATCCCTATTCTTGAAGTGCTGGGGAAAGGCAATGTAGCTCCAATGACTCCAGAGAGAGGGAAAGCAGTCCCCAAGGGCCAGCCTCCTCAGCAGAAGGTTAGGTCTGTATTCCAGGGAACTTGGACTGAGCCCATGTGACCGATGGTCCCACTAGAACGCTGAGCCTGATGGATTTCTGACCATGCAGCGAAGGATTTGGTGGCTGAGCACTACAGTGACTTGAAGGTAGATAAATTCAAATTCTTTCATTATTTCAAGACTTTGATTAAATCCCTTCTGGGAAGGAGTCTGCTTTGATGGCTCTGATAAGCTCCTTGTCTCTGGGCCTGGTGGGTTCAGTCTCTGCTTGTTTTTTGAGCATGAGCAACATTCGGCTGTGGCAGTGGGGTTGAAAGGAGAGATGTGTGGGGAAAGAGAGTCTGGTTGCTGTTGGGAATCTTGTAGGGGCTGGTCCCAGGTTGAGCTTTTTTCAGAACCATGGGAGCAGTTAAGCCACCCTAACTCTTTCCTCCCCTTGCTTCCACCTCCCTGTCACCAAACTTGAAGTTCTCTCTTAGAAGATAGGAGCCAAAGGTTTCACACATAAATCTACATCTTTGAAATAAAAAACCTAAAGCCTCTATCAAGGTTTTCATTGTAGGATCATAGCGGCCTAGGGGCCACCAGCTCTTATACCAGATGCTTTGAGGCTGTGGAAACTCCTAGAGTAGCTGTTCCTAACATTTTGGGAGTATCTTTGAGAACCAACAGGTTAAATGTACATACACATAAAAATTGGCATATTATTTTGGGAGTTCAGTCTCAGGGAAACTTCCGTGGACCTTTAAGGACCTTGTGAACCACAAGTGTAGGCTTTTGTTTTGTTTTGCCTGGAATAGCAGTTGGGTATTCTCCTAGCTGGGTCTTACATATTCTTTCTTGGAGCACTATCGGTGTCCAGAACAAGTCTGGGGGTCCCACGGAATATAGAATTAGTAACTGATGCACATTCTGCCATTTTAATCTAGTATCCACCCCAACCCCCCTAAATGGTACCATATCCTTGTTAAGAGGTTGTGTAACTTCTGCTTAAACACTTCCAGTGACATGGAATTCACTATCTTTTCTGAGACGCACTGTAGTTTGTCATAGTGCCCATGTAAGTATACTTGGAACTTAACATTAGTTCAGATGATGCTGTTATATGATGTACTTGCTCTCTCTAGCCCAGCATCGCTATCACACACGTATTTACAAAAGGTGTCTATGTCTTTGTCCATTCATTCATTTACTCATTCATCCTTTCAACTGAACATTTCCTAAGTGTTTGTTTTGTTCCAGGAATACCCTAAACACTGGGAGGGGATGCAAAGATGAATTAGAAATGGTCTCTGAGCATATTTTCATCCTAAACCAAAGGTCTAGAGTTCACTAAAATTCCCTCTCAGTTGGCACAAAAGAACTACTTTGGCACTTTAGAGCGGTGGTGTCAATCACCTGTCAACTGATCTAGTGCTACTAGGTCATCTATCTTACATTTCCATTTCCAGAATTTACCTTTCCCATCTTTTTTTTTTTTTAGCTCTCAACTTATTTTTAAAATTTTTAATTTACAGAAAAGATTCTTTTAAATTACGTTATGTCAGTCACCGTATTTTTGAAAATGAGAACAGCGGCCCATTGACATTTTCCAGCCACCAGCCCCGCTCACTGTTATTCCTAAAGTTCAATACCAAGAGTGCCTCCCCTATGAAGTCCTGGACCCCGGGACCCTACGCCATTCTAATCTTTTTCCCTGTACTTCCACTGAAAGGGGAAAGGTAAGGCCTGACCCTAAGATCCTTGGAGCCTTTCCCTTTTTCATTACAGTGGCATTTTCCTTGTAGATTCTGCCTTGTACTATCATGCTATGGCCTTACCAGGCTCATGTCAAGTGCCTTACTGGAGTAACACTGACCTCAATGGCAGGGAAGTGCCTGCTTCCTATTGGTCAAAACAGATTCCATTTATCTCACAAGTCCTCAGAAGTTGTGGCTGTGTATCAAAAGTTATAGGTAGCTGACCATAGATAATACAGGTAAAAATTTGGTTCAAAAAAAGTGTGATGTTCATTAAAAATGTGATAAAAACAATATCATACAGCTGATGTTCACCCTTATCCTAGAGACCTCTGGAGGTCATGTCTCGTCCCTGCAGCTTAACAGGGACATTGCCATCAGCCTCTTTGCCTCTCCAAATTCCGTTGGTTCTTCACAGCTGTCATTACCCCTTTCAGGAAACTTTCCCTACTCACCCTAGCCCTGTGAGATCTTTATCTTGGTGGATCCACTGGTGAGCATTCTAATCTACGATCATACATAGTTATGCAACTTAGCATTTTTATCATATAATCTTACCCGCTATCTCATGTATATATTCTCGTGCGTGTGGTTTCTCTGTTGGGTACTCAGATTTTGTATGAGCCTTTAGACTTTTTGATTTTGATTTTTAAGTGAGCTGCTACCTAAGCTATTTGTTTCGTCCCTATAATCAGCTGGAAAAACAGGGGATGCCTATGTGATGTGACTAAGGAGCATCAGAAGGAACTAGCCTAAACCTAAAACCATTTCCCGCCAGTCCTTTATGGTGTCTGAGTACTCAATGAGACTTTTATTTCCTTGCCTATTTTTTCCTGACAGCATATGTTTTGAAAGTTCAGATAACCTTATGTCCCTATCTGGGTAAATATCAGTAAAGAGGCTAGGGATCTTAAACCAAGATATCTCAGGGGCTCCTCTGGAGAAGAGGGAGTTCCAGAAATGTCATCTCCACTTGAGCTAGAGCAACTCTATTTTTGTTTTATGGGCTAAAGTTATCCTAAAACTTTATTTATAAGCCATTCATCCACAAAAAGAATTCTTTTTGAAAACCATACCTTTAGGGCACTAAGTTTCAAAAGTTACCCTGCACAGGAATCCTTTGGGAGGCTTGTTAACGTGCAGATTGCTTCCCCCCCGCCCCCAGAGTTTCTGACTTGGCAGGTCTAGGGTAGGGTGTGATAATCTACATTTCTAAAAGGTTTCTCAGCTGCTGCTGCTGTTGCTGGTCTAGAGACCATCCACTCTGAGAACTACTTTTTTAGGGAAGTGTGTTAACAGCTTCCCGGAACTCCCTAGGAGAAACACAGGCAGGGGATGGGGCTAGGAGGTTGGAGAGGGGGTGGGAGAATGCTTCCAGAAGGGAAGTTGACTGGTTCAAAAAAATAGGTGTCCCTATTGATTGTTGTTTATTTTGAATCCCTTCATCTTCATAAGACCTTCAGGCTTGGATCCCTAACCAAATCCCAAAGGAGGGGTCTTCTATGCCTTGTCCTAAGCACAAGTAGGAGCTTCTGTGAGAGCCATTGGTCCAGGCCTTCCTGAAGCTTTGATTCATCACTAAGTTTAAAGTCATAGCAGCAGTATCCACAACAGCCAAACTGTGGAAGGAGCCAAGATGCCCTTCAACAGATGAATGGATAAAGAGGCTGTGGTCCATATATACAATGGAATATTACTCAGCCATCAGAAAGGATGGATACCCCCCATTTGCAAGGACATGGATGGAACTGGAGGGGATTATGCTAAGTGAAGTAAGTCAAGCAGAGAAGGGCAATTATCATATGGTTTCACTCCTATATGGAACATAAGCAATAGCATGGAGGACATTAGGAGAAGGAAGGGAAAAATGAAGGCGGGGAGATCAGAGAGGGAGACAAACCATGAGAGACTATGGACTCTGGGAAACAAACTGAGGGTTACAGAAGGAAGGGGGTGGGGGAATGGGGTAACCGGGTGATGGGTACTAAGGAGGGCATGTGTGGTGATGAGCACTGGGTGTTATACGCAAATAATGAATCATGGAACACTACATCAAAAACTAATGCTGTACTATATGGTGGCTGACTGAATAATAAAAAAAAAACAAAAAACCAAAAAAAGAGTCATAGAGCCAGAAAGAACTTCAGATAAGGCCCCTAAATAATGCTAGTGTGGTTGCTGATGGGTCATCTAGGCTAGGTAGTGTGATGCTGACATCAGGAGATTCTAAGAAGTTGGAGAGGGAGAAGCTAACCAACCTTCTAATTGTACTAAATGTACAACTCAGTGGAGTTAGACAATGGTTACAATATAAAATTTTATTGCCAATAAAAGCCTTTAATAACTCCTTTATCCTGTTTCAGTAGGACCTTATTCTTTCTGATGAAAATCCAGTCATAGCATCTCTCATTAAAAATAAAATTATTTTGAAATAAATAAATATATAAAATAAATAGCATATACATTTCATAAATAGTTTGTCCTTATGCACAGTATCCATGCTTACATCTTAATATCATTTTCTCCCAACCTACCCCATCTCCCACTTCCAATGGCAGGAAAACTGCATGTCAGGACTGGTGAGAAATCTCCAGAGCCAATGCAGGGATGGCCTGCAGCAGGTCACAGCCCCAAGGCTTTTAATGAGACTTTCCCAAAGCTCTGTATGTAGCATCCATGGCAGATTCCTTGGTTTTTCGTTTACCCATTGTCAAAGTATTTGGGTAGATTGTGGGGCAAGATATCCCTGGCCCTTGGCAGGGGCCCCCATTCTTTCTTGTGCCACCTCAGGGGAAAGAACATGAGTAAAGAAAATAGTATATACAAGATTCCCTCTAGCCCACCCCCTCCACCCATCTCCCTCCCCCAAATGACCCAAACTCGATATACACTTTGAACAAGGGAACAGCTGGGTCAAGTTGAACAGGAAGTGCTCCTCTGTTATCTAAATTGATAGGAAAGAGGACTGAAAAGCTATGAGTATAGTGCTTGCGGAGACAACTCTGGCCCTAGAGGACAGGGGTCGCAAAGGTCGCACTAGGGGTCCATTACCTATAGCGGAAGAGGTCTCTGGACATGGAGGGCAACTTGGAAGGATCTACCGGCCTGGGCAAAAAGTGAGTGAATTTCTGGTGTCGTTTAGTCCTGTATCCCTCCCGGGGTGAGCCGTCTTTATTTAAGGCCACATAATACTGTCTCTCCGAGTCCAAGTGTTTGTACAAGGTGGAAGCGTAGGTGTTGTACCAGTTTTCTTCAAATTGTTCCCGGAACACACATTCACGTGTGAGCTTCTTCTGTGAGGGCGAGAAAATAAAGCAGAGCCCATTAGATGACGATTTCTCCCATCCCGGCTTGCTGAAATAGCAAAAGCACATGGATACTCGAAAATTTCCATCCCTTCGCCCAGTATGCCCGAGGCATCTTCTTTCCGAATAGCACAAAACAGCCTGTATGGCTTTCATCCTCTTTCGGGAACCACACAGGAATGTTTAGGTGAGATCACTCCTGAGCAGGAGGCCGGAGAAGATGGCCTCACCAGGCTCTCTAAGCCTGAGAATTTCCACGATGGCCTCCCAGTGCTCCTTTGGCCCCCGAGTTTTCTCCCTGCTTCGGACAAGCAATGTCAAATCCGCTGAGATTACAGTCAGCCACGCCAACTAACAGGCAAAGGCCTTGGATCTATCTAAAGTTCCACAGGAGGTGAGATGATCTCTCCTAATGAGGGGTCTCAGGCCTGTCAGTTGGAAAGCTCCGGAAAGGTCTCCTTGAAAAGTTCCTCCAATCCGGCTGCTGTAAGCTGGCAGCTCCCGAGGCAGGTCTCTTGCCTCTGTCCCTTCTCACACTTGATCCAGCTGGCATACTACTTGCTGGGGTGGCCGATACTGAGTGCTGGGGACAGGCCTATCTCTCAGGTGTCAGGGAAAAATGTGCTCGGATTTCCTGGGGTGCAGGCAGCCAGAAAGCATGCTCAGGGACTCAAAAGGCAAACCCAGGGGTTGGGATCCCCGAAAGGGTTAAGGTCAGCGAAGCCACTCACCATTCCCCAGCTCTGGGCTAGCTTCCAGAATAGAGAACGTGTACTGCAGCCAACCCCGTCCTAGCTGGGGACTTAGGGCTGTCACCAGGCCCTGGAACCCTCACTCTTCATTTGTGTGTTTCATTTGGCCCCTGGGATTCAGCTGAAGCAGTCTGGAAATCGGGGACTGTGGTTTTAATCTCAGGACCTGAAGGCCGGCTCTTCCACCGCCGATTTTTGTACCAGCTCGTCTGCTACTCCTCTAGGTACCCGTTAAAATTCCAAGGTGCCCCTCGGGAGTGTAAATGCCCCAAACCCCTACCATGTGCTTGACAAACCAGCACAGCATCGGTTATCGCCAGGCTGGCTGGCCATCTAATGGAAAAGGTGGAAGCAAAGTTGCCCCAGAAAAGCTTATGTTTTGATGGGAACGGAATGAGTGAAAGTGTTACACAGCAAGCTCCTGGGCAGCCAAGAAGCACCTAGAAGGCACTGATCTCTCAGTTGATAGAAGTATTTCAAGCGCTAGGTCAGTGTGCATCAGTTTATGTTTTTGCCTTACGTAGTCCAAACACTGATGGTGATAGCCTCTGATGAAAAGAAAACCTTCATTCAACTTACCGACCCATAGAGTTCTCCTCGCTCATTCATTCCTAAGTACAGGCCAGAGTCCACTCCCCGGATGCTGATCAAGCCCACAGCCAGGCTGATAAACTCCAGGATTCCTAGAGCAAAAAAAGTGAATGCCTTTCTATTACCGATGTCAGGCTCAGAGGTAGCCGTGCAGGTGACGCGAGCTACCGGTCATTTATCCCCAACTGGAGGCCAGCCCTGCATGCCTTCGGTGAGTTACCTCACGAGACCATCTTTTGCAGCAAGAATGGAACCTCAGAAAACGTACCGAGTCTCTCCGGGCCTCAGTTTTTCCCTGTGTGAGATGGGTGAAGCAATCTCTCACTCGACACTCTTAGAGATATTACAAGGACGAGACCATGGGCAGGCTTTGGCTATGAAAGTTCCATAATTACAAGGTACTATTGCTGTTAAATACCACCATTTCAAGAAATGGGAGGGTAGCTTTTGAAATGGGAGAATGTGGCTAGATTTCTGTATCTTCCCAAAGTCACCTCCCTCCTCCCCAGAGCACACAGCATTACCTTATTGTCCTCTAGGCCGCATTTGTTTTGCACCCTCTTAGCTCCCGTGTCCTTAAAGCCACCTGAAGCTGTCAACTGTGGCTGACTCTAACAAAGGCCACGCGGTCCACTCACTAAGTCTGTGTCGCTTGCCTATGGCGGAAGGCAAGAAACAGGGCCTGGCGAGAGCTTTCTCCTAAAATATGCTCTCAGCCAGGGAAGTCCCAGGCTGACAAGCCTGTCATTTTCCTCTTGTCTCTTTAGAATTTTAAGTTTGTCCATGGCAAAGAGTTGGCAGGTAGTACTGGACTTGACCCTGATTTGAGATGTTGCAACTTTAAGGGGAAAGTTTGGAAGAGATTCAGAAACATCCCTCTAGCTGACGAGGCTAGAGGTGAGGAGTCGAGAATGTTTTCATGTACCCAGCAGCAGCAGCAGCAGCAGCAGCAGCAGGAGAAAAAAAGAAATCAATTTCCAAGAGGGAAAAAGGACCCAGAACTTAAATCCCGGCGGTGCTGGAGACTACAGCTTTGTCCCAAGATAGTACATCTGTTACTCCACGGATACAGACAGAATGGTCAAGCAGATTCCCTTTTGATATTCCAGTTTCTGACCATGTTTTCCAACGTACAGACCAAAACTTGATATGACTGACTCATAGAGGCATCCGAAGGTATGAAATGAGCTCATATCTGGCTGCTTTTCTTACCCTCCAAATGCAATCCTTAAGGGTAATAATAGTCTCTGTAATCTACATAGGGAGTGGAACTGATTCCTTAAAAAATTAAATGGTTGATTTTGAAATTGGATTCAAAGCTCCAGTGGGAAGTCTCCTGAAAAGCCCCAGTGACCTGGGCCGGTGGATGGGTGTGCAGATGTGGCAGCTTTAGGGCACGAGTTTCCAGGGCCCACTTGGATGTCTTTGAAGAACGCAAAGGTCCGCTGCCATTGTATGGCCTCCGACATCGAACTCCCTTAGGTCTTATTCGCGGTCGGCTTGTTCTTAACTCCTACAGTACAAGAAAGGACTTTCGAGAAAAGAGACTGACGCCAGATAGTAGGAGGAGAAGGGCAAATAGCTCGTGTCAAGCAGGGCTGAAGCAGGAAGTGATTTAATGGATCAAAACCATTAGTTGCATTGCACAAGTGTCTGATTTTGGTTCTGCCTTGTTTAACACTTTAATAATAAGTGCCTCGTAAGAGGACACAGGGGAAGCGCTGACCCTAGCTCCAGAAGCTGTACAGCCCAGAAGGTGACACAATCAAAATCCGAAGAGATTTCAGGAGGATGGGAAAATGAGCTGACTCCGACAAAAGCAGCTTTAATTAGAATAAGTGTAAAGTCTTGCACTTTGGTCCCCACACCGATCACTCGAGATGTTTTGTGCTTGGGTTTTGTTGGGGGATGGTGAGCTTCAAGAGCAGACAGTTGAGTTAATCATACTCCGTGTCTTGCGGCTTATTATCATAACTGGCCCGTGCAAGGGCTTTATATTAATCTATTTCTTTTTGTTTTCCATACTCTGCTCCCATCCTCCTCCCCACTTCAGGCAACCATGTATATTTGCTTGAAAACACGGAATATTCTCTTGTGTTTGCATGCACTTTCATTAAATACAAGTCAGTCCACCTTTGGAGCGGGGAGACATGGCTTTAGCAAAACATCCCTAACGACGACCGAGAGATCTGACTGAACAAGGCAAGCTCAGTGTGGGTGATTCGCGGTATGAAAA
This sequence comes from Procyon lotor, assembly GCA_028646535.1. NCBI lineage: Eukaryota > Metazoa > Chordata > Mammalia > Carnivora > Procyonidae > Procyon > Procyon lotor. The sequence goes on from CM053612.1 coordinate 52,394,889, forward strand.
AGCCGATGTGGAACTAGTCATGTAAAAATTAAAATTTATCAAAGAGCTAATGTGAGACAGACAGACAAAAACAGCTAATGTGTTGGGAGGCTGCACTGATAGAGGTCTAGTAACCAGCCCGAGGGAGGAGACTGCCCCACTGCGTTCCGCCTTAGACCACACTGAGAGTGCTGTTTTTAGTTCTACTATGTTTAAAGAGGTCTCCGGAAAAACAGGAGTGTGTTCAAAGGAGAGTGGCCAGTGTGGCAGGGAAACAAGAAACTGGGTCCCGGTTTCAGCTGTGTGCTAAACTTTGAGGAACACCAACCTGCTGGAGCCTTGGACTATTTCCTTTGCTTAGACAAATCGCTTCTGAGCTTCAAGTCTTAGTTCCCTCATTCCCTAAGCATCTCATGTCTCTGACCACCCTGAGCTCATTAAGTAGCAGAGGGCAGCTTGTGATCTCACCGTCCAAGACCTGCTGTGAGAACAAATCATGAAACACAAGAGGTGGGGCCATTTGAGTCACCACAGTTCTTCTCCAACTCTCTGTTCACCCCGATGCCAAAGGACAGATCATACAGGAAGTCACTTGGGTTGTGTCCAGTAACAGGGGTCTCCAACAGCTGGAATCATCCCTGCCCAGCTGTCTTGGGGCATCATTTTCCTCTGCCAACTTTCCTATTAGCTGGATTCAAACTGTGGGAACCCAGTGGCACATGATGATGGAACAGATATTCCTAAACCTCCTGAATCCCAGCCAGCATGAAGGGAGAGAGAAAACAAGCCATTTTCCCATTTTCCCTGTTACAGTTGGAGAGGGCTATTAACAGCAGAGCGTCGAGGCAAAGTATTAGGCAGACAACGTTCGTCTTTGGTACTCCTGCCCCGTTCGAGGTCCAGGACCTCCCTGCACTCTGCCTCATCCCGACCTGTCCACCTCAGGCTCCGGCCTCCGTGTGACAATTTCCAGACTCTTATTACATCTTTTCCCTCCCGGGGCCTCAGTCAAAACAGATCTGTCCTGAGCTCCACTGCTCCCGAACCTCGCTAGACGGCTGGCTAACGCGTCCTTGAATCTGGTTCCAGGACCTGCCCGGGCTCTCTCAGTCATCCTTCCAGACCTTCCGGGCCGAGACAGTGCTGCTTTGGCATCTCGACAAATGAGAACCAGACTGCTCGAGACCCACAGCAGCTGCCTTAGCCTGCTCCATCACACCTGGTGGGAGGCCTCTCCTCCAGTCTGGCCCCCAAGTTCTGCTCTGCCAGTCCACAGGTGCCCCCTCAGGAATGTCAATACCCCTGTGAACCCCATGGAAATGCCACCAGTCAAGCAGAGACCGAAATACTCCTGACTACCGACTGCAGAAGGGAGTGGGGGAGGGGGGAGCAGAGGCTACGCCAACAGGTTATTATTCGGAGTCGTGGCTGCTCTTGGGCTCGGCCCGACTCGTTCTGAACACATGGATTCCAGGGTAATCCTTGGGGGCCCTGCTCTCCAATTACAACAAATAGCTATTTACTTTACATGGCCTTTGGAGACTACCTCCTCCTCCCAAGCAGAAATCTATAATATTTTATATCTTAAGTCTGGCCTACTTTACCCTGCTGGAATGCGGACTGCTAAAGCACTTATGGAATGTTAAAGTTTCGATTTATTGAATACCCTGGCTGATTAACTCAAACGTGCAGGGAGGAGAGGCAGCAAACTCAAACGCCACCTCTCTCTTTGCCAAAAGCTAAACGGAGAAGGAGTAAATGTGTGTTGAAAGTCGGCAGGGAGGTTACAAAGAGACAGCTTTGACTAGTTATCCTTTCCTTTATAGGAAATACATGGAACTGCCAGGAAGCCAGGGAAGGAGGAAAGGGAAAAGGTGGTGCAGAGGTGGTCTCAGGCAGTGTTATTTTAAAAGGCAAAACCAAAACTGAAGCCGTCATTTAAGCGGCAATGAAAACATCCCTTCCTCCTGCCAGTTTTATTTCCTTCACTTTCTCCTTAAACTTACCCTTAGCAAGCCTGAGATGAAAAGAAATCAAGATGTGTCCTTAGGGAGGCAATTAAAGACCACTTATCCCAAGAGCCTATTACTAATTTATGTTGACCTTGTAGGTTATTGGGCTCAGCTTAGGCACGGAGTCAGGCAAACACTGGCAGCTGGAAGCCAAGCTCATAGTTTCTCCATCTCTGCTGCGCTCCCATTTCTCCATCATTTACGATTTTTCTTTTTACGCATCAGGAATGAGCCATTCTAATATCTTTAGGCCATTTCTGGGAGACTTTGGGAGGTTCTGAGGCCAGGGTGGGAGTCCCACTCCTTCCGAAGAGGAACAAAAGGGAACTGCAAAGTCACGAGTGACGAGTGATGGAAGGGAAAGGAGCCAAGTTCATACTCCCTCTTCCCTGACCCCACCTATCGCCCTTTGGAGGGCCTGCCGCAAGTTTATACAGACACCTGCACCCCTCCTTACCCCCACCCCGCACGCAACCCACTGTCCCCCAGCTCTGTGAGTGCCTTTTTCAAGATGACATAGATCTCATTAGGGTTCCTGCTTGCTCCCAACAAGGAAGACCAGCCCTGACCTTAAGTTGTTTGCTAGACTTGGCCTTGCCCAAGAACCGGCCTCTGGGACGTGTGTGCTCCCCCCACACCCCTCGCCTTTTACAGTGCACTCCAGATGCAACTCTAGCAAGGCAGGGGCACAGGAGGACGGGGGAGGCTTGTGGGGAAGAATGGGGAAGGGTGGGCTAAAGAAGGGACCGGGCATCACGCCGGAGGTTTGGCAAAACCCCCTACTGGCCAAGGGATAGAAGGTGTCCTTGGGCCCTAGGGCTCTTGGGAAGAAGTAGTGGGCATTGAGGGATGGGGCTCCCAAGTAAAGGTAGCTGTCACACCACCTGAGTTAGGGTTTAGTGGAGAATAGGAAATTGAAAATAAAAACGGTCAAATTACTGAGGGATGGACACATTTGTTTAGAAACCTAACGATCTCCGTCACACATCAAGGTTTATACTAATTATGTTTTGAATGTGAGACAGGCAGCTGTGCCCTCTCAACAATCTGCCGGGTGTCGAGCCGAGAAAAATCCTGTCTGGAGGCCGTGCGTTTCCCGTCCTGGGCCCAGGAGACACCTGCTTCTGGGGCCGGGAGCGGGCCCGGGACCGTCTCCTCCCGGCGAGGCGAGGAGTCCGGAGGTCTGTCCAGGCAAAAGCTGACCTAGGGTCGTGCCCTTCCAGGGTGGGCGGCGGGAGGCGTCCCCGGTTTCTCCGACACCCAGCTCCTGCCTCGCGGCCTGGATCGGCCTCCACCCCCGGCAGGGCAAGCCAGAGGCGGGCAGGTGCCACGGCTGCCGGGGGGGCCCCCCGCGGGCCAAAAGGGATCCTGGCGCCGAGCGCCCGCCCACCCCAGCCGTGGCCCAGGAAGGCTTCCGCGGCGGACAGCCGGCCGCGACCAGCCACGGTCCCCGGCCTCTCCCGGGCGGGGGCCCGCTGCCCCGACCCTCCTCCAGCCCCACCTGCTTTCACGCGGAGCGCGGCGTCCCGGGTCCGAGCGCCCCCCGACTCCGGGGGAGGGAAGGAGGGTGGAGTGGGGCGAAGAGAGGCCGCACCTCGAGGCGCCCCCGCCGCCTCCCGGGAGCGGCCGCGGGTGCCAGGCGCCCCGACGCCGCGCGGCTCGAGTCTGCGCCGTCTGATCCCGCCCGGCCCGCGTCCCTGGCGGTCTCCCGCCTCGACGGGCCCGGACGGCCCCCGAGCCGGAGCCCCGGCCGTCGGCTCCCCACGGTCCCTCCCGGCCGCTTCCTCACCGAAACGGCTGTGGTCGTGGCGGGTGCCGTGCACCGTGCCGTTGGGGAAGATCTCCAGGTGGAAGCCGGTGCGGCAGTACAGCTGGCGGCGCCGCAGGATCCCCTTCAGGTGGGCGAAGTCCGTGGGCGAGCCGCGCTGCAGCTTCCCCTCGATCTGGCCGAGGCGCTCGTTCAGGAAGCCCGGGGAGTCAGCTAAGGGCACGTTCCCCAGAGACGAGGAGAAGCCGTGTAGATCCCAGTCCAAGGAGGCGAAGACCCCCCCCACCTCCGCCATGGCGGGGTGATCGGGGCCGAGGGCCGAGCCGCGGCGGCGGGGCGCGAACTACCTCTCCCCTCAGCGAGCGCGGGCGACTCCGCGGCGCTCGCTCGCTCGCTCGCTCGCTCTCTCTCTCGCTCCGCGCTCTGCCTAGCCGCAGTCGACGTCTGTTCGCGTCCAAGGAACTTCTCAGCGGCGGGGCAGCGAGCTCCTGACCTTGCTCGCAGTCAAAGTGGCGCTTCCCCTACGCATCCATCTCCCTAGGCCTCTCATAGCTGGCTTCGTCGAGCTATCAGATGCAAACGGCACTTTATATACATACCCACTCCCCTTACATTGACATATTGGATATTTAAATACAAGCCACACCTCACTGGCATCCCCTCGGAGATTGGTGTGTGGGGTTTTTTTCCCCCCTTGTATCCATTTGGCTCTTTTGGGAAGGGAGGGGGTGAGGGAGGAGAGAGCGAGCGAGCTTCACTCCCTCTTTTATTATGAAAAAAATGGCAGGAAAAAGCTACACATTGCAGTGAGGCATAACTGCTTTTGGCAGGTTTTTCTGAAACTGCTGATGAAATAACGGAGCCCAGCGCGTGGAGACTGTTGGCGCCCACGGCGGCTCAGGCCTGTTGAGTGGAGGTCTGTTGGCCGCGCGGGGGCAGCTCCCACCTCCCACGCGTCTTCAGGCTCCTCGCGTTTGGAAGGCGGCTCGAGACCAGGGCTGGGGGTTCACGCGTTGCTCAGCCCTTCTTGTTCCCCAGCTGGTCGAAAACTGCAGAGGGCACGCCTGGCCCGGGACTGGGGCTCCTTGGTTTCTTTGTTCTGTTGCCCATCCCCAGTCCCACTCCCCACCTGTGGGTCGGTGGGGGCCGAGGAAGTGAAAAATCCGGAAGCGAATCGAGTCGCAAAATTTGGGAATGGGGGTGGTAGCGGTCCCTGCCCGCACCAAGGCGGGGTCTTTAAGGGGTCTGGGAGGAGCGGGAAACCCCACGGAGGAAAGAAGACATTTTTTTTTTTTTTAAAGGACATTTGCAGCTTAGGAAAAGTATCGGGGAGTAAGAAATAGAAAGTGATCTTTTTGAAAAATGATCTCCACTGGCGTTCTGGGCGCGCTTTCACAAGGCTCTCGAGAGCAAACCCGACGAGAGGCCACTGGAAGCCTGGTGGGGGCTTTCCCTCACCTCTTTTCTTGTTGAAAACAGGTGTTTCCTTGCTGTGTCCTGTGCCCTGCTCCGAGATACTCTATCAGGAAGAGCTGCAGTTGGAGCAGGAACCGGCGGCAATCAAGGGCGATCGGTAACGTTAAGACGACCTGGGGAGCAGGTGCTCAGCTTGCCCAGCTCCCCCCAAGCCTCTGCCCCACACCTGAACCCTGGGGCCCCTCTCAGGCCCTGGCGCTCAGCGACCTGCTCGCCTATTAAACTGCGTTGTTGCTTGAAGTCTGCACCCGCGGTGGGCTCCGGCTGTCTTACGGTCTTCCGCAGGAGAAGCGGATCGGAGCGAGCACCTCCACCTCCACCGCACTCCCGCCTTTGCAGCGCCTCCTGCTGGAGAACCCGTGTCTCACGGCCAGTTCGAACTCCGTCTCGCTGAGAGAAAACCGATTTAGCTCAATTCAGTTAGTGCAATTCGATTCCTGCTCCCGGGCACCCGCGTGCACCGCATCCTCCCTCTCCGACCTGTAGCAATTCTCGGTTTGGAACATCGTGGCTTGGTTCTGGTGTGCCTCCTTAGCTCAAGACAGAACCTCCTGAGCCAAGCACAATCTCTGGCACACGGTAGATGCTCCGAAATCGTCTTCTGATGTGCTCCCAGTAGTAGCGGTCACAGATGAAAATGCTCTTCCCATTGTAGAGGACACAAATGCAAAAAACCGCGTTCCTGTTGGAGTGTTTATGGATGAAATGACAGGCTCTCTGGGATTTACTTTAATCCGGCGGGAGAAGGCAGAAGGAGTGGAGGTACAGATGCAATAATATAGTTCATAGGTTACTAATTGTTGAAGCTGGGTGACGGGTACATGAATGTTCATTATAAATTCCCTCTACTTTATATAAAAACATACACAGGTGAACTCTTTCATCATAAAAACCCCACTTCTTAAAGTGGGACTGACATAAAACGAGGAGATCGTTCCTTCTTTCTTCACTCTTCCCTTGGAAGAGTTTGTGGATTTAGTGAAAAGGTAGGGCAGAGGGGTGGAGGTTAAGACCAGTATATAAAAGACTAGAGGACCTGGGGGGCTCAGTCAGTTAAGCGGCTGCTTTCAGCGCAGGTCAGGATCTTGGGGTCCTGGGATGGAGGCCCCCCCCACTCGGCGGGAAGTTTGCTTGTCTTTCTCCCTCTTTCTCTGCCCCCTCCCTGCTCATGCTCTCTCTGTCTCTCTCTTGAATAAATAAAATCCTCAAACGACTAGAATAGCAGGTAGTATAAGGTGCACAGTGCTGTGTGGATTCAGAAAGCAGAAAGAAGACTGATCTGGGGCTTTGGGGCTGGATTCTGGGCCCAAGTGAGCCCTTTGGAATGGATGGACCTTGAAGAGAAGGTGGGAAGGATTTTGCAAATTTTGATGGGCCACTTCCAGGAAGGGGAAAAGAGTAACAAAGCAAGTGGACAATTTAAATGATAAAGACCAATTCTTGAGAGTTTTAGTAAATGTCCCATGAAATAATGTAGATGAAACTTCTTTGAGAAGTATGTGATTGTAAAGGATTCCGATGTCTCTGTAATGATATAAATGACACGTTGATAACAGTGAAAGGCCATTTCCTCAACAGTTACTTCAGGGTATTTCTGCAGTCTTTGTCCCCCAACATTCCCAAAGTCACCAACCACAGTTGCAGATCTGGTGTCCTACCTGATCAAAGGTCAGGGATATAAGCATTCTACTGCCCTTCTGGGGGGCTTTTCAGAGATTAAGCTGACTGATGATTCTATTTTAAAGAATTTATGTATTTATTTATTTGAGAGAGAGAGAGAGAGAGAAAGTTGGGGGGAGAGGGAGAGGGAGAAAGAATCCCAAGCAGACTCTGTGCTCAATGCAGAGCTGAGGTGGGCACGATCCAGAGATTATGACCTGGGCCGGAACCAAGAGTGGACACTTAACTGACTGAGCCACCCAGTCTTCCCCTGATGATTCTACTTTAAACAATGTTTTCAGGAAGTGGCCCGATTGACAACACTTTTATGAAAGTTATTTAATTTTCACACTGTGGAGTAGGAAGTGCCACATCCCTATTTTAAAGGTGACATTAGGTGACTAGCACAGAATCGTATAGTTAGTAAGCAGAGTCGTGATTTTATCTCAGATCCACTGGGGGCAAATTACTCTGAATTTATGGGCCTTGGGATTATGCAGAGATCAGTGTGTTGAGGACAGTGAGATTTCAGAATATTTTGGTTTATAGAAAACCCTCAGCAGGACACAACTTCTGGCCAGGGTTGTGCTGGATATGTGGAATGAGAGGACAATATACGTGAAAAGAGAAGCAACCCACACTGGAATCAGGACAACCCCTTTAAAGTGAGGATGACTTCACGGTGGTATTGTGAGGATGTAATGAAATCACTGATGGACAGTGTCCAGCGTTCTGTCTGATAATGTACCAACACTCAACACATCTGAGATTCCATCCTCGTTTCCCGATATCTCATAGGATTGATATGAAAAATAAAGCAACTGATGTGAAAAAGACATAGAAAAAACAAAAAACCTCCTTAAGAAACAAGAGAGTTCTGTCTCAGGCTATAAGTGACCAGAAACTGGGGGGCAGCCTGGTGGGATCTGTTCCTTGAGGAAGGTGACAGTGATGCTAATAATGCTAGTGCTCACTCCCGACCCCATGGCCGGCCCATTGTCCCCCTACACACCCAGGAGGCGGGAAGGATGTCTGGAATTGTGGCTCAGCCTAGTTCTTCATTTTCCCTACAGCTTATGAATGTATTTCTCCTTTGGAACTTATTTTCCCTGAGAAGGGGCGGGGGAGCTGTATTGCTAGGCAGATCCTGCAGGGAGCGTAGTTAAGGACATCAATTGCTCCTATTTACTGAGCACTTAACCTTGGGTTAAGCATTGCCCCAGGTGCTTTTCAGGCGTTCGTTCTCTTCCTAAGCCTTATCACGATGCTAAGAAACAGTTTCATTCTCATTTTACAGCTGAGGGAGCTGAGGCCCAAAGATATTAACAATTAGTAGCAGACGTTGGACTTAAACTGTTGATTTTAAGTTAGGACCTGACCTTAACATTACACTGCCTCAATCTATTTACTTCAAAAAGAACTTGCATTGCTCCTTTGTCCTGTGTTCCTACCTTTGCTTTCTGCTTGCTTTGTGGACAGTAGTATAGTGCAGCGGTTGCACACTTCATCTCTGGTGTCAGACTGCCTGGGTTCGGACCCCAACTTGAAGCCATTCTGAGTGTTGAAGCCTAAGTTTCCTCTTTCTGGATGATGGCGATGATGATGATAGTCATGACCCCCTAGCGTTGCTGTGAGGTTTAAGTGAAATAATACACAGAATGTACTTAAAACTGTGCCTGGCACATATTAAGTGGTCATTGTTCTTAGTATTATTTACATCCTGCCTGGTCCCAGTCATATTTCCTCCCCAGGTTTCCTCAAGCCATGCTCATTTCTTCCTAAAGGAGAGATGAGAGCGCTGGCCAGGTCACCCCAAAGCAATCACTTTCCATTCCATTGCTCCTTCTCTGTGATATTGGGCCAGTCTTGTTCTCATGGGCTTTAGAGGTCTGTCTCAGAAATAAGGTGACCAAACTGTCACCTCTCTGTGGGCAGGCAGGTAATGAGAGAGTGGCAGTCCGAGAAAAACAGGAAATTGCTCTTTTGTAAATTCCATGTATCGAGGATTCTAAGTGCCTGGCATTCTCTAAGTACCTCACATTTAAATCACATCACACCACCAGGTAGATGCTATTATTGTTCCGATTTCTTTTTTTTTAAAGATTTTTTTGTTTAATTTATTTGACAGCGAGAAACACAGCGAGAGAGGGAACACAAGGAGAGGGAATGGTAGTGGGAGAAGCAGGCCTCCCGCCGAGCAAGGAGCCTGATGCTGGACTCGATCCCAGGACCCCGGGATCATGACCCGAGCTGAAGGCAGATGCTTAACGACTGAGCCACCCAGGCGCCCCTATTGTTCCGATTTCTAACGGAGGGCAAAACTGAGGGCTAGAAAGATTAAGTTACTTGCTTAAGGTGTTACAGATTACAGGTGCTGGGGCCGAAATTCAGACCCTGGAGAGGCTTCAGAGTCCATCCTGTTGTTCAAAAGAGACAGTGTTAGGATGTTACCCAATTTTCTTTTTCTTTTAAAGATTTTATTTGTTTATTCAACAGAGAGAGAGAGCGCACAAGTAGGCAGAGAGGCAGGCAGAGGGAGAGGAGGA
>CM053612.1:52411919-52428756 GCA_028646535.1 Procyon lotor
GTCAGCAGCAACTTCTGTGGCCATACGCTTCTCATAAAATGTACGAAGTTTGCGTTCATTGTCCACTTCAATGAGTTTCTGGCAGCCAGTAGCTGGGAAAGAGATGTTCAGCTTCATGTTGAAGCAGCCTACGGCCTCCGAGGCGCCATGAAAAAGAGGCATAGATAGCCTTTTTTAATGTTGAGGTATGTTCTCCCTAAACCTACTTTATTGAGGGTTTTTATCATGAATGGATTTGTACTTTGACAAATACTTTTTCTGCATCCAATGGATGTTGTACTTTGACAAATACTTTTTCTGCATCTATTGAAATGGTTCTTATCCTCTCTCTTACTGATGTGATGTATCACGTTGGTTGATTTGTAAGTGTTGTACCACCCTTGCATCCTCTGAATAAATCCCACTTGAGTGTGGTGAATGATTATTTTAATGTATTGTTAGATTTGCCTTGCTAGTATTTTGTTGGGGAATTATGCATGCATGTTCATAAGGGATATTGGCTTGAAACTCTCTTTTTTGTAGTGTCTTTTCCTGGTTTTGGTGTCAGGATAATGCTGCCGCATAGAATGAATTTGGGAGATTTTCTTCCTCTTCTATTTTTTGAAATAGTTTGAGAAGAATAAGTATTAACTCTTCTTTAAATGTTTGGTAGAATTCACTTGTGAAGCCATCTGGTCCTGGACTTTTTTGTTTTGTATTAAGTATTTATGCCTGGATTTTCCCAGGCAATTTTAATTTTTTTATTTAAATTCAATTTAAGTAACATATAGTGTATTATTAGTTTCAGGGGTAGAGTTTAGTGATTCATCAGTTGCATATAACACCCAGTGCTCATTACTTCACGTGGCCTCATTAATGCCCATCCCTCAATTACCCCATCCCTCCACTCATTTCCCCTCTAGTAACCCTCATTTTGTCTCCTAGAGTTAAGAGTCTCTTATAGTTTGCCTCCCTCTGTTTTCATCTTATTTTATTTTTCCTTCCCTTCCCCTATGTTCATCTGTTTTGTTTCTTAAATTTCACACATGAGTGAAATCATATGGTATTTGTCTTTGACTGACTTATTTCACTTAGCATAATTCCATCTAGTTCTATCCACGTGGTTGCAAATGGCAAGATCTCATCCTTTTTGATGACTGAGTAATATTCCATTCTATATATATACACCACATCTTTTTTTTAAATTTAAAAAAAATTTTAATTTTAATTTTAAATTTATTTTTTCAGTGTTCCAAGGTTCATTGTTCATGCACCACACTCAGTGATCCATGGAATATGTGCCCTCCTCAATACCCACCACCAGGCTCACCCAACCCCTCTCCACCCCCCCTCCAAAACCCTCAGTTTGTTTCTCAGAGTCCAGAGTCTCTCATGGTTCGTCTCCCCCTCTAGTTTCCCCCAATTTACCCTTCCTTTCCTTCTCCCAATATCCTCCATGTTTTTCCTTATGCCCCACACATAAGTGAAACCATATGATAATTGACTCTCTCTGCTTGGCTTATTTCACTCAGCATAATCTCTTCCAGTCCCATCCATATTGATACAAAAGTTGGGTATTCATCCTTTCTGATGGAGGCATAATATTCCATTGTATATATGGACCATATCTTCTTTATCCATCAGTCTGTTGGAGGGCATCTTGGCTCTTTCCATAGTTTGGCGATTGTGGCCATTGCTGCTGTGAACACAGAGGTACATGTGGCTCTTCTTTTCACTGCATCTGTATCTTTGGGATAAATACCCAGTAGTACAATTGCAGGGTCATAGGGTAGCTCACTCTATTTTTAATTTCTTTTTTTTTTTTTTTAAAGATTTTATTTATTTGACAGAAACAGAGTGAGAGAGGGAACACAAGCAGGGGGAATGGTAGCAGGAGAAGCAGGCTTCCTGCAGGGCAGGGAGCCCGATACGGGGCTCGATCCCAGGACCCTAGGATCATGACCTGAGCCGAAGGCAGATGCTTAACGACAGAGCTGCCCAGGCGCCCCTATTTTTAATTTCTTAAGGCATCTCCACACTGTTTTCCAAAGTTACGCTACATCTTCTTTACCCATTCATTAGTCAGTGGACATCTGGGCTCTTTCCATATTTTGGTTGTTGTGGACATTGCTGCTATAAACATTGGGATGCAAGGGCCTCTTTGAATCACTATGTTTGTATCCTTTGGATAAATACCTAGTAGTGCAGTTGCTGGGTCGTAGGGTAGTTCTATTTTTAACTTTCTGAGGAACCTCTGTACTATTTTACAGAGCCCCTTTCATGTAGTGGTGATGAACTCCTTTAGTTTTTATTTGAGAAACTTTTTAATCTCTCCTTCTATTCTGAATGATAGCCTTGCTGGGTAGAGTATTCTTGGCTGTAGATTTTTCCCTTTCAGCACTTTGACTATACCATGCCACTCCCTTTTGCCCTGCAAAGTTTCTGCTGAAAAAGTCACTGAGAGCCTTATGGGGTTTCCCTTGTTTGTAACTCTCTTCTTTTGTCTTGCTACTTTAAATTTTTTTTTTTTTTAAAGATTTTATTTATTTGACAGAGAGAAACACAGCGAGAGAGGGAACACAAGCAGAGGGAATGGTAGCGGGAGAAGCAGGCTTCCTGCAGAGCAGAGAGCCCGATGCAGGGCTCGATCCCAGGCCCCTGGGATCTGACCTGGGCTGAAGGCAGACGCTTAACGACTGAGCCACCCAGGTGCCCCTAAAATTTTTTCTTTATCACTACTTACTGCTATTTTAATTACTATGGGTCTTAATGTGGACCTCCTTTGGTTGATTTTGTTGGGGGATCTCTGTGTCTCCTGGAGGTGGATATCTGTTTCCTTCCCCAAATTTGGGAAGTTTTAGTTATTATTTCTTCAAATAGAACTTTTCCTGCTTCCTTTCCTCTCTCTCCTCTTTCTGAAATCCCTATAATGTAAATGTTCTTATGCTTGATGGTGTCACTGGGGTTCCCTAAATCTATTCTCACTGCTTATTTTTTTCTCTGACCTGCTCGGCTTGATTACTTCTCAGTGCTCTGTCCTCTAGGTCTCTCATTCTTCTGTTTCATCTAGCCTACTATTTATTCCATTTAGTGTATTTTTGATTTCATTTATAGTGTTCTTCATCTGTGATTGGTTCTTTTTTTTTTTTTTTAATCTCTTTGTTCTCTTTGTTAAGGGTCTCACTGATGTCCTCCACTATTTTTCCAAGTTCGGTGAGTATCTTTATAACCCTTAGTGTAAATTCTCTCTCAGGCATGTTATTTATCTCCTTTTCACTTTGGTATCTTGCTGTGATTTTGTCATGTTCTTTAATTTGGGACATATTCCTCTCCCTCTTCATTTTGTCTCTCTGTGTCTGTTTCTATATGTCAGGAAACTAATCTATGTCTCCTGTACTTGAAAGTAATGGCCTTATGAAGAAGAGGCCCTATACTGCTCTTCAGTGCAGTATCCCCTCTTCTCCAGACTTGGTGCTTCATGGGTGCCTCCTATGTGTGTTGTGTGCACCTTGCTGTTGTGAGCTACTTTTTCCCTCAGTCCCATCATCTGCAGTGGCTCTCTTTGCTTGTTGTGGGCAGTGTTTGGTCCCTATGACATCAGTGGGCCAATCTGGGGATGCCTTGGGCTTGAGTTGAGTCCGGCCAGGCATTTGTCAGAGATGTAGTAGCACCAGACTGCTGGGTTCTTTTCCTGCGTTGTCGCTTGAGAGGCTTTCATTAGTGGGCAGGGCCTGCAGTTGAGACCAGCTTGTCTGGCCCCAGCTGTAGGCCGGGGGCAGTCTGACTGGTGTATGTGTGTGATTATCTTTCCTTCTCCCCAGGGCAAGAAGGACTTTGGCGTGGCGCTGGATGCTGTCAGGGCTGCTTACACACTGTCAGGCCTGTGACACCACTGTGGTGGGGCTCCAGCTATGAACATACTGGATGGAGTGGATCTGCAATGTGTTGACGGGGGTGGTGGTATTAGCAAGTTAGGTCACGAGTGTCTGTGACACACTGGTTCCCACTGGTGTCCATGTGTTTATGCTGGGGGTTGGTGAAGGGAAATGGCACCTGCCAACTCCTTTGTTCCTGGAAGAGTCTCCCAGTGATCTCTGTCCTTCTGGGACATGCTCTGAGTTGAATAAACTACTCTCCCTCCTATATGCCCCAGGCCTTTCCCGCCCCCCCCAAACTGCTGCTTCTGTGCTGTATCTCTGTGGGGCTGTTTTTTGTGCTGTCTCTTTAAGGGTGTGGACTCAGCTTCCCCTTGCCCTCCTGGCTCTCCCAGAGCTGATTCCACTGATTTTTAAAATTCTAGGCTTTAAGTCCCACTGGTTTTAAGAACTCATGAACTTTGGTCCTTCTAGTTTACAAAGGCAAATACGGGGATTCATCTTCTTGGCAGGGGCTCCCCAGGATGAGGGTCTGTTGTTTTTTTATTTCCCCTGGAGAAGTGGTCTCCTATGGATAGACCCATGGGTTTGTTTAGCTCCCAACCTTGTCTTCATACTCCCTTCTGTGTGGCCTCTCCTCTATGTTTAGCTGTGGAGAGTTTGTTCTGCCAGTAATCGGGTTGTTTTCTGGGTTATTTACACTGATGTGAATGTTATCTAGTTGTATCTGTTGGACAGGGTGAGTTTCGGGTCCTCTTACTCCACCATCTTCCCCAGAAGTTCTGGGCTTCATCATTTTTGACAATGGTTTACCTTAGTTGGGCTTATGGAGTTTTAGTGTTTTTGTTTGTTTGTTTGTTTTGTTTTGTTTTTAAAAAGGAAACTTAGCTGAGCTATTGCCATCAGAACTTGTCACCCTTAAGCAAATGGTCAGGCTGAAAGGATAGTCCAGAGATAACTAACAATGTCCTAATGGGGATATTTAGGCAAGATTGGCCATTAAGACTTGCCAAGTTTCTCATTGCTCAGCAAGTTGCTCCATGTTTGACAACAGGAGTCAGTACTAGTATATTATTTTTTTTTTAAAGATTTTATTTATCTGACAGAAACAGCGAGAGAGGGAACACAAGCAGAGGGAATGGTAGCGGGAGAAGCAGGCTCCCTGCCGCGCAGAGAGCCCGATGTGGGGCTCGATCCCAGAACCCTGGGATCATGACCTGAGCCAAAGGCAGACGCTTAACGACTGAGCCACCCAGGCGCCCCAGTACTAGTGTATTATTAAGAGGACAAAACCTTAAGACTTTGATTTACCATCTATATCTACATTCAACTGTCTCTTCTGTTTTCCAGAATTTCTATATTTTTGGCTCTTCGTAATTTGCTGTTTCTCATTTGTTGTGGCTATGAAAACAATAAATACACTTAAAAGGATTTAGTCTAAAGTAAATTGGCTCCAGAAAGGTTCTTTTGAGTAAAACCTACAAACTTTACTAAATAGACAGTGACATCTATTCTGACTTCCTTGAGACCTTTTTTCCTTTTTCCCTTTATTTTCTTCTTTGTTCCAGATATATGAGATAGCTAGAGAAGTGACCTCTGGATGAATGAGGTGTTGTTCATTTGGATTCTGGAGAGTGGTTCTTATCTTGATTAGACAGTTTTACTGTTGGCTTGGGCCCTTTTCTCCTCTGGGGCCAATGAGGCCCACTGCTACAGGCCAAAGGTGGCAGTCAGGTAATAGAAGTGTATACGTCATCTCATTTCAACTGTCTAGGTAGACCTGCCTTAAGGGGCTAGTGTCCAGGGGCATCAAGAAGAGGCCTTTTTGTTTTGGTGGTAAATGGGGGTTAAGAAATGTGACATTTTCCCTCTTGAATACAATAAGAGCATTTGGAATAGATATTTTCCTGCTAAACTATCTTTGCTCAGGCCTCTTGGGGAATGGCAGAGGGAACTAACATCTGTGAAATATATAGGTCAAGCAGCAAGTAGGCTGGGCAGGCCCAGCAATTCCTTCACAACAATTGAAGCCCAAGGCTCCTGAGCCTGAGCCAACATGTCTGGGGAAGAAAAAGGGGCTGGCCCAGGAGAGACTAATGAGTGTGTGAGTGTGCGTGCATGTGTGTGCGCGCGCGCGTGCCCAAGACAGTGCACAGTGGGGGGTGGGGAGAGGAGAAAGAACCAATCTGTACTAGAACTCAGGGCCCCAAAGCTTCCTGTGATTGCATATTGTTCTTTTTCAAACATTCATTCAGCCGTCCTTTTTTCTTTCAAATCTTTTCCCAGCTTCTTTGCTTTCTTTTCTCCCCCACTTCTTCCTTTCCTTCTCAATTCCTCTTTTCATTTCTCCTGTCCTTCTCTCTCTCTAGGATAGCGAAGGACATCTGGACAGTTGGAGTGGCCTGATGCTGGAAAAGCGTCTTTTTTAAAAAAGGATTTTATTTATTTATTTTTGCCAGAGGGGAGCGGAATGGGGGAGAGGGAGAGAACAAGCAGGGGGCAGGGGCAGAGGGAGAAGCAGACGGCCTGCTGAGCAGGAGCCCAAAGTGGGACTTGATCCCAGGACCTGGGGATCATGACCTAAGCTGAAGGCAGACTCTTAACCAACTGAGTCACTCAGGTGTCCGAGCAGCATCTTTTAAAACAGGAGACTGTCATCTTGCTGCCTTTCTCTACAATTCAGGGATTTCCGATTCATCCATTTAGGCTCTGTTTTTGTCTCGCCTTCTTGTTCACTTTGGGAGGCTGAATGAAGGCAAATGAACTGCAACCGTCTCCTCTGATAACCCCGTTTCTCTGCATTTTTCCTTGACTCACTAGGGAGAATCACACATCTTTTTGGATAGAGCACTTGGCTGGAGGCAAAGGACCTGGCTCCTGTTCCCAGGCTCTACTCTATACTTTTGGTGTGACCTTGGGCAAGTTCCTGCACTCTTTGGGGCCTTAGATTCCCTTTCAAAAAGTCTGATAAGTAGAAAGGAAAACCTTTGCAGCCTGCACTCAAAAGTGATGCTAAATAGAATACTTGGGCTTCCAGATCTTCTTAGCCCTTGTCCCACCCCCTTCCTTCCTACCTCTCTTCCTCCCAGGAAGCAGTTAGTTCAGTGAAAAGCCACACCTAAGGGTACGGTCTGAGTAGAAGGACCGAGTTATTTTTTACTTCTTGGTGTAAGATATAGAACCACAAAGAGTCCCTAAGCAAGAAGAGGGCAGGGGTAATGTTCTGCAAGTGTAGGAATTTTATAGGAATAAAATCAAAGTTATCTCTGACATTTTGCTCAAAGGTCCAGGATGAAGTGTCTGGATTGCTGTTAAACAGGGAGTTCGGCCTAGAAGCAGGCCATTTCCCAGGTGGTGGTTGGGGGTGAGGGAACTGTTGGTCTGAACAGGACATTACTTGGCTGTACCGTGTGGCGTTTTGTGAGCCCAGTCCTTCTTTCCTTATGACTGGGCACCTAGCAGCAGGGGTGTGGGTCTGCTTTGGTTTGTCTAACTGAAAGAAGGAAGAACAGGAGCCTCCGTGAAGGCCTACAGCTGCCTTCCAAGGAATTTCAGTGTATCTGGGAGCATAGAGGCTGAGTCATATTTTGGGAGAGGATTGTGTTTTTATACCCGCAATGCAGGGTGTTGCCATAATATTAATCATTATTATGGTTAAAAACAAATAAACTCATCCTGCAGTTATGACAAATCTGCGTTTTGGCTCTTTCTTGCCCCTGCATTGTCTTTCTTTTAGCTTCTGCCTTAGGGAACCAGAGTTTAACTCCATATTGCCAGAATAGGCAACTGCCTTTCTAACATCATTTTCTGGGATTGCATGTAAAGTACCTAATTAAAAAGAATTCCTCTTCTCTTAACTAATATCTACAATTTCACTGTGTCAAAATTAAAATACTCTTTTAAGATAAACTGAAATACAATTAGGTGCACAGATTTTAAGTGTACAAGTCAATGAGTTTTGACAAAAGTTTACATCTGTGCAACCCAAACCCTTATCAAAATACAGAACATTACCACACCCAAAATATTCCTTCTCAGTCAATCCCCAACTCACCCCATAGGCAACCATTATTATTTTTTTCTATCATAGATTATTCTGCCTGCCCTTGGAGTGTGTGGGTTTTTAAAAAATTTCACAGAAACCCTTATTTATTCAAATATACAATCCAGTTTTCTTTCTTTCTAAAAATCCAGAAAATTTCATTCAATATATTTAGAATGGAAATACAAATCCTAAAGGGTATACTATGCTTTCAATATACATAATTATCACTAAAAATGAATCACATGCATTTTTAGAGTAAAGAATACACCAAAGGTAGGTCTATTCAGAGACTAAGAATAGACAAAACCCTAACCCCCGCCCCAGATCTCACCTTTATGGAGCCTAAGAAAACCTAGGGTCTGGGGGCTGCTAGCACACTAGTTTGCCTGAGGTCAAAGCATCTGTTTTCTCTTTCTTCTGGAAACTTTACAAGGCTCTGCATGCATAATGTACCCATCGAGGAAACTCTGGTTGAATGGATGACAGAATTAGCACTTACCAAGCACTTATGATATACCTAGTGCCCTGCACTAGGCATTCTACCTATATCATATGTAGCCCTCAAACCTCTGAAGAAATTGTCATTATCTAATTTTACGTGTCAAAAAATGGAGACTTCAGGTTAAATAATTCGCTCAAGGTCATGGTGCTACTTAATAGTGGTCTAATGGAGTCTGAGTGACCTTTCTGTACCCTCCTACACTGAAGGTACAGTCACTTGGAGTTAAAGTCCCAATTTCTCAAAATAAGTAATAGGAAATGGACCACAAGTAACAAGATTTAATTTTGGTAAAGAATCTGGTGTACTCGTAGGGAAATTGTATGGCTTATCTCTAAAGAAAAACAACTGAAAATAATGTAGAACTCTAATTAATGGTATGCATGCTGAAATGTTTATGGGTGAAAATGCTAATGCCTGCAATTCAGTTTTAAATGGGGAAATGAATAATCAAATGAATTAGGATTAAATGGGATTGTGCAGATGATCTGAGATAATGTTGCTCAAGCGCTTAATGCAATGCCTGGTACACAGTGATTATATTTTTAGCATGGCAGCTACTATTATCTATGTAAGTATAAAAAATTATTAGGGAAGGAATTTAGTGTTAGCTGCCATGCTAGTGTCGACTGTGGATTTGTCGTGTAGATGGCCTTGCTGGTCAGAGTTGAAAGATCTTGTTAAGTTGTGAATAGAGGAAGAGAAACAGTACACATTCAGGATCTTTTAGGGGGCAGTGGCTCCTTTGATGCAATTTTTGGTGGTTTTGGGACTAACATGTCTTTTTTTTTTTTTTTTAAGGTCACTTCACTTTTGAAAGTCAGTATTTAATGTGATTCCCTAGAGTTTTCTGGTTTCTATTCTCCTCCCCTTGAAATAGTTCTTTCCTTAAGATGCCTTGGCTGTACTGTATATGACCAACACCCTTTTTAGTATCAGTTTCCATTTTTTTGTTTTTTACTATTTTGGCAATCACCAGTGTGATGTATTATCCCCAATGACTGGTCCTCAAGAGTGCTACATCTTATCTAATCTACATTTGTCTAAATATTATTTAAGCCTCAAGACCCTTTTGAGTTACACTGCTCTCTCCCCTTTCTGGTCTTTATTGTTCTTACCGTTTGTAATACACCATTTGGCACATTATTGTTTCCTGCTTCTGTCACTCAGGTTAGGTGATGGTGAACGACTTGAAAGTGGGGCCATATCTTGGAGAAACTTCATAGTTAATATCAATCTAATTTGTGCTATTGCTTGTCATAGATTCTCTTTTCTGAGACACATTTCCCAGGTTCCTAAGCATATGTATTATTAGTTCATATAATTGCCAAAGTATAATATAGGTATTATAAAAGTAAGTAGTGGAGGACTATGAATACTCCCCTCCCTGCTTTATTAGGACTAGAAATACAATTTGCTAAATTCTCTTAATTTTTTTTCTCTTCTTGTTTGTTCTGTGTTAAGTGAAATATATTTTTTGGTAAATGATAAATGCAAACAAAGCAGCCCTTTTATGCTACAAACTACATTTGCCTTCAAGCCAGAGGAATATGGAAACTTGCCTACATTATGAGAAAAAAATCACTAGCTTTTATTTTTAATGTTTCTACTTTAAAGTTTATTGAGATTATCCCAGGCAGCATAAAACTTGAGGCTTCCATGTGAAAAGAAATTCAAATGCTCCTTAAGCTTCATTATTTACTTCAATCTTAATATTAATAGATTTTTACTGTTGTTTCCTGAGAGAAGGAGATGGGGTGAAAGCAGAGACCATGAGGGTCCTGGACATTTGTCCAGGGGGAGATTGTCCTGAAGGGCAGAGAAAGGCATAGATAGGGGATGTTGGGGCCCTGCAGACAAATCACCAACCTGTTATTTTTTCCATGGACTATTCATAGATACAGGTCATGGCTATTGCTGCCGGGGTTTTGTGACTGGTGGGGAAGGCAAGGGAGGGGTAAAAGGAAGATCACTTAATTTAATGAACCATTTTCCTAGCATGGGCCTCAGGCTCTGGCTCTAGAGCAATAGACTCAGACCTCAAAAAAAGAGGTAACTGTCCGCTCATGTGTTTGGGCCATTTTAGGCTGAGCCCGTGGGCACTGGGCAATTCTTGTGGGTCAGGTCTTGGCTCCATGGCCCATGGTTCCCACAGAGTTGAGAAATCTGAACCAGTTTGGGAACTGCTGGGTATCTGAGGGGGAAAGGGAGAGTGTGTGAGGACTTGGACTTAATGAAAGGTAACACTCTTAGGGCAAAGTGTGCCCTCAGATGTAACCCATTCTGTCAGGCTAGGCCCCCAAAATGATTTTACTCAGTGACCCAGAAACACATTTTTCCTTTTTCTGGACCCTCCCATCTTTTTTTTTTTAACTGGCTGCTTGAAGTTTATTTTCCACTTAGTGGAAATCTTTAACTTGTTATTCTATTCATGTTTTTACAATTTAATAATGTTAATCAGAGACCAACTGTTAGGAAAGAAAGAAATAAGTTGATACTACCATTGGATTTCCTTCTTAATATTTAAGCTATTTTTACCAAAATAGAGAACATTTACTTAGCATTTTAGGAACATGGAAATGAAAATTCTTTTATATTTTAAATTCATTTCTGAAGTTTGACTTTTAAGTTTAACAATTAATGTTGGCAATAATCTCATTTAAAAGATAATGTATCCCCATATAAAAACATTATACTTTCATGGTATCTATCAGATTCAATACTTACGATCAGTTGATGTCATATTGTGACAAATTAATCTACCTGTATGCTAAAAATGGATCTCTTTAATAGAGTGTGTGTTATCCTTCAGTTCTTATAGTCAACTAGAACTCTAAAATATATATGTGCTATTACAAGAATATTATTTCTTAGATAATTTACTAAACAATAATAGATAAGCCTTCAGGTTTTAGAGATAGTCATTCAGAAATAAAGTAACCATAGAATTTATCATAACATAGCCAATCAGGTGATGAAATTTTAGCCAGTGATTTTCAAGTAAAATATCTTCTCTTTGAAAAAAGGCATGAGTAATGTTAAACTTATTTATAACTTAAGAATTTGCCATTTCTCAGAGAATAGTCAGGCCATGAGAAATTAGAACAAGAGTAGTACTTTACTTTCTAGAGGAAATTACAAGAATAAATCACTATAATGATATAACCAAGCCTTTCACAGGAACATTCATGCAGATACAACCTGTGGATTTTTTTCTTATATCCAGCTAGCTACTGTATGTTATCACAGGGATAAACTCTAAATTCTAAATGTATCATGCCTAATAATCACTTATACCATATTCTATTAAATTTAGAGAAATTACTAAAAAAATTTTTTTTGCAAAAAATATGCATTACCTGTATGAAGCTGAAAAAAAAATTTTGCAATTTGCAAAAATTTGCAGCTTCAAACAGGTAATGCATATTTATTGAAAATTTCTTCACCGACAATGGTGAAATCAAGACCCCGAATTACAAAACATGATGGCAGTTGATACTTATAAAAATAAAGCGAAGGTCTATATTTCACAGATCTGTGCAAATTTCCTTCAAATCTCAGTCTGTCCTCTCATCAAAAAGGAGATCATGGAATCTGTGTTATTCCTCATGATGTCATAGTAAAAAAACCGCATTCCACTGACAAAAAGTTGCCTTTTTTGGTGTTTTGCTGTTTTGATATAAAAGAACCCAATTGCTTCTGCTTGCTACAACCTGCCTTGTTTACAGAGAGGGGAAGAGTTGGGCTCTGATGAGCCTAGCACCTCCTGAAGCCTGGTGGCTGGTGGTAGCCACTCAGGACTGGGGCCTGGTGTTGGCTTTGCCAGGTTGGCCAAAAGGCTGCTTCGTCAGAGCCAAGTCGCAGGTGATTGTACTCCTGGAGGCCTGTGGAGATAGACCCCACGCTATCTTGATTTAAAAAAAAAAAAAAAAAAGGGCTCAAGGCTGCCTTGTGCCTTTCACCTGCGCTTAGAGGAAAACAGATAAACTAGGGTGGAGAGTCCCCAGTTAGGGTCTCAACAACTGTCTTTCCTGTCACTCTCCACTGCTCTCCTACATATACCGTCACCTAGTGGCCGAGATGGCCTCTTCAGAATCTGTCCTTCATCTCCCTAGTTAGATGGCTCCTTCTAACCCCAGCCAGATCACTACTGTCATCACAGCACCTGTCACTACTTCAAATTGGCATTTGGCTGTTTGGCTGTTTATTCCCCCCTCCTCATCCCCCATCCCATGTATGTTCCGTGAGAGCAGGGGCTGGCTGTATTTGGTTCCTTACCATAGATCCCCAGAATCTGGCAGAATTGGGCAGGCCTTTTCTCTGTCTCCTGAGCACACCCTGGATATCTTCACTTTGCGCCTTTGCTCAAAGTATTTCCCCGCTCTGGAATGTACTTTTCCCTGTCCACCAATCTTTCTTATCCTGCCATGCTGGACTCATGTCCCACTTCCTCCAGTAAGGCCTCCCTGATCACTTCAGCCCACAGAGACCTTTCCTTCTCTGGTTGTTATAGCCTTACTGTCTTTGCTATGCATTTTGCTAATTCTTTCTGTACTGTTATGTGTTCCTTCCCAAAGGTTTCCTTTGCAATGGTCTTACCTTTCCAAGTGGATTGTGTCCACAGTACTTTCCTGCTTTTGATCAGGTCTAGATCTTCTGTCTCACTTCAGGGTAAATGAGTTTGATTGTGTTTATTCAGTGATACAGATAATGCATCTGGACACAGTAAACAGATTCTTTGTGTGGTCTAAGGAGCATGTGCCTCTCGTTGTTAAATACAGATTCCGAGGTACTACCTCCACAGATTAGTTTGGAATGGGGCTCCGGGATCTTTGTTTGAAAGAAGATTCTTTTGATATGCATCGTTTGAGAGCCAGTAATTTAGGGGGACCCGTCTTGGTCCTGGCTCAGCCTTAACCAGCTACGTGACTTTGGGTGACTCACTTGTCCCCTCTGGGCTTTTCTTTCCTCATTATAGGATGAATGTGACCTTTCGTTCTAAAAATCAGCAAGTTTATGTTCTGCAAAATCCTGGAAGGTAAATTCCTTCATTTACGTATCTTAGAATCTCAATTGCAACATATTAAAGTATAGTACCTTGAAGGGAGTAGATGGTTAATAAACATCAATGAGTGAATGAATCAGTGAATGCAGATAGCTGGGAAGCAAGGAAGGGGAAACTAACGACAGTCTAGGAACAATGGTGTAGCGGGACCATGTTACACAGGCCTGAGTCAGAACCCCAGTCTTTGCCAAGTCAATTGATTTCTCCAACTCTCCATTTCCTCCTCTGTAAATTGGAGGCGGTAATAGTACCTACTGCATAAGGCTGTTGGAGGATGAAATGAGATAATGTCTATAAAAAGTTTAGCATAGTGTCTAGCATACAGTAAACACTTAGTAAGTTTGTTTTCAATCAATTCACCCCAAAGAGGAGCAAATGATTGCTTTTCAGTGGGGCAGAACCTAAATTTCAACCATATCCCAGACTCCTCAGGTCTCCTCCTTTCCCACTGGCCTGCAAGTTAAAGGGGGAAGAATAATGAATGTTGGGGGAAGCCCATAAGGGCCTTGACTATGAGGGCGGGGCCTGGAAACCTGGCTTGTCTGGCAGCCACAGCTGTCAGGACCTGCTGTAGGACTTGGGAGTAATGGGCTGGGGTCTCAGAATGTGCTATACTTTATCTGTGGTCTAGGAAAATCAAAGTGTCAAAGCATCATGATATTTATCATCAGGGATATGGAGTGAGTATGGGGTTTGGGATGGGAGTATTCGGGTTCAAGTTTAATTCTTGCAGG
The DNA here is from genome assembly GCA_028646535.1 of Procyon lotor. NCBI lineage: Eukaryota > Metazoa > Chordata > Mammalia > Carnivora > Procyonidae > Procyon > Procyon lotor. The sequence goes on from CM053612.1 coordinate 52,426,117, forward strand.
AAGACTTCCTCAACTTTTTGTACCCCCACATCCTTCTATGGGTCAGGTGCCCCTTCTCTGTGTTTCCACAGTGCCCACTATTTCCCTTATCATACTATTCAGCTCTGTCATTACCTCCTGATTGTCATCTATAGTAGACTGAGCTCCTTGAGAATGAGGACCATGTCTTGTATACATCTCTGTATTCTGGACAAAGAACATATTGTCTGAGTAGAGCAGATGTGCAGAAAATGTTTTGGAGCTCAGCTCAAATGATTAGCTGATGTAGTGTTGAATTTAGCCATTGAGTAGCTTGGGGCAAGTCAGTTAACCTCTTTAAGCCCATAAGAGGAGGATGGATAAAGAGCTTAACAAGGAGAGAGAGAGAGAGAGAGAGAGGGAGAGAGAGAGAGAGAGAGAGAGAGAGAGAGACCAGCAGACAGAGGCAAACCAAGGAACAGACTCTAACCTACAGAAAACAAACTGATGGTTATTAGAGGTAAAGTGGAGGGGATGGGTTAAATAGGTGATGAAGATTGAGGAGTGCACTTGTCATGAGCATCAGGTAATATACAGAATTATTGAATCAGTGTATTTCACACCTGAAACTAATGTAACGTTGTATGTTAACTAACTAGAATTAAAATTAAAACTTTGAAAAAGAACAACTTATCTTGTAAGAGATGCCCGAGGAGTCCTTTCATCCTAGGTGGGGCTGGTTTGCACCAGTTATTGTGATGAGCTCCGGGTGTTGTATGGAAGTGTTGAATCACTACATTGTACACCTGAAGCTAATATTACACTGTATGTTAACTAACTGGAATTTAAATAAAAACTTAAAAAAGAACACAACTTAACCAGGGTTATTGTGGGGCCCAAGTACTTTCAGGCTTCTTTCTTGTCCCTTCCCACCCCCTAGCCTTGTTGACCTTTACCTAAACCTGTTTACCATCCCTTTAGGACTCTATTTGCCGTTCTCTAGGCTGTTTAATCACCAAATCTGGAAAAGAAATCCATGCTAATGTGTTAATGGGTGTTAATTGGACGATATATTTACGTTTCAACAGGGAGCTTTTCCTGCTTCAGGAGGAATGAGTAATGGTAGATTCCAGGTGCTTGGGCAAGGGAGGGCTGGGCTTTGTTGTTGTTAGGGGGCCTTTTAAGCCATTTCTCAAACTGCCTGGGTAGGGAGCCACCCACTTTTTGTCTACAAAGGGCTTGCAGCCACAGTTTACACTGTGTTCCCCAGCAGAAAATGCCTGAAGCATCTAGGGCCACATTGAGGGATTCTCTCTTTCTTTTTAAGATTTTATTTATTTATTTGAGAGAGAGTGAGCGTGGGAGAGTGCGGGAGCGCATCGGGGGGCAGAGGGAGAAGATTAAGCAGATTCCCCACTGAGCAGATCCCGGGACCCCAGGATTATGAAAAAGGCAGGCTCTTAACCAACTGAGCCACCTAGGTGCTCCAGGGGATTCTCTCTGGTGAGGCCTCCAAGAGCACACAGAACCAGTCTCTAGTGCTTTACCAGTGCCTCCCCTGAGTTTTGAGTCACATTGACTCAGGAGGCCTGATGATCTCTGTACCAGGCTTGGAGATCAGACCTGGGCTCCAGAAAAGCCATTAGTCTGGAAAGATTATTTCTGCTAATCTCCCTAAGCAGCTCTTGAGGCTTTTCACATGCTCACAGAATAGCCTGGGGTCTTTGCTGGGGTCCCAGGGTTAAACTCCTTTGGAAAGAGATGTAATTCTTGGTTAAAAGTTCCTCTGGTGCTATTAATGTTGACCAGAAATAGATTTTGTGCTTAAACATCAATACCAACAATTTCATAGGTATTGAGGATCAGGAGGGGAAGGTGAGGAGTTTACTGGCTGAGGGTAGTTTGAGTTTGCAGGTATATGGGCAGGGCTGGGGTAAGGATGTCCCTGCATGGCCTGTGGGCATGAGTGTATATTTTGAGTGTGCATGCCCTGTATGCATAGTCTTTGAACTGTATGCATAGTCTTTGAACTTGTCCTTTTGTTCTTTTCAGTATTCTATAGTGCAAGATTTGGCTCTGAAAAGAAGTTGTTCTTCCTTCCTGCTTTATATGTAAATATAAACCACATCTCAGCTTCTTGGAGCGTCGTTCTTTTTTTATTTTTTTTTTTTTTTGGAGCATCATTCTTGATTGTGTTGAGATCTAAAATACTGAGGGAATGATCAGTTGCCACGCTGGGCTCACAATTTTCCTCTCAGAATGTGGAGACCTTGTATAAATTTTGGGCAAGTGATCCAGGAAAGGTTGGATCAGAGGACCTGAACTTGCCAGAGGGTGGTTGTCTTGTGGCTGGTATCACAGGGCTGGCCTGCCATTTCTACTCCTCTGCCTCTTGCCCACTTCTCCAGAGGAGGAATGAAGAGGGAAAGGGCTGAACTTCACTTCCCTTCAGTTAGAAAATATCTTGTTTCCCAGACTTTGTGGGGTTAGTGGCCACTAGGTTGCCCTGCACCTCAGCCCCTGCCAGGAGCACTGATGAAGCCTCATAAGTGTACTGGAATCGCACCCTTTCTCTGTGACTCAGACGGATTGATTTCTTTTAATGGGGCTGGCTCAATATGTAAATGTGGATACTAAATGTGTTCATGGCCAAGAGGCGATTGACAGGTGATTTACTTTCAG
>CM053612.1:52429256-52446172 GCA_028646535.1 Procyon lotor
TAATAGTGCGATTGCTGGGTCGTAGGGTAGCTCTACTTTCAACTTTTGGAGGAACCTCCATACTGTTTTCCAGAGTGGCTGTACCAGCTTGCATTCCCACCAACAGTGTAGGAGGGTTCCCCTTTCTCCGCATCCTCGCCAACACCTGTCGTTTCCTGACTTGCTCATTTTAGCCATTCTGACTGGTGTGAGGTGGTATGTCACTGTGGTTTTGATTTGTATTTGTCTGATACTGAGTGATGTTGAGCACTTTTTCATGTGTCTGTTGGCCATTTGGATGTCCTCTTTGCAGAAATGTCTGTTCATATCTTCTGCCCATTTCTTGATCGGATTATTTGTTCTCTGAGTGTTGAGTTTGAGAAGTTCTTTATAGATTTTGGATACTAGCCAAATTTATAGATTTTGGATATGAATAGATTTTGGATACTAGCCATATTTATCTGATATGTCATTTGCGAATATCTTCTCCCATTCTGTCAGTTGGCTTGAACAGTGTTTTAAAACATTTTGCATTGGTTACCCACATTTACAAATTCAGAAACTGAAAATAATAGGATCGTATAACACTGGGTATGGTGCCTGCTTGATAACAATTATATTGAGTAGTGTCTGCTACATTTGGGCAGGATCTGCACTTTCCAGTTTTCCACACTCCCCCGTTTTCTTACTGTGTGCATTATGCCTTGTGTACTTCTCTCGTTTAGACAAACTGTCTGGCTCCTGGAGACCAATTTGTGATCCCTGGACTTTTAACACTCATCATAGTTGGATAGGTCTTATGGGGGAGATTCTGTTGCAGGGGATGGAAGATCAGATGAATAGTAGGGCCTGAAATTGTCAAAAAGCCTGAGAGAGACAGCCTGGGTTTACCGCTGGGCATCCTGTCAGGCAGAGGGATCACAGCAATAGGGAGCCCAGAATCCAGCATCTTGTGAAGACCTGGGCAGGAAGCACAGAGGGAAGGGATATTCTGGAGGAGGACAGGGGAGGATAGAGCCAGACTGTCTGAGGTTAGGTAACCCTGTTCTACTTAAACCCTCAGTGACTTCCTATTGTTCTTGGGATAAAGGCAAACGGCTCTACAGTGGTCAGCAAGATGCTGCATGGTTTGACCTGACGATGTTGAACTTTGTCTTGAGCCCTGTGCTTCTAAAAAAAAATCCTTACCCTAAGACCATCTTGGACCCTTATAAGACCAGACCTACCTTCTCCCTTTCTGAATGACTCAGATAGATAGGGTCCACTCCAAGTTTTCTCCCTCTTCTTTGATACATTTGTTATTCATGAACACTCTCCTTATTGCAATAGCCTGAATAAAATCATGTCCTTAACTGTGCGTTGCATTTTGTCCTTCATGGTTTTGGCATTGTTGCAAGCATGCAATAAAGGCACACACACAATTTGTGTCTTTCCATAATGTCGGCTTTATTCAATCATAAAGCAAGGCTAACATAATTATAAAGCAGGTTCAGGACTCCAAACTCAATGACATTTCATTATGCATTTAACTGGGCTTCATATACAGCACACAAAGTAAAGCACAAAACAAAGTCATACAACAAACAAGATACAACGAGGGGTAAAGCATTAACAAACCTAACGCAAAGTCAGTTGTTGTGTGTGCAGTTGAACTGAGGCCTCAGTCTGGTCTAGGTCAGCTCTCAGCAGGTGCTGCTTATTGTGTTTAAGTAGTGGAGAGTCTCTGTTATGTTCAGAGATCAATCAGGCAGAGCCTTTGTTGGCAGTTGACTTTTTGATATGGTCAGATGTGAAAGGGTCAGTGTTTGGAGAGTCCGAGAGTTTGGTGCAAAAATTCTCCCTTTTTAAAGGAGTTTAATCAGTCTTGCGCCGTTGCAGACCCCCTCACCCCCCGGTTCTGCTGCTTGTCAGTTCAGGGTGTCGTCAGCCTGTGCTGGTTTTGGCAATATTTAGTCTTAGTTCTAACACCCTTGGCTGCTTACATCACTGCTTGACATAAGTCACTGCTTGACATGAGTGACTCCGTCTTGCTCTCTACTCAGAAGGGATTGGACCTCGCCATCAGATCCATATTTATTCCACCCAAGTAGCAAGACCTCTCAAAACCCTTTGTGTTCCTTTTCTGACCTGTGATATGTGGACCCAACAGTGAGTCCAGCTTGAGTCTGTGTTCCAGTCTTGTCCGCTGCTAGAACTGTAAGGATTGGATTATTTTTTTTTAAAGATTTTATTTATTTATTTGACAGAGAGAGAGCGCTGGTAGGCAGAGAGGCAGGCGGCGGGGGTGGAGGGGGGAGCGGGGAAGCAGGCTCCCTGCTAAGCAGGGAGCCTGATGCAGGGCTCGATCCCAGAACCCTGGGATCATGACCCAAGCCCAAGGCAGATGCTTAACAACTGAGGCAGATGCTTAACACCTGAGCCACCCAGGTGCCCCTACAGATAATTTTTTTTTCAGATAATTTTTTATGTTTTTATTTGATGCTTTCTTGAAAGCATTGCAATTAGCTATGGGCCAGAGTGCTTCATCTTCCAGAAAAGGACTCAAAGTTCCTTTGAAAATGACTGTGTCAGATACTATTGGATATAGGGTTCTGATGGCATCATTTAGACAACTTTGAGACTGTACCAATGAATCAAGAATCAACTTTGGATTTTCAGAACTCTGGTCAAGAAACAGATAGGTCAATGAGATCACTAAGCTAAAACTATATAGAACAAGAACTAATTATATAGCCCTGAACGAACTGATGAAGGATAATTGTGGGTTTTGTTTGGAGTATTTCTTTTTTTTTCCTCCCAAATATGCTTATTTTTTCGGTGTTACAAGATTAATTGTTCATGCACCACATCCGGTGCTCCATGAAATACGTGCCTCCTCAATATGCACCACCAGGCTCACCCAACCCCCCACCTCCCCTCCGAAACCCTAAGTTTGTTGCTCAGAGTCCACAGTCTCTCTTGGTTCATCTCCCCCTCTCATTTCCCCCCATTCCCCTTTCCCTTCCTTCTCACAATGCCCTCCATGTTTTTCCTCATGTTCCACACGTAAGTGAGACCATAAGATAATTAGCTTTCTCTGGTTGACTTATTTCACTCTGCATAATCTCTTCCTGTCCCATCCATGTTGATACAAAAGTTGGATATTCTTCCTTTCTGTTGGAGGCATAATATTCCATTGTATATATGTACCATATCTTCTTTATCCATTCTTCTGTTGAAGGACATCTTGGTTCTTTCCACAGTTTGGTGATTGTGGCCATTGCTGCTATGAACATTGGGGTACATGTGGCCCTTCTTTGTACTGCATCTGCTTCTTTGGGGTAAATACCCAGTGGTGCAATTGCAGGGTCATAGGGTAGCTCTATTTTTAATTTCTTGAGGAATCTCCACACTGTTTTCCAAAGTAGTTGCACCAGCTTGCAATCCCACCAACAGTGGAAGAGGGTGCCCCTTTCTTTACACCCTCTCCAACATTTGATGTTTACTGTCCTGTTGATTTTGGCCATTCTAACTGGTGTAAGGTGATATCTCAGTGTGGTTTTGATTTGAATCTCCCTGATGGCTAAAGATCATGAACATTTTTTCATGTGTCTATTAGTCATTTGTATATCTTCTTTGGAGAAGTGTCTGTTCATGTCTTCTGCTCATCTTTTGATGTAATTATCAGTTTTGTGAGTGTTGAGTTTGAGGAGTTCTTTATAGATCTTAGATATCAGACCTTGGTCTGTAGTGTCATTTGCGAATATCTTCTCCCATTCTGTGGGTTGCCTGTTTGTTTTGTTGACTGTTTCCTTTGCTGTGCAGAAGCTTTTTATCTTGATGAGGTCCCAAAAGTTCAATTTCGCTTTTGTTTCCTTTGCCTTTGGAGACATGTCCTGAAAGAAGTTGCTGTGGCTGATGTTGAAGAGGTTACTGCCTATGTTCTTCTCTAGGGTTTTGATAGATTCCTGCCTCATGTTGAGGTCTTTTATCCATTTCGAGTTTATTTTTGTGTATGGTAAGAGAATGGTCAAGTTTCATTCTTCTACATATAGCTGTTGTTTGGAGTATTTCTAATGTTTTAATGTTTTGTTTTCTGGGCATGTAAGGAACCCTGCTCTCTTTTGTCTTAAGTTATCTATGATAACTCATGACAATTTAGTAGACTATGCTTTCATAAGTAGAAAGGAAGTATTTGTAAATGATATCTTATTCTTCCTGTTTAATCACTCCAGAATTCTGAAACTTTTATTGAGTATTTTAATTTTCATGTCAGTATAATTATTTATATAGGCTTGATAAGAATTTGTTGTCTTTGTCACAATTTCCAAAGAAGACATACAGATGGCTAACAGACACATGAAAAGATGCTCAATGTCACTCATCATCAGGGAAATACAAATCAAAGGTATCTCCTCACACCAGTCAGAATGGCTAATATTAACAACACAGGAAAGAACAGGCATTGGTGAGGATGTGAAGAAAGGGGAAATCCTCTGACACTGTTGGTGGAAATGCACCAGCAGCCACTCTGGAAAACAGTATGGAGGTTCCTCAAAAAGTGAAAAATAGAACTACCCTATGATCCATCAATTGCAGTACTAGGTATTTGCCCAAAGAATACAAAATACTAATTCAAGAGGATACATGAACCTTGATGTTTCTTATAAGATTTATTTATTTATTTTAGAGAGAGAGCATGAGTGGAGAGGAAGAGGGAGAGGGAGAGAGAATCTCAAGCAGACTACATGCTGAGCCTGAAGCCCCACACGAGGCTTGATCTCATGACACTGAAATCATGACCCTATTCAAAACCAAGAGCAAGATACTTAACTGACTACATCGCCTAAGCACCCCCATGAGCCCTGATGTTTATAGTAGCATTATCAATAATAGTCAAATTCTGGAAAAAGCCTAGATATCTATTGACTGATGAATGGATAAAGAAGATGTGAGATCGATCAATCAATCTATCTATCTCACATCTATGTGTGTGATACACACACACACACACACGTCTATATACACGCACATTGGAATATTACTCATCCACCAAAAAATTAATTCTTGCCATTTGCAATGATGTGGTTGGAGGTAGAGAGTATTATGCTGAGCGAAATAAATCAGTCAGAGAAAGACAAATTCCTTATGATTTCACTCATATGTAGAATCTAAGAAACAAAACAGATGAACATGGTTGGGGAGAGGGGAAGAGAGGCAAACCAGGAAACAGACTCTTAACTATAGAGAACAAACTGAGGGTTGCTGAAGGGGAGGTTGAGCAGGGGGATAGGTTAAATAAGTGATGGGTATTAAGGAGGGCACTTGTTGTGATGAGAGCACTGGGTGTTGTATGTAAGTGATGAATCACTAAATTCTACACCTGAAACTAATATTATATTGTATGTTAACTAACTGGAATTTAAATAAAAATTTGGCAAAAAAATTTGTTGTCCTTGTTAACAGGACATAATTGGAAACACTGGTTATGCAGCCAAGGCCTTGCCAGATGTCATATTTGAAAATGATGCTTATTGAATCAGATCCGACCAGATGCTTTTCAGGAATTAGATTGACTTTATGGAGCCAATGCTTACACAGCCCTCTTGGGAAAACTTGCCTGGTACCTGGTTTACAGGGTTCCCAGCATTCCAGATGAGTAAGGAAAGTTGCTTCTAGGCAGGTCAGGGACCCTGGGATATCTTGGGAAACTTGAAAAGAGCGGAAATTGTCCAAGTTTATAGGTAGTAAGGTGAAATCTGATGGTGAGATCTTGATTTGGCTTTCCAGTCAGGAGCTTTTAAAAATCTAATCTGAGATTCTATTTGAAAACTTCCAGCAAAGTAAACTTAAGAAGGCCTATAATTATTTATTTTTATTCTTGCTGCAGCTATGTAAATAATTAGCTCAAATCTAATGAGATCAGCCTATTTGTGTGATCAAGAATAATCTTTCTTTGAGATTGTCTTTCATCCAAAGGGAGAGATGGTAGAGATAAATTTTATGTTTCAATAGAAAACTAAAGCACATCTTTTAGTCTTGTTCATTATCTTTGAGCTACTTTGTATCTCTTTGTAAAGTACAAGCAACTGATGGGTATAAAAACTCTGTCTTGTCTGGTGGAGATTTAATTGACTTCCTCCCCAACTATGGAAAAGCAGTTTTTATACCTATCTGCAAATTGGACTAGATTATTTTTAGCTAATTGCTAATAGCAATTAGCCCAAATTGCTAATCCTTAGCTTATTTTCAAGTCTTCCAGTTTCCTTCAGTATCTTATATAACCCTGCAAATTAACTTTCCAATTTTTCTCCCTCCTTTGACTTGCGTGGAGAACTAAAACCTGACAGCCTAGACTCCTATTGGTACTGTAGCTTGCCTTGTAACTTGCACTGTTCTCCAGGTTCCAAAGCAGCCATGAAAGCTAATGACTTGATGACTTAATGACTTGGAAGAGCACATCACTGCATCAGACCATGCAAGAATCAGTTTTTTATAGAGCTACCCTATGACCCAGCAATCGCACTACTGGGTATTTACCCTAAAGATACAAATGTAGTGATCTGAAGGGGCACGTGCACCCGAATGTTTATAGCAGCAATGTCCACAATAGCCAAACTATGGAAAGACCCTAGATGTCCATTAACAGATGAATGGATAAAGAAGATGTGGTATATGTAAACAATGGAATACTATGCAGCCATCAAGAGAAAGGAAATCTTGCCATTTACAATGACGTGGATGGAACTGGAGGGTATTATGCTAAGCGAAATAGGTCAGTCAGAGAAAGACAATTATCACATGATCTCTCTGATATGAAGAATCTGAGAGGCAGGGCGGGGGAGTCAGGGGTGGTGGGGGAGAGAAATAAAACAAGATGGGATGGGGAAGGAGACAAACCATAAGAGACTCCTAAACTCATGAAATTAACTAAGGGTGACTGGGAGGTGGGGTGGGTAGGGATAGGGTGGCTGGGTTATGGACATTGGAGAGGGTATGTGCTGTGTTAAGTTCTGTGAAATGTGTAAGCCTGACAATTCACAGACATGTACCCTGGGGCAAATAATACATTATATGTTAATAAAAAAAATTTAAAAAAAAAAGAAAAAAAAGGAATCAGTTTTCTCCTTAAACAAGCTGCTGCCTGGACCACTAGGAAGTTGAGTGAAATGTTGGGGTCATGTATGCCTGTATATGAGAAGTAACCAAGACTGTGGGCAACATCACCAAGAGTAGTAACATCCTAATTGCAAAAAACTCAAGTGGTGCACATAACCAAGAATTTCCTCCACTGACATCTTGGAATCTACCAGGCTGGTTACCCTCAGGATTCAACTCCTGGCTCTTTACTTTTATATAACTTTTTATATTAATATTTTTCTATTTTACTTTATACATCCCTCTTTCAGGATGCCTAATCTTTGGGACCCTAAAACAGCTAATCTTTGGGTGCCTGGGTGGCTCAGTCATTAAGCGTCTGCCTTTAGCTCAGGTCATGATTCCAAGGTCCTGGGATGGAGGCCCACATCGGGCTCCCTGCTCCATGAGAAGCCTGCTTCCCCCTTTGTCTCTCCCCCTGCTTGTGTTCCCTCTCTTGCTGTCTCTCTGTCAAATAAATAAAATCTTAAAAACAAAACAAAACAAAACAAACCAGCTAATCTTGGCCACCACTTCTCAACAGGTGGTTTAATGGTTTTTCAGAACAATGCCAACAAGAGTCCTTGAGAGACTATTTCTCAGACTCTTCTGTACCCAACTTGGGAGGTTTGTGGTTGCCTCTGAGTTGCTCAGTGATAAATAATATTTATTTATCTTGAACAAAATGGGGAACTGATGATGTTGAATTTTATCTGAGCCCTGTGCTCCTGGAAAGAAATGAGTAAGAAATCTTCTATCCTTTTAAGATCCACCTCCACCCTTCCTCAGACTCCTTTTTTATAAAAACCGTGTATTTTCTTCATTTTTGGGAAATATTTCTCATTAATGAACATGTTCCCTATTGTAATAGCCTGAATAAAGTCATCTTAGGGATGCCTGGGTGGCTTAGTTGGTTAAATATGTGCCTTTGGCTCAGGTCATGATCCCAGGATCCTGGGATGGAGCCCCAATTTGGGCTCCCTGCTCACTGGGGAGGTCTGCTTCTCCCTCTCCCCCCCCCACTTGTGCTCTCTCTCTCTCAAATAAATAAATAATCTTAACAAATCATCTCCTTAATTAACCAGTGCATTTTGTCTTTTACGAGCTCCTACCTTTCTCTCCAGCTTTATCACCTAACATTGTTTCCCTTGTTCATTACACTCAAACCACATGGTCTTTTTGTCCCTAGAGCACACATAACTTATCTCTGTCTTAGAGCCTGTGCTCATGCTCTTTCCTATGCTGGAATCTTCTTTTTCACCCCTCCCTCTAATCCAGCTTAGCTCAAATGTGCCAAGGTAGGTTTGGATGTCCACTCTCCCCCATTATTCTCTCTCATAGTATAGTTGATCTTCATTATTTGTAGGTTCTTTATTTGGAAATTTACCTACTCAATACAATACAATCTACTCAAAATCAATACTCACGGCAGGGTTCTGGTTCAAGATGGCCATGTAGGAAGATCCTGAACTCACCTCTCATGGACACACTGAGTTGACAACTACATATGGAACAATTTCCTCTCAAAAATCCTAATGTCTGGCTGCATGATGACTACACATCGGGCAAATGAGAAGAAAACCATATCAATGTGGATGGGAGATGCTGGGACACAGCCTTGCCATAAATTCCACTGTTAGCACAGGAACCCACAATGTGGGAGGGAACTCAAATCCCAGAGCTTCTCCCTAAAGAGAAAAGGGCTCAAACTCCATATTGGGCATCCCACATTTTAAGATGTGCACTTGAGAGATGAGCCTCCAAACATTTAATTTTTTTAACTTTAAAAATTTTTAATTTTATTTATTTTTATTCAATTAGCCAACATATAGTACATCATGTGTTTCAGATCTAGTGTTCAGTGTTTCGTCAGTTGCAAATAACACACAGTGCTCATCACATCATGTTCTCTCCTTACCAATGTGGCTTGTGTCCCAAGACCTATAAGATGGTAGCAATCTGAGAAATGTCTCTTAAAAAGTTTGTACAGTCAGATTCACTTGTCCCAGGCCCAACTCAGAGGCAACAAATTGTGCCCAGACTTAAAGTGAGGGAGGCTCATTTGTTTATATTAAAACTCACCTAAGGAGTAAGCATCTAATTTAACACACAGCTGGGAGTTGGCTAGAATACTCTCCAGGAATGGAGACTGGTGTGTACCATCTTTGCACTCTCACTTTGCCACACTCCCTTTATACATGTCTGGTGCTTTGATTTTTTGTGACTGCTTCCCAGGAGATATTTCTTGGTTACCTGGCTCTGGGGGCTAAGGGAGCTTCTATTCCTGGTCACATGGGACTGTAATAATCAATGCCATTTAGAAAGGAGTTCATAGCCCATTCTAGTGCCCCAGTTTTTGCGACTGCTGCCAGAAGACACCTATACATTGCTTGGTTTTGGTGGCCAGTGAGGCTAATGTCTGTGGGTCCCACGGGACTGTAACCACCCCCAAGGCACTGCACAGAGAATGGACTGAGGCACACCCCCAGTCTTTCTGTGAAGAAGGCCACTTTGCTTGTCTTGGAACTTCAGACTGAGTGGGAGTCTTCAGGTTTGGCTTATATTTCATCACCTATAGAGCAGCTCTCAAGGAGTGCAGGGTGTAGAAGCCATCTTGGCACTCTTCCTCTGCCTTGCTCTGGCTTGCTGGTATCTCCCAGAAACAGTTTATCCCCTCACCTGGATCCCCAAATTTTGTGATTGCCACCCAGAGAAACCTCAAAATTGCCTTGCTCTGGTGGACAGAGGTCTTACACTTGCAACACTTCAGGACAGCATATACTTGCAAATGTTTGAAAGCTGCTGCCTGAGGGTCAGTTTTCCTGTTTTGTCTGAATCTAGGTGCTGAGGTCCTCTCCCTTAGGACACTGACAGGTGAACTATGAAAAACATAATAGGCTGCTTGGACAAGCATAGATCAAGAGCTGGGATAAGGCTAAAAGAAAAGGTTCATCTCCTATACAAGGTTACTTCTTTAAAACTGGGAGAGGTGGTTGTTTCATTTGCTATAGAGAAACCAATAGAGAGTCAAGCAAAATGAAGAAACAGAAGAATATTTTCCAAATGAGAAAACAAGATAAAATACTCAGGAAAAAAAATTAATGAAATGCAAATAAGTAATTTACATGATAAAGAATTCAAAATAATGGTCATAAAGATGTTCACTGAACTGGAAAGAAGAATGGATGAACAAAGAACTTCAACAAAGAGATGAAAAATATAAGGTACCAAACAAATCTTAAAGCTGAAGAATAAAAGTAACTGAACTGAAAATACACTAGAGGGGTTCAGCAGCAGATTAGAAGAAACAAAGAAAAAAATCATTCAACTTAAAGACAAGGCAGCAGAACTCACTGAATCAGAGTAGAAATAAGAGAATGAAAAAAGTGAAGATAGCTTAAGGGACTTATAGGACAACATCAAACAAACTAGCATTCTCATTATTGGGGTCCTAGAAGGAGAAGAAAGAGAAAGGGGAAGAAATCTTATTTGCAGAAATAATGGCTGAAAACTTCTCTAACTTGGGGAAGGAAATAGGCATCCATCCTGGAAGTGCAGAGAGTTCCAAATAAGATGAACACAAAGAGACCCACATCAAGACACATAATTAAAATGTCAAAACTTAAAGAGAAGGAAATAATCTTAAAAGCAATAAAAGAAAAAACAACTTGTTATGTACAAAGGACCACCCATAAAACTCTCAGCAGTTTGTCAGCACAAACTTTGCAGGCCAGAAGGGAGTGACACAATATATTCAAAGCATTGAAAGAGGGATGCCTGGCTGGCTCAGTCAGAAGAGCATGCAATCCTTGATCTCAAGGTGGTGAGTTCAAACCCCATCTTGGGCATAGAGCTTACTTAAAAAAAAAGTGTTGGGCACCTGGGTGGCTCAGTGGTTAAGGCCTCTGCCTTTGGCTCGGCTCGGGTTGTGGTCTCGGTGTCCTGGGATTGAGCCCCGCATCGGGCTCTCTGCTCGGCAGGGAGCCTGCTTCCTCCCCTCTCTCTGCCTGCCTCTCTGCCTACTTGTGATCTCTCTCTGTCAAATAAATAAATAAAATATTTTAAAAAAGTGTTGAAAGAAAAAGAACTTTTAACTAAGGATACTTTACCTGGAAAATCTATTATTCAGAACTGAAGGAGCAATAAAACATTTTCCAGACAAGCAAAAGTTAAAGGAGTTCACCACCACTAAATTGGCCTTACAAGAAATGTTAAGGGACTTCTTTAAGCGGAAAAGAAAGGGCGTATTAATGAAAGAAAAAAAAACTCATTCAAGAAGTAATTATATAGTAAAAGTAGTGGATTAAGGGCGCCTGGGTGGCTCAGTTGGTTAAACGACTGCCTTCAGCTCAGGTCATGATCCTGGAGTCCCAGGATCGAGTCCTGCATCCGGCTCCATGCTTGGCGGGGAGTCTGCTTCTTCCTCTGACCTCTCCCTTCTCATATGTTCTCTCTCTCATTCTCTCTCTCTCAAATAAATAAATAAATAAAATCTTTAAAAAAATTAAAAAAAAGTAGATTAATTACTTATAAAGCTAATATGAAGATTAAAAGACAAAAGTAGTAAAAATAACTATGATAATAAATTAGTTAAGGGACACAAAAGATAAAAAGATGTAAAATGTGACATCAAAAACCAAGTATTGTGGGGGGGAGAGTAAAAAATGATGAGCTTTACAATGGGATCAAATGCAAGTTGTTATTAACTCAAAGTAGACTGTTATGGATATGTTATTATAAGCCACATGGTAGCCTTAAAACAAAAACCTATAGAAGACACACAAAAGTTAAAAAAAAAAAAAGAAGGATTATAAGCAAACCACTAAAGAAAGTCATTAAAACCACAAAGGAAGAGAGAAAGTAAAAAAGAGGAACAGAGAAAAACTACAAAACAGCTAGAAACTAATTAACAAAATGGAAGTAGGAATGTACCTATCAATAGTTATTTTAAATGTATATGGACTAAATTCTCTAATCAAAAGACATAGATAATGGATAAAAATAAACCTCCTCTATATGCTGCCTATGAGAGACTCACTTTTGATATAAGGACACACAGAGATTGAAAATGAAGTTATGGAAGAAAATACCCCATGCAAATGGAAACCAAAAGAAAGCTAGAATAGCTATACTTACATCATAAAAAAGGACTTTAAAACAGAACCTGTAATAAGGCAAAGAAAGGTGTTACATAATTATAAAGGGGTCAATCCAACAAAAGGATATAACATTTGCGGATATTTATGATACACAAGAGCACCTAAATATATGAAGCAAATATTAATAGATGTAAAGGGAAATATAATAGATATAAAGCAAATATAAATAGATATTAATAGATATAAATAGAGACCAATACAATAATAATGAGGCTCTTTAATACCCCATTTACATCAATGGGCAGACCATCCAGACAGAATATATCAATAAGGAAACAGCTTTAAACAACATGTTAGACCAGATGAACTTAACAGATACTTATAGAACATTCCATCCAAGAGCAACAGAAGACACATTCCCCTGAAGTGCACATGGGACATTTTCCAAGATAGATCATATGTTAGACCATAAAACAAGCATTAACAAATTTGAGGACTGAAATCATATGAAGCATCTTTTCCAACCACAGTGATATAAAACTAGAAATTAATTACATGAAAAAAACCTGGAAAATTCCTAAATATGTGGAGATTAAACAACATGCTACTGAACAACCATAGGTCCAAAAAAATTAAAAAAATAAAATACCTTGAGACAAATGAAAAATGGAAATGTAACATAACAAAATTTATTGGATGCAGCAAAAGTAGTCCTGAGGGAAGTTCATAGCAATGGAAGCCTATCTCAAGATATAAGAAAAGTCTGAAAAAAAAGAAAACTCTAATTTTATACCTCAAGGAACTAGAAAAAGAAGAACAAGAGAACTTCAAAGTTAGTAGAAGGAAATAACAAAGATCACAGTGGAAATAAATTACATAGAGACTAAAAAATAATGGAGAATTCAATGAGTATATCACCCAGCTAATGAGTCATTGAACATTATATCAAAATCTAATGATGTACTATACCTTGGTCAATTGAATTTAAATAAAAAAATTCAGTGTCAATTAAAAAAAAGAAAATTCAATGAAATTAAGAGCTGGTTCTTTGAAAAGATAAACAAAATTGAAAAGCCTTTAGCTTGACTCACCAAGAAAAAAAGAGAAGACTAAATAGAATCAGAAATGAAGATGTTACAACTGGTACCACAGAAATACAAAGATCATGAGATTACCATGAACAGTTATATGTCAACAAATTAGAGAACGTAGAAGAAATATAAAAATTCTCAGAAACATACAATCTGCAGAGACTTAATCATGATGAAATAGGAAACGTGAACAGACCATTTACTCATAAAGAGATTAAATAATCAAAATTCTCCTAACAAATAAACGTTCAGGACCATATGGCTTGGTGAATTCTAATAAACATTCAAATAATTAGTACCAGTCTTTTCCAAAGTATAAAAAATAAAAGAGGGAGGATCTCTTCTAAACACATTTTATAAGGCCAGCATTACCTTGATACCAAAGGATGCCACCAAAAAACTTACAGGCCAGTATTCCTGATAATCATAGGTGCAAAAATCCTCACCAGAATATTAGCAAACCAAACTCAACAATACATTAAAAGGATCCTTCACCATGATCAAGTGGGGTTTATTCCAGGGATGCAAGAATTGTTAAACATCCATAAATGACTCAGTGTGACACAGCACATTAACAAAATGAAGGATAAAAACAATATGATTATCTTAATAGATGTTGAAAAAGTATTTGACAAAATAATCCATTTATGATAAAAATTTTCAAAAAAGTGCATATAGAGTGAATGCATCTCAAAATAATAAGGCCATATACAAACCACAGCTAACCTCATACTATTCAACAGTGAAAAGCTGATGACTTTCTCTTCAAGATCAGGAACAATACGAGAATGTCCACTCTTATCACACATAATATTGGAAGTTCTAGCCATAGCAATTAGGTAAGAAAAAGAATAAAAGGCATCCAAATTGGAAAGGAAGAAGTAAAACTGTCACTATTTGCAGAAGACATGATATATATAGAAACCCCTAAAGACTCCATCAAACAACTGTTAGAACTAATAAACTCATTGAGTAAAGTTGCAGGATACAAAATCAATACACAAAAATCTGTTGTGTGTCTTTATAATGAACTAATAAAATATCAGAAGGAGAAATTAAGAAAACAATTTTATTTATGATTGCATCAAAAATAATAAAATATTGGGGCGCCTGGGTGGCTCAGTCGTTAAGCGTCTGCCTTCGGCCCAGGTCAGATCCCAGAGTCCTGGGATCGAGCCCCGCATCGGGCTCTCTGCGCGGCGGGGAGCCTGCTTCTCCCGCTACCATTCCCTCTGCTTGTGTTCCCTCTCTCGCTGTGTTTCTCTCTGTCAAATAAATAAAATCTTAAAAAAAAAAAATAATAAAATATCTAGGAATAAATTTAACTAAGGAGGTGAAAGACATGTATATTGGAAACTACAAGACATGGATGAAAGAAATTGAAGACACAAATAATTGGAAAGATATTTTATGCTTATGCGTTGGAAGAATTAGTATTGTTAAATTGTCCATACTATGCAAAGCAATCTACAGATTCAGTGCAATGCCTATCAAAATTCTAATGGGAATTTTCACAGAAATACTAAAAAAATCCCAAAATTTGTATGGAACCATAAGAAGACCTCAAATAGACAAAGCAGTATTGAGAAAGAAGAACAAAACTGGAGGTACCACATCCCCTGATTTCAAACTATGTTAGTAAGCTATAGTAATTAAAACAGTATGGTATTGGCATAAAAACATACATATAGATCAATAGAACAGAATAGAGAGTGTAGAAATGAACCTATACATATAAGCTCAATTAATTTACAACAAAGAAGACAAGAATATATAATGGGGAAAAGAGGGTCTCTTTAATAAATGGTGCTGGGAAAATTGGACCGCTGCATGCAAAAAAATGAAACTGGTCCACTATCTTATATCATATACAAAAATTAACTCAAAATGGATTAAAGCCATAAACGTAAGGCCCAAATCTATAAAACTTCTAGGAGAAAACAGGCAGTAAGCTCCTTTTTTAACCTAAAGATTTTATTTATTTATTTGACAGAGAGAGACACACAATGAGAGAGGGAACACAAGCAGGGATAGTGGGAGAGGGAGAAGCAGGCTTCCCTCAGAGCAGGGAGCCTGATGCAGGGCTTGATTCCAGGACCCTGGGCTCATGACCTGAACCAAAGGCAGGCACTTAATGACAGCCACCCATGCACCCCAAGCTCCTTATTTTTTAAAAAAGATTTTATTAATTTAGGGGCACCTGGGTGGCTCAGTGGGTTAAACTTCTGCCTTTGGTTCAGGTCATGATTCCAGAGTCCTGGAATGGAGTCCTGCATTGGGCTCTCTGCTCAGCGGGGAGCCTGCTTCCCCTTCTGTCTGCCTCTCTGTCTACTTGTGATCTCTCTCTCTCTCTCTCTCTGTGTCAAATAAATAATAAAAAAATCTTTAAAATTTTTAAAATTAATTTAGAGAGAGAGAGAGAGAGAGAGAGAGAGAGAGAGAGAGAGAGTGAACTTGAGATGGGGGAGATTCAGAGGGAGAAGCAGACTCCCTGCTCAGCAGGGAGCCCAATGCAGGACTCGATCCTGGGACTCCAGGATCATTATCTGAGCCAAAGGCAGGTGCTTAATCAACTCAGCCACCCAGGCACCCAGCAATAAGCTCCCTGACCTACGTCTTGGTGATGATTCTTTGAATCTGATACCAAAAGTAAAAGCAACAAAAGCAAAAATAAGCAAGTGGGACTACATCAAACTAAAAAGCTTCTGTGCAGTAAGGGAAACCATCAACAAAATGAAAAGGTAACCTACTGAATGGGAGAATGTAATTGCAAACCATATAACTGAAAGAGGCTAATATCTAAAGTATATAAAGAAATCATAAAACTCAAAAGCAAGAAAAATATGATTTCAAAAATAGCCAGAAGATCTGAATAGACATTTTTTTCCAAGGAAGACATACGGATGGCCAGCAGGCAAATGAAAAGATGTCTACATCATTAATCATGAGGAATATGCAAATCAAAACCACAGTGAAATACCACCTCACACCTGTTAGAATGGCTATTGTCAAAATGACAAAAAATAACAAGTATTGGCAAGGACATGGAGAAAAGGGAACCCTTGCACACTGTTGGTGGGAATCTAATTAGGTGTAATCACCATGGAAAACAATATGGAAGTTCCTCAAAAAATTAAAAATATAATGATGATCCAGCAATCCCACTTCTGGGTATTTATTTGAAGAAATCACAAACACTAATTCAATCAGAGGGCAGGCAAGCAGGGGGATGGTTTAAATAGGTGATGGAGATTACGACATGCACTTGTCACGATGAGTACTAGGTGATATTTGGAATCGAATCACCATATTGCATGCCTGAGACTAGTATAACATGGTATGTTGACTAACTGGAATTAAAATAAAAACTTAAACACTAATTCAAAAAAAGATATATGCATTCCCATGTTCACTGCAGCATCATTTGCCTTAGCTGAGATATGGAAACTACCTAAATTGCCATCAATAGATGAATGGATAAAGAAACGGTGGTGAACGGGAGGCGGCTCCGGAGACACCCCCTCCTCCCTCCTCCGGGAGGAGCGGTGCGAGAGCCCGCAGCAGGAATCTGCTGGTTTGGGGACTCCAGACCGGGCCGCCTGCTACAGATAGAAGCGCTCCGCCACGACAC
>CM053612.1:52446672-52468243 GCA_028646535.1 Procyon lotor
GGGTATGTGCTGTTAAGTGCTGTGAAATGTGTAAGCCTGATGATTCACAGACATGTACCCCGGGGCAAATAATACATTATATGTTAATAAAAATTAATTAAAAAAAAAAAAAAAAAGAAACGGTGGTGAATATATACAGTGGAATATTATTCAGCCATTAAGAATGAAATCTTGCCACTTGTAACAACATGGATGGATGTTGAGGGTGTTATGCAAAGTGAAATAGATAGAGAAAGACAAGTACCTTATGATTTCTCTTATATGTGGAATCTAAAACACACACACACACACACACACACACACACACACACACACACACACACACACCCCAAACAAAACAAACTCATAGATACAGAGAACTGAATGGTGGTTTCATGAGGTAGGGGTTGGGGGAAAGGTGATTTCAAGAGAGAGGGCTGGGGGGGGTGGGAAAAATAGGTGAATTGTTTTTTTGTTGTTGTTAGTTTAAATTAATTGAATAAAAAGTTTAAAATTTACTCATGGCACCTTGGCTATTCATGACAGGCACAGCACAGAAAACTTTGAGTTGTCTAAGGCATGCATTTCTGCTAAGGTTGAACAGGGCAGTACTCTGCCTTCTTCTTTCAACTCATATACTATACACAAGAGTCCTTTTTGTGATCTACTTAGTGCCACATTTTTTGAATTTTATTGTTCTTTTTGTTGGTGTTTTGCTGTTTAAAATGGCCCTCATGTGTAGTGTTGAGGTGCTATCTAGCATTCCTAAGCACAAGACGGTGATGTGTCTTACGGAGAAAATTTGTGTGTTAGATAAGCTTCACTCAGGCCTGAGTTATAATGTTGGCTGTGAGTTCAATATTAATGAATCAACAATATGTATTAAATAAAGTGCCTTTAAACAGAGGCACACATAAAACAAGTTTATGTACTGATTGGTTAATGAAAATATTGTGATCCGGAGACTCACAGAAACTTAAACCTGTATTTTCCTAGGAGTAATGATTCAAGATCATTAGTAGTTACACAACTGCAAATAATGAGAATCAGCTGTACTTTCGTTTTTTCCTTCACAGCATTGATCACAGGTTGTAGGTATATGTTTATTCATGTAATTTTTATTTTTGTTTCTTTTTCTCTTTTTAAAAATATTTATTTATTTGACAGAAAGACAGTGCAAGCACACAAGCAGGGGGAACAGCAGAGGCAGAGGGAGAAGCAGGCTCCAGGGAGCTTGATTCAATCCCAAGATTGATTCAATCAGGGAGCTTGATTCAATCCCAGGAATCTGGGATCATGACCTGAGCAGAAGGCCGACACTTAACCGACTGAGCTACCTAGGTGTCCTATTTTTATTTTTTTATGTTTAGTTAGCCACTGTATTGTACATCATTAGTGATTCATTAGTTATATATAACACCCAGTGCTCATCACAGCACATGCCCTCTGTCGCTGTTACCCCATTCTCCCACCCCTCCCATCTGAAACCCTCAGTTTGGTTCCCAGAGTCCAGAGTCTCTCATGGTTTGTCTCCCTATGTTATTTCTTCCCCTTCAGTTTTCCCTCCCTTCTCCTATGGTCCTCTGTGCTATTCCTTATGTTCTACATGTGAGTGAAACCCTATGATAATTGTCTTTCTCTGTTTGACTTCTTTCACTTAGCATAATCCCCTCCAGTTCCATCCATGTCAATGCAAATGATGGGTATTCGTGTAATTTTTAAGTGTTTGTCTTGCGGTGCCTAATATAGAGCTAGTATCTGGTGAAAACTGTTGAAGAGTAAGTGAATGAATGACTGAATGAACAAAATACCTGTAGCTATGTGGCACAGAGGAGTATGTGGGCAGGGAGCCAGGCAGGTCATTACAGAGGGAGGTTGCAGACTGGTAGGAGAGACCATCGGTCTCTTCCCCTTTTCCATTATAGTAACTCTTGTCCTATGGTGTTGACTGTACTCAGTGTATAATGAAAGGATTTTCCTTTGAGAGTAAGATGTGTTTCAGGTGTCAAAGCAAAATAGTATCTTCCTTTAAGTAGTTTAATATCCTTTCCTTTTGTTTACAGTAAAAACAGTCAAAAGCAGCGCCTATAACCTGGTGGCTACAGATACCATATAAATTTAGAAGGAGGATAGGGTTTTCTTCACTGGAGGCTCAGATGTGGCCACAACTCCTTTTGGGGTTTATAAATGTTAACATAACCCAGGCAGAAGGCCTGGAACACATCTCTACATCAGGTTTTTTGTAATTAAATCACTCAGGCCTTTCTAGGCATCCTGACGAGACGTGGTTAGACAGATATTCATTTAGTAATCCCAGATAGTAGGTGATGGAGCATAATTCATATATCAGAAAGCCATCTTGAAGGGTCAGCCAGTTGGGCCATTGTGGAAAGGAAATTCAAAATAGATCTAGGGCCAAGTCAGGGAAGGCCATATCCAGCTTAGTAAAGGAGTGTTTGAAAGCTGACCTTATGGGTAGGCAGAACAGTAAGTAAGCTATGCTGTGGTCACCTATGTAGAATGTTTCCAGGGTCATCAGAGAGAGTCCTTCCATCACTATTCCTTAATGAGATTTTTTTTTTACACTCAAACTATGCTCTTGGTTGTTCTTTTCCCCTGGACAGACCTTCCTTTTTTGTTAAAGGCATGCTAAATCTTACCTATCATTCAAGGCCCTGCTCCTCTAAGAAGTGTTTTTGGATATTAGATGTCAGTGGTCTCTTGGAAGTCCACTGTCTGGGCACCGTAGGACAGCTTTGCATGTACTGCCTGCCTTTATCAGTGATAAACAGTGACACAACTAACATTGATGGCTCTGTTGATGTTTTTCTGAAGGACATTATATGCTATTGGGTGACAGGGACCATGTCCAGCATTTCCTTTGTATTCTCAAGAGTCCTAGTACAATCTTCTGCACGGTTTTGGTTCTTAGGAAAGATTTGTTCAACAAATGGAGTCAGCCAATAAACCTTTGTGAAGCCTTCTGCCCACCTTATTTGGAAGGTATCTGTTTTTCCTTAGGATGTTATATTGCCTTGAAAGTTGACTATATTGAAAAGAAAACTCTGGTTTAAGGAAGTTTGAGTGGTAGGGGCTGATACAAAAAATATGATTATCTTCTCTACCAACCAAGCAAAAGTTGTTTTTGGCATCCAGGGCCAGCCCAGACACACTTGATCTTCAGATAGAGATGGTTTTTTGTGTCCTGCATTACCTTTTTGGCTTCTTGTTTCCCCCGAGATTCAGTACCCTCTTGCCCGTGATCCCCCTACCTCTATCCCAACTATTTCCTTTAGCTGTGTTTATATAGTTCAAATACATGTATATTGCTATTTCCCTCCTCAGGTTTACTGTGGTCCAGACTTAGTTTCTTTCATCTGTCTTAATCAGTTATACCTGCTGATTCTCCAGTATCATATTTTAAGATCTTTTCTAGGCCTCTGCTGCCAGTCTGCTCAGCTCAGGGTATTTTTCCTAATGACTAGGCTCTTGGATAGGGTGCCAGATTTCTCTATGCCTCAGTTGGACCCTGGGACAGTCTAGGCACCCCAAAAACGACTTCTGCAACTCACCACAGGTTAAGGCCAACCCCTGGCTCATTGGTAGGCCTAGGTATCTTTCAGCCTTGATGTTCTTCAGCTTCCCTCATCTCCGAAATATTTGCCTTTTAGATTAATTTTTCCCCAGTTACATGATTTATTTTGTGGGTATCCAAATGGATACTTGGCTATTTCCTGTACATATTGTTCTTTTTTTTTTGCATGCTGCCCATGTCCTGGTTTGTTTCTCTGCTTTTTTCTCTGTGTTCTTTCTGCTGAGTTTTCTCTGTGAGGGTACATTACTCTCACTCATAGTAGTGTGGATAGTGCTTCTAGAACTGTGATGGGAACTGTGGTTGTAAAATCCCCTTTCCAAAGTTCCAGGCAGAGGAGGGTTAGAGCATTGCTTTTAGGGATCTTAATCAAAAGACCTCTATGGCAAGGGTGGACATTGTGGTGTCTGGGCCCTAGCATTCCTCCATTGCCTTATTTTCTACTTCATTCCTCATATATAGCTAAAAGAAGCATAGTCCCTTGTCTTCAGCCAATTTCCTACACTCTATGTCAAACTTTCTCAACCTTGACACTCTTGACATTTTGGGCCACATAGTTTTTGGGGTGTGTGTGTGTGTGTGTGCATCTGTGCTGTCCTAGTAGGATGTCTACTAGACATCTACTAGATGTCAGTACATCCTGCTTCCCAGTTGCGACAATTTAAAATGTCTCCAGACATCAAATGTCCCCTGGGTGGGGGGCAAAATTATTCTAAGTCGAGAACCACTTCTCTAGGTTTGCTCTGCCTTGTTCCCTAGTCCTTGACTGATATTCCCCTTTTATTCTAGCCCTTTCCCCAGCCTCACTTGGAAGTCTCCATCAGTTGGCTAATAAAATCATGGAAGTAGCAAAGGGAACTCTAGACTTATGAGGCTTGATTCTCATTGCTGGGTCCTCCACTTACTATGTGACCTGAAGTTACTTAATTCTCAGTTTCCTCATCTATTAAATGGTGATTATAAAATAATACTGCACTGGAGTTTTTCTGAGGATTAAATATCTTTCTTCTTACTATTGCTAACCATTGCTTTTACCCATTCATGGATTCAAAAACTAAAATGATGGTGAATGGAGCCAAAGGTTGAGCAGGCAGTCTTTAATAGTGCTTTAACCCAGAGTGGTATAGAAAAGAGCCACGTATCTGGAAAGAAGAAAAATAGAAGCATTTGTTTCCAAATGCAGATGAGCATCAGAATCATCTGGAGATATTTTTGAAAGGACAATCCTATGCTATACCCTCGGTATCTTGAATGGCAGTATCTGGGTGTGGGGCAAAGGATCTATAACAAACAAGCTCTCCAGTAGATTCTGATGATTAGCCATGTTTGGGTATCACAGAGTTAGATGATCTTTAAGATTCCTTCTACTCGGATAGCCTATGATTGTATATTTCTATTTATCCTGTAAAGTATTACACAAACTGAAATTGTACCTTCTGAAGTATGATCTTAGGGAGTTTCATGAATATTTTTGGAGACTGGAGTTGTAGAATGTTACCTTGTTCTAAGAGAATGAACTGCTTCTGGGGACACATTTGATCTTACAAGCAGGGAAGGAGGCAGCTCCACAAAGCATTGATCAGCAGGGTTTTTTTCCACTTTATTAATTAAAGAGCACAAACCTACAACCTAATTTGATTGTTGATAAATAAACTTTCAGTTAGTGGTCCAGAGACCACAGGACAGATCAGGCCAGGAGAGATGGTAGGATTTCCAGGCTGAGCTGGGATTCTGTTTGCTTTGCTTAGGAGATGGTGGGGCAGAGAGCAGGGGACTGTGAGCTGCTGTGAGAAGGAAAGGAGAGGCTTGGGACTCGGGCCCAGGAATTCCCATCAGGAATTGAAACACTTTCCACCTGCTGCCACATGAAGCACCTAACTCCATTATGGAATCTGCATGCAGATAGTTAGATCAGACTTTGGAAACAGAGGATGAAAAACGAGTTTCCTTCTTTCTGTTCACAGAGGCCAGCCAAGAGCCAGAGCTAGAGCCAGGTCTCTGGTCATGAACTAAACAACAGGACCAGTTATTGGTTTCAAGTCTGACTGCCTCCTCTTATGAGGACTTTGGAACTTGGAGAGACTCCCTTACCCTTTATAAACAAGCAGAAGGACTCAGAATTAAGACCCCAGATAGAATGGCTGGTATATTCAAAGGTAGAGTGGGAGGCCACAAGTGCTACTTAGAATGCAATTAGTAATTTTGCTACTTTAATTCTCCCATATGTCTTTGAAAAACTTACTGGGAAAGATCTGATTTGGGAGGGTGGAGGTAAGAATTAGGTAGGTAATATGAGGTATTAGGTATAGGTACTGGGAGCCTTGGAATTATAGCCTGGGAGCTTAAAGAGATACAACTCCCTGGGGCCCAGGGACAGCCAAAAGCTAACCATGACAAGAATGTACCAGGAGGCTAATCCTCTAGTCAAGTCTCCCAGATGGGAGTTGAATATATAACTTGTGGTCTCATCAAGGCACCTTTCTTTGACTCTTGACTTTTTCACCTACTAACTGTAGGACACGTGTCTAGTTCCCCATCTGGGTCTCAGTTGCCTTTCATGTTAAATGGGGATAATGCTTATCTACCTCACAAGATTGTTGAGAGTATTAAATAGATCTAATAAATATGAAAAGGCCTTATAAACCATAGAGCCTTGTGTAGATATGAAGGGTTAATGTCATTACTACCACATGGTCCTCTGGCTTTTCCTAATTAGCACCTTTAGGAGAGATTAAGGAAATCCTAATCCTAAGGGGGAAATACAAATGAGTATTTTAGTCTGGGTGACTTCTAAAGAGGAGAAATGCATGTTTGGGGAGGCTGAAGCTCTTCCAATGATATCTGTTTTCTGAAATGTGTGTTCACCTTGTTCTCAGGGTGGAGGTGTCAAGTTGGGCCTTCAGTTTGGGTCATAACTGCATTTGGATGTCATCCTCAGTTGCCCCTCTGCTTGGTTAGAATTTGAGTAGGCAAACAAAACTAACTTGGGGCCAGTCAGCTTATATCAAAATAAAGATTGTCTCCATAAACAATGGCTGGGCTAACAATCAGTCCAGCCAAAGAGGCAATATAGAGTCAGGGAAAAGCACTTGGCTAGGAGTCAAGTCAGAGGTTCTGCTCTGGCTTTGCTCCTGAGCAGCTGTGAGACCTTGCATGAGTCTGAGAGTTATGTATATATTATCAAATGAGAGAGAGAATGTGAGAACCCCGTTTAAGCTGTACAGTAACATAAATGGAAGCATTTATTGTTATATTATGTAATGTAGGGAATTGTTATTTTTATTAATTTATTCTCAAATATGATGTCTTTGGTCGCAAGGGGGACCAGACATGTTGGATTGGTATATACCATTTCTGTTTATTAGATAAAAAATTGAAAATATAGAATCTATTGTTTTATCATCATCACGTTTTTTTAAAGATTTCATTTATTTATTTGACACACAGAGAGAAATCC
Organism: Procyon lotor; assembly: GCA_028646535.1. Classification (NCBI taxonomy): domain Eukaryota; kingdom Metazoa; phylum Chordata; class Mammalia; order Carnivora; family Procyonidae; genus Procyon; species Procyon lotor. The sequence goes on from CM053612.1 coordinate 52,453,701, forward strand.
CAAGTAGGCAGAGAAGCAGTCAGAGAGAGAGGGAGAACCTAGCTGAACAGAGAGCCCGATGTGGGACTCGATGCCAGGACCCTGAGATCATGACCCGAGCCGAAAGCAGAGGCTTTAACCCACTGAGCCACCCAGGCGCCCCATCATCATCACATTTGAAAAACAGGTGTATTCAATAGTGGAAGGGACCTTAAAGATCTCTGACCACATATAGGGTATATTTGGGGGGGTGTTGGAAATGTTCTGGAATTAAAAGAGATGATGTTTGCATAACATTCTAAATATACTAAAAAACTCACCAAAACACTTTAAAATGGCAAATTTTATTTCAATTTTAAAAATTACAAAAAAAAAAAAAAATCCCTGCCCAGAAGTCATGAGGGCAGTGAAGCCTAGATATAAAGCAGAGAGAGCAGACCCAGAGCAGGTAAACATCACTTTTTACTGTGTGAACATTATACTTGTGAGAGATAGTGGAATCTTTCCGATGGTGTGTGTATAAGAGAGACTGACTACTTAGATATAAAAGCAGTACACTCCAGAAACAGTCGAGATGGAATAGCATTGATAATGGGCGTGGAAATGATGGTCCCAATACAGTTTTTGGAAATCTCAACTGGAGGAACCCTACTGGTTCCAGGGATGAGGAGTCCAACATTTACTTATCTAAGGGCTGAGGGAGCCAGTTACTATTGTAAATGCAAATTTAGGTTGACCGACTATCCTGGTTTGCCCAGAACTAACGGATTTCCTGTAATGCGGGTCTTTCTTTCTTTTTTTATTTTCTAAAAGATTACTTTTTTAGCTTCAGTGAAGTATGATTGCCAAATAAAAATTGTATATATTTAGGTTAAAAAAATGTGATTTTCAAGGTATACAACATGATGATTTAATATATGTATAGTGAAATGATTACCACAATCAAGTTAATTACACGTAATCCATCACCTCTCATAGTTACCATTTCTCTTAGGTGTGTGATGAAAAAGTGTAAGATCTACTCTCAGTAAATTTCAAGTATACAATATAACATTATTAACCATAACCACTATGCTATATATTAGATCCCCCAAACTTACTCATTTAAATGAAAGTTTTTGTCTTTTTTTTTTTTTTTTTTTAGATTGTATTTGTTTATTTGGCAGAGAGAGAGAGCCAGAGAGCCCAAGCAGGGGGAGTGGCAGAGGAAGGGAGAAGCAGACTCCCTACTGAGTAGGGAGCCTGATGAAATTCAGGGCTCCATCCCAGGACTCTGGGATCATGACCTGAGCTGAAAGTAGATGCTTAGCCCACTGAGTCATCCAGGCACCTGAAAAATTTTTGTCATTGACCAATAATCCAAGTACTCATCATTGGATGAATAGACAAAGAAAATGTGTTATATTTATAGAGTGGAATATTATTCCATTGAGAAAGAAATCTCAATGGAATATTATTCCATTGAGAAAGAAATCCTTCCATTTGTGACAACATAAATGAACCTGGAGGACATTATTCCGAGTGAAATAAGCCAGACACAGAAAGAGAAATACTGTATGATATCACTTAAACATGGAATTACAAAAAGTTGAACTCATAGAACCAGAGAGTAGAACAGTGGTTGCCAGAGGCTAGGGGATGGGGAAAATAGAGAGATAGGGGATTTTTCTATGTTAAGAGTGGGAATGTCTTGGATAAACCAGGTTGCCCTAAAACTGGTACCCCTGTTAGCAGAGAGAATGAAAAGGCCTGAGGAATGCTTTAGAACTCTCTGGTTTAGAAGAAAGTGAAATGTCATCTCTGGTTAGGATAGGAGAAAACCATTCAGAAAAGAAGCCAGAAGGGAAAAAAAAATTCTGAGTGACACTGGGCAAGGAAAGCCATTGTCAAGATGCTGATAAGTGAGAAACTATGTCAGAGATGACAAAGACGGTCTTTTGGTGTACCTCTGGGCCTTAGCAGTGATAAAGGATGTCATCCACAGAGGATAAAATTTGGGTGGGGGCAGCAGCACTTTCCCAGTTTTGCTACAAAGCAAAAGGAATATTTATACAAACTGGGAAACAGGGAAGAATTAGGTTCTTGGTTCTCTGTGTCTAGAGCTAGATTGGTGGCTCGCTCTATTTTGAAGATGACAGGGGTTATCATCACACCTAGATCTCAAATGGCTGATCGAAGTTAGATTTCCTTTGGGAACTTTATTCAAGCTAAGGCATTAGTTCAGATGTTCACTGCATGCCTATAGTGAACTAGATCACATGCTAGAGTATGTTAGAGATAAAATAGTAAACCAGATTGATATGATCTCTGCCTCTATGGCAGGTAATCATTTAAGTCCTATAAGAGAAGTATGGAGCCTCAAAGAGAAACTAGGAGGGAAACCTAACGTGGTCTCTGGAGTCAGGAAAAGCTGTCCAGTGGAAATAAGTTGTAAGCTTAGGCCTAAAACATAAATAAGGATTAGTTCGGTGATCTGATGGAGGACAGGCATCCTAGGCACAGAGAATAGCATGGGCAAAGAAAAGGGAGAGAGGATGTGCATTTGAAGAATTATGGTATAATCCTGTATAGCTGGAGTAGGCTGTAACTCTGCTGGTGTGGTCTACAAACTGTCTGTGTCAGAGTTAGACTACTTTTTAAAACTCAGATTTCCAGACTTCCTGCGTATCTGCAGTGGGGTCTGTGAATCTGCATTTTAATCTGTTCCCTTGGTAATTCTGATGCTTTACAATGTTCTATATACTCTAGATGTCAAGAATATATACATTCATGTGTCAAGAAAAAGAATGTGTCTGTGTGTGTGCATTTAGGAACTAAATAAGTGAGTAAAGAGGGAGGGAAGCACCAAAGTTTTGAAAGTTTTGAAAAGCCTTTCAAAGTTCTGAAAGGCCTATTTCCAACCTTGTTTGAAGTCAAAAGACTTCTCTTCCTAAAGTAAAAGTCTCTGGGGATCATCCATCCCAGGCCTCTCCACAGAGCTGAGGGGATTAATAGCTGGGTATACCTGTAATCTATTTAGGGCACACTGATTGGGAAGTTCTGTTGTTGGCCATGATAAGGATCATAGATTTTGCCCAATAGGCAATGAGGGTTTGCCGAAAGGTTTTATAGAGAAAGTGACTTAAACTGATTTGTTGCTCAGAAAAATTATTCATTTTAGAGAGGGAGGCTGGATTAGAGTGGGGCAAGATTAAAGATGGGGAGATTAGTTAGGATAATATTGCAATAGTCAAGCTCTTCAACTGATCTGACCTGATAAATAAAAATATATTGTTTTATTCAGTGATTAGAGGTTAGCAACATTCTCTGCATCTCTTTGTTTTCTTTATGCCTGATATAATCAGGCACTGTTACAAGTGTAAGGAGCTGTCAGGAGAAGATTCTGTCCTATATTTGAATTTAACTAATTATAATGGCAAAGACTCATCCACATACTTGAAATTTCTTAACTTGGAAGAATGGGAAACTGAAGGCAATGGAGGTCTTCCCTTATTGGCTCTGGGTTTGATTCATGGGACCTCCCACGTTGAGTAGGAGAGATGAGATCAGAATCCCTGGGATGGAGTGCAAAATCAGAAGCCACGAAGATGCCAATTGGTGCATAAACCTGAAGAAATAGAAGTACCAGAAGGCAACCGATAGCTGGCAGTGGGGAACAAAATGCCTAAGGTAAATGAGGCACATTCTCGCTGACCCACGTCCCCTTCTGCCAGTTTCCTTGGGATCTGTGGACAGTGATCCATTGCATCTATGGATGGTAATCTTGAGGGTACAAAGGGATCTGCAGAGGACAGTGGCATATGAGCTCAGGGATTTGAAAAGCTACTTGTGTATGAAGCATTTCTCATTCGGGGAGGGAATAATTCTTTTGGGGAGGAACTGGCTCCTGGAGAGGTATGGTATGGTCTGACCTCCTGGAGCCAGCATGGCCTGCTCAGGGTCAGTCTTCCCACCCTAATTAAGACTTTTGCTGCAAGTAAAAGAAACAGCTGCTGCTATCCAGAGTAAATTAGGCACAAATAAACCTGCTCCTCATTCTGTCTCCTGGTTTCCCATAAATGCCTGAAGCCCAGCCTTAAAGTTGGTATGTACTTTTAATTATTTCAAGAGCTGGCATCGCTTGCCTCATAGTAAAAGTGTCATGAAATTACTGTAAGGTTGCATGAGTTTGGGCCATAAATCTTATTCACTTCGGCTACATCTCATACCTTAATTCACTGGAGTATAAAATGCCATTTACACTGGTTCTTAGTTCACTTAATCATAATTAAATGACCTCAGAGGGCAGTAATTCATTGAGGCTCTGGCTTTGATGTGACACAAATAACAAACTTGGTTTGCCATGTGGACAGGTTCCTCCACACTTTTACATTGGCCACAGACCTCATGGAGCATATAATGTTGGCTTTTTGGTATGGGCACGTGCTCTGGTTACATGGAACATCTGGGCCACAGATGTGGTTGAAAGGACCAACTAAATGGTCCCCTTTGGAATTTTGTTGCACCATCTTCAGGGCCCTCTAGGCCTTCCTTTGGTTCCTTTCAGTTCTCCAAAGATGAATATTTGTCCATGTTGGGCCTAGATAAGAGGTGATGTGGGCACTTCCTTTTTCAGCTTCTCATCCTTGTGTTATTCCCTTTCTAAAATGACTAAGAGATCAGTGGCTCAAGGGGTTTAAGACTTTACCTCCAAGCGTAAAGCTCTCTAAGTTCTTGTCCTTAGTTTCCTGGGATCTAGATCCTCAAGATCAGTGGTTCTGGGGAATCATTGCCATTTGGACATTTCACTTCACTTGGCAAACCTTTGTTGTCTTCCCATCCAAATGAATTCTTTTCATTTTCACCATCATCATCAGTGGCATTACCATCCTTTTGAGCTCCTAAGTTCTAACTCCTGAAACTTTTGGCTGGCAGAATAGTACTCCCAAACCCCAAAAGATGTCCACGTCCTATCTCAGAACCTGTGAATATATTAGCTTACATGACAAAGGAGAATTAAAGTTGTAGGAATTAAGGAATTAGGGTTGGTAACCAATTGACTTTGAAATGGGGAGAGTCTCCTGGATTATCCAGGTGAGCCCATTGTGATCACAAGGGTCCTTAAAAGTGGAAGAAGGAGGCAGAGGGAGGGTCAGGCAGATGTGACTAGGAATGAAATCCTCAGAGAGATGCAGTGCTGCTGGCTGTGAAGATGGGAAAAGAGGGTCATGAAGCAAGGAATGTGGGTAGCTTCTAGAAGCTTGAAAGGGTAAGGAAAGCAGTTCTCACCTAGAACCTCTAAAAAGGAGTACAGTTCTGCTGGCACCTTGATTTTAGCCCAGTGAGACCCATAATCAGACTTCTACCTACAGAACTGAAAAATAATAAATCGATGGTGTTGTGATTGGGCATAGCAGCAATAGAAAACGAATACAAAGCTCATTTTGACTTTTCTTTTTCACCATATCTAATTAGATTGTAAATCTTGTGGATCCTTTTCCAGCTACATCTCTAAGATTCTTTTTTAAAAATTTTATTTATTTGAGAGAGTGAGAGCACATGCACAAGCAGGGGGAGCAGCAGAGGGAGAGGGAGAAGCAGGCTTTCCATTGATCAGGGAGCCCGATGCGGGGCTCAATCCCAGGACCCTGGGATCGTGACCTGAGCTGAAGGCAGATGCTTAACCGACTGACCTACCTAGGCGCCCCGGGAGTTTTATGGTTTTTGACAAATGCACAATGTCATGTATTTAACATTATAATATCATACCAAATAGTTTCACTGCCCTAAGACTCTTGTGATCCACCTGTTCATCTCTCCCTCTATCTGCAATCCCTGGTAATTACTGAACTTTTTACTGTCTCCACAGTTTTGCCTTTTCCAGAAAGTCATGCAATTGGAGTCATTCAGCATGTAGACTTTCCAGACTGGCTTCTTTAACTTGCAATATGTAATTAAGGTTCATTTTTCCTTTTGTTGGCATTTGGTGGCACAAGCAGGTCAGAGGTAGACTAGACTATAGCCTCAAGGTCTTCTCCCTCTTGTGATTTCTACCATGCATTGTTTTTGGAAGACATTTGAATAGTTTTTCATGAGGAACCCAGATGGGATGGGAAAATAAGCAGACAATTGGCTAGCTACTGATGTGTCTGGCTAACTTCTGAATAACAGCTGTGGCAGATTGTTAAAGTAATTGTCCTTAATGAATCATGCCTCCTAGGATCCATGCACTTTTATGGTTACCTCCCACATTGATGCTTGGCCAAGTGACTTGCTTTGGCTATTGGAATAGTAGCAAATGTGACATAAACAGAAGCTCGAAAAACCCTTGTGATTTGTAGCTGCCTTCTCTTGCTCCTGGGACTTTTCCTGTCACCATATGAAAAAGACTAGGCTGACCACCTTGAGGATGAGAAACCACACTGAGAGGCCCAGCTGACAGACAGAACCAACTGCAACACATACGGGTGAGGCCATCTAGACCATCCAGCCCTATCTGAACTATCAGGTAGTTATAACCATATAAGTGACCCAAGAGAGTCCAGTAGTAGAAGCACCCAGCTTAGTCCAGCCCAAATTCCTGATTCCCAACATTTGGTAACATAATAAAATGGTTGTTTTTTGCTACTAAGTTTTGAAGTAGTTTGTTACAAGCAATAAATAATTGCTTCAATAAATTTGAGTTACAGGTTATAGATCATTGGCTAAAACTGGCCTTGCTCTTAATATGCAGCTGGGACCTGAACACATACAGATAAGAGTAATTAAACACTTTGAAGGAACCAGAACTTTACATTCTTTTGGAACTAAGAAATATTGTTTTTAAAGATGTCTCCCCTTTTTTTCATATCACTGAGAGCTACTTATTAATAGGATGGAAAGTTAATCTTATCCAACAGACAATGAAAATTATAAATATGTAAGAATAAATTTTCCAAAAAGGTGAGGGATCTATATAGAGAGTTACAAAATTTAATGAAGAACATAAAACAAATATGAGGATATATACTAGGTTTCTGGACCGAAAGAACTAATATAAAAACCTCAGTTCTCACAAAAGTAAAAGATAAATAAGATGAAAGTATGTTATTAGAATTCCAATGGATTATGGGCTGGGTATATATTGTACTGCTCTAGATGCACCCTCTACCCTTCTCCATCCTGATCTGTACTCCAGGTGGCTGCCCCATATGGAGTGTATCAACTCCCTCTCTTACTCTCTGGTGCCTGGCTGGGTTTGGCTAATAGGAAGCACTGGTAGGAGTTCTGGAGATAGGAGGAGAGGAAGGTCAGGACATTGATTTCCAGTTTTTTCCCACCCAGGTGATATGGGTCAGCTATATACTGACATAGGCTACAACTCCTTTTAGGAACCCTCTCCAATGCAGATATTCTCTCAGGACTCTAATTAAACTTTTGCCTTCCCTTCAACCTGACCCAGAGGTGGTAATGGCTGCTTGCTATAGCTAGCCTGAAGGTGTCTCACCATCTCCTTTCAGTACCCCTCACCTAATTCACACATTTCCCTTTATTAAACTCTTTCTGAGAGATATCTCCATTTTTGAACTCTGAAAACATCTTTCTGTTAATTTGTTTTTTAATTCATTAACCATTGACTTAAATCTCTTTAAGTCCCCTTCCCCACTTTAAGGAAACTTACTTGTTGGAAACCTTCCTCCTATGCAACTGGTAATAATTCCAACCTTCCTTAATATCAACATATTTGCCCAGGTGTGGCAGTATCACATGTACACTTGCCTGTATTGTACTGACTGTGTGTCTATGACAAGGTTGTTTGTTTTTTGTGAACCTTTTTTTTTTTAAACCCACATCCTTTAGATACTATCATTTAAAGTTCTGATTATAATTATTTGTAGATACTGTCTTTCTGCTTTTAAGTAAGTACAGCATTATAACATAGTGATTCAAAGAACACTGCTGTCAGACTTAATGTCTTTTTTTTTTTTTAATTTATTTGAGGGGCACCTGAGTGGTGCTGTTGGTTAAGTGTCCAACTCTTGGTTTCAGTTCAGGTCATGATCTCAGGGTTGTGGGATTGAGCCCTGTGTCAGGCTCTGCACTTAGCATGGAGTCTGCTTAAGATGCTCTCTCCCTCTCCCTCTGCCACTACCCCCCCCACTCTTTCTTTAAAATAAATAAATAAATCTTTAAAAATATTATTTGCATATAGTTGACACACAATGTTACATTAGTTTCAGGTGTACAACTTCATAATTCTGCAACTCTATAGGTTATGCCATGCTCACCACAAGTATAACTCCCATCTGTCACCATAAAATGTTATTATGATATCATTGACTATATTTCTTATGCTTTGCCTTTTCTCCCTGTGACTTAGTCATTCTATAACTGGAAGCCTGTATCTCCCATTCCCCTTCAACCATTTTGCTCATTCCTCCCATTCTGGCAACCATCAGCTTGTTTTCTATAGACTTAATGGGTTTTTATCACAGTTTTCCTACTTACTAGCTGTGTGACCTTGGATTAGTTACTTAACTTTATTGTGCTACAGTTTTCTCATCTGTAAGATCAGCATTATAATCTGTCTCCAAAGTCTGAGATGATTAAAATGATGTGATACTCATACTTAAAATAGTGCCTACCATATATTCTCAAACAATATTAGCTTTTGTTATTATAATGTGGACAGAATCTCAGACCCTGAAGGCAACTTCTTGTCAGGCCAGGCCTCTCTTAGAACTTTAAACAATTAAGTCTTAAAAATAAACTTAAAATAGATGAAAGACCTAAATCTGGGGCCTGAACTCAAAAATCCTAGAAGAGAACACAGAGAATAATTTCTCTGACATCAACTATAGCAACATTTTTCTAGATATGTCCCTTAAAATAAGGGAAACAAAAGCAAAAATAAACTATTGGGCCTACATTAAAATAAAAGATTTTGCAGTGAAGGAAACAATCAACAAAAGGCCAACCTTTTGAAGTGGAGAAGGTATTTATAAATGGTATATCTGATAAGGGGTTAATATCCACAATATATAAAGAACTTCTACAACTCAACGCCAAAATAACAAACAATCTGATTAGAAAATAGAGGAATTGAATGGGCAATTTTTCAAAGAAGACAAACAGCCAATGGACACATGAAAAGATATTCAACATTATTCATCATCAAGGAAATGCAAATTAAAACCACAATGAGATATTATCTCACATCTATGGCTAAAATAAAAGAGACAAGAAATAAGTGCTGGTGAGGATATGGAGGAAAAGGAACCCTTGTACACTGCTGGTAGGAAGGTAAATTAGTACAGTCACTGTGGAAAGCAGTATGGAGGTTCCTCAAATTTAGAAGTAGAAATACCATTTGATCCAACAATTCCACTGCTGGTATTTACACAATGAAAATGAAAACACTAGTTTGAAAAGATATATACACCCCTATGTTTATTGAAGCATTATTTACAATAGCCAAGATATGGAAGTAGCTCAAGCATCCATAGATAGATGAATGGATGAAGAGGATGTAGCATACACACACACACACACACACACAGAATGGAATATGACTCAAGCACAAAAAGGATGAGATTGTGCCATTTGAGGCAACATGGTTGGACCTAGAGGGTATTATGCTTAGGTGAAATAAGTCAGACTGAGAAAGACAAATACCACATCATTTCTCTTGTATGTGGAATCTGTAAAAAAACAAAAACAAAAATAAACGAATAAACAAACAAAAAGCAGAATCAGGCCTGTAAATACAGAGAACAAACTAATGGTTGCCAGAGAGGAAGGGGGTGGAAGGATGGGCAAAAATAGATGAAGAAGAGTGGGAGATAGGGGCTTTCAGTTATGGAATGAATAAGTCACAAGGATAAAAGGCACAGCATAAGAAATACAGTCAATGATATTGTGATAGCACTGTATGGTGACAGAGGGTGAGATAGCATAACCTACAGTTATGGAATCATGAAGTTGTACACCTGAAACTAATGTAACATTGTGTGTCAATAAAACTCAACTAAAAAAATGAAAAATGAAAAAATTAGTAAGTCTTTATTAGGACCTTACCATGTGCAAAATTCTCTGTTAGGGGTATAAAAATGAAGCTTTTATAAGGAAGTATGGTCACCTGACATTCTGCTCCTATGCCAAGGCCCTTGTTTTATTAGTTGGTGAACATGTCTTTATCACATATTGTTTACTGTGGACCTGCTGTGGAGAATTTGAAAAATCATTGCATGCTATCCTTTTTCTCAAGGAGCTTCTAGGAAAGATTAAATAACTGACAAAGATGGTAGTACAGGATATATTAGAAGACAATCTATGCTAAGTGCCAGGTGACAATAAGTGTCAGAAGTTCAGGGAAGGGTGAGATCTGTGAGGCTAAAGGCTTCCTAGAAAACCTAATGCTTGAGCTGGGCCTTGAAGTATTTATTAGATAAAAAGAAGAAAGGAAGACATTCTAGGCAAAGCATACAATCTAAATTAAGCCAGAGGCTGATGGGGCCATGTGAATTCTGGTGACGGTGAAAAAACCATTAAGGGATGTACAAGGGGCCCTCAACTTGCAGTATTTGAGTTTTTCCCCACATTTAACCCCCACCCCCTGCTCTTCTCTTCTTCCCTTACTTCTAGCACAACTGGTTCCCCTCAGAGCCTCTGCCTAATAAGGTAGCATTGTGAGTATTTATTTGGCTTAGTAAGTAGAAAGATCGTTCAGCTCAATTCCAGGCTCCCTGAAGGCTGTTACAAAGTCCCTATCTGGCCAGTAATGTTCTGTGAATATTCAAACATGTGTTTGTTGTTTGTTGTATGAAATGGGAAGAAGAAAGGCATGGCTTCTGTAAGAAGTTTGTGGCAGAAGTCAAGTTCTAATATCTGATAAACTGCTAGGATCTTTAAGAGAAAATTTTGAGCAGCCTAAGGCAGATTACTTTTACACAGCCATGTGCTCCAAAGAGCAGGGAAATTAGATAGGAGGGGAAGCATGTGGAAAGATCTCCTGACAAGGATGCAAAATCACGGGGCTTCATCCATAGACATTCTGGAGCATACAGCCTATTCAAACATATGGCATTTTAGTGGGGGGGAAATTTTTCTTTATCTAACTGAAACAAAGTCATAGCAGAGAAGACTCATATGGAACTGAAAGCTTTTTTCCCTCTGTGCAAAAAAAGATGCAGGACAAGTATTTTGAAGGTTCTGAAATCTAAATGGGAGCATACTAAGTATGTCACTCATCACTTTCTTACAAATTCTAAGAATATGGAGCAATAGAAATTGAATAGTCACAAAGCATATGGTGCAAAAATTTAACATTTTTTCCTTTATATTACAGAGTTCAACTTTGTTCTGAACCCAGCTCAGACTTATACAGTGATTTTTTTAATCCAAGTTTTTATTTAAATTCAAGTTAGCTAACATACACTTTAATACTAATTTCAGATGTAGAATTTAGTAATTCATCACTTACATATGACACCCTGTGCTCATCACAAGTGCCCTCCTTATACCCATCATCCATTTAACCCATCCCCCTGTCCACCTCTCCACCAGTAACTCTCAGTTTGTTCTCTATAGTTAAGTCTGTTTCTTGTTTGCCTCTCTTTTTCCTCCCTATGTTCATTTGTTTTGTTTCTTAAATTCCACATATGAGTGAAATATGTCTTTCTCTGACTGACCTATTTTACTTAGCATAATACTCTCTAGCTCCATCTATGTCGTTGCAAATGGTAAGATTTCATCCTTTCTGATGGCTGAGCAATATTCCATTGTCTCTCTATATATACACCTTCTTTATCCATTCATCAGTCAATGGACACTTGGGCTATTTCCTAATTTGGCAAATATAGATAATGCTTCTATAAACATCAGGGTGCACGTATCCCTTTGAATTAGTATTTTTGTGTTCTTTGGGCAAATACCTAATACTGCAGTTGCTGGATCATAAGCTTAGTTCTACTTTTAACTTTTTGAGGAACCTCCATACTGCTTTTCCACCAACAGAGCAAGAGGGTTCCACTTTCTCCACATCTTTGCCAACACCTGTTGTTTTCTGTGTTGTTAATTTTAGGCATTCTGACAGGTGTGAAGTGAGATCTCATTATAATTTTGATTTATAGTTCCCCGATGTGATATTAAGTGATGTTAAGTATCTTTTCATGTGTCTGTTAGTCATTTGTAAATCTTCTTTGGAAAAATGTCTATTCCTGTCTTCTGCCCATTTTTAAACTGGATTATTTGTTTTTTGGGTGTTGAGTGGTATCAGTTCTTTATATATTTTGGATACTAACCCTCTATCAGATATGTCACTGACAAATATCTTCTCTTATTCCATAGGTTGCTTTTTAGCTTTTTTAAAATTATTATTTCCTTTGCTGTGCAGAGGCTTTTTATTTTGAAGTCCCAATAGTTTATTTTCGTTTTTGTTTCCCTCGCCTCAGGAGACATATCTAGTAAGAAGTTGCTATGGCTGATGTCACAGAGGTTACTGCTTGTGCTCCTCTCTAGGATTTTGAGGATTTCCTGTCTCACATTTAGGTCTTTCATCCATTTTGAATTTATTTTTGTGTATGGCTAAGAAAGTGGTCCTGTTTCATTCTTTTTCATGTTTCTGTCCATTTTCCCCAATACCATTCATACAGTGATTTTTCATCAATTATTATAATTATTATTATATCAGGCCGCCTGGTCTTTTGGGTCTTGTGCATACACTCACTGCTGAGGACCGCAGATATTGCCAGGCCCTTCTCTAGATCCCTATATTTTGGTACCTCCTCTTCTGGCTAATTAATGCTTCTTTTAGGATTTCTATGTTCCCTTTCTCCTAATGGGGGCTTAGGAACCCTCTGATTCTTAGTCTACATCCAGCAGAAGTGTGTGGTCTCATGCAAGAATGTCCTCAGGCCCATTTTCTTTGCCTTTCCTTTCAGTCCTAACTACTCCATAGCTTTTACATCATATTGTGCAAAGAACCAGGGGCTTAGGGGCTTCCCTGTGAGTCTTATAGTCTCCTGAGGCTATGGCTGAGGAAGCAGGGCACAAGGCTTAGATATTTTTTATTTCCCAATCCTACCTGGGGTTCTCCCCCTGCAATTCCACATGGAAATTTCAATCCCATGGGTCAAACCAAGAGAGTCAAGTCTCAATTTTTTTCCTTTCCTCTTACCCCATCCTTTCTTCTCCAGCTCCAGAAGGCTTCTCTTTTTCCAGTGGGGTGGAAAGTTCCCATATATTATAACTTGCATTCTCATTCTATGATTTAATTTATGAAAAGTCCTCCAATTTTTGAATTGAAATTTTTGAAATTGAATTTCAATTGAAATTGAAATTATTAAAATTTAGTAGCTCAGCCTTTACTATTTTGAGAATAGCTTTTCTTTTCTTTAGAAGGCTGAGTTGATGTCTTTTTTTTTTAAATTTTTATTAACATATAATGTATTATTTGCCCCAGGGTACATGTCTGTGAATCGTCAGGCTTACACATTTCACAGCACTTAACAGCACATACCCTCCCCAATGTCCACACCCCAGCCACCCTATCCATACCCCACCCACCCCCCCCGCTGGCCACCCTTAGTTCGTTTCTTGAGTCTAGGAGTCTCTTATGGTTTGTCTCCCTCCCCATCCCTTCCTGTTTCATTTCTCTCCCCCACCCCCCCAAACTCCCGCCTTGCCTCTCAAGTTCTTCATATCAGAGAGATCATGTGATACTTGTCTTTCTCTGACTGACTTATTTTGCTTAGCGTAATAGTTGATGTCTTTATATGAACTTTCAAAAGCCTACTTCAAAACTTAAAGCTGAGCAATGACTTTTGTTACAAGACACCTGTCCTTCTCCTTTATAAGAAGTCATAATCTCTGGGATCTATGTTTAACCATAGAAGGTCTAGGTCGATGATACTCAACTGGGGTTGATTTTGTTTTCTAGAAAACATTTGACAAAATTTGGAGACATTTTTGATTATCACAGCTGGAGATTGGCGCTACTGGTGTCTAGTGGGTAGAGGCCAGGAATGTTGCTAAACATCCTACAATGCACTGAACAACCTCCTATGATGTCAAGAATGCATGGCAGAGAAACCTTGGTCTAGGCCGACACCATTAATAACAAAGAAGGGAAAACCTGTTGAGTGATATTTTAAAATGTTACCCTGCTGCTTTTATTTTTTTTCTCCCAAATATGTTTATTTTATTTTTTCAGTGTTACAAGATTAATTGTTCATTCACCACACCCAGTGCTCCATGCAATACATGCCCTCCTCAAAACTCACCACCTGGCTCGCCCAACCCCGCCCCAACCCCTACAAAACCCTTAGTTTGTTGCTCAGAGTCGATAGTCTCTCATGGTTTATTGCCCCCTCTGATTTCCCCCCCATTCCCCCTTCCCTTCCTTCTCACAATGCCCTCCATGTTTTTCCTTATGCTCTACACGTAAGTGACACCATAAGATAATTGACTCTCTCCGCTTGACTTATTTCACTCTGCATAATCTCTTCCAGTCCTGTCCATGTTGATACGAAAAATTGGATATACATCCTTTCTGATGGAGGCATAATATTCCATTGTATATATGGACCATATCTTCTTTTTTTTTT